>CM037474.1:3414487-4014487 GCA_021014325.1 Plazaster borealis
GGATAGGGTTAGGATTAGAGATAGGGTTAGGGTTTGGGTTAGGGTTAGGGTTAGGGTTAGGGTTAGGGTTAGGGTTAGGGTTAGGGTTAGGGTTGGGGATATAGGGTTAGGGTTAGGGATAGGGATATGGGGTTAGGGTTAGGGATATAGGGTTAGGGTCAGGGATAGGGTTAGGATTAGAAATAGGGTTAGGGTTTGGGTTAGGGTTAGGGTTAGGGTTAGGGTTAGGGTTAGGGTTAGGGTTAGGGTTAGAGTTAGGGATAGGGTTAGGATTAGGGATAGGGTTAGGGTTAGGGATATAGGGTTATGGTTAGGGATAGGGTTAGGATTAGGGATAGGGTTAGGGATATAGGGTTAGGGTTAGGGATAGGGTTAGGATTAGAGATAGGGTTAGGGTTGGGGATATAGGGTTAGGGTTAGGGATAGGGATATGGGGTTAGGGATAGGGTTAGGGTTAGGGATATAGGGTTAGGGATATAGGGTTAGGGTCAGGGATAGGGTTAGGATTAGAGATAGGGTTAGGGTTAGGGTTAGGGTTAGGGTTAGGGTTAGGGTTAGGGTTAGGGTTAGGGTTTGGATATAGGGTTAGTGATAGGGATAGGGTTATATTTAGGGATAGGGTTAGGGATAGGGTTAGATTTAGGGATAGGGTTAGGGTTAGGGTAAGGGATATAGGTTCAGGGTTAGGGTTAGGTTTGGGATAGTGTTAGGGATAGGGTTAGATATAGGGTTAGGATAGGGTCAGGGATAAGCTTAGGGTTAGGGATAAGGTTAGCGATAGGGTTATGGTTAGGGATAGGGTCAGGGTCAGCGATAGGGTTAGGGTCAGGATTAGGGTTAGGGTCAGCGATAGGGTTAGCGATAGGGTTACGGTTATACCCTAATCCTAACCCAAATATTAACCTTTACCATAACCCTAACTAATAACACTAAACCACTTATAACATTGATCCTTATCAGTTTTGGTATAGATTAAAACATATGATTCTCCCCACTAGAGATTTTTTGTACAAAATAGGTAAAGTTTTTGATGTTAAATGTCCATTATGTGAAACTGAACCAGAATCCCATCAGCATTTGTTCATTTATTGTATCAGCACTTTAAACGCTTGGATTTTTGTCGAGTACCTTATTAGGAAATATACAGGCAACAAATACTTCTGTCTTAGCGATCAAAATAGAATTCTGGGTTATGATTTACAACCAGTTCAAGGTGTTATTGTCGTTAAAATGCTCCGCCAAATCTGGAACATCCGTTGTAAAAGAGTATTTAATAATTATAAGAACCCATCCGATATTGATATAATTTTTCAGTTCAAAATTAAGCTTAAACGGTTCTTGACCCTAGATAAGGGCAGAATGAATCTTGAAAAGTTCAAAACTGTTTACACTCGTAACAACACCCTGTGCTCCATAAATAAAAAAACCCAATTAGAATTCAATTATTAATTTTTGTTTTGGTTTGTCCTTCTTTCCTTTTAGCATATCTGTTTTCGCAAAACTCTTTGTTGAGTGTGCTGTATATTTTTATTTGTATGTTAATTTAATTTGTACAAACTGTATATAGCCATAATTGTCGTTCATTTCCTTTATGGATTTGTTCTTTGTTTGTTTCTTGTAATTTTGCTATTTATTGTTTCCTTGTAGATTGTCAGTATTGATTTATTGATTGGAGTGTGAAATAAAAGGAGTAATATAACTCCACTAAATAAATAAAAAAAATAAATAAAAAAATAAATAAAAAATAAATAAATAAATAAATAAATAAATAAATAAATAAACAAATAAGGGCCTTGTTATTTCACTTGTCCCGTATGTATCCTGTGTTCCTAATTTTCGTTTTTCATGTCAGCAAAATGTTTTTTTCATGTCAGCAAAATGTTTTCCCGAACCACGTGATTATGTCACGCTAAATTGTAGATATTTGTATATACATTAAAGGTATTCATTGAACTATTTAATTTTTGTTTATTATTATTGTTATTATTATTATTATTATTATAATTATTGTTGTTATTTTCTGAGCTACTTCATGTTACTTACTGTACCTGTATTATATTAGAAGTATTTACTGGAGTGTCTTTTAACAGTGTGCTTATTTGATGTATTGTATACTTTTGCTGATGAATGTTGAATAAACGGAGTAATAAACTCCACATCAAGAAAAAAAAAAAAAAAAAATAACGCTAATCCTAACCCTAACCCTTTCGCAAACTAAAACCATTTTCGGTTCCATATGAATTTTGTTTATAACTAATTGGGCCTATATATGTTTACGAAAAGCCGTTAATGCGAAAGCCATTAACAGGTCCCAATGTTCGAATGCGCGCAAGACTTGCACAGTCTATTATGACTAATATATCTCATAAATATGACTTAAGTAGCACAAGTCACGTGCTAATTTATAATTATGAGATATAAGTTATAATTGAGATATAAGTCCCGAGTATAACTTTTTTTGTTTGTTTTTTCTCAGTTACGCGGAACATCTACCATTTTCACAATTGGTGAGCCAATTCCTTTGTGTAGCCTATATACATTTTGACTAAAGAAGGCTGATAGGACAGGCGCGTGTAACTGCACTGTTGGGCACTGTTGACATATTGGTCACGTTCCCTGTATCCAATAGCAGTAATGGATGCTAATATTCATTGTACAAAAAGGAACCAGACTATTTCTCCTTCCAGCCTCGGTTTGGTTACTCTGACTTGAATGGAGAAAAACAAGTTGGCTGCACCACGATAAAGGTCTATTATTGACCCCTTTCACGACTCAGAACGCATCTCTTTTGTTAATTTTTTTTCAAGACCTTTCCGATAATGTATAGGCCTAGATATTAAAGATACATTGTGTGGTTCGGGAGTTCTGTTTTTATGTTTAAATAATAAACATTGATATAATGTAATTCGACAGCTGATGACGTCATCGTTCGGTGGCGTCTTCAAGTTGGGGTCCAAAAAACGCTGAGATTCAGTTTGGTTTGAGAGTAATTTTGTGGACAAGCGTCGGAGAAAAAAAGAAAAGACGGGGCGAGGGCCTTGAAAAGCTCTTACAAAAACAATTGGGTCTTCGGCTAGAAGCCGAAAAGCTAAAACAAAAAAAACGAACAAAAACAAGAAGTGTTCTGAGCATTGCTCCTAAACACACAAAAAACAGAGAAACCCCCCCCCAAAAAAAAAAAACCAAACCCCAAACCCTAAACAAAACAAGAGGTGTTCCTAGCGTTGCTCCGAACACCTAACAAATTTGGGAAAGGTAGGCTACAACACTGGTTCTACTTTGAAATACAATCAAATTAACATCCGGGAAACCCACTTGATTCAAAGTTGGTGCTTTTCAGCTCAGGATCGGATTGATTGTGCATTTGAAAAGGCAATTCTGAAATTGAAAAGTTAGACCCATAAAGCCTAGGGCCCAATTTCATAGAGCTGCTTAAGCAGACAATAGTGCTTAAAGATTTCCTGCTAAGCCAAAAAGGGCAGGATACCAGTCACCCATAAAGCCCAGGGCCCAATTTCATAGAGCTGCTTAAGCAGACAATAGTGCTTAAAGATTTCCTGCTAAGCAAAAAAGGGCAGGATACCAGTCACAAATAATACATTGTATTTTGGCTGGTAACCTTATTCTGGTAAGCCAAATTTGTCTGTGCTAAGTTAATGTTTGTGGTTATACAGATTGGACCCACATAATAGTTGTTACTATACACCCAGTCATGACTGTCTGATTTTACCGAGTTATTACATACCCCTTTCTAGTAAAAATGTCTTGGGAAATAAATAATAGTACCAAATATAACTTTTGTTTTGTTTTAGACTTATCGATAGTGTGTGTCAAAATGATAAATACAATAATTTGTCCATTCAGGACTTGACCTGTACTATGACCTATTTGGTTGAATAGAACTAGGTCAAATTTTGGAGCAACTCTAGGAACAACCCTCTTATGGCCACTATGGTTTCTTAAAGGGGCACTACAGTCATGATCACAGCAGGCCTTGTGGCTGTACATGGAATTATGAACTCTCGCCCTCCATAGTGGATACAGAGGGAGGGCTTGTGGGTGCAGTAACTGGGCGAGAGTTCATAACTCCATGTGTACAGCCACAGGACTGCTTTGATCATGACGACAGTGCCCATTTAAGGTTCACTTTTTTGATGGATCTCTAAAGGGGATGATCACAGAGAGTCTGTGGCAAGACATTGAATTCTGAACTCTCACTCAGTTACTGCACACACGAGCGCGATAATAATGACGGCGCCCGTTTGATGTGACGTTCAGCGCGTGCGCGTGTGTAGTAACTGGGTGAGAGTTCATGTTTCCATGCCTAGCCACAAGCAGACTATGATGACGACATAGCCCCCTTAAAGCCAGAATACAAAACAATTTATTTTGGGGGGGGGTTGGGTTTTTTTTTTGGGGGGGGGGGTTCTTAAATTGAGGATTGGATCTAAGCTTCCAGAGAGCTAATGTTGTAACACTCCTCTGAGAATGAACACAAAGCAAAACAACAAAATATGCTTAAATCTGAACGCTTTAATTCCAACAAGCATTAAAAACAAAACAAGTAGTGCTTCAGATAAAAAATATATTCTGTCCAAATTATATGCAAATTTACAGCTTAAATTATATGCAAAATTTAAAGGAATTAACAGATTAAGAACAATAAATGGCTTCTAAAAGAAGAACTAAGGTGAGAAAACCACGGTTGAAAACACAATCAAACAAACCAAAATGGAAAAACACAACAAACGCTTCCAAAACCCACACTAAAAATTAAGTAATTTGTGGTACTTAAAACGTCTTTTTTTTCAGTATCGTTTTTGCAAAGTTATTGACTACGTGTAAGTACATTAATAGTACACTTTGGCTTTAAAAAAGCATTGTCGGAAATAAATAAAAGATTAATTAACAGTGACTAGATACAAAAGTACAAGATCGGAAGTAGCTGATCAAAGATGTACATATTGCATTGAATTACGATAACCTAAATAATATAAACCGTACACCAAGTACTTGCTACAAAAACATTGGTCAGAACATACGTCTGAAATGGTCGGTACAACATTCGTTTGGGGAATACAGCAATTCTTGAGATATTCATCACCATTATTTTTTTTATACAATGGGTGCTTTATTTAAAAAAAAAAACAGTGTTATTTATATTTTTTAAAGTGCCTTGCAGGCCATTATTGTATTCAGTTATATTCAATTATTATTTTTCTCAAATGTTGAGATCATTTGAAGTGGATATATTAGTCAGGGAGACAGTTAGCTCAACAGTTGAGATTTGAATCCACCAATAATTCATTCCAACAAATTCAGCTTCAGATAAATTATCATTTGCAGGGGTTCGGAGTCATTGCTGACAAAAAAGGCCTGAGACGAGGGGCCTTTCTCAAACCTCGGCTTGGGCCCCGTCTCCGGCTTGGGCTTCGTTATACATTTCTGGAGCAGCGTGTATTTGGCACGCAGCGGTTCGAACATCAGACGGAGCCTGAGCCGGAGCCAGAGCCTAAGCCGAAGTTTGAGAAAGGCCCCAGGATCCAAATATTAGGAGGAATGTTAAAATGATGTCCTTTCCACCTTTTAGTACCCCCTTGAGTTAAATTTCTGGGAACAGTATCCTAGGCTCTAGAGAAGTAGATCAAAAAGCAGGATTTCTTCATAACTGAAGAAAACAACAGCCATTTTGTTCCCCACCCGACAGACATAAAAAAGACTGAATTTAGCTAAAAATCGGAAATTTCTCATCCCTGCATTTGACAAATAGATTAATTTTTCTTGTTTGTTGTACACCAATATAATTGAATACAACATGAATTTCGCATTTTTGTTTTTACAGTTTTGTTCTTAAAAACACAAGAGTTAAGACTATGAAAGCAAGAATTTAAATAAGAAACAATTCAAAGCAAGTTTGCTACACTGACTAAGATCTCGAGAACACACTTAAATATGTAAGTACATACTTCTCAATATTCTTTCTCTTTTTTTAAATTATTGTTAAAAATAATTTTTGTACAAATTTTCAAAAACAGATTTGTAAAAAATTACATTTGCATGCCAAGTTTATAAAAATGTAACTCAAATTTCAGTAAGTACTGGAATTTGCTATAAAAATGCATAGTAAGTAGAAGAAAGAAATGTTACAATCAATCTGTAATATGGAATTTGCATAATTTATAATCGCATTAAACACTTATAGTTTCATTAATTGTATTTAAATCGTTAAGTAAGAAGCATTTTTTTGTTCATCAGTGGTTTCAAAATATCTTACAAACCCTGATAAAGGTATCAGTTGTAAAAATTTCTCCACCAATCATCACATATTTAAACAATTGATTTATCATAAATTTTGTCAACGAAATATAATATGTACATCTCTCTATGAACAAACACAAAACCAAATTGTGTACATACACTTTCTATTTTGTTTTCATGATTCCTTCAAATGAAGACATTTTGTTCAGTGCCCAGCCGTTTCACAAAACAAATTTTGAGCCTCAGAATTTTCCTGACCCTGAACCCCTAAATAATAAACAAAAATGTTCCGAATCCATTTTGTGCATAGAGTCTCCAATTGAAATGTCCTACAATATTTCCGCTGAGATTAATATTCAAAGCTCATGAACCTCCCCCCCACCCTTCGACTCTTGGTCAGATTTTCCTGCCCAACCATTTGAAACCATTCAATTCGGGCGATTCACACTACAGGTTCCCCACGAGAGGCCATTTTTGCAGTGCATCATGGGGAAAATGGTCGCCAAATTTGTAGTCGTCTCGCACCCCCCACCACAAGACCCCAATTGTTTTAAGTTTGTTCATGGTATGCAAAGCAGAAAGGTTTTGTTGTTGCGTATTTTAAATTTTATTTACAGCATAAGATGGTACTTTTGGTGAGGCTGGTGAATGTTTTTCACAGTCATGTCAGCCATTTAAAGGTCCAAAACTGCCAGTGCAATGCTGAGCTGCAAGTGTGATTGTTTGAAGTCGACCACTTTGAGGAAAATGTATCTCCAGGGTAAACTGTAGAGGACACATTGTGAATCAGCCGTATTGCACAGGTTTTGTAGGGTGGCACAACTGTGCCAAGAACTAAATGTACATGATATCTACGTACATGTTGATACTTAACCATGTGTCACAGTTATCTATGAGGTATCACTGATACTTTGAGCTGTAGACAGCTATTTGTATTCCGTTATTTCGAAAACATTATATGTATCAACAAGCAGTCAACAAGGTAGTGATTTACTTCATTTGTGCTTTAAAACTAAACTAATAAAATATAGACGATTACGAACTCGAAAGAGTCCGAGGTTCAACTGCAACTTCCTAGGAGTAATCTGATAAGACCGAACGGAGGAGTAATCTGATAAGACCGAACGGACAACTCTCACACAATCTTTAAGTTAATTTGATAGATTGAGTAATTGTTTTTGTGAGTACACAATGTAATAAATCTCTTAGAGAGGGTGGCTCTGAAGAGACCAGCTTAGTTATTCTCATTGTTTTTTAGGTGCTCTTGTCGTCGTCAGGAGCACACCACCATAATCTTTGGCATGTCGTGGCCGAGCGGTGAAGTGCACAAGACTCAAGCTCTGGTGTTTCTGATCAGCATAGTGTGGGTTTGAGTCCCAGGCTTGACACTTGTGTCCTTAAGCAAGACACTTAACCATTATTGCTTTGTCCTTTGGACGGGACGTAAAGCCAGTGGTCCCGTGTGTTGTGTAATGCACGTTAAAGACCCAAATATAGCTAAGAGAAGGGGTTTGCCTCGATGTTTTATGGCAGTGGCTGCCGAGCGCACCGAAGCGCCCTGTAAACCCTTACAAATAGGTCTCATATTTCATAAAAACTTCAAAACCTGTCTTCAAAAGTGCTTCTCTCTGTTCAAGCACCCTGAGTACCTTATGAGTGGATTTGTGCGCTTATTAAATGTGGTGTATAAGCACAAAAAATCGGCAAAACAAGATTGAGGTGTTAATGTAAAAGCCACGGCTTATATGCCAAAGATTATGGTAGACAAAATGTTGAGAATAATAGTTTAATCTTTTTTATATGGTGTACTCAATTGAATACTCAGTATCATACTCTGCCATGCAAGGCCTTATATCCTATATTTGGATATACACCAAGGTTTGATTAATATTCTGCACTAAATATCTACCGCTGAAAAATATCATAAGAATATTTAGGGTCTGGATAAGAGTGTTTTACAAATAAAATAAATAACTTAAAATATGATAACATATTGAATGGGCTATATGTTCACACAATGTCTTCTAAAAAATAAAAAATAAACTTATTTTTTTTGTATTTTTTTTTTAAATCAACAACTTTTTAGTTTTTAGAATACTAGTGTCTCCTGTGGGTTTTTTTGAAACAAATTTCCAGCTTGTGTGCAAAATAAAATAAAAACTAACAAATCAAAAAATCACAAACATGAGAACTCCAAAAAACAACAATTTGAACAACAATAAACAAAAACAAACTTGAACTTTTGGGTTAATTTCAAGAACAGAACACTTTTTTGCTGATTTTTCCATACCTATATTTTATCCAAGGACTTCTGTTTAGGGGTTCCTTCTTTTACACAAGTGGATAATAGTGTGACGATATTGATCAGTTATCGCTATCAGTAAGGCACATCGCTCAGCCGTGGTCTGCCTGATGGATGTTGTTGATTTTTTGTTGGAAGTTGAAGATGCAATTAAACCTGAGACTCTTTCAGTAATTGTCATGCCGAGTCTGCCATCAGACGGAAGATGTCCTCAAGACGGTCGCCGAGGTTCAACTTCAGGGCATCCTTGTCCTCATCGAGAGCTTGGAGGATCTGAGATGAAGATGAGACGAGGAAGTTAATCGATGAGTAAATGCAGTTTATGAAAGTTCAAGAAAAGTTCCAAGAAAAAACCCAAAACCTGAAATCAGGAACAAAAAGATAACTCAAAGAGTCGCAGGTTTCTGTACACAAAAAGGTAAACTCTACAGACAGAACTCAATTTCAAAGTGGAATTTCAATATAGTAAAAAGAAGGTGAGTCTCTTAAAACACACTCTCACTTTGCCGAGATGTAAAACAAAGAGCCATTCCAACAGCTTTATTCCAGGTACTGCATCTCTTTTTCATTTCATTTCATTTCATGTATTTATTGTGGTTGTGAAGCCAAGGACTCTCAGAAAAGCGAACTTAATCACTATACTAGCCAAGAACCCAAATGGAGAGAAGACAAAGAAGGAAGTTTCAGTTTTAGATGTGGGATGAAAACCCCCGAGAATTATTCCAGGGAAAACCCACACAGTTAGGTAGGGACTGAAAACCCAATCCACATAGTGCCCCCAGTGGGATTTGAACCGGGGTCCTAGAGGTGGAAGGCGAGGAAAAGATATCACTACGCCAACCCGACAGCCTTTTGAACTCCTTACCTGGTTTATGTTTCCCTCCATCCTACAATCTAGACTTATTAAAGAGGAATATCAATCAGCTCCCCTGAATTATTTTCATCTGAAATGTTTTCTTCTTGAAACCCTTAATATCAAGAGTGGCTTTTAGCCTTGCTTGGGTCGAACTTGCACAACCCCCCCCCCAAAAAAAAACCCCAAAAAACGAAACACCCCTTACCTCGCTCTTGTAGATGCATCCGTAGCAGAAGTACAACTCATTGAGAGCATTGAGTGGCTGAAACTCATTCTGATATTTATTGGTGTGAGCGGCCAGCATGGCGCCCATGTCCTGATCGCTCACGGCGGCCATGGTGTTGATCTCCCTGTAGTAGCTGCCGATGAAATGAAACAGTGAATGGTTAGTCAGTGCTTTCTATTTCATTTAATTCAAGTTAATTATGTCTTCAACGATTCTTACTGTGAATGATTTTACATTTAATCAATTCCACAAAACCACAATCCTGTTTTTCTACTAACGTACTGCCCTTAAATGCGTGGGACTCTCTTGTGTTTACTGTGAAATAGATGCCACTGTCATTAAGTATGTAAGCAATTATTTTCTGCTTATGAGGGGTCCTTAGCAGAACCTCAATGTTTACCCCAAGCCAGGCAAAAGGCACGCTTAACTTGCCAGGGGTTTTTGAAAGCAGATAAGTGACGGAACAATGCGAATCCATAGTAAATGCGCATGCGCCATCAAATCTTCTATAGCAAGCAAACTCTGCTAATAGTAAACAAACAAATTTGCTTACTGGTTAACACCTTTATGAAATTGGAAAGAGGGGGGGGGGGTTAGGAGGCCTCACCTGGCTACCCATTCCTTATAGGTTGGGATATCCTTGGCATACAGCAGCTTATTAGACGGAGAGTCCTTGGTGAGTGTTTGTTGAGACACAGAGCAAGCGTCAATCAACGTCTGGCCTATGATTGACAGACAGGCATCTACCGTTCCGGACTTGTTGATGTCAAATAAGATGTCTGGGTTCTTGATGAGGTTGACCCAGAATCGCAGCTGAAGACTGAGGACGGAAATGAAGAGGGAGGGGGAAACAATAAGATTATCATGGTGATACAAACCTTCTGTCAGGTTATTGTTGCTTCACTATAATTTATTAATTCCACAGGTAAAAACAATAACATTACAGTGCAAAAATATACATATAATACAACAGGCAAGAGATATAAAAATTAAAAATAAATAAAAAATATAAAATAATAAGCACAAGCATTTTAACTTAAAGGGAAGATATACGTTCGGTAATCACTCTTAAAATTAATGGCAATAAAAACCTACTTGGTTGGAAGTATTGCAGCTTTCGATAGTAGAAAGCATTTTTAGAATCATTTCACTTCGAATTAATGTGGTTATGGAAAAAGATATATGTTTTTATCCCCAAAAATTTGAATCTGAGAAATGTTTCTGTCAGATATGTTTCTCAGGCTGTGTATTCCAATTACGGATTAATCTTCCAGCGTGGACATAACCACTCTGGATTTTCGGCGATATCTCAAAAACGCGACCGACTTTGGAATTGAATTTTTTCACAGGTTAGTTTGATTGTACATCTACATTTATGTATAGGATTAAAACAATCAAACGGTTCCAAAAACCAAATGTATACTTTCCCTTTGCTTCATGGAATGGCACGGAATAGTATGGCTACACAATACAGCGTGTCACCTAGTGTCTACCCCGCATGTGTTATAGACCAGGAAGATTTTCAAATTTTGTTCACCAGAACATGGAAAGATTTGTTTATTTTCAGGAAAATTTCTTCAGAATCACGGAGAGTTGGCGTCTCTGCTGTGACAACTAAGCCAGAAATAGAGAGTTGAAGGGGAGTGGCTTACCTATTGCTCTTCCATCCATGAGCAACATCCGGGTTAGTGATGCCCTGCAATCGTGCCTGCTCATCCAAGAAGTCAAAGAAGTACTTGATGATCAGAGGGACGTCCGATTCATACTTGTCACATTTGAAGATGGTTTCCAGAAGATCATCAACAAACTGCTGCAAGATTCCCTGTATAAACAAGAAAAAAAAACCCAAAACAATTAGGAAAATGGATTCCAAAAGTCCCAAAACAAATCATCAAAAAACAGAACAAAGGTCAATTATGATACAGTAAATCCATTTTCAAATCTAAATTAATTTCGTTTTTAAATCGATGAAAGGAATCTTACTATTTCAGAATATTATTTATCAGAACAGTTCTTCACAGGGGCACTCATTATTTTTACGACAGATATATATTTGTATAATGAGACCCATTTATAAAGCACCTTCTAAATTCAATCTGCAGCCAACCATGCCAAAAACATTGGACAAATCCCTTCTCTGAACAATAAGTGTACTAGGTAGGTTCTTATATGTGCATTTCACAACACGAGGGACTGACGGCTTCACGTTCCATCTGAAGGACGAAGCAACTATGGTTGTAAGTGTCTCATTCAAGGATATGACTGGGAACCCGAAACCCACACTCTGACAACATCATTCGTTACTCGTCTTATCATCTCAAAGAGTAAAAAACGGATAGGCGATGGATCATTCAGTGCGTTCGGGCAAACTCTCTGGAACCAGTTACTGCAGACCATAAGATCCTCACCAACGGTTGATGCTTTCTAGGGCAATCTCAAAACCCATTTATTTTAGTGTGTTCACATTGCTGATGTTCTTGTTTGTTTGTGAAGCGAAATGATCATTTTTATAATTGCGCCATATAAGAGCTATTATTATTATTATTATTATCAAAACTTGAGTTCAGTGCACTAGACTGCTTCGGCAGACTGCTCACCTTTGTAGTGAGTAACCTTGGCAAGTAGATCTCGGCCATCATCTTCTGGTCCCGCTCTCCTTTCCTTAGGCTTCCAGAGTCGACGTGTTTGACAAGATGCCACTGGTACGATCCCCTCTCAGGATCAATGATGGGAGATGCTGAGGTGGCTGGACTGGTCTGTAAAGTGCCTAGACCTAGGGCGGGGGACAAAATGTTTTTAAAATGTCAGAATTGAATACTTGCGATTATAACCAATGTCAGGAAATGCAGTCGTAACAGAATGTCATAGAGTTGGCTCCGAGCAGTTAAGTCATTACCCTACTGCATCAGTTTAACCCTCCTATCATATATTGGTATACTTTTGGTAATTGTCAAAGACCAGTTTTCTCACTTGGTGTATCCCAACATATGCATAAAATAACAAACCTGTGAAAATTTGGGCTTAATTGGTCATCGAAGTTGCAAGAAAATAATGAAAGAAAAAACACCCTTGTTGCATAAATTTGTGTACTTTCAGATGCCTGAGAAAGGCTTCAGGCTTGAAGTCTTTCTCAGATTCAAATATTTTTATGAGAAATTACCTCTTTCTCAAAAACTACAGAGGGAGTCGTTTCTCACAATCACCATCAACAGCTCTCCGTTGCCCGTTACCAAGTAAGTTTTTATGCTAATATATTTTTTGAGTAATTACCAATTGTGTCAAGTGCCTTTAAAACCACAGTACGTAATAATGGCTGGTCACAGACAGTGGGAGGTTTGAATGCATTCATGGTGGAATTATAGAAGAACGACCCGATTATCAAATGTAAAAATCTCTGGTAATCTGTCACTGATTGAGGGGGTGGAAGGAGGAGACTGGCTTACCATATTTTCTTTCTGGTGAGTTGGGTAGAGATCCTCCATTGATCTGGGCTCTTACTAGGCGAAGCGTCGCACCATCAGGAACCTATAAAGCACAAAAAGTAGCTTAGCATAAATATTATGCTTACTAGAATAAGGTTACCAGCCAAAATACCAGGTTGCATGTACCATCTGTGAATGGTATTCTGTGTATTTTTGCTAAGCAGAAAATTGTTAGGCCGTAATTTCTGCTTAAGCACAAAAATAGCTAGCCCCAAAATTATCCTTACCAGAATAAGGTTACCAGTGAAAATACGATGACAACAGTACAATCTGTGACTGGTATCCTGATTATTTTTGCTTAGCTGAAAGTTGCTTAGCGCAATTCTCTGCTTATAAGCAGCTCAATTAAATTGGGTCCTGGTCATTACCAAACCTATATACTTTTTCCAAAAACTTTTCGAGGAATAAATTTCCTACCTGGTAGTGAGCTAGTGTGTTGACTCGTTTCCACTCTCCATCAAGTCTACCGCGCACATCTTCATCCAGTAAAACCATACTACCAGACCCCTGGGGTTTGTCACTCCACTCTGTAAAGACGGAAAAAGATAAAGACACTCTCACATATATGCCTGCTATGGTGGTGTGATCGCACAACAACAAAGAACACAACTGTTTTAATGAGTAATTAGTCTCCCATGGTCTAGAGATAATAGTACTGCTTGGCTCTTTATAGAATGCACATTAGTGGCTAGATCAAGGCACTTTACAACATTATTACCCCTGTTCATCAGGCAGACTTATTAGACAATTCCTCAAACTTTCACAACTCCCTGGGGAGCATACAGCCCCAAGCTGCTTATATGAGCGTCTCAGCCCTCGCAGAATCCCATTTATACACTTGGTTTAAGAGAAGCAAATTTATGGTTGAAGTGCCTTGCTCAAGGACACAAGTGTCATGACCAGGATTCGAACCCACACTCTCATGACTACAGGTCATCAGAAAGTGAATCCGATGCACCAGACCGCTTGGCCATGACTTGGAGATCAACCCTCTTGCACTTCATGGGTGATACTGTTGTGGATTTACAGACTCTGTACATCATCACAAAAAGGAAAACTAGAGGGTTGGACATACGTTCAAATTTTAAAGAAATATTGAAGACGAAGAAAGTTCTATGAAAAAAACCCACCTCAAATCCTGCCAAATCACAGGCATGTTACTCTTGTTTTGAGAAAACAGTGCAAAATTGTGACATTTTGTTTTGTATTATTTTGTATAATTTCAAAAGCTTTTCTCTTTACATTCCTCTTGTTTTCTTATATTTCCTGTGAGAGATGGAAAATGTTCTCACCTAGATCAAGCTCATCTCGTGAGGGTCGTTTGGAGTAAGGACATGTCTTGTAGATAGCATCGAGAATCTTCTCTTTGGTCTGGGAGATGGTGTCACAGTCCAACACCTTCAACTCGATGGGTTCTTCAGTCACGTCTAGACCAGTTGTGAAGATGTTCTAGATGGGAATGAGTACAGTAAGAGTGAAGTGAGTCACTGAGTGTAGGACACGGTTCCTTAATCAGTGAGTTGACAGTTCAAATAAACTTGTAAATAGAAAATATGTATTTTCAGTTGCACTGACTTGATGGAAACATTGACAAATCTGGGCTCGATTTCACAAAGCGTTAAGATTGATCATAACTGCAAATCCATCGCAGTTGCTTAGCAAAGAGTGATGTCACAATACAAATCACTATGGTAATACTGATAACTCATCTTAAGACGAATAATAGTGCTTTGTGAAATCGACCCCTTGTGTAATTAACATGGTTGGATAACCAAGGTTGAATAAACTTGGTTAATAAACTCTAGTTAAAAAACCCAGGTTCACATTTGGGTTAAAAACATTTGAATTTGCATGTTATTGTGTGTTTTTTGTTGTTGATAGCTTTGACATGATGTTTCTTAGTTATTTGTTTTTGCTTTGAAGATTAAAAACCCCCAACTATTCCTATTTTAAATATTAGTATCAATGAAATTGAACAAACTTTTAAAAACAAACCACAAACAATTTCAAACCCTGGTTTATAAATTCAGTCTGAAACTACTCTGGTTTAACAACCCTGTTTAAATTAGAAAAGCCTTGTTAATGATTAGAAACCAGCCTGGCTCGACAAATTCCTGGGGCCTTAGTCAAACCTCGGCTCCGGCTCAGGCTCCGTCTGATGTTCGAACCACCGCGTGCAAAATACACGCTGCTCCTGAAATGTATAACGAAGCCCAAGCCGGAGACGGGGCCCAAGCCAAGGTTTGGGAAAAGGCCCTGGTGTGCTGCTTTTAATTTAAAATAATGTGTCTTCCTTCTTACCAGTGTCTTGAAGTCAATTTGTTGTCTGATAACTTTCATCTCACTGAGACCGTAGCGAGCCTCACCGGTGATGGAGTCCACTGGGCCTTTATCAACCTAAACATTCCAAAATGCCATAAAGTCATTAATCATAGGAGCAATAACCATTAATAATATTGTGCATTTTTCAAGTGAAGTATGCCCCTCAAAGTGCCTTACAATATTATCATCCCTGTTCATCAGGCCATAAACATTCCTGAAACCATCTCAACACCTTAGGAATATGCAGCACCGGTATCCACAAGGGTGCATGGATCATTCACATAATTGCATGGATTATTTATCTCTACCCTCACAGGTACCCATTTTCACCCCTACTGTGTGAGGAGAAGCACTTATAGTCTCAGCCCTTCCAGGTTCCTATTTATAAAGCTGGATTAAGAGAAGCAATTTATGGCCAAGTGTCTTGCTCAAGGACGCGAGTGTCACGACCGGGATTCGAAACCCACTCCATTGAGCTGGATGGTATATCAATAACTAATCTGACAGTATTGATGTTTTCTCCTACCTGTTGTTTGATAGCATAAAAGAGGTGGAATAAAGGCTTTCCCATGCTCTCTCTCAGCGAGTCATACATCAATAGTGATAACCAGTGAGAAACGAGCTTCTCAACAACTGCTTCACTCCTGCATCAATGAAGATGGAAAAAATATTGAACAATTATACACTGCGTCCTCAGCTCAAAGATAAATTTTCTGTGAATATATTTGATCATTAGCTGACCCCAACTCTCTTGACTGATTTAATAGGAACCTTCTCAACTTCAACAAAATCCAACATCATAATACAATAACTAAACACTGTTGGACTCTGATTACAGTGGTATGCCTGATGATCAGTTTTTTAGTGCAGTCCTCAGTCCAACAGAATCAAACAAAATGTACAGTTGGATTTTGAAGGGTTGGGGATGGTTGAAGGATACATTGAGCTAATCAGTTGATTTTAATTTTGATCCCATGCAAACATATTTTAACCCTTATTGGAAGTTGATCAACATTTTTCACTGTTCCATAGCTTAAGCACAGCCCTTTCAAAAGCGTCAGTTGTATGGGACTTGAATCTGAGCAAGCAGTGGTTTACGCACAGCTGGGGAGCAATGAACTAGCTATAGCTAGCCAGACTAATAGAACAACTCAACTGGTCCTCTAATGCTTTAACTGGCATTTGGCCCGCCGAGGACCACTGTTAAGGGAGAATGCTGCATGTGGACGAAGCTAAGAAAAGACTTGCAAGACATACCTCCTGAGGAGAAGCTGAGGACAACCCTGGTCGACGTACTTCTGGATGTTTTCCTGCAGCAGTGACTTGATGGCCTCCATCAGGAAGTCCATGCGGTTGTGGAGAGCAATGACCAGCAAGGAGGCGATGTTGCTGAGGTCCTTGAGGCTCAGGGTCTTCTGGGCTTCCAGGGTGTGTAGGAAGATGGTCAGGAAAGTCTGGTTCCCGATCAGGTTGCCGAACTGGACCAAGCCCTTCTGAAGGACATCACGTTTTATCCCGGAGATCTGAAACATTCACAAAATAAAACAGTTGTAACAACAAAAATCTCTTCTCCTGAAGACGGGCAGAGTATACCGTTTGAAACGTCGAGACCACACCGGCTCTTTTCAGAGTCAGCACTCCTCCCAAAAGGGATTTACACATGGTTGTTCCCGCAAGTTAACTAGTAATAGTTACTTTCTCTAATACAAATTTCATATTTTTAAAATCAACTTTGTTTGGGGAAAACATTCTGCTGGTAGAAATGGATGTTGAACATGGAGGTGGGTCTATGTGCTCACATGGTTGTCCAAAACCATAAACAACAATCCACTAATCCTTAAGATAAGATTTATAACTACACGCACTACAAGGTGTGTGACAAACTCTAACCTTTTAGGGGGATTTAACAGATAAGCTTTACTGCGCTAAGAGTATAAAGATGGACAGAATGAATGACTTAAAGGGTTTTTTTCTTATTTTTCTTTTCACACGGCATTCTGTGAGAATATCAAATAAACAAAGACAGATCCAGCACTTACGTTCTCTTTAATAACCGGTACCTCCCTGAAGACGGGATGGTTGGGGTTCCACGGGAAGAGAATTCTAGCAGCGTAGTCTCGGTAATCATGGAACGGGATTCCAGATCCCTCTACATCGTTACTCACCGTCAAAACGGTTATCTGCAGCTCCGCAAAGGCTGCAAATAAGATTGAAATTGTACTTTATATTTAAACGCATACAGGAGGGGTGGACAAATATCAGTACTTCACTTATTTTACCCTGAAGAATCTCAGCTCAATTTCATAGAGCTGCTTGAGCAGAAATTATTGCTTAACAATTTCCGGCTAAGCAAAAATGAGCAGGGTACCAGTCACAGATGAAGCATGTGACATGGTATTTTGGCTGGTAACCTTGTTGTGGTAAGCATAATTTTGTTGTGTACTTTGTTGTGCTTAAGCAGCTCTATGAAATTGGGCCCTGTTAGGTTTGAAGTCTCAGGCCATTATTAACCAAGATTATTGTAGTGAAAACGTTAGGGCCCAGTTTCATGAAGCTGTTAAGCAGGAAAAAATGCTTAGCAAATTATTTTGCTGAGCAAAAAATGAGTGGGGCACCAGTCGCAACAATGTAAACCTCATGAAATTTTGGCTGATATCCTGTTTCTGCTAAACAAGATTTTTCTGTGCTTAGCAAGCTTTTGTGCTTACAGGCATTATAAAATTGGGCCCAGGTGTATTAGTTCAATAAAAAGAGTTCATCAGAAAGTCTGTCGCCCTCTACTGACCATCCTTGCATTCCTGTGCCACTCGCATCTCCATCTCGTCTCTTTGCATCTCCATCTTCTTGAAGCGTCTCTCGTTGGCGCTGATGCGGCGACAGATGCAGACAATGAAGAGGATGAGGATGATGAAAAAGGCTCCTCCACACACTGCCCCGATGATGATATAGAGGGACAACTGCTGTGGGAGGTACCTCAGACGACCCACGGTCACATTCAGGTTGCCTTGTTCCACCTTGGATCATCATTTAAGAAAAGTTCAGAGTGAGCACTGGTACACGTTTGGTAATTACTCAAAATATAAATTAGCATAAAAACTAACTTGGTAACAGGCAACAGAGAGCTGTTGATAGTATAAAACATTGTGAGAAACGACTCCCTCTGAAGTAACGTAGTTTTTGAGAAAGAGGTAATTTCTCACTAAAATAATAAAAGACTTCTTGCAAGAAGCCTTTTATTCCTATCTGAAAGCACACAAATTTGTACAACAAGGGTGTATTTTCTTTCATCATTTTCTTGCAACTTCGATGACCAATTGAGCCCAAAGTTTCACAGGCTTGTTATTTTATGCATATGTTGGGATACACCAAGTGAGAACACTGGTCTTTGACAATTACCAAACGTGTTCAGTGCCTTTAAGGACACAAGTGTCACGACCGGGACTTGAACCCTCACTCTGCTGACCTGAAACACCAGAACTGAGTGCGGTGTGCTTGACCACTCGGCCAAGACACGCCAATGGAAATTTACCCAGCATGTCCGCCGTCACTTTGCGTCTTAATCAGAAGCCAGAGTCATTGCTGACGGTGCGCTAGAATGCTCAACCATAACACTCCACTGTTTGATTTTGATGGGTTTGGAATAGTAGAAGGTTTGTCAACTCACCCTGACATCATAGATCTCATCTCCTTGATCATTATCTGGAACAGGACACGTCAGGTTGTTTCCCTTCTGTATCAATGATATGCATTCCATACTCCCGACAAAAACTTTGACGTCCTTCTCATGGTAGGTCTCCATCACATAACGACCCTTAAAATGCAAAGATGTAAAGATCAATACTACGGTCTGAGACTACGTTCTGAGACGCTTTTTGCCGTTTGTTTGTTTGTGTGTTTAGGAAGCTTCTCATCTTTGGAAACTAACAGTGGATGGGATCTTGGATATTTTCAAGAGACACTACTGACCAATGGACGTTTTGTAAGTGTTCCAGAAAGCAAGACATACTTATATTATCATCTGATCAACAGTTTTTTTCATATTCATCGTAAGGAAATGGCACACACACTTTGAGTTTTGAACCATTCTCTTAGATATTAATAGTTGTGGAAATTATGGAAATCAAAGCAAAAGCTCCTGTATCAGCAAGTGCTCTTGCAAACGGTCCTTTTACGGTATAACATTTCTGGGAAAACTGATAATGTACGAAGAACTTTATGTACCTGAATGGTGATCATCGTCCGATCTCCAAACTGCACCTCCTTGATGGATCCCTTCTCCTCAAACATAAAATATTGCGGATCTAAATAAACGGTCATTTCGAAATCCTTGTGCTTCTTGTACTCCTCAACTCCATCTAAGATGAAGCCATATCTGACCACACCCAGCTCAGCTGAGGATAGTCTTGAGTTGTTGCTTGGGGACAGTACACCACTGAAATCCGGCGTCTTGCAAGTCATTGACGTGTCTTGGACATCAAAACAGTTCTGTATCACACAAAAAGGATTACTTTTGTATAGGATTTGAGGCATTGCATGGTGGGTATCAATGTACATTTGGCTTGCGGTAACACCATGTGTATATCTACTTTGCTGTGTAGATTTTTGTTCTTGTCTTGCTATATTCTACTGCCACGGAGTAGATTTCGGAATTCGAGAGACTATACTACTGCCGCAGAGTAGATTTTCGGAATTCTGGAGACTACCAAGTTCTGAAAAGAACTGTCCTGCTTCTTAACTACTCACTGAGCGGAAGGTAGGAAATCGGTCGGGACTACTACTTTCGCTTAGTGGTTCAGTGGGGAATCCTTGTTATTAATTTCACTGCCGCGGAGTGAGTTCTTAATGGTCTCAACGTTTCGACTAGCTTGCTCTAGTCATCGTCAGGAGTGTTATAACACAAACACATCATGAACTGCTTATTTATAAGCTTTAAATCATATATATATATATGCTATAGAATGCTTTTATTTATAACAAGGCACTAAAACAGGACATACAAGGTGAGGGCTAAAAAGGGGGAAAGGGGATGCGAGAAGACGAAATCAAAAACGAGAAAAGATGACCATTGATATTGTGTTTGAATTGAGACAGGTTCTAAGAGGCAGGGAAGCAGGATACAGGTAGTGAATTCCAAAGTAAGGCAGTACGTTTGAGGAAGCTTGATGAGTACCACGTGGGCCTAGCTCTGGGGACAGCTACAGTATATAAGAATGTGAATGGGTAGAGAAACATGTGGTGCGGCCAAAGGTACGGTTAGGTGGAACAACCAGTGAGAGTCTGTTGGTGGACTTGCCATTATAATATCTGTACGGTTAGGTACGGTTAGGTGGAACAACCAGTGAGAGTCTGTTGGTGGACTTGCCATTATAATACCTGTACAAGAGACTCAATGAGGCAACAGAGAGACGGAGAGATAAGGGTTCCAGAGGTGAGGCGAAGTTATGCCCAACAAAACTGCTTTTCCTATGGTAAGCATTGGTTGCAAAACCAACAAAACTGCTTTTCCTATGGTAAGCATTGGTCGTGAAATAACTGTAGCAAAAAAACATCTGCCTCTCCTCCCCCCCCCAGGAAAAGAGAGCAGAAAAACTAAAAAAGGATAGCAAATTAGAAGATAGTGAAACTGATTGACGGTTAAGCAGAATGGTTAACAAAGTATACTTTATTTTTTTGACAAGAAATAGCAGTATACTCTGTACTTACCGATGGTTCAACTGGACCATCCCCAACATAAAACACCATCATTGGCTCTTGAATCACTTTCAAATGATCACCATTCACTTCCACTGACAATCCACCACTAGTAAGGAAAAGAAAAATTCTCCAATTAGCACTCCACACTAATGCTAAAGTGCCCGGATCTCAGACGAAGGTGTCAAATTTCACTAACATTCGTATGCGTATGTCCAAAATTCATGTTTACTCATGTGTACTGACTATACTACAAGTGCAGTTTGGCGCGTCGGTGATGCAGTGATCGCGTAAGTGGTGGAATGTTTGTCTGACAGCCGGGAATTTTGAGCAAAAGTGACATCATAAGTGCGGACTACTAATACTATTAACCTTAACCCCTCGTGTCTTTAAATAAAGACAATGAAAAATCCTCCACTGTATGGTAACTCATCAATGTTTTGCGAGCGTACTAACGCTACAGGTGGGCAACTTGAGGGAACATCGTGCCTTATTGTATGGGGCTGACGGTGGCGTGATGCATGCGTATTTGAGCGTCTTCCTTTTGAACAACTATATGGCGTTTGCCCACCAATAGTGTCTGATACGCATGCGAGAATGTAGTTTTAGCATATTTCATGGGAAAAGCTATTTGGGCCCGCAGTACCAAGTCCTACAAAGTAAAACAACTTCCTGAAAGGGGTTCTGGAGGATTCTTTAATAAATTTGCTGAATATAACAAGAGAGGATAAAGAATAACAAGATGCTGAATGCTGTAAGATTCAACCTTTAGAAATTTGTTCTCTATCAATATTGGACATTTCAGAAATATCTTCTTATTAGTTGGGCCGGCTAACTCACCTGAGTATAGTGGTCATCCGATTCACACTGTTTATTATAGGGTCGGCTGCGTATGAGAAGTTACTCTGACTCTCGACCTCACCGAGGTCATCAAAGGTCATCATGACCTTACCCGTAGCGCCTTCCTTAATAGACTGTGATGTTATGCAGCTAATCTGGGAGGACACACTGAATAAAAAATTAAAAGGAATAACAATCTTTTCAAATACACGTCTTGTAGATTGGGGTGTTGGTGTTTGGATATAGGTTTAACATGTTCATAATACACCAAAAAGGAGGAGTTATCCAGATTTTTTTTAAAGACCAAGAATTGTTACCAGCCTGATATTTTGACCCAAGCAGAGTCTTTCTCAAAGGTCTTTCTCCGGCTCTTTCAGTGAGCCTGACCAGAAATATAATTCTGATGTAAAATTCACTAACCAAAACAATTTCCGAGAGCTATGTGCAAAATGTATCAGGGGCCTGTTTTGGCCACCCTGACCAGAAATTAGCTTTTGAAATAAAATTCACTGACCAAAACAATTTCCGAGAGCTACGCCAAAACGGGTCGGTAACCAGAAACAGTTTGTGACGTAGTTACATCTCTTGAAAATTAATGTTCTCAAAATATACAGCCTAGTTAAGAGTCTGTATACGTTTGGTAATGACTCTGGAAATTGATGGCAATCAAAACTTACTTGGTAAGAAGTACAGCAGCTTTGGATAGTATAATGCATTTTAAGAAACTTTTCACCTTGAATTACTGCGGTTATGGACAAATATATCACTTTTTATTCCCAAAAATTTGAATCTGAGAAGCGTTACTTCAGTAACGCTTCTCAAATTGTGTATTCCAATTGCTGATTATTCTTCCTGCGTGGAAACAACCGCTCCAGATTTTCGACAATATCTCAAAAACGCTACTACCTTTTGAAATGAAATGTTCACAGGTTAGTTTTATGGTATATATCTACAAATATATAGGATTGAAACAAACAGTTAGTTCCAATTACCAAACGTCTACAATCCCTTTAAATCAAAATGTTCTGCTGTATGACACTGGGTCCTGTGTGAGATGACTTACTTTGTGGGTCCGACGAGGAGACTGCACGGCAGGCCTGCTGCTATGATACTTTGACGGCTTCCTGCATTCAGGTCGGTTCCTGACAACGTGACCCTGGTTCCTCCAGACTTTGGTCCATTGGCCGGTCTGAAGGAGGATATTACCGGAACCTTCCCCCGAGAGAAAAAACAGGAATTTGAGGTTAATTTATGCGATGAGATTACCTGCTAGCTGAAGATCCAAAAGGAGAGGTAAAATCATTAAGCAATGGTAAATGTTTGGTGTTGGTGGTAGATCGATACAGGGTTGTGCAATACCCACATGGTATATAGCAAACCGAAACCCATTGTTCCCGCTTCAAATAATAGCAAGTCTTGCGCATATTTGAACATTGTTGGGAACCTCTGGTTCCAACTTGTACTGTCTGAAGAAAACTCGCACACTTCTGGGCTGTCGGCCCAAAATAACAATTGCTTCACACTGGGTCAGACACTCCAATCTTATCTAAGTCCGAACATTTCGGTGTGGAGTGACATAGCAGAGGAGGATATTGAAGGATTCAGGTCATAATTGGCAATAATGCCCAGGCAGTCAGGGTTATAATGGGGCCAATCAGTTGAATATGTGCAGGACTTGCGCAGTGTACCCGACAATGATTCAAGTAACAAATACTCACCACGTATTTAAAGTGGTCTTTGGAAATGGCCATTTCCATTGCATTGTTTTTGCCTAACAACACTTCCACAGGTCCAGCTGTAACCTCTGTACTTGCACCGGTCAGGCAGACGATTCTGTTGCAGAAAGAAACAAAGATTGGAAGTCCTGTTTACCACAGAATACTGTGTCTGCGGTGCCTTGTAAAGCACATAATTCCACAGGCGCATAGGCTTAATTCCGCATTAAGGAGAGACTTCAAATTTGGACTTGATCACCTACAAGTTGTACACTGCAATTTTGTTACTAAGCACAAGACAAATCCTAGACAGGTCTTAGTGAAACAACATTCAGTTTGACGACCTCAAAATTGATTTACAACAGTGATCAACTAAAAATGACAAATTGGAAAACATAACAGAGTATAGCGGCCCAGAGGGGCCTTGAACAAGAAGTTAAGAAATAAATGAAGAAGCTGCATGTGTCATACAAACATTATGACATTTATAACAATTTGTATGGTTTCTGACTGGCACCCCCGAACAAAGACATTGACAAAATAGGGAGACCACCAACATAGGGCTAGATAGCTCAGTTGGTAGAGCGCCGGCATGTTAAACCGGAGGTTGTTGGTGCAAATCCCGCTCAAGTAAATTTTTCTTTGTTTCAACCCCAAATTATTTCAAATTTACCCAGTCAGTTTCCCTTGTGGTTTATAACCTGATATTCAAAAATGTTGTCTCTACTTGTCACATAACGGAGGTATAATTACAAATAAATGACAATCCTGAGAAACGGGTAGAGGTGTTTCTTCACTTGGTCCAGACAGCTTTATCAGTGTGCAACATTTCACATGATTTACAGACTCTCTAATTCAACTTAAATGGAACAACATAGGTTTGGAAATACGTGCATTTTTACACACGTACTACGTTCCTTTTTACGCGCGTACTAAGCGTCCGACAAGCGCCCTACAAGCGCTCAAACAAGCGTGCACGCAAAGCAGTCACTTTTGGTTCGCCAATCAGCGTTGTTTTTCAGTCCATCCCTACCAGGGGTTAGCGACGAGAGGTATCAACACAGCGCGCTGCCATGGTAGCGAGGCTGATAATGACTGGACCTACCTCTCCGCCTCACTGTAATCTAGAACCTCACATGGGATTCCCGCTACATTGACCTGAGTAACATCCTCGCTGCTCTGGCCCAAGTTGTAACCCAAGATAGTCAGGTTGGTGTTGCCTCTTATGTGACTGCTTGGAGGATGAAACTAAAAGAAGGGAAAGAGACAAGATAAAAGTTGATTTACTTATTTATAAAAGGACAGAACAGAATTAGTGATGAAAATTAATCCCAAAGATGAAACAAAAACTGAAGTTTTTAATGTCATTGTAAAAATATCTTCAGGCTTGATAATTCAGGAACTTCGGATGAAGTATCAGGCCTGTATGTTTAGGTTACAAATCAAATAAATAACAGACCTAAGTTTTCTAAACACAACAAGACCACTTCAATAGCACTCCGCACGAATGACGTTACTTTTACTTAAACTACCAGGATGTCAGACAAACTTTCCACTCACGCGATCACCACATCGGCGCGCCCGACCACAGTAAACACGAGTAAACATAAAAACACCGACAATGGCTAGGACATGTATGCGCGCGTGCGTCAGTGAAATTTGACACGATGTTGCGTGGCGTCAACATTTTGAACTTCTATTTTTAGCATTAGTGGGAAGTGTTATTGTGAAATTCTTCACAGTTGCTTATTATTCAAGATGTGTTGAAATAATACCACTGGGAAAACATGCATTTTTAAAAACCAACCAGTAGACTTTTTCACTTGGCGGACATCTTGTTTTTCTCTCAATCAAACCAATGTAACCAAACTGAGGCTGGAAGGGAAAAAAACCATCTGGTCCCTTTTGATAAAATACTTATTAGAACTCTCATCTTTATTGTGTATTCAGGGAACCTGACAAAGCTGGACACACCGATCTATTGTCACAGGACATGTCACAGAATTGATAATTCAAAACCAAGGACACTAAATTGAAGGAAATAATCTTTCTAGTCAGCGTGATTAAATTGACACAAATCACGAGCCGTTATAATCCATGACAACAGTAGGATAGGGTCGTGTGGAAGTACTTAATTCCTAGAGAGATTTAGGGCTTTGTAACGAGAGATGCAGGCAAACTTAATCCATGGAGAATTGGAAAAAAAATAGCAGTGGCTTCATGAAACTCATCTTATGAGCAAGCAAAGTGCCAAGGCAAAACAATTTAATTCGTAATGTTAGTTCGCCAGATCTTGAAAATATCTTTGAACCCTAACAGGTTATTAATCTTCAGAACCAATCTTCTCCGATTTTCAAAACAGAGTGGAACTACTGATCATATTCAAGGATTTTAATCATACCCCTGTCCTACAAATCCATCAACAGATAAAAAAGCGTTTATTAAAAGTGAACCCTTGACAGAAGTGAATATTTAATTGTTTGACTGTCAATCTTGTCAGCCCATAATCCCTAACCATAAGACAGACAGACAGACGTGTTTAGGAGAGTGACATAGTGGGCATTCCACAGGTTGTGACTATGATCCCTTTTCTTTAATCTTTTCTGTTTTAAACATTGTGGGCATGACCCCACAATGTAAGAAAAGCCCACAAGTACAGATCCTACTTACAAGTAGCCCCTCAATGTAGCTCTTGTAAGCACAGACAGACAGACAGACAGACAAACAAACAACCTATCGAGCTGACAGTAGGATCAGGACATAAGTCTGTCCCATTCAGCCATGTCTCCGGCTGGCCATCATCACACAGTGACTCCTTGGAACACACTTGGGAACACTCACACCAATCACACACTCAGACCAGAAGTCTATTAACAGACATACAAACAGACAAACAAACTTTCAACCTACCGAGCTGACAGTAGGATCCGGACATAATTCTGTCCCATTCAGCCATGTCTCCTTCTGGCCACACCTTGACTCCATGGAACACTCTTTGGAGCTCTCACACCAACCACAAGCGAACTTGGTATCCAGCATAAGGCATTTGCCACAGTTAGTTCTTGATACTGCACACTTGTAGAGGGTAACTACAAGAAAAAAGGAGAGGAAAAACTTTTTCTCAATGCAATTCAGAGCAATTTTATTATGGGCCATTTAGAATTGTTGATGTTTTAAAATTTTGGAGGTTTTTTTCATCCCGAAATAGTTTGGTGGGTCAAAGAGAGTCATAAGAAATCAAAGGTATATTTTCAATTCAAAAACAAAGACTAGAGGAAAGAAACACAGTTAAAACAAAATTGGAAATTAAACAATTTGGGTGGGTTAAACAAAATATTTAAAAAATTCTTCCAAAATTGAAAAGCACTGATAATTCTGAATGGCCCCTGAATGACAAAACCGTTCCTGTGCCAGTGCTTTTTGCCATAACTGGGATACACCCAGCATTAATTTTGTTTTAAACGCATCACAGGCATCTTCGAACAGTGATATTGACACAACTACAGAAAACGCAAGCAAGATACGGTATTTTCACTACGAGTACGTGAGCAAAAATGCGTCCTGGTAATGGTGGGAAATTACTGGTACAGCACATATAAAATTGAACTAACATCGATTAGTCTACATGCACAGTAATCAATTTGAAAACAAAGATGAAATCTAATTTTAAACTAGATTTTCCTGGAAAGGATTGACCTAGTTGTCTGTTGTCCCCCCCCCCCACTCACAGGGTCCATATATGTCATAAATCACTTTTGCAGCCACAGTTTCCAGTGAAAGTGCGTGTTATTGGCCTGCCCTTTTCGGGCAGTGAAAGTGCATTTTATTGTCCTGCTGTCCCTTTCGGGAAATAAACTTGAACTTCATATAACAACTACTAAAAACAAGATAAGTAAAACAATTCATATTTTGCACTTCACAGAACTTCATGTTGCATTGATTTTATAAACACGTCACAGTCTGTGATCAACCCCCAACAGGCACTTTTGTGGTCAATTAAAAATGACATAGGCCTACAATACCACACAGACTGGCATCAGGTTTAAGGACATTTCACATTTCACAGAATTTGGACTCCAACATTGCCACTGGAACATTTACCACTTCCCCTTTTAGGATATTTTTTTCCAATTTCCGCATTCGAATGAACATACAGCATGAACCCCCGTTCTCTGAAATAGTACAGTTTTTTCATAGCTGAGTGGCAAGCACACCTGGGCCCAATTTGCATGTAAGCACAAAAACTTGCTAAGCACAGAAAACTCTCGCTTAGGAAAAATAGCTTACCAGCCAAAATACCATACAGTTACCATTGCTGTGACTGGTACCTCACTTATATCTTGCTTAGCAAAGAAATTTGCTAAGCAGAATTTTCTGCTAAACAGCTTTATGAAATTGGGCCCTGGTTCAAAGAGTGGGGTTATGGTCCCAAATGTGGCACTTGTGTCCTTAGACAAGTGAGACACTTAACCACAATTGTCTGTCCTTAGGATGGGACATTGTGGCGTGTTGTGGCCGAGCGGATAAGAACACCGAACTCAAGCTCTGGTGTTTCTGATCAGCAGAGTGTGGGTTCGAATCCCAGTCGTGACACTTGTGTCCTTAAGCAAGACACTTAACCAACTGCTTCGTCCTTCGGATGGGACGTTAAGCCGTAGGTCCCGTTGTTGTGTAATGCACGTAAAAGAACCCAGTGCACTTATCGTGAAGAGAAGGGGTTCGCCCCGGATGTTCCTGGTTTGATTGGCTGCATATTGCGCCACAGCACCTTGTAAACCATTACATGGTGCTATGCAGAGGAATAGGTCTCATACTTCAACACGTAACTCCACTTACCTTGTAGGAAAAATACTGAGCGCTTTGAGACACCCATCGGTGTATAAAGCGCTATATAAGAACTGCGTATTATTATTATTACTATTATTATTATTATTAAAGCTGTAGACTCCAAACGTTGTGTAATGCAAGAACTTCGTCCACTAATTGTTAAAGGGATTGCATACCTTTGGTAACTGGAACCCACTGTTTGTTTCAATCCTATATAGTTGTAGATATATACCATAAAAATAACCTGTGAAAATTTCATTTCAAAAGGTGTAAGCGCTTTTGAGTTATTGCTGAAAATCTGGAGCGGTTATGTCCATGCAGGAAGAATAATCTGCTAATTGGAAAACACAATCTAAGAAACATTACTGCAGTAACGCTTCTCAGATTCAAATTTCTGGGGATAAAAAGTGATATCTTTTTCCATAACTGCAGTACTTCGAAGTGAAAAGTTTCTCAAAATCAAAATGTATCCAAAGCTGCTGGATTCTCACCAAGTCAGTTTTGGTTGCCATTAATTTTCAGAGTCATTACCAAATGTATTCAGACCCTTTAAGAGAAGAGGTTTGCCCAGGTGTTTCTGGCATGGTTGACTGCAAATTACGCCGCAACACCTTGTGAACTGTTACAAGATGCTATAAAAATGGTTCTTATCATTCAAAATGGCACTGTGCACCTGTCGCAAAATAACGAGTGCTTCGAGACGCCCGCTGACAAAAAAAAATGTTTTTATCATATAAAGGCTAAAATTATTATTATTTATAGAGAATCTTGAAGGATTAAAGAGTCTTACCGTGTATGTCGGATGGGTTGTCCAGGAGAAACTTTCCTTCATTCCATCTCACGCTGAACTCGGCCTTTATGAAGCTGTCATTTGAAGTGTAGTTGTACTGTGTGAATCAAACAATTCCATCAATTTGAAGTTGACAAAAGAATAGACAAATTCATATCTCATTACAAATAAAGATATCCTTAAAGATGTTTAAAGATCTTTAAAATACAATATTGTACTTCCAATATTTGATATTCAACATTGATAATCCAGAGGGGGGGAAAAGAAATTAAAAAACAGCCAATATTTCTCGTCTTTTGTTGAAATAAAAATAACAAACTGACATTCAAAAATACTTATTCTACTTTCTCAGCTGAAGGATCAGCAGAATAAACACAATACTGCCCTGTTGGCCTTTTGTTTTTCAACCAAGCAGATTCCATTAAAGAGGGGGGGAAATTAGCCCCCTCCCCACCCCAACAAAAATCAAAAAGGAAGGGGGGAAAGGGGAGGGGAAGGGAAGATAATCTGTAAGGTTCAAAATATTCCACCAAAACTTTATGTCCTATTACAAAATGCTGTGATGTTAACAGTAGATTCGTTATGATTTTATAGTTAAATGCAGATTGCTGTTCGTAAAAATGCAATTCAAATATAAATCCGGAGTTGTTTATTTTCGAACAAAAGAAATCTTGGAGCAATATCTTAACGAGGAATAGAAACCACATGAAAGATAAACAATCAATTTGTATGAAAGTAATTTTACCAACTATATTAAAAGGACATCAATGAACATAAGAAAGCAATGGTTTGGGGGAAATAGTCTCAGTCTGAGGTATATTTTCTTGTCCATACTCCTATTAAACAATCCAAGATTATCTCAAATAAGTAACTAAATGATGTCGCCACTATAAAGCAGAGTTGGGGACTAGAGTCTAACACTTGGACTCGAGTCGCACTTGAGTCCCATCATTACGAGTCTTGGGACTTGCCTTGAAAGACTTGAGAGTTGACTTGAGACTAAGGCCGTATCTGAATTGGCGGCTACAGCTACGACTACGACTGTTGCTAAGGACGTACTACACTTCAACGCATGATGAAGTGGAAATCTAGCCATATCCGTAGCTGTAGCTGCTAAGTGGAATATGGACTTGAGCTCCATGACTTGTTGACAATGAACACTCGGAAGTAAACACTACCTTCTTTTTTTTAGTTTTTTTTATGAGATTGATGTAATTGAATAACACATTATTTAACTTCCAAGCTCTATTCAACGTAGAATATTTCTGGTTTTTCGAAAATAATCCAAACTGTACTATTGTCACAAAAGTGAATTACACAAGGCTAAACTTACCAAACATTTCACAATATAATAATTGTTTTTTTTTTCAGTGTGTTTGAAAGACTGGAGGCTTGAAACTTGAAACATTTCTAGTTTTTTCGTAAATTCTCCGAAGTGTATGCTATCTTTTCACTTGTCCAAAAAGTGAATTACAAAAATTCTGAACTTATCGATCATTTCAGAATGTAATTATTAAGGTTTTTGAGCTTGTATTTTTAAAAGTGTTTTTGAATCGCACACCATGAAGACTGGAGACAGACTTGACTTAAGACATTAGACTTGATGAGAACTGTGCTTTAAAGTACCCTCTTTTCAGTGCATTTGATGGCATTATCTCCCATCTTTATGGCCGGCGTTGTGATCTCCATGCCGTCATACTTCAGGACGCACTCGTATCCATCCTGTAACAAACAGAATATGGTATCGTCATCAGGTAAAAAACCCAGGCATTAAGAGTTCAAGACATAGCGGGTTCGTTTCTTGGGCACGGCGTCTGGACGAGGAGAGCAGATGTGGTTAATGAGACGGAGAAGTACAGGGAGGTAAACATCATCTTTAGGATTAATTCTGGTTGCTGATAACATATAATAAAAACTAATCGTATAAAAAAGTCTGTCGATGCATTTATACTTTCAGTCCTTGAACTTGGTTCATAAAGGAACTTTTTTCTTTTACCCAAACAAAAGACATCTTTTCCGAACAGATCTTTATTCAACACTGAAAACGCTTTTAGCATTTTTCTAAAACATGACTTCTGTTCTTGAAAACCAATTCAGTTGCAACAATTAACAAAGAGGCAACTGACTTCCGTGAAGTTCAAGGTTTAATCTAAGAGATTTGAGGCCCTCTCTTCTACAGTACTATTCAGTGAATATATGCATACTGTACATTTTGCAAACTTATTGATTTTCATCGGCTGTACTTTTCCCACCAAAATAATCAATATGCTACACAAGTTATTAATTCGCATAGTACGCGCGAGTTCAAATTTTTACAATGACTCTTATCTACATATATACATCAACTGTCCAGTGGTCCTTTGAACAAAATTTCTTAAAGGAGGAAAAAGAACATCATGACATTCAATATTTTCAAGGATTCTAAACTACAAAGTTTAAAACACTTTTTTACAAAGCGTCAAGGTCACTCATGCGTGTGAATATTGACAACAGCTGCAACAACACTTCTAATGACTTCCCATTCACATGAAATTCCTTGCCAAAACACTGAAGCCAGGAAAAAAAAACAAAAAAACTAAGCCACGTTTCCTGACCATTGTCTGAATTAGCCGGGAGTCATATTCCACGCAAACGTCAAAACAGAAATCAAAATCCAGAACGTTGTTTTGGTTACACTAGTAATGACTCTTGGAATAGCTACAAGGAATTTAAACTCAAATATTGCCAGTATTTCTCAACAAGTACAGAAAATAAACCTGCCTGAAATAGCTTAATAAAACAAACACAGGAAAATTATGGTCATAACAATGTAAACAAAAATTCTCTATTATATGAAGATTACTAGATGTAGGTGGCTAATCACTGGTTTTTAAAAACATGCTTAAGGGTATTACGGTTGATGACCTTGAACTGTTGACTTTTGTGAATATAAACTGTAAAGAAGTCGGTTAATTATACATTGAGAAGTCATTATTTAGGTGGAGGGGCTTGAACAGTGGTGCTCTTTGTTTAACCCTTAAAATGTTGAAAAATCTGGATGCCTCCACTCTCCCCCCCCCCCCTTCTCCAAAGGCAGGGAGAAATAAAGATTGTTGTTTTATTCAAATTTCATTGAGGGAAACAAAGGGTGACTGAATGGGACAGGGGCGTTTCTTGGGTTAGCTGAAAGAGAATTGATCCTGCACTAAGTTTCCCCTGCCACCGGTGCATAAACATACAAGTATTCTTCAGTGAGTAGTTCTAAACTAGATTCTTTTTGTTAAGTGGACTTAAAGGCACTGGACACGTTTGGTAATTGTCAAAGACCAGTATCCTCACTTGGTGTAAATTGGTCATCGAAGTTGCAAGAAAATAATGAAAGAAAAAACACAAATTTGTGTACTTTCAGATGCCTGAAAAAGGCTTAGGCCTGATGTCTTTTTTTCAAATTCAAATATTTTAGTGAGAAATTACCTCTTTCTCAAAAACTATGTTACTTCAGAGTGAGTCGTTTCTCACAATGTTTTATACTATCAACAGCTCTCCGTTGCTCGTTACCAAGTAAGTTTTTATGCTAAAATATATTTTGAGTAATTACCAAACGTGTCCAGTGCCTTTAAATTAAGGAGACTTGCAAATCCTGTATACTTTTATAACATGTTAAGCTTACCTCCACAGGAAGTTTGAAAGCAAGCAGACTAAACTCGCTGGTTTCACTGGCAGGGATAAGAATTTCCACACCACTGCCTAGCTCAATCCTCGGGCAAAAGTCCTTACCAGATGTCAGAGGGTTTCCCTATAAATTCAATGAATACCCAAAAGGCACAGTTTAAAAATACTAGGTCAGATCTTTTGCCGATTTGACCCGAAAACTTAGATTTATATTTTAAATAGCACTTCTTATAGATTTGAGAAAGTTATAAGCTTTCAATTAAGAAATTGCAGGAAAAAGTGGTAGCTAATTAATAACTGAAAGTGAATTTTGTTGGGATCCCGACATTTTCTCATGATGTCCATTAGCCGTTTACAAATAATTTTGCATGTTATGTACATAATAATAATAATAATAATAATAATAATAATAATAATAATAATAATAATAATAATAATAATAATAATAATAATAATAATAATAATTTATTGATTTTATATTGCGCTCTCTCCAGGACCAGCCTGTTCGAGGGCGCATAACATTAAAAATGGCATAAGAAAATTACGTATATGTAGTAAACAGTTTAAGAAAAGTACACCAATAAAAAATAAAGCAAAATAGAAATCAAAGCCTTACAGGCAAAAAAAGGTGCATGAACACCATAAAACTATAAAAAAGCTGAAAAACAATGCAACTTTGGTACAAGAAAGCATTTAAAAAGTACACAATCAAATAAAAACCAAAAACCGACAGATACAAAACTCACTGACATTAGTTAATGCACATTAATGAAGGCTTTCTTAAAAAGGAAAGTTTTAAGTTCAGATTTAAAAAGACTTTGAGAATGCAGTATACGAATATAAGATGGCAAGTTGTGACATGTGTTTTGTGCATTGTTTGTGGCATATGCAAAAGTGTTCGTATTGTTTATAGTTTAGAAACAGCATCATCTGTCAAAAATTGTTCAGAGGGAAAAAAATTCTGTACACGAAAGTCATGCCATGCAACTTTAGAGAACAATAATTTTGTCCATGATTTGCCAAAACTTTGTCTATAATGAAGTTCCTTTTTTTTTTTTAATGTTGTCGTTTTCAGAGAACGGAAGTCATATCCTCTTTAAATAGTGGGAAGAGTATCATTTCCTGTGAACTCCATCAAATTTAAAACATCTGAATTTAATTTCACGTCTTTACTCTCATTTATCTGAAGCTGTCACAGCTTGGTTGTTCTGAAACATTTAAAGGGTTTTGTCCTGAAAAGTTTCAAGGTTTTGTCCGGAAAATTTTCAAGGTTTTGTCCTGAAAAATTTCAAGGTTTTGTCCTGAAAAGTTTCAAGGTTTTGTCCTGAAAAGTTTCAAGGTTGGTACTGAAACGTGCTTACAATTTCACAAATTTAGACTTGCATGATGTTTTGTGCCATGCATCGTACAGTCACAAGTGAATGCTCCATTTGAGTTCTTCAGACTAAATCCAATGTTGCTATGTCACATGACTCGGGGCAAAGCTTTCCCAGTGCAACCTCTAGATCAGCAAAGACTGGTCCTTGTGCCACACATTTCCTTGCGAATTGCATATGGGTGTTTGTTGTCTCTTATTAGCCTGCCCCGGACCATGTGACATAGCAACACTGGATTTAGTCTGAGGAATTCAAATTGAGCATTTATTTGCGATCGAACAAGGCATTGTACCAGATATCATTCAAATCTTACACGCAAATGGCATATTGTATCAATTAACACATGACACAAGGCAAACATCCTTGTTATTAAAGTGGTACAATCTACTTTTGTCAAGACCAAGATAAACACAGATTGCAGCGAAGATTAAGCTGCAATTACATTACTGGTACACTCTTTCAAAGAAAAATAATGTCACTATTATCTGTTCTTATCCAGAACCCTCTTAATCTAGCCTTACCATAATAACTTCAAACAAAAATCACATCATAAGGGAAAACACAATAATTGTTTTAAGATTGTAATATCACATAAAATAAATTTATGTAGCCAATGACAGTTTAAATAAAACCAGCTGATCAGTTTTTCTTCTGTGATTGAATTGTTGTAAATCAGCCTATGTGCTGCGAGGACAGTTTTTAATAAACCATTTTATCTATCTATCTATTTATCAATTGTTTAAAATTATTTTAAAATCAATTTTTCTAAATTTTCTAATTTTAAATCACTCTCAAACTTTCAATGAAAACAATTGATGAAATTTTTTTGATTTTAATTTTTCAAAAAGTAATCATAAACTCACCTCCCGATATCCAACAACACCAGTTGCGTTGCAGCTGCTGGCATCGCCCATACACCGATTCTCCTTAACACACCAGTTACACATGAACGCATTGTCTACACATTTGGTACAGCTATCAAACGCGTTACAGTTGTACAGGTCAAAGGTCGTGTTAACAATGAGCATATCAGTCTCCGTGGATCGGATGGACAGCGGTATGGACACAGAGCCTGGAAATTAAAAACAAAATTAGATTATGGCGGTAAGTAAGTAGTTTAGCTGTTAAGGGGTCGTACAAAGTGGAGCAGACAGCACTATTTTCAAAAGATCATCTGTTCATGGTCTGTTCAATCGAAGTTTCACATTTTTCGTGTACCGTCTCTTGTTATGAAAATAAATAATTGAATATTTTTAGTCCTTATTCAATCTATTCTAATTTACTGTTAGTATACAGAGTCCTTTGAAGAAAACAGTGGCTTTTACTAATATGGGCTACCCTATCTAAATAAAACTGCAATTAATTAACAAACAGGGTGTGGAAATTAGAAGAAATGCAATCTTATATCATTTGTTTTTTACCTTTACACCGATGTGTATTAAGCACTATACACTCGGTACTTTCCCGAGTTCTGTGAAAAAATCCACAGGCAAATCACTCGGGTGGGATTCGAACCCCTGACCTTTGCATTGCTAGAGCAGATGTCTTACCACTAGACCACCGAGCTAGGCCGGTGGCTAGAGGCAGTTCGAATCCTATGTTTTAGCAGCGCGTACCGCAACGATTTAATATATGTTAATTTTGCATCGGGGATAAAGAATATCATTTGCTTTTGACCCTCACACCGATGTGTATTAAGCACAAAATAAGCACAAATGCAATCTTGTGAGGTTTGCAATATCACCTAAAGTATCGTTGCTCTTAAATTACACACAGTACCTTGTTGTAGCAGCTGCTTTTAGATTACATAACAGTACATGTAACTTGTTTATGCAGCTGTAAATTAGTTGTATAAGCCCGACTAGAATTCATTACAATTCATTGTCTTGTTACTGTTGTTGTAGTTGTTGTTGTTGTTGTTTTGTTGTTGCTTCTAGATTACATATCTGTACCTTGTTCAAACAGCTGTAAGTTGTTTGTATCAGGGGATTGGCAGAAGACTGTGGAGTTCCCGTAGGTTTCGGACAGACTGGCATCCAGAGGTGTTGAGCCAAGATCTCCAAAGACACACTCGTAGGAAAAACTCAAGCTGCTGTTGAGTTTGGGAAGACTTGTTACCTGGATCTCAAGCTGTGACGAAGAATGAAAACAGACCAATGATATGATTGAGTTTTATTATTAAGGTGGATTAAAGGATATGGTTGAACACAAAATATCTACCGATACATCAATAGTCTTGGAGGTAGATAAAACCATAGAGGTGATACACTCTGTTTGAACACTACGTTCATCACAGCTTATTCATTTCATTGCACTGTCAAAACACATACGTATTTGAATAATTCTGTTAAACTACCACAAATGTCCAAGCAAAGTTTAAACTCCATTAATGGCTCATCTTGAAGAAAGGGCAACTATTGTGCCTTCTTTACAATTACACATACAAATTTTCTAGCAACTGACAATGCATCAGCAACATCAATAAAAAGATTCAATTTGTCAAATTAATAAACAAGAACAACTATAGCATAGCAAGTCAAAAGATTACATTTTGAAGAAAATTGTATTTTTTCAAAAGCAGCTAAACTTTAACAGTGATAATAGTCTAGTGATTGGTACATGTACCTGCAACATTTTAAAACCAAGTGAGGTTAAAGATGACCCCCCCCCTAAAAAAAAGCTTATATTTTCAAATAATCCCCCAAATTACAAAACCTCTTTAAAGTTTAATCAAGGATGGAGTATCATAAAGAATTGTAGAGCTCATCAAGATGACAGCAAACTGATCATATGTAAAGAGAAAGTCTGCCGTCAGGAAATATTGGCTTCAGTTTTCCTGTCGCATTACGGTTGGTTTGCCATGTGAGTTATATTACCATTTCAAGAGACTCATGGGCAAATTCCGGAGGAAATGAAATTTCTGCTGAGGGACAACTACGGCCGAGTCGAAATTGGCTTTGGCTGTGGCTCAGCTTTGGCTGTTGCTAAGGGTGTTGCTATGGGCATCCTGTGCTTCAACGCATGTCAACATAGTGACCAAGCCACAGCCGTAGCCCCAGCCGCCAATTTGGACACGGCCTAAAACAGAGCTTAAAACGCTTACAACTGGTCTGCACACAAAATTGCTATGCAAAGCGAAAAACCTTGCTCAGCAGCTAGAGCTAACAAGCCAAAACGCCATATACTTCACATTGCTATGACTGGTGCCCTGCTAATTTTTTGCTAAGCAAAGAGATTTGCTCAACAATATTTTCTGCTTCACAGTTCTATGGAATTGGGAACTCGTTCCCAGCAAAATTTGTAGAAGATGTTTGTGAAAATGAATTTATTGAACAGTTTTTCTGCAAAAAGGTTCTATGAAAAAGATCCTTGGCCGTATTTCGAAAATCTTTTAAGCAGAAAAAAACTGCTAAGAAAATTATTTGCTAAGCAAAGTAACAGCCAGGCACCAGTCATACCAATGTGAACGGCATGACATTTTGGCTGCTAACCTGTTTCTGCTCAGCAGGATTTTTGATGCTAAGCAAGTCTAATTGCAGTTGGGCCATTAATCCAGACATTGAAATCTTCTTATCATGCAGGAAATTTATATCAGAAACAATCGTCTTGTGAGTAGGACATCCTGTTACATCCTGTCATGGAGCTGCTTAAGCAGAAAGGACATTTTCTGCTCAGCAAAAATGAGCAGGAAACCGTGTCACAGATGGTAGTGGTACATGTGGAACAGTATGTTTGGCTGGTGACCTTATTCTGATAAGCAAAATTGTTTTGTGCTTAGCTTCTTTTTGTGCTTAAGTAGCTCTATGACATTGGGCCCTGGATACGTTTCTTTAAAGGCATCGTACACGTTTGGTAATTACTCAAAATATATACTAGCATAAAAACTGACTTGGTAACGAGCAACAGAGAGCTGTTGATAGTATAAAACATTGTGAGAAACGACTCCCTCTGAAGTAACGTAGTTTTTGAGAAAGAGGTAATTTCTCACTAAAATAAAAAAAGACTTCTAGCTAGAAGCCTTTTATTCCTATCTGAAAGCACACAAATTTGTACAACAAGGGTGTTTTTTCTTTCATCATTTTCCTGCAACTTCGATGACCAATTGAGCCCAAATGTTCACAGGCTTGTTGTTTTATGCATATGTTGGGATACACCAAATGAGAACACTGGTCTTTGACAATTACCAAACGTGTACGATGCCTTTAAATAAGGAAGAAGGTCTACTCTGCAATCCACTAATTTCTCTTATAGTTCCGCTTGATGATATTTTGAACAGACCTTTTAACCTTCCAGAGACCATTGTACAAAGATGCCCCATAGCTGCTGCAAACGGCTGCAAGACTTGACCTACTTCCATTCAACCAAATACGCCACATTACATGTAAAGATCGCGTCATGGACATTTTCTAATAAACCCCATGTCAATATACCAACTACATTTCTGAAACAAAACCAACTTTCTGTTTCGTACCATTTTCCAGACATTTTACCTGGAAAATTGTGAAAATGAAATCAACAATATCAGGCATGTCTGGACGTATGGTAATGGTTATACAGAAATTAATGGTCTTTTAAAGGTTTAATCATGGTCAACAATCCCTTTTGGTTTCTTTCAGTTTGGGAAGCGGATAAGCACTAAAATGCTTAGCAGCATTTGGGTTGCCAGCTAAACTACCATTTGGACTACATAACTTGTCACTGGCTCCCTGGTAATTTTGCTTAGTAAAGGCATTTGTTAAGAACTCTATGAAATTTTGGTGGTTTCTTCCATGAATCTAGTTTACCTCTGTTTGTGGGGAGTCGCTGGGAATGCTGGGCGGAGTCACTGATTGGATCTTGATGCAAAGGGTTTTCATTCCTATCCAGTGATTGGTCATTGAAGAGGCACGGGGACACTCTGCATCAAGACGTCTTGTGCATCTGAGAGAAGGGAACAAGTGAAGTATTAAGTTTATGTCAATTCAGAAGCAGCCCTTTGAAAAACCACAGAGACCACAAGCCGCTTAAACCAAAATGACCATAGTGGCCACAACAGGCCAAAGATTTAACCTACTTCCATTCAACCAAAAAGGTCACAGTAAAGGCCATGGTCCTGCATTGACAATGTCCCATATTTTCCAATTTAACACACAGTGGCCGCATAAAACAAAAAAAATTGTTGAATTTGATCGTTCTTTTTGGGTGGGATGTGGGGGTGGGAGGGCGCTTTTTGTTTTTAGTTTTTTTACATGGCAACATATGAAATAAAGAATAAAGAAATCATCACAATCACTATAAAACAGAGGGTTTGTGTGATTTTGATGTTTTTAATGGTTTTATAAACCTATTTAACTCCTAGATGACATTTTCTGTAAACATTTTCAAAAAACTAAAATGCAGTCTAGCCTAAGTAAATATTTAAAAAATTGTTCTTGTTTTTGCCAACATGAATAAATTTTCTTCAAACACCTATTTCCAACCTATGGATTTGCAAAAATATCAGTTGAAAAATCAGCTGAGCCAAATTTGACTGAAAAGATCTTTGAAAATACCATTTTTTTTAAATCAAAAAAATACTTTTTTTTATTTTTTAAATGGGGTCGGGAGGTTCTGTCGGGTTGGGCGGGGACGATCAACTATTTTTCGTTTTATGTGGCCTAATGTCTAAAGCCAGACTAAGGTTCTATTTATATATAATTTGTTCCTGGAAAAGGACAAGTTCAACAATCAGCGAAATCAGACATGTCTGGGCGACTCGCAATAATCATACAGAAATGCATGATCCCTAAAGGATTCAAATTCACAGAAGCCACGAACAAAGTGTTCTTCATCCCCTTGTGGATCTCTTCTGTGTTTTGTTTGGAGAAAACTTGAAGCAATTTTCAACTAAGTGACTATAAATTTTGAATGTATATTTGCCCTCGGTGCCCTTCCAAATGTGCTGATCAAGGAAACACTGTGCAGTGGCGCCAACACCATTCAAAAGAGAGGCCTGTGTGAAAGGCCTCATTATATTTAAGTCAAAACTTTTTTTCCCAAGTGGTCCAGCTGGCTAGTTCTGTGTTGAAAATATGAAATGTGGACTTATCAAAAAGCTGGTGGACTATACTGAAAAATGCACCCTAACTGGTTCCGCTGAGTAGTCAATGAATAAGTTAGTGGCAAACCCCAGTTCAGAGATAATTTAATTGGGGGAAAGTTCATTTGCATACCACATTGTGAAATAAAAGGGCACATGAACAAAGGAGAAGAAAGTGCAAGTAGAAGTCAAGATGAATCAAGGAAAAAAGCTTTAATTCCAATTTTTGAAAAGTATCAAGAGTCAAAACTTCCTGCAAGAAAGTCTCAAGGATGCGAGAGAACTCACATTATAATTGTAGACAATTGTAGATCTGAAACCATAACTGAAAGTACACCTAGCTACCTGTGAATATCATCATTGTCTAAGCACATCAACAAAATGCCGTATCAAGTAACTATACATGTTTTTGAAACCTGTAAAACTAAATGTATCAGCACTTTTACCTGATGCTTTCCATGTAATGAAAACAGATACTCTTGTATTAAAATCAATCACAAGTACAAAAGTGGAGTTTAAAGTTTCTGTAACCAAACACAAACTAGAAACTTTCATTAGCGTGAAGCACTCTACCATCTGTGCATTTGTAAGAATGGCTCTCTCAGATTTCTGTCTACTGCAATGTCATGGTGCGGACATCTTGTTTTTCTCCCACACAGATCAATACAAGCAAACTGAGGCTGGAAAGGGACATAATAATAGTCCGGTCCAGGGCTGACCCTTTAAACTAAACTGCTCACAAAAAGTTAGGAAACTTTTTTAATCATGTATATTTTTATTATTTATTACCCTCTTGTATTATGTTGCATATCAATAGAAAGCTGAAGTGTTCTTCTTTAAAATGATACCAAATGTGCAATGATGACATGTTGCTAGACTTGGCCACATTAATGAGAATGAGACAAAGTCACAAATCAAATGTGCTAAAATTAGCAATTTTGTGTTACTGTGTGAACAAACAAATTGACACTGTAATTCAAACAAGCGGTAATTTTGGCACATTTGATTTGTGACTTTGCCTCATTGTCATTCATGTAGCCAAATTCAGCAACGTGTAATCATTGCAAATGTGGTATCATTTTAAAGAGGGTCACTTCAGCTTTGCATTGATATATAACATATACAAAGAGAGTAATAAATAATAAAAAATATACTCAATTAAAAAAAGTTTCCTAACTTTTTGTGAGCAGTTTATCAGGGCGTATGCTGTCAAGTAAAAACTTCTATGGGCTAGTAAACACCACTTCTCAACTTGCCCTGTTGGCTACTAAAAATTGTGCAACCTACTTGTTCGTAATGCTCAATATTTCTTTCTTTTCAGATGTGAATTTTTTAAAGTGTTAAATATATTTTGAGTGATGAAATAGAATTAGCTGTTGCAAACTGCTTACCAACCAAAAGGACTTATGGTATCAATGCAAAAAATTGTTAATGGCCTGACGTTTCGACCCTAGCAGAGTCTTTCCCATTTAGAGTCTTTCTCATTCAGCAATTTTTTGCATATATTTTGAGCGTGTGAATGTAACTTCAGTTACCCATTAAACTAGTCTTTCTAATCAGAAAGATACATCGATGACAATGCACGCTTTAAATGTTGGCTAGTAAAGCTTCCTGAGGGCAAGTAATGCACAGTTGACTAGCCCGGTGGGCTACTTTACAAAAAAAGCTTAGGCGCAAGAGCTGTGGTCCCATAAGGTATGAAGATAATCTATATTCTTGACTGCTTTTGTATGAACAGCTGGGCCCAATCTCACAGGGCTGCTTAAGCACACAAATTTGTCAATCACAACAAAATTATGCTTACCGGAATAAGGTTATCAGCCAAAATATCATGTCCCATTAACCATCCGTGACTCAAGTCCTGCTAAGTTTTGCCAAGCAGAAAATTGTTCAGCAATACATGTAGGCCCTACTTGCTGCTTAAGAAGCTCTAGTGAAATCTGGCCCCTATTTTAAACAGGACAATTTACCCCCCAAAAATGTCATTGCTGTTAAACTCTCTGAACTTTTCAAAAGCATGACAAAGTAAAAGTTAAGTAGGGAGATATGCAAAAGGAAAAAAATAGGATAGACAAAAATCACAAGAACAAAAACACATAGGCCCTTACTAAACAGTTTTAGAACATGACCCATGAGCAATTTGGCAAATATGTAGGTCAGTGCCCAATTTCATAGAGCTGCTTAAGCAGGAAATATTGCTGAACAATTTTCTGCTAAGCAGCAAGGAGCAGGATACCAGTCATAAAATGTACATGCGACATGGTATTTTGGCCGGTAACCTTATTCTGGTAAGCATTATTATTTTGAACTTAGCTACTTTTTGTGCTTAAGCAGCTCTATGAAATTGGGCCCAGGAAAGGGGATTGGGCTCTGAAAAAAATTCTGACTCAATGAAACAAAATTTACGAAGAAAAAACCCCCCAAGTAATATGCATTTTCTTTCAAGATCTTGACCTTGGTTGTTCTTCCTTGTTGGACGATTGAGGAGGTGGGCCTTTCTCTTTGGTGTGACTTAAGTACTGCATTTTTTAGCATTGAGTGTGAGTAGAGAGTGCTTTGTGGTTTAGGCTTAAATGTCATATATCTGGCATACCTTGTTAGCAATGGGCACCAGCCACAGTGTGGGTCTCCAACATTCCCGCCAGCTGACAGGCATTCTTCACAGGTTGTCATTGTCGAGCAAGTCTGTATGGGGACCTTGCTGATCTGCACACATTAAAAGAGAACACTGTTACATTCAATTCATTTTCAACTTAGAAAATTCTTCCGAGAAAGCCTTAAGGGGGAACCTTGCATTAAAACAAAAATAGATGGCAACAACATTTTGAAGACATCAGTTATTATAGATTGATGATAGATGGATACAAAAAATAAAGTAATATCTGACTCTTTGACTTTTACAAAAAACAAAACGAAAGTTACCCTGAGCACTGTACTATATTAAGAGTACTAATGGGAAGCACGTACAACTGATGACAATTTTGAACATGTAGTTGATGTCTCTCATAGGAATGCTGCCCTAATAAAAAACATGACAAATTAATAGACCGATCCATTAAGTCTAACCCACTGCACACTCGAGTAACAACATATGAACACGTTGACCTGTGTGACTTTCCAAAGCTTTGCAGCATGCTTTTGTAATATTTGTATTCCCAAGTTTTTGATGTTACTCAAATTATGCTTTAATTTAGTTGAAGAAGTGCCGCCTTAATGCTCATTTTGTTTGAGCAGGTCACGCGTATCACCTTTATAGCTCACCCTTGTAAAAAATAGAATCCAATTTCACAAATGCGTTCCGTTTTTTTTAATCAGGCATTGATCACAACATGTAGTCTGATCAATCACTTGGTTTCAATCAGCACCTATCGAGTCTTTCATCAACGAGCATGCTGGATTAACCAGGTTTCCCCGGTCCCCTGCAGGTGAGATGATAATCTCGCTGCAATCTGTGCTGATACAGATCAAAGCTTTGCTTGGGTAATACTTGTAATGAATTCGGCCAGTGGTTACGGCTTGGCAACTGTTACTGATTTGTCTGTTCCATTTTCACCTGGGAGGGACATGTCGTACATCATACATGATCCACGCACAAGTACACTGTGGTGTAACATACAGAAAGGCATAACTCTTAAGCCTTATTCAATTGCCTTAGGATAAGTCATATTTTGGATGAATCTACCCCAGGGTCAAGTTTAGCCGTTCTTTTGAATGTATACCACTGATTAATATGAAGGGAAGTGTACTTTGCATAATCCAAGATCAAAAATTAAACAACTTCAACCCCTGCCAAGCCCTGATCATTAAAGATGTGCTGCATGTCTGAGGTTGAGATAATTTCAAGAAAATATCCAATAGTCCACAGGTCTTGTAGCCCAAAACTTTCACATGACCAGAACTACATTTTTACAAGACCGTAATCAATTTTATTTTTGTTTTATATTTGTTGAACTTTAAGGAGGAGATTCAGATATAAAACCTTTATTACATATTCAAAAGTATTTGTTTTGTAAAAAATACTGGACTGCACAACTTGTTCGGTTGTTGGGTTCCTAGTCAAGTGCTAAAATTACTGGCCTCCGGCTCAAGGCCCAGTGGATTTTCCAGGCCGTGTGGGTGTATCTGAAATACTAGCCTCTGTCCGAAAAAATGTGTTTTAATCCCAAGTGATATCTCTTGCCTAGCATCATTACATATTTAAAACCATCAACACTCAACAGAAGTTTGCTTGCTGTTTTCTCAGAGACTTTACTCGGAACTGTTTTTCAGTGAACATTTCATGGATTGATTCGATGAGGTGATGATGCTTCTTGGAAACTAGAGAACCGTAATGACTCATTCAGCAACAACCTAAAAGTGATGTACTATCCCTCTTACCGTCATCATCGGTCAAGTCCTGAATGCCTCAAGACACTTGCCCTCTTCTGAATTCCATTAGGTTAAGAAATGCCACAAGAGAACGCAGTGCTTTCACTGCATTATTTAACTACAGCATGCATAGCTTTGTTTTTGAGTACCCTTCTAAGAGATGCTACGTGTAGTGACTATAGACACATAATCCTCACACTGACTTACAATAATATTCCAACATAATTTGGAATATAGTACGAACTATATAGTACGAACATAGAGCAAGGTTCCTTGCTCTATGATATGAAACAGCAATAAGGATTCATTCTTTTAACACTTTCCGAAGTATACATACAGTACAAAGCTAACAAATTGTTTTAAATAAAACCAGATTAATTAACGAGACAAAACAGAACTCATTATCATGCAGCACCATTTTTTTTTTTAAATCAAGTAATAAACCACAAGGGAAAACTGACTGGGTTAATGTTGAATATTTTTGGGTTGAACAAAGAGAAATTGACTTGGAGGGACCTGAACCTGCAACATCCGAATTAGTGTGACGGCCCTCTACCAACTGAGCTATCTAGCCCTAATGTTGGCGGTCTCCCCATTTTGTCAATATCTTTGTTCGGGTGTGCCAGTCAGAAGCCACTCAACCTGTAACCTTTTACATAAATAAATTGGGTCCATGACAAAACCCCTTCCAGCCTCAGTTTGGTTACATTGGATTTGAATACGACAATGATAACATGGTAGCACTATGATCAACGTGGAGCGGTGTGCCCGAGTGGTCTAGAGCATGCACCGTGTTCAAGTTCCGTCGTTCACAGAGTAAGGGTTCAAATCCCTGCTTGGCTGGTCATGATGCTTGTCTACTTGAGCAAGATCATTTACCATAATTGCTTTGTCCTTCGGATGGGTTGTAAAGCAATACGTCCCATGTACTAGGATAGATAGGCCATGTAAAACAACCCAGAACACTTAATCATGGAAGAGTAAGAATCTACCTCAATGTTTCTGGTTCATTGAGAGCAACCTTGTCTACAGGTTTCCTCAGGCTTCCGAGTTCCAGTGATAATACTGGCTTTTGAGCTAACCTTGGTTTCATTGTCAGAAATTAATATTAGTAATAACAATAAAAAGGTCTCTTAGATTGTCCACTTTAATGCATCTGATGAAGTGGTTGTTGCTACAAAAGCTCATGCAGGTTTTTGTATTTTAGTAATAGTATTAAGGCCGGTTTATAGTCGGCCAGGCGATGATAATCATCGAACGCTAACGATCGCAGTGTCTTCAGTGACTAGTCACTGAAGCCTAGCAATTACTATAAACTGTGCTTTTTATGATCGTGCGTCAATGTTTTCTGTCGCGCAACAGCATTTAAACCAGCCTATAAAGCACTATCACTGCCATTTCTGGGTATCTGTATAATCATACATAATGACGAACACAGTCAAACATGAGAGACGAAACATGATAGCTACAGATGGATGAAAAAGAGATGGTATACATAAAAGGAAGGATTTTTACACAGAAAACATCTCAGACAAAAATCAAAAGTCACACAACAAATCAGTAATCACACTATCTTCATACCATACAGCCAGAAATTAAATAAGGCAACCAAAAGGTTGAGGCGCTTAGTGTTAATCAAACAAGGTTTACGGCCCTTGAGCAAACTAAACAAATCTGACATTTCTGCTGAAAAACTCTCCTGGGAGCTGAAAGTTAAAGGTCTTGTCTTGTCACGTACGTCGCTTTCAAGCTTCAAACTCTGCTGATCTTAACGAGTTTTCAGGTCATCGGCCAAAGAGGGAAAAAGACATTAAATACTGAGTCTCAGTCTTAATGTAGAATTTCAAATCTTTTTCAAGCTCTTCATTTTTATTTTTGAAACTTTGTTTGTTCTATCCCGGGGTGACTGTAAGGCCTTTTGCCAAAAGAAGGGCCTACAGAATGTTTCCAATGTAAGATTAAGAACTTAAAAGCTTTGGCTAGTTCATTGTTCCTGCCATCAGCCACAGCATCATGTGGATATAAATCATACAGAGATTGATGGGATGGAAGAAATTTACGAAGTAAAGATGAAAATATTGTTATTAAGAAATAATCAAATTAAAAAGGTCATTAGCCATCTGCACAAATTGTCGACGCCTACTTCAAATATTATCAATCACTGGGAGAAAATGATATCATCAGAAATTACGCTGTGTATTAAAGGAAACACACACGTTAATTTTTTTCTGGACACTTGATAACAAACAGCTTTGGTGCTGTGCAGGGGAAAGAGGTAATCATCCTTTTTTTTGAATCTGGAAAAACACTAATTACCGAAATATAATGAACGAGATGAAATTTAAAACGTTATTTGACCTGTTTCTTGAAAGAGAGAGGCTCTGAATGTTGTCTCTTTAACATGGGTGAATGTGGAACAGATGGCAAACACCTTTCACGCTTTACGGAGCAAAACTGTCCACTACTGAGAGACATATGTTAAGAATTACTCAAACGCTAACCCAAGCGTGAATTCAAACAAGAAACAAATGGAGATCAATTAAATTTGTTTCCCCCTTCCCGCAGAAAATATTTCATGCAGTGGCGTGCATCACTGAAGAGTTGGATGTTTTCTACGAAATTAGTAAAATGGGCAAAGTGATAAGTAACTATGTTAATTATTTGTAGCCCCCAAGGCGCTTGATATGATCACCCCCTGGTTAGCGAGCTCATTTAAATTGTTCTAAAATTGTATCCACTCTTCAGGGAAACAGCAGGCCCAGCTGTTTGTTAAGTCCATATCAACCATCTCCGTGTATCTATATCTAAACAACAATCGTTTGATCAAGAACTGCTATTATTAACAAGTCTTGAGTTTATGTGAAGCAATTATTGGTTTAATGTAGAAAGTGACTTCATGATCTAAGCAAAAACAAATGGGCAAATTGTTTAGAAAGCACATACCATCCATCTATCAAACCAATACTCTTTTGATCAAGAACTGTACTTAACAAGTTTTGAGTTTATACTGCAAGGAAGAGTGAAGCAATTAATGGTTAGTGTAGAACATTTTCAGCATTAAAAGGCCCAAATGTTTTAGAAGGTACATATCAACCATATTTGAAACCTCTGTGAAGATTTATAAAACTTTTAGAAAGTAAGAAGGGGAAATGAATTTGGTTGGAAAAGGGTCTCGCTTATTTTAGAGATATAATTTTGGATTCAAGCTCTTATTGTGATGACTTTTAATGTGGCAATCAAACAAAGGACTTGAAAAGAAATGATTTTGCTTTCAATTCGAGAAAAGATACTGAAGGTAAACAGTAAAACTTAATATTTCCTAATCAATTTTAAACAGAGATTTTCATATTTACAGAACCATAAGTTGTAGGCCTAATCTTTTTTTTTTAAAAGAGAACTGTAACTTTTTTAAAGGACATAAGCCATATACCACAAGACCCAAGCGGAGAGAAAATAAAGAAATAGTGAAACTATTAAAGTTCAATAATAAACCTCTCAAGTGATTTTGTATGACACAGCACTGACAGGTTTCCAATACCATCAGCAACTTTATCAAAATACAAACTTATCTATTGGTTTTTCGATTTAAAGTGTGTTCAACAAATCTAATCCATTGTAACGTGAACATAATTATGATTGGCTTTTATTTAACTAGAAGATAAAAACCTGTGTTCCAGTGATACGTTACTTTACACATACAAATGGGTAAATTCTAAAAATAACAGCACCTGATGGGTTCCAGAAAATGGTTCACACCATAAGATTGTAAGATTTTAAAGAGAGGCTCCAAAGTTTTGTGGTGCACTCATTTTCAAATAGATAGAGTTCTTATGAAAATGGGGGAGGGGGGTGGTGAATCACAAACCACACCTCATGTTAAAACGGTTTAAAACGCCACTGTGTTTGAAACCCTTCCAGCACAATTTTTGTCAAAAAATCAAAAAATGTTTGATGTCACCATTCAAACTATATTGTCTGTACATTTTCGCAGATTTCTTATCTCAGAGGTGTTCCTGTGTTTATCTAACTCTGACACTGTTACATAACCTTATGTCCTTGGTAAATGACCATATTTTAAAATCCTTACCCTGAGAAAATTACATGTCCTATAAGTACCTATTGCGGACTGTCAATTATTATCATTATAATTTCCTATTCTTATACCTTATTAATTATTTTACTATATTATTATTACTCAATTATTATCATTATAATTTCCTATTCTTATACCTTATTAATTATTTTACTATAAATTTTTTGTGGGAGGGGGACACTCCAATCATATCTTATACTCTGTGATTTTGAAACCATGGAACAAACTAGCACAGTACATTAATAACTTGGAAAACAGTTGAGGTTGATGACTTTTTGCTTGTGTACAGCATCCTTGTAGTACTTCAACTAAATTCAAAATGTACAACAAATAACAATTTTGCAGGTCTGAAAATTTGGAAGGGGCAAGGCCATTTTAACTTTAGCAAAAGATACTCCTGTTGGCAAATTTTGAAGTCTGTTGGAATAATCTGAAATGGAACCTGGGGAAAAGGAGGTCATGGCCTCCTGTGGCCTCCTGTCATTCCACGCCTGATTTATTGCAACGTTCATAAACCCCTCTCCTATTCACTCTAATCACCCCAAAAAAAGTTCCAATAACAAGAACAAAGACCAAAGTAATTTAATAAAAAAAACCATTAATGTCTTTCCCATATAGGCACATGCCAAATATCAATTAATTCTCCCCGAATATCAATAACTTGGGTATCAGCACACCAGCACTGGACACTGTGTGGACAGGTCCTTAGCGCCAATACTTCCAACAGGTGTCGTGCATAATGGATGACTGCCAGGGTTGGGTATTGGGTAACAAATTTCATATGGGTGGGAAATACATTTTATGGTTATGGGACCAGAATAATGGTGGTATTCCCATGGACTGGAATTTCAAGGGCATTGGCGGTCAGGCAGCATTGTTTGGGAACTGGTCTGTTATTATTATTTTGTTTATCAGTTCAAGAAATACCCAGATGCCTATTTGTTAATATTTTCCATTAGGGGGCCTTTTTGCCCAGTGGTGTTCAAAAGCCTTTTGAAATCCACTTTGATTTTTGTTCTTTAATTCTCACTGACAGGTGAATCACAATGTTCTCTTGGGTTCCACCATGCAATGGCTATAATCCCATACTTGAACACTGTACAATACATAAATGCAATGCCCCATGCCAAAGACCAGGCACTTCTGGGTTTGTTTGCTCATCAAATAGATGAGAATAAATAAAATCTCTCAATTAACTCCTTATTACATGTAGGGCTTATAACTATTTATCAACGAGTACATGTAGAATGTTTATCGCCCTTGTCATCACATCACTGCCAAGAAAGCTGATGTTTTGATATGTCTTCAATTCTAATGCCATGTCACTATTTCTTAGAAGTGCTTGACTTTGGCATAGGATATCAAAAATTCACCTAAAGACCAAGTAAAACAATACATCAGCCTGCATACTTTTTTCTGTTTTCTTTTCCTAAAAAGACCAAATTTTTTAATGTATTTTTCGCCAACTTGGCACCATTCTTTCAACGATCCCTTTAATTAACCCATATTTTATACTTCTACATGTAAGTTCTACAAAGCCAGCACATTTTTTGTCTGGCTCTTTCCTCCTTTTAAAAACTTAAAAGGCCCTCATCCTCCGCTTTCTGAAAAAGACAGGACGATCAAATTGTGTATTTTTATTTTTTTTGCCTAACTTCTCAACTTTGTTTCTACAGTTATCAATATTCAACTTGAGGTACTTAATCTCTAAACAGTTTGAAATTTACAGTACCTAACTGTTCACTGTATGCAATAGATGTTGGTTAACTGGTTTATTTTATGACGCGGCAGACTTACATTACTGCACAAAAATAGAACCTAAGGTCTATAACAAAAAATCATTGCTAGAAGTTGAGATGTGCCCGATGTTGAAAGTAGAAGTACAATATTGAGAGATATTGGTCTAGAGGCGTTGCATGGTGAGGTATCAATGTATAATCAGTTTGCAGTATACACCATGTGAAATCTACTCCGCGTAAGTTCTAAGAAGTAACTAAAAATAAATAGTAAACTTGCGGGTACAACCATGTGTAAAAACTCTTTTGTGGGAGTGTTGGCTCTGAAAAGAGCCGGTGGGGTCTCGACATTTCTAGAACATATCTAGAGCTGGCTTCCTGCATTGAGGATAGAGCTGATTGGAGTCGCTGTAGGATGTCCCGCCGGCGGGCGACATATAAAAACAATACACAGCAAAGTAGATGTATTCACATGGCGTTACCATATTGAAAGACTTGTCCAATTGGGAAATAAATTCAATTACAGTTAAATACATTCCTGAAGTATGATGACAAAAATTCTTTTAACAAAATGTTATTGTTAACATTTCTATACTTTCATTGTGACTGACTGTTTGCCGCCACCTCCCCCCCCCAACTAAACATAAAGGAACAGCGTCAGCAAACCTACATGGGATCCTAGCATCACTGACAATCCCAAACAATGCATGATTATTGATCATTCTACAACCTACATGTCATGACCATTTTGATCCCTGTGACCTCATCAAACCATGGCCATTTTCCCACCTTCCCTGACCTCATTAAGGTGAAAGTTTCCCATCATTTGAACGCCTACCAGACACAATACACACTTTGACTGTGCACAGTACTACAAGTACCCAGAGATGTGTACCTGTTTTCCGGGCTTATAATCAACAGGTGTTCCGCACCACTGGGATTCCTCAATACTCACTCCCCTAGGTTGCATTATTGTCCCTCTATTGATCCTCTACCTGAACGCAGAAACGATTTTCTTTATCCCCATTTTTATATTAACGATGTCGAAGAAAAGGTTTTAGCAATGGTAGCACTTATAGCTATGAGTCATCGTGGGAGTTGAAAAGAGTTTTTTTTCCAGAGGTGGAAAAGTGGGCACTGAAAGGCAGAAAGTTACTAAATTATTGTTGAGCAATAATCAAACTGACTGAAGTGTGAAGTACGATACCATTTGGGTTGTTATTCCAAAGGATGTGTGTGGGTTTTTTATTTAGTTGCTACAAACTTTTTGTTTATTGACTAATAATTTAAACTAAAGGGGCAAGTCCAAGAAAAGGTCCTGCTGTGGCACCATACCTAAGTACCATGTTTATTTCTTTTATTATCTGCAAGGACTAATCAATTATTGTTGGGTATTCTCCTCGCAGATGCCCAACATTAGGGGCCATCCAGAGTCATCAAAGTTTAAACATTTCAATCTTTTGGCAAATTTGTTCTCCAGCATGCAACTTCGTCATTGCCGTGGTGCACCTTAATACATACAGTATGTTACAGTAAACATTTGAATTTCCCTCATCGAGGTGCATTTTACTGAAGAAAAAAACCGATAATGCCCTGACAGGAATGAAGTACCAGGCCTGATTATTTATGTACAGTATATGAAGGACTTGAAATGATATCTGTGTGGTCAGTCCCATTGAGTCTGATCCTTGCTCTACGAGTGTACATGTACATACATGTACTACTTCAGCACCTTGAGGCGGAACCGATCTGCAACTGTTTGCGCTTTTTACATCTCTCTTTATTATTATTATATTACTAGCGACACAAACTGAAAAACTGCACAGGAAAGTTCTGACATATTCATGCCTTTTTTTCTAAATATTACAAAATGTTCTCTTTCACACATGTCTGCTGGGAACAAACTAAGACAATGTACTGCTTTCCATTCGATTTCGACCATGTAGGGTTGTCAACATTCAATCCGTACTCCCCTGTATTATATGTACATATACATGTAGGTTGTCTGCATACATTTAAGGCACCCCACCACTCTTCTACACCATACCTGAACACTGTACACTAGAGTTCAAATACATGAACACAGGTCCACAACTAATACATACATGGATCACTCAACAGCTTTACTGCATTATTTCTCGTTAGCTTGATCAAGGCCACATCCCTCGAAACTACCGGATTATAAATCTGGCAGGTTTTATCAATAATGCCGCACCTGATGCTGATCAAATTTGTTACTGAAGGGGAATGGGTAATGTAAACACTGAGCCTGTTGCAACAAAAACAAGTTCTTAAGGATGCTGCAATGTGGCAAACACTCCTGTCTGCTCTGCTCTATTTCACGCTGTACAAATCACTGAGTGAAATGGCAGAAACATCTCATGCTAACAAAAAAAATTACTTTTGAGGTCTTTATTCAGGAGTATGATTATACTCCTGAAAAATGGGCGGAGGTGAAACCAGCTGAACTTCCAGGGTGTTACATTGTAAGAGATTACAGACTCTCTACATTCCCACTACCCGATTTGACTAGCCACTAGGCTACTAGCCACTGTCACTTATAAGTTAGAGTGTCAAGCACCACCACATCACTTATAGAATGCTCATAATACTGCCTCGCTTATAAGAGTAGATGCTCTATGATGATGTCATGGTATTCATGAGCGTTTTATAAGCAAGGCAGTAATGCTTGACAGCCTAACTTATAAGCGGCGGTAGCTAGGCAAATCGACTGTCACCACAAACGTGATTCTCGTTACACAATTAGGCGCCTGACTATTTTCCCTCCCAGCTTCGATTTGGATAGAAACATTTAAAAAGATGGTGTTACAATAAAAAAAGGTCTTCTCAATTTAATTTGCTTTATAGCATGAAATATTTCTGCCAATCTGGGTCCAAATACCATTCAGCATAAAATATTGCTTCACAAATTTATACACTAAGCAAAATACTTAGAGGGACACTGGAGTACTAATGTGGAGCACATGCCATTCTGGCTGGCTACCTGTTTCTGCTAAGCCAGGTATTCCTGTGCTAAGCAACTTTAGTAGCTTACAAGTTTTTAGACATTGCGCATCCATTAAATACACCAATAAATATAAGCGATGCAGATGCGAGTATTCGCTAAATCAAAGCGCCCTCATCAACTTGTTTTTGCGTGTCATTGAGAGGGATTTCTGATTACGGAATTTGACTCACCTTTCTCTCGGTCATGAAGTAGACATAGTTCTTGTTCTTGTCAAACATCAATCCGTTCTGGGCGACGGGGCTACCTTCTACAATGGGAAGCTCTTCATAAAGCAGGGCTTCAGTCAATGATTGAACACGCAGCTGGAGAATACAAAAGGAAATTAATGACTTACTTTCTCGTTTAGAAATATGGCTTTAATTAGAAAATATAACTGCTGATGAGGCGAGCTTGAGAAGTGAAGACATCATAGTGTGTAAACTACAGAAGGATCATCCAGAAGGGATCTGTGTTTAAACTACAAGCTATAGAAATAAATCATAAACATTTTCAGTAACAATAACCACACAACAAGTCATTTTAGTTTTGCCTTTCAATTATTTAAGGTTTTGAAAACACTGCATATTCGGTGCTTTACCAGTCTTGTGAGAAAAAAAAACACACCTCTGGTGGGAGCCCAACCCAGAACTTAGCGATATGTGAAACTGGGTTCTTTTACATGCATTACACTTACGACTTTAAGTCCCTTCCGAAGGACGAAGCAATGATGGTTAAGTAAGTGTCTTGCTGAAGGACACATATGTCAATACCGGGACTCGAACCCACTCTCTGCTGATCAAAAACACCAGAGCTCGAGTCCGGTGCTCTTAACCACTTGACCACAACACGCCACAGAATATATATCTAAGATGCTAGACCAAAGAGCTTGCCAGGCAGTGAGAGGCAAGCTCATTTTAAATAATTCATACATGGTGCTGTTGTGTAATCTGAAGTAGATCTACACACAGCCTAAATACAGTCTATTTGTTTGTCAGGCCGCATCCGAATTGGCGACAACTACAGCTACGGCTCTGGCTGTTGCTAAGGGTGCTGCTAAGGACGTCCTATATAAGAAGCCACTATTATTATATTATTATTCTCCAACGACGCACGATGACACGGAAATCTAGCCGCAGCCGTAGCTGTAGCTGCCAATTCGGACACGGCCTTAGTACATAAATATGGCCAAGTGAATTGGGGCTAGGAACAATTTCTCATAGATGTTGTTAAATTTGCAACTTGCATGTGCTTTACCCGCACACCGATGTGTGTTAAGCACTGCACACACAGTACTCCCCCCTCCCCCCGAACAAGTCATGTTAACAAAATAATGAATTTCTTTCAATTTCTTTCTTTCTCCATATTAATTTCCTTAATTCTTCTTCCCTGTACCTTCATTATCTTACCTTCTTCAAGTGGCCTTGATCATCACCAAGTAGAAGCACTGTTGCCTCAAAATGTGGTGTGACTGCAATGGCTGTGATGGCACTGCTGCTTGAATAGATTGCCCATGCTTCAATTGGGATTTTCAGTCCACCAAGAGGTGTGTTTGTATCTGACTGATGGCAGTAGTTAAGACCATCTCTATCTATCAAGTCAATCTTTAAAACAAACATTCAGAAATACTAAGTGTGACATAAATTTGTTTACATTTTTCATATGAAGAACGAAACTGAACCAGAGAGCAATGAACTAAAAAGAATCAAAATGGGGTATGAGATTCTGCATTATTTAGTTCAAGCAAACAAATAATGCTTGTTTCTGAGATAAACCTTTTTCAAGATAACTGATCATACATGAGCAACATGCAACATTAATAAAAAAATGCAAACAAAGTGGTTTTTTTAAAATCTTTCAATAATATTCTTACCAAGCCAGGTGATTGAACACATGTTGATGATCCTAACCAGTCAATCTCTGTTGTATCAGTCCCTTTGTTGGCACAATGTCTGACTCTCTCCAGAAAGCGTTCATTGATCGTCCTGACTGGATACATACATACAACTGATTCATCTCCAGGGTCAGTTGTGTCTTTGGAGAATGTCACAAATAGAACATCTCCATCTTGTTGGATACCTTCTGAATGCAATCCAGTTCCTACTTTTGAGACATACGCTGACTTTGCAAGATTGTAGTTGTCATCATTTGAATTTTTGCAAACCAGAGGAAGTTCAATGTACGAATTAAGTGTAACTGAACTATCCTCTTGGCATAAGCGGACAATTTTTGTATAAAGTGGGGATCCTACTGTACGAAAGTCTTCAAGCTGTGTTGCAATAAAGTAGCTGAATTTTCCACTGGAAAACCCAAACATGTAGTTGATGTCAAAAGTATGCCCAGCTGCTGTTTCATCTAGGGTGTTCTGGGGAATGAATGCCTCTGCAATAGGAAGAAATGTGCCTAAAGATCTACTTAGTGTTCTTTTTGCCACTGTTGGTACAGTTCTCGACCACATTGCACGTGATGCAGCACTATATAGATAATTATCACTCCCGCTTGGACCAGGAGCAATAAAAACCACATTAGAACCCTGCTTAGTGTTGGTAACCACTTCACGTAATGGCTCCTCAACGATACTCATATCATTCAATTGAAGTACCTGGCAGACCCCCTGATAAACACTGCCACACACAATCAACTGATTCCTTTCCTCATTGACAACTAAAGCTTTGTTGATGTTATTTGTAGGCGCTTTCTCAAATTCGCAACTTCCTGGGGGTGGTCGACATGCTTGATTATCATCGACAGGTCCTGTAATATTTTCCCCCTCTATCTGTAAACTACTTGAAAGTTTATACAATCTGTTCACAGCTCCCACATAAAGTGTCTCTGTTGATTTGTCTAGAGCCATTCGTTGTAGGGGCACCAGGTCATCCCCTGGGTCAAGGGTTACTTCAAATTGTTCATAAGATACTGCAGTAACTTGTACGACAGCGACGAGTTGCAAGAGTAGAACTAGGGTAATGGATTCCATGGTCAGTAGACTACCTAGCCGGTATCCCCTTGATATACAGGCACCGGCAGCCATTCTGTCAATGATGGGGACCGTCTGCAGTCATGTGGAAGAATGAATGGAGTCGCTCTGATAATTCTGAAACAAATCAAAAATTTGACAACATGAGTTCTTGGATTTTCAAAGTCACACAAAAGTTGTTGGTTTATAAGAAATACGTTTTTAAATTAAACATATTGTACAAATATACAGCCTTTGTACATACTGTGTGTTACAAATGTACTACATCAGGGCTGGAATTTCATCTTTGAAGAGGGCAAGGCCATTTCAATTTTGCAAAGGGCACTTTTGAAGGGACACCAAGGCCAAGACCAGGGTAACAGGCTGTAACATCTGTAAAATTTCAGGTCTGCTACAGACCTGAACAACATTGTTGGCAGTCTCTTCGTGTGGAGTGAAACCACCTGAATCTACTGTGTTTCATTTTCCAGACTCTCCACAGCACTAACAAAAGCAGCACTAAAACAATATGTTTGGACATAACATGGGCCATGTAGTTTCCTTGATGATGGTCAGTTCAAATTTCTCAAGAAATTTGAAAAGCAAAGTGAGACCATAAAATCCTGAAATCAGGAAAAATCCTTACAAATCACTTGCCTAACATTGATGAAAACAGGCATCAAACAGTTTGATGTTATTTTTCTTGAAGACCGGCAATTCCAATGAATGGACTATTCCATGAACCGTCCTTGTATCACCTCTCTAACAATCAATAATACAGTGTACTATTAAATATACGTTTGTGGGTTAGTGTTATTAACTGGTTATTTCAGGCAGCGCACAAAATCAACTATTTCAAATTTCATGACATTAATGATAGAAGTTACACAGTTCCCAACGTATACCTGTAGCCATGTCCTTATATAGTATTTTTCACCCACAAAGTCATCCAACCATGCGGGACGCCTGACTGCTTGATCCAAATATCTTGAATTAATATGTTTAGTTTGTGTTTATGTACACTTGGAAATACCGGCTATCCCTTTCATGAGGTGAAAAGCAATCCTTATAAATTCCAACCTCAAACTTTAAACCCAGTCAGTTGAATCAGTCATACATGATCACATATGTAAATGTGGCACACCCACACAACCAATACAAACATGACTTGGCTTCTGGTGTAGCTTTTGGTAACGTACATTGTACATAACATTTACTGTACATTTGTACATGTTCTCACATCACTGTGAGAAAAAACTTCAAAACTGCCCCTACAGTGTTGGACGTGATGTCTATTGAAAGGTTGAAGGGGGTGTAAAAAAATGTAGTGCTGAACGTGTCTCCACACTTTAAACTGAGGTCTTTAATTAACTACAGGGATCTGGTAAAATGACATAACATTAACAAGGACAGTCTTTGCTTCACTTTCGTGTACAAAACCAATGGGACTGACGCTAAACAAAACAATGGGAGAGTAAAGGAAAGTCCTAGATTTTGCAGCATTTACAAACTACATGTAATGTAGGTGTGTGACTGTGAAGTGTCTACGTTGTAGACCCTACTTTAGAGCAGTAACACAGCCTGAATTTACTTTTATATTCATAGGTGTTTTACACCAATCGATTCCTTCCTTGGGGGAATAAATTCTTACTTTTCAGGGTGTGTTAAGTTTCACTCATACACTATAAACTCTATAAAAAACAATTTATTTTATTTTTGTTTGTAACCACGGTTCTAGGATACGTGTAACAGGTGGTTACCTGTCCAATCCCTTTCTTCATCAAGAACCTGCAGGGTTTGTCAGTGATACAAGCTTGTCATTTCACTAGTCCACCAATTTGTTGCACAATTCCATATTTTATATCAAATAGGGGTGCTTTTCATACACTGAGCTAGCCAGCCGGACCACTTGGAGAGAAATGTGATTGGTCCTAAGGTGTTTTAACTAGCAATTGAAAAGCTACCCACTGTTAAAGGGAGAACGCTGCTTTATGAAGACCTGATCACTGCAGTAAAACAGTAAGATATTACTTTGGTTTTGTAACCATTAGTTCTGAGACACCTGTAATACGATGGTTACACACCAATCACTTCCTTCCTAAGGGAGTGAACTCTCACTTCCCATTCACGACAATTTGTCAAACAATTTTGGTAACATTGGAACCAAGTAAAAGGTGCAAGGTGTTTCTCACATGTTTTTAAACATTACACATGAATAGTATTTAAAGCAGCGTACAAATTAAAAGGATTGCAAAGTTGACCCAGCAAGCGCATTAAATACTATATTTTACCTGATTCGACTACATGTAGCTATCGTCACTTATAAGTAAGGCCGTCAGGCATCATCGCATCATGTTCTAAATGACCTATTCTAAATCCGCCTCGCTTAAAAGAAAGTGGATGCTTTATGATGATGCCATGATATTATCATAGGCGTTTTATAAGCAAGGGGGTAATGCTCGACAACTTCATATAAGTGACAGTGGCTAGGAGAATCTGCTGGCTGGATATTTTTGTTGTTGGTCTGGGAGGAGGGGGGTGGGGGGTTAAGGGAAGGTTTTTGGGAGGGGTCAAGTTACTGTCAGGGTAATGAAACAAGCAACCAAGGTTATAACGTGCAGTGCATAACTGACGTTGGCGGGTTCAGTTGGTGGCCTCCCTGAGAAAATGGGTCCATAATTTATGTTCTTTATTTCTTATCATACTATTAAAAATTCCTATCTTTGGGTTGGACTGAAAAGCAAAAGGGTGTCATGGCCGAGCGGTTTAGAGCACCAAATTCAAGTTCTGGTGGTGAAGTCATCGGGGTGTGGGTTCGAGTCCCGGTCGTGACACTTGTGTCCTTGAGCAAGATGCTTTACTATAATTGCTTCTCTTCACCCAGGGGTATAAATGGGTACCTGCGAGGGTAGAGGTTGATATTGTATTTGAGAAAGCCTTCGGAGCCCCACGGCAGCTCAGGGCTGTATACTCCCCAGGGAGCTGAGAAAGATTAAGGAATGCTATTGGCCCAAAATGTCCAGGGCACTAATGTAAAGTTCATTGATATACGTTAATGTAAAATGCGCTATATAAGAACTAGTTATTTTAAAAGCAGACAAGCAATGAATCGGTGAAATGAAAGTTGTTTTAAATGATACAGACAAGCATTAAAAAAATACAGGAAATCCATATGGGGTTTAAAACCAATACAATTGCTTTTTACGATGGCCCTTTCATCCCCAAAAAGATGAGAATAGACATTGCAAGTCCCACACGTATTTGAGCACATTTTTGGGACACCTTTGGTCCCACGTACATTGCTTTAACGCCCGAATGAGACAAACTCGCACACTTTAACAGGTCCAACTTTTGAATACACACGAGACTTGAACAGTCTATAAGAATTAAAATTTGTTTTATTGGCCTCCCTGTACTGTGTACATTGCTCACATCCCAAGTTTTTTAAACGTAGCCTCAGAAGTTATGAAAGTGAATACTGTACAATGTACATGTTTGTGTCATCGTTTAATTAAAATTAAAATAAATTTTAAAATGCTCACTTCAAGCATGGAGGTAGAATAATTCTACCTCCATGCTTCAAGTATATCACAGACTACATTCATTAAATAACCAGACCTGGAGTGGAATATCACCAAGCAAATACAGGGGAGGGGTCAGAGTCAGAGTTCTCCCCATGCTCAAGCTAGCGTATCCGTCCGATACAAGCGATTTGCATGCCGATACGCGTACATTTCGGCCAATATGCAAACAAAATTATTTGCACAGTAGGGCTTTGAAAACCAAGATAAATACCAAGTGGAAAACATTCCGAAAACCTTGTTTCAATTCAGCGTGCTTCGGCCAAACATAAAAAAATTGGGATCCAAAATGCCCCAGTTTTGAAAAAAAAATTGCTGACAAAAAAGGTCTGAAACTAAAATCCACATTTTTGAGGTACAAGTATGTTTAAATGATGGCACTTTCACCCATGGAGTTATAGATTGCAAGGAGCTTTTGGAAACAGTATCCTTCCTCAGTGCTTAAGTTTTAAAGTAGGTCAAAGAACATAATTTCTTTAGACGGAGAAAATAATCAGCCACCTTTTCTTCACCAGGTAGATATAAAAAACTTTTAAAAAACCACTTTCATCCCTGCAAATTGAGACCGTACTGATGGGCCCAATTTCATAGAGCTGCTTTTAAAGCAGACAAAAGTTCTTAACAGTTTGTTCCAACATAATAGGCGTATTTCCTATTTGAACTGCCACTGAGGATTATGTGCTAAAAAACAGTAACAATTGTATAATCCAATTTTAATAAGTGTTGTCTTTATATAGGTTTATAATTATACATTTATTGTACCAAATTCCATACAGCATTAGAAACTCTAGTCAACAAAATATAGTGGTAATAATTGCATTTGTCTCATCCGACTGTGTTTTGGATTATTATACTCAAACAGGCATTCCATATTGACATGCAATCAATGAATTTCCACTTACAAGTCCGGTTCCACAGTTGAGCTGCAGTTTTAACTTTGACAAACTTCCTGATCCAAATGGTAAACCCAAAATGCATCACCACTAGGACGAGACACTGCTATCAAACATATATCCAGAAGGCCACACCAACTACGATGAAATAAATATGAAAGATGGAACTCTAATCCAGTACTTCTGTACACCTGAGTGGAAAGCAGGATCCAAACTAAAAAGCCACACACATGGACAGCAGCAAGCACCACTGGACTCCTACTGGATAAGTGAATTCATCATCCTGTATGCCAACGCGCTGGTTCAATTGATTAACCCTCAACCAACTCCCCCGTGCTGAAAGTAGTATGACCTGCCGTCAACTATATGTCACAAACGACCAATCAACTACGTGAACAAATGCACACTGCTCTTTCGTTTCTTGACAAAAAAGCAAAGTTCATTGTGATATTTTTTTTTTCCGTCTTCGAGGGTACCCAATGGGATGCGGAGATCTATCAAAACTCTTTCCAGCTGGATGGTAGACACAATTGCTCAATCAAATGCATCCGGAAGCTAGTGCAGTGGTTATGAAAAGGCCCTGTTAACTTTGACCATTTTAGAAGAATGGTGGTTCCTGTGTGGTTTATAATACCACTCTTGAGAGAGGGGGGGTCAACTTTTGGTCACTGGCCGCTATCTAAACAGTTTAACAAACCAAGTTCACCACGAAATCATAAATCAAGTTTTGTCAAATAAAAGCTTGTTATTAAACTTTTTCATCTGAGTATGTGCAAAATATCTTAATGAAAAAAATATGAAACATTTAAAGAAAACAAGTTAATGAACTGTACCTGAAATCTGAACCTGGACCAGTAAAACAAATTCCAAAGCCAGACTCAAAAAAGATATTGCTAAGTAGCGATTAGCTGGGAACCAGTCCAAATAAAGGAAATTACATGAAGCTACATGTCTAATTTTGACTGGTAATCTGTTTCTTTGCCGAGCACAATTTTCATGAGCTTTGCATGTTTGTTTGTTATTAACTCTTTCATAGGCCGACCGGTCGATAGCGACCGGTTTAAATCCCTGCCGAAAAATAGTTTTGAAACAAAAAATAAAGATCACACGGCCACACAGTTTTCAGAATGGGAAAGAGGACTCTTAGAGGGTGCTATTGTGACCTTGTTTTTTGGGGGTCGCTATTTGAAAAAAAACCAAGTAAACAATTAATGTGTCCATATGATCAATTTATCACTAAAATAAATGGTGCATGAATAGCTCTATAAAATTAGACTTTTTGAGACATAGCAGACATTTCAGAGGATTGCTGTCCACATAAACATCATGTACATGACAGCAAATATATCATGCACTACAAAACAAATTTGGCAAGTCTTGTTCCTACACATACAAAATAATTAACACAGAACATTGCACAACTTTATTACATCATCCAACAGCAATGAAATTTCCATCTTTACACATCTGTTAAAATCACCCATTACCGTAGAATTTGCAACCGTCACTTGGTAATTTGAAAGGCAATTAGATATTCTTATTAGATTTAAGATGTCTAACAATGTAGAAGTGTGATAAGGTTCTGGTTAATTTGGTGTAATTCCTAATGTCCTATTCTTGTCGCATAAGGTAGTTATGCAGGGTGCCGGATGTTTAGTATCAAAACAAATGACCGCCTGGCAGGACGTTGAACTATACTGGGGTAAAACATCGTGATCTGAAGAATGAAATTTGAAAAGTTTAGAATAAAGGATGGTGTAGTTTGGTGGATCATTGAAAACAAAAATCATGTTTTGTTTTGTTCATCTATGAGGCTTTTCAGAGTTATCAAAGTGTTTAAATTGTTATTGTTTTTCCAAAATCCTTTTATCCATCCATTTTAACTAATTTTTGATTTCAAATTTGCTTTCTGTTTCTTCTCTTATTCTTCCCATGTTGAATTGAAAATTACATTTTGATTTTCAAATGGTTTCTTTGAACGACCACATTTTCCATTTTGTTGTATTTTATTTTTTGTATTTAACATCAATAATCCTGAGTGGACCCTAATTGCTTTGATTTTGATGGATACAAATTTTCCTGAGAATTGTTACAGAATGGCCTGAAACCAAGTTCTAGAAAAAGTTTAAATTTCATTTAGATCTTATGTCTGGACTATATATAGGGTAAAGCCGAGATGGGCAAGATAAATCTTATACGAAATAACATTACAATTTTGTTTTAGATTGTTTATATTTTGTGGGGTTTTCTGAAAAACATGAATACAGTATTGTTTTTAAGTGTATTTCTTATATATTTTCAATATTCAGTTAGTGCACAGCTCAAATTTGACACTGGCCCAAGGCCAGTAATGATATTTATAATAATAATAATAATTGGTTCTTATATAGCACACATATCCTAGTAGCTACTACATCAAGGCGTTTTTCAACATTATTATCCCTGTTCATTGGGCATACGTTTAGACCATTCCTTTAACTTTCTCATTTCCCTGGGGAGCATACAACCCCAAGCTGCTTAAATCAGCACTAAAGGGCTAAATCAACACAATACTGTCTCAGCCCTCTCAGGTTCCCATTTATACACGTGAGTTAAGAGAAACAATTATGGTTAAGTACCTTGCTCAAGGACACAAGTGTCATGACCGGGAATGGAACCCACACTCCGATGATTCAACCATCAGAACTTGAGTTTGATGCAGTAGACCGCTTGGCCACAACACACCACATGTGACTTTGGTGCCGGGCCAGTAAACTCATGACCGGACAAGTCCGCCTGTCTCATGTTTTTTACATTTAATTACAATACCTCACTGTGTAATATCTTGAACTGTGTCAGGAAGTTTTTTTCCAAATTTGATCTGGTCTTGTAAAACAAATTCTGGTCCAGTAAACATTTTGAGCTAGAAGCCTATAGTTTTGTGGATCCCCCCCCCAAAAAAAAGAATAAATAAATTTGAGCGTTGGTTAGTGTCTATAAAACTGTAATTGAAGGGACAACCTTACCCAACACTGTGTTTCTTTAATCATTGATTTGTACCTCCTCATGATGCTGGCGTTGCTGGATCATGTTACAATCATTTATGGAGCCAACATGGATGTGGTCAAAGGAAACGCAATATCAATGTACGTCATAATCACACTTTGACACATCATCGCAACATACAATTACATTATTATTGCCTTTACATTACTCTACAGTAGTAGTAAAACAAAACCCCAAAACTGCTTCCGTCTTCTCTAAACAACATTTTAAGTACAGTCACTTTTTCAAACTATAGGGGTAAGAGTCATTGCTGATGAATAATTCTGTCTAGGATCCAAATTTAAAGGTGCTGTACACGTGTGGTAATTGGAACCCACTGTTTGTTTCAATCCTATATAGTTGTAGATATATACCATAAAACAAACCTGTGAAAATTTCATTTCAAAAGGTGTTTTTGAGATATTGCCGAAAATTTTGAGCGGTTATGTCCACACAGGAAGAATAATCTGCAGTGGAATACAATCATACTCTGAGAGGCCGTAACGCTTCTCAGATTCAAATTTTTTGGGATAAAAAGTGATATCTTTTTCCATAACCGCAGTACTTTGAAGTGAAAAGTTTCTCAAAATTCATTATACTATCCAAAGCTGCTGTACTTCTAACCAGGTAAGTTTTTATTGCCATTAATTTTCAGAGTCATTACCAAACGTGTACGATACCTTTAAGGAGGTATGTTGAAATGATGGCATTTCCACCTTTCGGTAACTTCTGTAGTTTTAGATTTCAAGGAGATTCTGGGAACAGTTTCCTCAGCGTAAAGAAGTACAAACTAAGAGCAGGATTTCCGTACGGTGTATCTGTAGAAAATAACAGAGTTTTTTTTCACGCGGCAGACATACAAATCAAGTCTTGATTCAAAAAAGAGTCCGAAATTTCTCATCCCTGAAACTTCATAACACTTTCAGTGGTCAGAGGCGTAACAGGCGAACAAATTGAATGTGATCAAAAATGAAACCAACCAAAATTTGAAATTCTATCCGAGTGGCCAAAGACCCAGGGGCACTTTTATTAGAGAATCGTAGAGAGTATCTTCAAGGGGCACCAAGAGGAGGACTAAGGCAACAAAGGACAAGGCCTCATGAGTGGCCTTCGACAAATCTCCAGCCCTGCCCGCCCAAAAAGGCGCTATTCATAAGCCCCAACAGTTCCCATTTTAAACATGTTAGACAAAGCAAAATGTCAGCCAACCGGGATTTGTAGCAACTTGGAAACCTCGTAGCAATGGATTTAAGGATTTAGAGATTTAGAGAGTCATTCACAATAGTTCAGGAGGTTTCTGACTGCTGTACATTGTCACTCTTAACGGCCTTCATGAGTTTGGCCTTTCTATGTTGTAGTGAGGTGTGATTTGAAAGTAATTTACCTCGCATTGTTGACCATATACCTGAGTGCTTCCCGCCCAACTGAGACGCCAGGTCACAGCGTGAAGGAAGCAACGTGTACACCATAACAAAATGGATTCAGTATTGAACAAATTGATTTCCGCAAGCTATCTCTGTAAGTGTAAGTAAATATTCAATTACTACGATGAGGCTGTCTACTGAATATTTTAAGGTTTGCCTTTTCAACTCAAAATTGTTGAATCAGGAACAGTTGGTATGACTAATCCGTAGTGCGTAGTACTTGAATACATTGTGTGTATATATTTCAACCAAACCTGACTGATACATTTTCTAAATGCTAATACCAATTCTAAATATTAGAGGCCAATTTTGTGGTTCCAACTAAATTCCATTTTATTTCAAAAGCCAGCTGTAATTGAACTTCTGTCAGTGTTAACCAAAAACGTTATTACATCAAATACTGAGGGAGATTTAGGGAGAACCCAATCTCAGGCCTGGAATTACACAGAGGCTACGGAGGCCATGGCCTCTGTTGCCCCTGGTCTTGGCCTTGGTGCCCCTTCAAAAGTTTCCAATAAACTTTTAAGATTTTCCAATGAAAGTGCCCTTTGCAAAATGAAAATGGCCCTGCCCTTTCAAAGATGAAATTCCAGGCCTGCATTATGTATACATGGACCTTATGCATTAACATCATCCCACCGCCATCTTTAGAGGTAAAACGATGATGACAATGGAAAACGCACATCCATGCACAGCGCACAGGCTGGGACAATAAGCAACCCTCTTAGTAGCCCGAACATCTGACGTCACACTTCCAGGCTCGTGAATAAGGTCAGATACCTGCCTTGAGCGAAGGGCAGGATCATGCTGTATGGTGGAGCTGACAAACACATCAGTTCGGAGAGAACCAATCTTAACACAGATATGGAAAGCTTATGTTACTGCCTGTTTATCCAATGAAATCCTTGTATCCAATGAAATCATTGGGTCTGTAAAACCAGAATCTGTCTTTATCCTTGCAGATAAAGACAGGGGACCAGTCTACCTTCTTAGAACCTCTAGCCGAGGGCACCCTACTCAAATTATGCCATGTACATTAAGTCTACATTTTACAATATCTGTGAAATTTATATTGACATTTGATGTGAAGAAAAGCATGAGAAGGAGAATTTAAACCATTACATTGAAGGAACACTGGATTGGGTGGACTTGAGGCAAAACTTTCCATATTCTTACAATCCATTCCCTATGCACAATAAATACCACTTAATCACGCCTCACTTATAACAGCAGGCTAAAGTTAACCGGTCAATGCGTACATACCTAGCTGTTACTTCTTAAAAATTGTTCAAACCTGGGAAATTACTTAACCTTTACAGCGGATCGAGTAGGGGCTTATTGAGCAAGTACAGATGGTACTACAGTACACTATTCAACTATGTCCATTCACCAACCATGCATCCGGTGCTCTTTAACACTTTGACATCTTCAGATATACAAAGGTACCATCATTTTGCATTTAACACCATAATAAAACACACATTCTTGAGTGGCAATTAAATTTTAGTTTCAATCTAAAGTGATACATCGAAAGGTTTTTATTAACTCCTATCATCGTTATCAGTTGTTCTTTTTGAATAACTTTTTATCTGAAGGACAGGAGGATTTGATGCTCTACATTATCGAGTAATGGTTGGAGGCCCAAATTTAATTGGGTCTTTGTGTCTTCAGATTGCACAATCCTTGATCTGTAATTCTGTTGTAATGCTGGTCTGTTCCAAAAGTGCAACAAGGCAACATAACAAGGGTGTGTACTTTTGAGGATTGGTACCAGTTAATGAAGCGAATAAAATCAATCCAAACTGCTCGCCCAGAAAGTCTATTCCACTTTGTAAGACAAGAGGAAAGGACACTGACTCGGACTGTATCAAAAGTGGGGACTCACATGTATGCAAACAAATAAATGAAAATGTTATACCTTATTCATGTACATAAATACGACAAGTAATATACCACGGTAAATAAACTGACTGGGTAAATGTTAAATAATTTTGGGTTGAACAAAGAAAAATTAACTAGAGCAGGATTTGAACCTGCAACCTCCAGATTAACGTGCCAGTGCTCTACCAACTGAGCTATCTGGCCCTTACGTTGGGTGGCAGCGGGGTTAGATTCCCAAGGCATTGCCCGAGTTTTATTTCCTCGGAATTGGCTTAGTAGTGTGAAGAGGGCTATAGAGGGGAAAAGGGACAACAAGGCAAAGACCAGGGCAGCATCATTGAAGTATCAGGCCTGTTAACTCACAAGTGTTCCACCTGCCCTTGCTTTCCTGATCAAAGAGTTCTGACTGAAAGTTTTTGAAAGTATCACAGAAAACAAAATATGTCATTTTTTTGTTAGTTTAGGATCTGATTGACGTGGCACAACACCAGCAGGTGAGCCAACCCCCTCCATGAGAGATCAAGAGTTCCCGCCGTTCTTAACCTAATTTTCCGGCTTCCTTCCAGTCTTTATACTTGACACATTGAAGCGCATTTGAACACAAGGCGGAAACAATGACTTCAAAGGTTTTTGTTTTCAGCAACCCACTTTTCTTAACCCCCATTTTTAAACCTAATTTTTCTCGCTTCCTTTCCTTAAGTTTTTTGACACATTGTCAGTGCACAGTTTGAGAGCATGAACAATGACTTCACAGTTACATGTATTTCCCAACACCACCAATGTCAAAATAAATTTACGACAAAGGGCTGGGAACTTTTCACCATCTGGTCTCTCAAATTTTACAAAATAATTTTGAAAACAAATATTTATTTGGGAACTCAAACTGTACTTTGCATGGATCGGATTTTCATGGGAATGCAGTTCCAGTAATGGATACAACCAGATATTTGAGAGGTGTCAGCGCACCCACGGTGTATCGGACTGGACGTAGGGCAGACAGGTTAAATTATATAAATAGGAACCTCCGGTCCAATTTCATTATGACATGTTTACAACAAAACAGTGTGGGAAACTTGAGCTGTACTCAGTATGTTCTAGTGCATGAAGTTATGTGCACACACCTGTACGACACCACATACCACTTGTAAACTTATGTGGGTGTGTATCGTTCAAGTTTCAACATGACTTCCAAGGTTTTTTCTTTTCGTTTTACAATTTATCATGGGAAAAGAAAAACACTTCAGTAAAAAGCTGACAAACGATGTCATAACAATGGTATTGTTTATCAAGAAACCTGGTTGCTATGGCTTCCAGTGCCTGCAAAGGTCTTCCCAGGGCAAGTGTATGATAAATAAAATAAACAAGAAATTGAAGGGAAAACAACAATTCTGTAGGCCTACCTGGTCAAACTATGGATGTATATCAATATTGCATCAGGGATAAAGAATATTATTTTGGTTAAATATTCTTCACATCCATGTGTGTTTTGCGCTGTAAAAAGTTTACTTTCATTTTTCAGACTTTTGTTTAAGTACATTGTACATCCAGTCATTTAAGACAATCGCATACAATCTTCTAAGATTGTTTACAAAAGTGTACACGCTCATTGAAGACTATAAGAACTTCAACCAAACCAAGACATAAAATACTTTGCTTTCATCCAAATAAAATTAACCCCAGAATACTTTGATACTTAAACTCTATGACCTCAAGCTGACCTCAGGGAAACAAACTTAATTTGGTCATTTTGGTCCACTTTACACATGAAATTCCTCTGCAACTGTTTTTTTTTGTATCCCTTAAGCTTTCAAATATTTATTGTACATCACTTAATATGATGACAGATGTGGACATGGCCATGCCTTCGGGGTCAGCACGACCTTTATTAAGACAAACCGTTCCAATTTATATCCCAAATAGTAAAATCTCCACCTGAACTACACTGTTTATTTTCAATTTTATGGGTGTTGATGTTTAGCGATACAAAGGATATTCATCATTAGAGATTTTGGTTTCTTCCATCCAAGGGAAACCAGCTGTGGGAAATCTTGAAAACTTTTTTTACGACAGGGGTGGGAAAAAAGCTCCCTGAAAATAGCTTGTTTGTCTTGCAAGGAAGTCAGACGTCTATTTATTTATCTTGCGCTGTTGTTTAGGGAGAGTTGTCATACAGTTCAATCATGTTGAAGTTGTTGTTTTGGGGTGGTTTTTTTTCATAGGTATGTTGGGTCTTTCTTCAGGGAGCACCTGCCGAGAGTAAGATCACCTTGTATCAAGTGATCCGTGCGGAAACCGTGAACCATGTGAAAATACATTCGTTCATCACCATTTTATTTTACTGTTTCAACTTGGTGTGCGTTACCTTGAATTTTACAACCAGCTTTGTTATTTCTTGAATGGCCTTGTGCAGGGTTGTTAAACATGTGCTCAACTAAACAATCAGAGATTGTTATGAAAACATAACAGGAAACAAATACCAACAACATCAAGTCGATAACATTTTTCAAAATATTAGTTATTTCTGTTTTGGAAGTTTTATGTTCTACTTGTTTTCACACATTTGTTGAGCTAACGTTACCGTAACATTTAACATTCATTCTCATATCAATAAATTAAATCACATATTCATAGGAAAAACCAACAAAATCAGTAAACACTTTCAAATGTACTGAAAATTTCTGTTTTCAAATAATTATATTCAATGTTTTGGGGGTATATTAAGCTAACATTTTATCATAAATCAAGTGAAAGTTTTAATACATTTAACCACACTTTTCAAGAGAAAATTCTGAGCTTTTTCGGAGGAAAAAGTATCAAGTTTTTCAAGATAAGTGTACTACTTGTACCTTAACTCTTTCAGTGCCAAGGTCGTACATGTACGATCTATTTTATGTACTCAAAAAGTGCCATCGATCGTACATGTACGAAATATATACGTTATCACGAATGGGTATAATCACTCTAACGTATTATAAAATTTCGTACGTACGACCTTTTTCTCCAGGTTTTATTCGAGTTCTTGCAAGAGGGTGCATCTTTTTCTGAGCTTTAGATTTTATTCGGGTTCTTGCAAAGAGGTGCATCATTTTCTGAGCTTTTCTAATGTATTCTATTTTTAGCTACGATCGATACCGCCATGGGTCGATAGATCGCCTGCTTGTTTGTAATTACACTTGAAACAATGGCAGCCCCCAGGAAACGTACACGCTTTACTCCAGAAGAAGTTTGTGATTACTTTGCTGATTCAGACAGTAAAATGGATTATTTTTCTGATTCAGAGGTGAAAGTATCAGACCAGGATGGTGAGTCAGAAGATTTTTACAGAATTTTGAAAACCCTGCAAAAGCTGGGCATTTTAGGGTAAAAACACACAAAAACGCGGGCACTGAAAGAGTTAAAATACATACATGTGTTTGAGTATACATAATTTAATTTAAAAAACTAGTTCAGCTTTGAAATTAAATTAATATATTTTCCAAGAAAGAGACTATACATACATGTACATCCCCTTTAACAGGTAAAGTGTAAAAAAGGAAATTCCATGTTGTTGGAAGAAATTCCATCTTTGTATCCAGACAATGAGAGAGTGGAGTCCGATTGTCAGAAGATGACCTACAAATCGTCCTCTCTCACACTAGACATTCCATCTCTTTGTAGGTGGAGATGGTAATTACCTTATCACTGACGGCCTCCACAAAAGACAGTCTCAGGACCAAAGGATATGTGGGAATATAATACAACAATTTTCTTGAACAGTTAGCGTTGGATTTTTGCCTGTCTTACATCGACATCGATTGTGAAGAAAGTAAAAAACTACCAATTCCTATGGAAACTGAAAAAGATCAATTTGTTCTCATGATTTGTAAAATCAAATGATTTTAAATAATTTGAAAAAACCCAGTGTATAAACTTGTTTTGTTTGATGTGCATCCTACAATGTAGTGCACTTTAACACTGTGTAGGCTATGTTACTAACAGTATTACTGACTGTTATAATTGACACTGACAACTGCAGTGATGTGATGATCAATCCATGTGCCGAACATTCATCAGACTGAATTCTACTTAAAATAGTTTGAAACACGTAGTTCGGGAGAAGGTGACTCTATCCATGACTCAGTAACATGCCTTCTTGTCATTCGGGCATTTGCTGAATCACACTGTCTATTATTAAGATGTCAACGAATACGAAGGATGAATTTCCAAATATTTTAAGATGTGAACATAACACAAGTAGGCATGTTGTATCAAAAATGTGACCATGTAACCTAGCACTAATTAAACTGGACTCAAGTGTCCGTCTGCATTGTGTGTGATCCATCAAAGTTTTGACCACTCCATTGTGCATGTAAATTTTAAAGAGATTATGTAATAAGGATATTTGAAGTACAATTTTTACATAGTAAATACATGTAATAATACACCTTTTCATTTGTATGCCCGACACATGACACATTACGCCTACAAGTGACAGACACACATTGGTCTCAATTTTTTACCGCTCGCTTGGGAGTAATTCCCAAATTGTTGCTTACACCAAAGGTTACCAGCCAAAATGACCATGCTACTCACACAAGTGCTACACTTTTTGTTTCCTTCAGAAATCTCTGCGACACCATGACAATGTACTATACTTTAAGCTTTCAACGGTGACTGAGTTTTGCAACCCGCACGCATTCCCCTGGTTTCCCACAACACCGCAGGAATGGACGGTGTCGATTCAATCTCCAAACCTCAATTGGTGAATTTAATGATGAAACACATGAGGTCAGGCCTGAGGTCAAACTAATTCTACAACTGGAAACTGTGTCTTTTACATACTTGGTCAACTTTTCTAGTTTCTCTTTTCTTTTTATCATGGTTGCAATGTCTAACCATATACAGACCATGATGATAGCTAGATAGAGGAGCAACAGAGTCTCTTTTTGAAATCCTGTTTTGATCTCGGACACCCTACTTGATCTTCTATTAAATTACATTAAAAGTATGTACTAAGACTTAAAATGGGGGTTTGACGCTCCATTTTTTTAATGCATAGCTAATATGAACTTCCTTCTTGAAGACAAACCCACTGATCTACACATATATTCACCCAGTGATCTACATGTACACAGAATTTCACCTTCTTTGCATTTAATGCAAATATGTCTACATTTAGCAGTGCATTGATACAATGCATATTATATGCAGAAGAACAATGCATCACATAATGACTCAAAACCCTAACATCAAATTATACTTAATTCACACCACATTCCACCTACCATACCAGCCATTCAACCTGACTCTTCACAAGACATGCAAATGATTGATACTTGATAGCAGTATTTGACAGCAAACAAATGACACTCATTAGAAAGCGTTAATGTTCAGTGCACTACAAGATTCAAATTCAAAAACCCTTCAGTAAACAAAAAATGCGATGACAAAATATTCAACCCAACTTGTACAAAATGTGCTGACTGGTACACAAGGCATACAACACGTAGACTATTGAGGTGGGATAAGCTTCCATACAGAATGCAGTTTGCCCATTATTTAGCTTAAGATCGTCTACAGGTCTAAGGTCTCCTTAATCCTACTTGAGGCTGTAACAAGTAGAGACCCTTTAGAATGTTACCGGTCTTTCTTCGCAAAATAACTGAATTGGGTGGTTACCTTGCTGCATACCAATCCTCTGCGGTCAAAGAACTCATGAGTTGAAGGAATTCAAAAGTTTACCAGGTTTTTTCCCGAAACTCTGCTTTAGTCTCCAGGATCAATTAGATGTTGGGAACACAAGTGTAAAATGTAGGTTTTGAACTGCTCCAAAATGTATTACGGAGCCTAAGCTGAGGTTTGGAAAAATTCCCCCAGTTCTCCGATGATTTTGAGCTTTCCACTTTTCTCTTTGGTTGAGGGGGGAAATAATCTGTGAAAAGTAAAAGCTTCCTTGTGAGGTCACAAGATAACACCAAGTGAAATGAGAAACATTCTCATCAACGAAAATACAGGGTTATGACCATAGAGGTGTGACCTCCTTTCAATTTTGTTTTGAAAATGACAAGTGACAGGGTGTTTAGCGTTAGACCATAGACAGAACCACTGCCTCCCTCCGTAGAGTTTGCAAACACAAGGCTCCAACTTTTATGTCCAGTCCCTGTTTTTGTAAATTTCCTTAATCAATACACATTAATCATGTACACTTCTAGCATATCTGCAGTGACAGTGCCACCCTGCCCATGTCTAGACCCCGTTCTAACAAGACAGACAGGCGACCTCCCAGAAACTTCTAGGGTCATAAATGTGTATAATACCCCTCCCTGGGTCGGAGGGACCACTTGAATGTGAATAGCTGCAATTTCTATGATTGATCAGGCACCAGAACCTGCTCTTTTCTCACTGAAGGGTCACAGGTCGGCCAAACCATGATATGCAGACTACAGAAGTCACATTTACAACATATTAGGTTTCTCTGGGGAAGCCTGTCCTTATAATTATGTCACAACATTTCAAGAAGTGACCCCTTAAAGAATTATGACAAGCAGTAGACAGACATAATAAGCAACTTTGTTATTGGGAAAAAAGGGGGTGTACTACAGAAGTTTAAATAACCATATTTTTACAGCGTTACTCAGATAATTTCAAGTGGAAACACAAAACATAATTAATTTTGATTGTGTAATCTTTGAGCAATGTATTGTAACACACTGGGTGAGTATTCTACATACTTTATATTTGCATATAAAAATATCTTATGTGCCAGGAGTATTCTTTTGATAGACATGACAAATTATTATTGTAACAAAAAAGATAAATTATCTCAGACAAACTACCCATAAAATCAATGATCTCAGACACACAGAGTTTCATGAATTGAAATCTGTGTTCCTCTACAGTGTAAAATACATTTGAGAATTTCCATGCTGCCAAAAATAGGACAATAAATTGACAGACATGCAAATTTAGTCAAGTTTTCCTGTTTCCATGATGAATTATCTCAGTAATTGGGTGAAATGAAACAGATGATAACTCAAGCTTGCACATAGCAAAAGCCTAGCACCCAAAAGTGTTTTATTTTGTTCAGACATCTATGGTTTTCTAAGAAGTACAATAAGCAGACATGCAAAATAAATCTAGAGGAAAACTGCCACAGTGTTTTTCAGTTTTCTATGACACTAAAAAAGGAGGGGGACAAAAGAGGAAATCAGCTGATCAGCTGAAAATCTAGCTGCATGCCTGAACAAGGAAATCGGCTGATCAGCTGGGAAATTGGATGCCTGATGAAAGAGGTAGCATGAATCAATATTGATCCCATCAAAATCAATTTCTCATTGACTTTAATTGCATGTTCAGGTGATAAACCGGATAGTGAAGGCCTATTCCTACATTGCTTGAAAAGGTTTCATCTAGAACAACCTCAAGAACATCTGCAAAACAGCAACATGAAATCACACACGAAGCAAAAGTGCATTTATTGGTCTCTTCCGACATGTGACAAAGATATTTTCTCCAATCCATTCTCTGAGAACATACTTTTTGGGGGGTACAGATTACCAATAAGACTGTGTCTACAGTAATTAGCAAATTCAGGTAAAACCCTCCTACACACTGACCATTCAATATTATCTACTCTGGTTTTGAATGATAGATAAACTATGCCAGCCTGCAATATGATATCATGTGGTGAATGCATTTTCACAGTACACAGTCAACCCTCCTACTGTCTGACCAGTCAATATCATCAAGTCTGTTTTTGAATAATTGACAATTTAAACTATGCCAGTCTGCAATGTATTTATTATGTGGTAAATAATTGATACACAGACAGTACACAGTTAGTTGTGTGCACAGTTGTGCCACCCTACAAAACCTTTGCAGTTGAATGGTTTCAAATGGTTGGTCGCGGTAAAATCACTGTAAAATGTCACCAGATTATGGCAGGTTAACATTTGTGAATCTTAACATTTTACTCATGGATAGAATGTGAAACAGAAAGTTTTAAAATAATCTGTTAGGCGTAATAATGCATGTTTTATCTAGACACTTTTATTAATTCAATCTGGTAATTTAATCGTGTTTTGCTTTCCCAATTACTTCATACAGTTTCAAGGGTCAATGACCAAGCTTAGCTGGTCCCTGGTAATTGATTGGGAATTTGTCAGTAGTGTTATGAGCCTACCCCCTCTGGTTCAAACCAAGGACAGCCTTGAATAGTACATCAAGCCAGATGACTGCCAACTAGTCAGACTAAAACTGTTTTAATCATTTGTACACGCCAACAAGTTGTCAGAATAAATTTCATATGTATGATAGATAAACTATGCCAGCCTGCAATATCATTATCATGTGATGAATGCATTTAAAACACGGACAGTTAGTTTTGTGCACAGTTGTACCGTAAACTTGGGTGTGATCCCTCGCAACCAGTTTATAGGTTGTATGGCTTCTGACTGGCACCCCCGAACTGAATAAAGATATTGACAAAATAGGGAGAGGAGACCACCAACATTAGGGCTAGATAGCTCAGTTGGTAGAGCGCCGGCACGTTTCCAGAAGTCGCAGGTTCAAGTCCCGCTCTTTCTTTGCTCAACCCAAAATTAGAATAAATTTCATTCACTAAATGACTTCATAATGACCAAAGCCATCCTGTGTCTTTAAAATTGTCTGACATTCTACCAAAAACCAAAGAGTATTCCCCTCTCTCTTTTAAATACGTTTTAAACACATAACATTGCATCAGCACATTTTTATATTCAAAAGCTCTAAAAATGGGTTTGTAACTTTCTCTTAGTTTATGCCGAGTTTAATGAGGTTTACATTTTTCAAGAGGGTGCGCATTCACTGCTCGACTCCATGACAAAACCTGACCACTTAAAGTTTGCAAAATTTACAACTTCAGGACTGAACTTGACCCTGGCAGGAGACAAGGCGTTTCTTTCAATTATGCTGACATCTGGACTTTAGCTTAAAAACTGAGAGGGTTTTATTAACCCTTAACATCTGATCTAGAAATAAATCATCCACAAGGGGGGGGGGTTGAGGAAAAGACAACCACTGAGTTGCATTATAAATGACAATGGTAAAAATCTGTGCATGTGTAGCTAAAGGACCTCAAACCCTCAGCCAGAAGATTTCTGAGAAATCTACCACCCTACAATTGATCCAGAAACTGAGTCTTATGATTGTTTGTATTCCTTGAGCAGGATGAAGGTCATAAGGTGGTCAACACCCACTTGTAGAGCCAGGGACTTGTGGGAGAGGTTTATGTTGGCAAATCACCCAAGAGAAGGTCTCCTTGGCACTTGGCACAACTTTTTCCCCAAATTATATCAGTTTCCGGGAGACATAAAGAGGTACACCCATGTAATTTACGACACCTGCCGCAGCAGGGGATAATGCATTAGTTGCTGTTAACCTTGGAACCTTCCTCCTTCAAGAAGGTAAAATTAACTTCACCTTGCCTCTTCTGATCAACACATCTTCCTACAACATGTTCGAAACCAGAAGGTCCATACACGAAAACACAGTGCCTTCTTGTACCATCTGCCATGGATCCTTGAAATAATGCACAATAAATGGCTTCATTATGTGGTGGTTTTGGAGTGCAGAGAATCACTCTTGTACAAACAAAACCTGAAAACTGTACACAGTACAATGTCAAGTGTGTATTTTAATGGCCAAGTTTAACACCCTATAGTAATTAAGTTTTAGTACCAACAATTTTGGTCACATGATTTCATGTATCAGGTTTTTGCATTTCAATTTAATTTTATTTATTTCAATTTTTATTTATTCAGTTTTTAACTTTGTTTTACCGGTGTGAACTAAAATCATTTAAATCCAATACTGACTACAAACACAATACAATACAAATACACAATTCAATGTACTAATTCAATTAGCTAATTTTACATCCCCATCTGGGGGATCAGGTTGGCTCAATGCTTTCTTTCCCTGCCTTTCAACTCCTCTGTGGACCTCGGTTAGAATCCCACCTCAGACCCGGAGCGTTGCATGTGGATTGGGTTTTCAGTCCCGACCTGATTGCGTGTGTTTTCCCAATTTTGGGGCCTTCTTCCAGTATCTTGTTAAACTGAACATTTCTTCTCTATCATTTTCATTTTATTAACATCACATTTCGTTGCCCACAGGCCAAATTGGATGTGATTTTCAGTAGCAATAAATAGTAAAAATGGTGAAACCATTACAAGTAGAATTAAATTCCTATTCATCCTGTTATTGGTGCTAATTGAACTATTGGATGTGAAATAAAATACAAAGTTTATCGGTTTAAACAAACAATTTAAAGTTTACATTTTATCATCCAGTATTAAGTTCGCAACAGAATTCCCCAAAAGAAACTAAAAGTTATTTTTCAGCAGATATCAAGTTGAAACTTGTTCCAACAATGCACACAATCATAAGTAGCCTTTTTCAGGACCCAAGTGACAGTCAATTTGTTGCGAGGGCTCAGGGGAAATGACCGATTAGCCAATCAAAAAACCACAACCGCTGCTGATTTCTATTAGATTTTCAACTCAGAGGGAGCCTGGGCTGCACCAGGGCAAGCCTGGCTGAGGGGCGAATGAGAGCCACAATGCGTGGGTGACCCATGGAATAACCTTCCCTTGCATGGTTCCCACGGTCTGGCAGGTTACACTTGATTAAAGATGTGGTTATAGTATTGGATACTTTCTTTTTTGAAAGGTATAAAAATTTCATTGTGTTAAAAAATTCATGTAAAATTCAATGTAAAATTCAACTGCTGTTGGTGTCATTTTCTGACGCAAATAAATAATTAAAAAATTTAAGTGAAAAAGTCATAAAATTAAACAGGTTTCCTTTTTTCAAAAATTTTCATTGGCACAAATCAAAATGCACCCTTTCCAACAATTGTCTTGAGAAATAAATGAAATCAGACCCATATAACCTGAATCCTAACCCGGTCTTATTTAACAGAGACTTTTTTAATCACACCGGATAAACTATTTCGCCAATATTACCAACTCTGTATCATATACCTTTAATAACGGCACAATACATCTATCACATTACATTCCTCTTGTCAAAACTCACCTCACTAGATTCAAATCATTAGGGTTTAGACTATGAGAGGTACAAGGTACAAACTTCATTATTTGCAGTTGGTGATAAAATTTGGCTGTGAATTTGAGGGTGTTTGCAAACAATTGAACTCAAGAACACTATCAATTGGTAACCTTTTGTGATCTTTATAACAGAATCAATTTTGAATTTAAACAGTCACACAGACTGGAGGAACTAAATGTCCTTTTAAATAAAGTTATAAAAACAAAAATGTTGGCCTATTTTATAGAGGAATGTGAAAATTCTTTGTTGGTGTATTCACACTTTTTGGTCCGCCAGAAATGTCTGTGTTTTGAGCCTCCATACACCAGGTCTTGAAAGAGGCAATGACCGCTGTTGCCCCTAGTCTTGGCCTTGGTGCCCTTCAAAGGTTTACCATAGACTTTAAGATTTTCCAATGGAAGTGTAAAGCCTTGCCTTCTCAAAGATGAAATTCCAGGCCTGTTACATGATTTTCCTTAATGCATCAGTTGCTACTCAAATGTCATTATTCGATACTCAGTTTTAGCATTCAGTGTGCACAAAACACAGGGAACTCCATTCATTTCAATAATATGTATGGTCTCTTTCACTCTTTTAAAAATTAACCGTCGATCAGACTGATAAAGTTTGTGACGTCACTTCTCTCTTGTTTAATTGGTATTTTTTGCATAACGCATGACGTACTCAATGGAATGGCCCATAATCACACAAAGAACACCAACTATAGGCCACCTGTGACCTTGTCTGCTTGGCGGCACCGATGAACAATACAAGTATGCGCTTTATTAAAAAACAAAATACTATTATGATCTTGTCTGGAATAACTTAGTGAGCACTGTATTTGAACTAGCCAATTGCAACACAATCATTCACAAGTGGATAAATGTTATCTTATATGACCAGGCACATCATATATTTTATGTATTACACTGTAGTACATACTACCAAAGAGCCTCTAGAGGTTACAAACCTATTGACCCCCTCACATACGGACACCTACATGTATCCTGTCCACCATTTTGGGAGTCAAATTGACACAAAGGAATTGAATCCCAAAATGGTGGAAAAGGTGGACACGCATAGTGTGGAGGTGCATTCCATGTCATACAAGGGGTCAAGTAAAATTAAATTGTACAGTATGTCTACATTTTGTGTAGTTAGGTGTTCGGGCTTCAGCCGGACATCTATATTGTTTTTGTTCAAGTTTTTATTCGAATTTTCAATTAATACACCAGATGCAACACTATTTATAGGCTGTTGTGGATCGAGTTTTAGAGATTTTTGTATTATTTTTTATTGTACATGCAACCAACATATGTCTGTATACACATTTATGTATATAAATTCAATTTGAAATGCATGCGAGTGTGACTGTTTTGTTGTACCACTGATTATTATTTACATTATGCAGTGTATAAATTCAGTAATTGAAAAGGAATTTTTTTGTTAACTTTAGAAACTGATCACACACAAAAAACATCATGACAAAATAGATAGATAGTCTACATAGGTCATCTACTACAATAAAACAGCACTCAACCAGATAAATAACTATACAAGAGATATTATCCATCTCACGAGGAAGTTGGCATGAGAGAAAATCATGCAGATCACTTCCAATAACTAATGTCCATGCATTTATTCTGCCAACAAACTGGGATGGCCTTTAATTTACAGTGCAGTCACCTTGTATACCAGTGCTCTATGTATAGACTGTGTAAGTCTGGCACATTGAACATTGGCACATGAGTGCACTATTTTGATCATTCACACATAATGCAATGTACATGTAAGTGGGAATACCCTTGGAAGGTTTCTTGAAATGTTTGAATACGCGCAAGATTGCACAGTCAACAGACAACTTAAATGACTTTGCTATGTGTTGCGAATATATTTCAGAAGTTACACTCATATTCAGAAGTCTTTAACCATGCTGCCACTATCTTTGTAATGTACCACGTGTGCTAACGAATACATGGAAAAGTAGTCTCTTTTGCGCTCGATAATTAAACACGCACTCAAAGTACAAGCTGAAAATCAGTATCTCGACGCAAAATGCTTGGCCACAAAAAATTAAAAAGATGTACAAGAACGGGGTGCTCGGCATTCTAATTTATATTAACATTACAAACAGTTTTTACTGTGATAGTCGCATTATATCATTTAGCGAGGTCGTCCAATCAGAGAAGGGCAACAGCACGCGCGCGCGTGCTGACTTAGTACCATCACACACACACACACCACGTGAGCCTGGCCTACACACACACGCATTCTATTTTTTACATCCCTGTGGAGACCATCTTTTGTTCTTTCCTTTGTCCCTGTAGTTAAGAACCTCCCATAGACTTTGTACACAAAATTCCTTGTGGAGCACCCAAGTCTTTAGAATTCCCCTATGGAGACCTTTTGTTTTCCCTTTTCTGTTTTGTTCTCGGTCTCCATAAGGTAGTGAATATGAAGGCACCACGTATGTTGTACACTTGGCATGACAATTCGAGCAGATCCCGGCAGAAAGGTTCATGAAAGGAGAAATTTGTATGGTCGAAGGTACGAGGGGTATAGTTTCATCAATGCTAATAAATAACCAATCAAAACGAAGCTGATAAAATTCTGCATGTCATGGTCAGTGAGCATTTTACTCAGAGCGCAAGGGTATGCATGTGTTCTGTGTATGTGAAACATGGATCTCCGTCACAATGGTGGAGATCAACATGAAAAACGCCGTTGCCACACACGCAGCATACACGTGTAAATCCACACAGGCTCAACGGCCGTCCGCAAAATCGGAAGGTCCACTAATGACACAATGTGTACGAGGTACGGATCATTAGTAGCTTATTTGGCAAAAAATACCCGGTATATCAATAAAATGTATTATCCTTTTGGAGAGGGTTGGTGTGCAATTGTTGATAGTTTTCTCAAAACGGTCACAAGATCGTTGTAAATATGGGGGTGTGTGAGATCACTATGGGGAAATTTATGAATGCTGTGTGTGTGGGTCGTTCGTGTACGCGCGTCCCCAACGGAAGATGCGACTAATCTGTTTGTAATGATTTGTCTTTAAAATCATTGTGATTTTATTTAAAATGATCACAATAACTCGTCGGACGGTCATGCAAAATGTTTTTTCAAAATAACCCAATGATTGTCATTACACCCAAAAGGAACCCGACTGTTTTACCCTTCCAGCCTCAGTTTGGTAACATTGATTTAAATGGGAGAAAATCAAGATGGCAGCCCCTGTTAACAGTCTATGTGGAGAAACATAGTAAATGTACAACACATTCTAACACAGTCTATTGTATCAATTTATGGTTAAGTTATTTCTGCTAGAAACTGGTGTGTCTTCAGGCTGTTTTAAGGTTTAAAATTTCCTGGTTTCGGTTATATATTTTGGAAAGCGAAAGTTTCTAATTTCTCCACAGAAAGTAACATGTTTGTCAACTTGACTGTCATGATTTACAAAATTACAAAATACAAGGTTAAATTAATATGAATTCCGAGATGGTAAATTCGTTTTGTAGTAAATAGGCCTACTGATTCAAATAGGGTCAGCACTAAGCATACATTTACACTATTTAGAAGTCAAAGTGCTAACATTGCAAACACTAAACAACACTTGGTATAAGAAGAGCAATGGACCTTGTATTAAGTCTGGAATGTAGTCAAACACTTTAGTACAACCTTTGGTTCACTGGGATTGCATAACATCTTATTCTTAGGCCACAAAATCTCAAGCTCAAACAGTTCCAATGTTCGAACACAGTACACGGAAGACTTGCACAGTCTAGTCTACAACAGCAATTTTTCTAGCATTACCACAGTGCTAAACCTTATCTTTAATTGAGACGTTCAAGTTGTCGGTAGATAAAAGTGGCATATTGCTGCCAGACTGTTACATTTGGTAATTGGTTTCACAGCCAGCGAGAATTTCAGAATGACAGATCATTGAAGAATGAGGAAATTCAGTGCAGTGCACCTTTTTCCAGTTCCAGATTTGTTAAAGGGAAAGTGCCTATATGTTCAAAGATCATTGTTTTCTTGAATTGAGTAAAATTTTATATTAAACGCACGTACAAACCAATTTCACCAACTAGGTGGTCACGTTAAAGGGGGGGGAGGGATACTTTTTTGACTGCCACATTTTCACTCACTACCAAAATCCCCATTCATATCTCTTGGATCATTGTACTTTTGAGTTTGTTGTGAGTGAATGAAAAGTGGTGGTTAGATATGGAAATTTTTCCAAAATATTTAAAATGTTAAAATTGTGTTGTAAATTTTGCAAAAAATGTCCGATTATCAGGTCGCCCCTTTAATACGTTTTTTAAAATTATACTTTTTGGATCAATACACCCGAGGATGTGTTCAATTGATTAGGGAAGGGGAAAAATCTACAGTAACTGGATTTCATGGGGGGGCGGTTTAAAAACAATGGATTTTAGAATTGTTCAAACTGCCTGTCTCTGGCTTAGCTGTATACATTCTGTCAACCTTTCTGGACAGATTAAAGGAACATTACAGAATTGGTTTTTGCTAACAAAACAGTTGCTGGCAGTGTAAGCACTTTATATATTCCACCATATACATAAACTGACAAACCTGAAGAAGTTTGAGATCGATCGGCCATCTGGGTCATGAGAAAATAGTGAAAAACCGATTACACATTTGCATGTGTTATACAATGCATGAATAAAATGCTCATATGAGCGATAAACTCCAATCAGAAATTAGTTTTATTTATTTCTCATCAAATATGGCATTTCAGACAGAAATATTTCTAGGGATGTATTCTACTATCATCATCATTAGACCGTGTAAGTTTTATGTAAATCTGTGATCTTAAAGAAAATTTTAATTAGGCCTACCAGTTCTGTAACGTTCCTTTAAGCATCAGATTTGACCTAAATTAAGTAAAGTGGCAGTCGGATACAAAATTTTAGCCTTCTGTTTTCTTTACATGGAGGAAAGAATCTAAAGCACTCTTTTCAAAAGTATTATGAGTTTTAAAAAGTTCGGAAGTTTGTTATGCCTGTTCATTTACTTACATAAAGGTATAGATTATTAAGTTCACTTTTTTAATTAGTCATAATTCGTAAAACTTACAATTTGGCCTAATTACTTCGATGGTCATCATGCTGATCATTGGAATTTATGTATTGTTGGTTGAACCATGGAGGTAGGAATAGAGGTTGAACTCGACTTGTCAAACGCACATAACTTCAAATGGAATTACCCAAACGTTCAAACGATTTAATCACACTTGTTAAACAAACCGTCCACGAACACGATTACGAAATGGCAGCAATAAAGTACACATTACCACTAACAATAACATCAGTCATCAGCCGTGGCCTTGCCCATGACAAAAGTACACCCAATAAAACACCGTGGTATACGTAGCTGCGTGGTCGACCCAAACGGTTAAAATCCCCCATAAAAGTTACTCACCTTACGTAGCGGAATGTCCCAACTATGTCACGGCTATTTCCGATTTCGTTTCACTCACAAACACTTCAAAGTCGTCACCTGCTCACTTCATTTAAACCGCTGTTTGTAGATGTTTTCCCCTCCGAAGACTCTCGGCGTCAAATTCACACAACTTAGTCGTCAACTTTTAGAAATATTAAGGAATTCAACGTAAAAATTGTTTCATGTTTTGAACACTGACGAGACTACAATCTGCCCTCCTTACTGTTTGTATACCGATAATGTGTGTGTACTGTATGCGCAGCAGACAACCCATACAAAAAGTGTGGTCAGAAATTAACGTCTGCTAACTCACTTCGTAGAAAAGTTTCAGTCCAAAAATTTGTGGTGTCATAAAAAGCGCCCTCTATGTCCTATGTACACCAGAACCACCTGTTGTGGAGTGATTAATTACTCAATGGGTGTGGCGATTATAACTAGAATTAATACAAAAGATTTGACCAGTGACCAAAATTATGTAAAAATTCCATACACCATTCATGGTATGAATTTTAATGCAAGTGAGAGTGAAAATATAAGTGAAATAATGTATGGTTTTGTTTTATATTATTATTGCTGTGCATGCTGTGTATAGAGCGTTCTTGAAAGAACGCGGGCAGCCGGGTGACTACCGAGTTCTGAATTTATTTGGCGTCAAAATTTGAGCGATTTTTGGTTTTGGGGACTATTAATGCAACAATAGTGTTGATAATGAAGACAAGTTCTTTAAAAATCAATTTTGAGTGTGGTTGAAACTGGTTTTCTGAAATTAATAACCAGTTCCGGATTTAAATCGCAATTAATTTTAATCACACTTGAAAAGTTACAATTAAAGGGATTGTATACATTTAGTGATTGGAACCTACTGTTTGTTTTAATCCTATATAGTTTTAGATATATACCATATAACTAACCTGTGAAAATTTCATTTCAAAAGGTGATAGCGTTTTTTAGATATTGCCGAAAATCTGGAGCGGTTAAGTCCACGCAGGAAGAATAATCTGCAGTTGGAATACCCAATCTGAGAAACATTACTGTCAGTAAAACACTTCTCAGATTTTTTGGGATAAATAGTGATATCCTTTTCCATATCCGCAGTACTGAAGTGAAAGGTTTCTCAAAGTGCATTATACTTATCAAAAGCTGCTGTCGGCCTACCTCTTACCAAGTAGGCCTAAGTTTCAATTGTCATTAATTTTCAGAGTAATTACCAAACGTATATACAGACCCTTTTAAGCCTTAATTGGAAGCCACTTGTACTTTTTAAGTAGGGGCCTATAATACTTATTTCAAATTGATGGATTGTTTTAGTTTGGTTAATAAAAAGTAGTAAATGACTATTAATTAAAGTACGCGAGACTTGCACGGTCTTTTATTACTTGTACTATGCCCCTTTTATATGACTTTAATTTTCTTCCGTAGTTGTTTTTTACTGATCTGACCCCAACAAAAATTATATCTAAATTTAAAATAGCTAGTTGTATAGGTTTGGGGAAGGTTCAAGCTTCCATTGAAGGTAATGCGCAAAACAAATCCAGCAATGATTATTGACCTCTTTGTAAAAATCGGACTTGGCAATATCAATCAGCTGGGGAGAGGCATTGCATTTTACATACACACCAGTCACCGGGCAAACTTTCGCAGTTTGCTATAGGCCTTTGGAAAGAATTGGGTCAATTATTGATTGTGACAAATATTGTAAAAATATCAAAGAAGGGCTACTGCCTTTCATGCATCATAATTTAAATGGTCTGTGTTATACCTTTAGTAATGACTCTGATAATTAATGGCAATAAAAACTTACTTGGTATAAAGAAGTACAGCAGCTTTGGATAGTATAATGCATTTGAGAAACTTTTTCACTTCGAGATACTGCGGTTATGGAAAAAGATATAACTTTTTATCACAAACAATTTGAATCTGAGAAGCGTTACTGACAGTAACGTTTCTCAGATTGTCTATTCCAATTGCAGATTATTCTTCCTGCATGGACAAACCGCTCCAGATTTTCGGCAGTATCTCAAAAACGCTACCACCTTTTGAAATGAAATTTTCACAGGTTAGTTTAATGGTATGTATCTACAACTATATAGGATTGAAACAAACAGTGGGTTCCAATTACCAAACGTATACAATCCCTTTAAAGGTATCGTACACGCCGGTAATGACTCAAAACAAATATTAGCATAAAAAAAATTAAAAAAACAAAGCGGAGAGAGCTGTTGATAGTATGAAACATTGTGAGGAAACGACTCCTAACGTTAACGTTTTTTTGAGAAAAGAGTAATTTTAATATAATAATAAATAAAAAACTTCTTAAGTTTTTTTTTTATTCCTATCTGAAAGCACACAAATTTGTACAACAAGGGTGTTTTTTCTTTCATCATTTTCTAGCAACTTCGATGACCAATCGAGCCCAAAATTTTCACAGGCTTGTTAGTTTATGCATACGTTGGGATGCACCAAGTGAGAACACTGGAGGGAGGCCTTCCAGAGAGTTCAACGGGCAGCAAGTTCTCCAGAATGATCCTGTAAGAATACTGTTTATTGCTGATCCGCAGATCCAGGGGCTATCGAGGTGAACCTCCAATCTTGGGATACATTATAAGGTTTGCGGGAGTTGATGAACTGGTTTTTTTGTTCAATGAGAGAAGATGGATCAGGTTTGTGTGGTGGTACTTTATATACCTGCCTTGTGTTTCTGTAATAGCCAGGTTGAAATTGGACTTTGTATACCTCGGTAAGCCTGAGTTCCAGAGGGCCCTTTTGCTGAAAACCTGTCCCAAGTTCAAAATAGTTTTAAAATTAGCACTTTCTGAAATATCGATGCCTAGATAAAAAAATGGCAATCACGTCACGATGCCGTCATCGGTTATCAATTTACGATTGAATCAAAGTTTATTATTATCGACTCACATCACGAGAACCACAGCTGATTTGAATGTTTGCATTGTCTGTGAAAGTTTTTATGTATGAAAGTTGTTGATACTTGTTAGTAGACTGGACTTGACCTCGCTTCCTGAATCCTGTCCAAACCGGAAGTTCAAATAAGGTATACATCATCAAGCTCTTTTTAATATTTTTTCTATGCTCACAATAATATATATTTTATTTGATTTAACTGTTATCTGCAATTCAGAAACCCGAACACTTTGAAGTTTATGGTAAAACAAGCTCTGAATTTCTAGTTGTTGTAAATGGTTGTTGTTATTGTTGAATCATATTCGCTGATTTTCCCACTAATAAAAGTACAATCACCCCCACCCTTCATAAGCTGGTTTTGGCCTATCTCTGTGCCAGTGCTTACCAAAGAATTCTGCATTTATGATGGTGAGGACATTCTCGCTTTGTCAAAACATATCCCTTTTGTCAAAGTCCTCAGTTTCAACGGATAGACACGCTTCACACACACAAACATAAAGACACACAGCTCTGTGTTGCATACACTCTGTGGCCATTGCTTTCTTCTGTGCACTTAACAAAGAAACACATTCTTCAACAATTTAAAAACACTATGTGGACAGTCCACATAGTGTTTCAAGTCCCTACATTATGTGGACTTCTTTTGTTCTCAGGTCCACACTTTGTATGCAATACGATAATGCTTCAAAAAAACACATTAGAAATTTAAACAATTATTGTTCATTTGTGTTTGCTATTTTTATTTCATGACACAATTGCAAGTCAATACTGTTTGTTGAAACTTCAATTTCTAAAACAAATGGGCCCTCTATGGGGGAATGATGATACGATATTTTGTTTAAAAGAAAAGACAATCAGGTATTATCAGTTATCTAGGTTCACATTAAGATGATCTTGGCTCGTCTACTGAGGAAAAGAAGTACAACTGAGAAAAATGTTGCTTTGTTTCTGAATACTGCTGGCTACATTTTGTTTGTCAGCAAGAGACAAACTTCATCATACACATCGAAAATAAAAAAAGGCATAAGAAATTTTATCAGCTGTCTCATTCAGAACAGTGAAAATAAAGAATTGATTCACGAGGTTTTCCAAAAGGCTGTCAGAGTCAGACCACTGTGAACTAAAGCCATCTATGTCTGGTACCCAGGAAACAGGCCAAGTGATTAGGGGCCAGTCTCAAACCCAGGCGTAGGCTCCGGTCCAGGCTTGGGCTCCGTCACCAATTTTGGAGCAGTATTTTTTGCATGGTCTTGGGATGCTTGTTGGAAATGAAAGCCAAGCTAAAGAACATTTTCACACTTGTGTGCATGGGACAGATATAAGGCAACTAGTATACAAGAATACATGAGCCTACAAATTGTTAAAAATCTACCAATTTCTATAGACACCAGGGTTAAATTTCATAGAGCTGATTAAGCAGTCAATATTGCTTAACAGTTTTTAAGCAACAATAAACAGGATACCAGTCACAGATGGTGTATGTGAAATGGTGTTTTGGCTGGTAACCTTATTCTGGTAAGCTCAATTTGATTGTGATTTGCTACTTTGGTGCTTAAGCAGCTCTATGAAATTGGGCCCAGGGCCTAACTTCATAAAGCCGGTAAGCAGACAATTTCTGCTTACTGAGCGGCCCTTAACACAGTATCAACTTCATAATCACAGCTTACCAAAAGCAAATCAAAAGGCACGCTAACTTGAAGGCACTTAATGAAGGCGTGCACACACACACTGTCAATTCTTCTTGATCGTTTTTGAAATACACTTTTACCTATGCACATTTTTCTGCTACATTACAAATAAAAATTTGCTTTCTGGAAAACAGCTTTATGAAATTCGACCCAGATACAAAATTCAAACAAAAATATTGCATGATATTGATACAAAACACACAATCACAACACAAACATAATGACTCTACAACTATTTCATGTCTGAAACTGACAGCATTTTGTGGGCAGTGAACAATATTGGAAATTTAATAAAATTGATTCATGGAATGTTTGTACACACTCTTAAAAAGAATTTGATATTAACTTGCAACTTGAATACTGTATTTTATTCCTGAAGTTTATCTGACCAACTGAAAGAAAGTTAAAATGTGACCGTTTGGTCAAATAAGAGACTTTTTGTACATTTTAAAATAAATAAATAAATACAAATACATGCTAGTAGATTTTACTGTGATTCAATTTCGCTTAAACAAAACAAGTTCTTGTTGAGCGAGAAAAATTGTTACTGTTTTTTTCTTTTCTTTCTTGGCTCTCGATTATGAATGAAAATCAATTATCTTCAACATAATCCAATGATAATAAAAAAACATGTTGATGTAATCAGAGGGCGCTACAAACATGACCATATCAGTTTGATTGAATTATCTGTATGACCACCACATCTCACTTCAAATTAAAACAACGTACAAATTGCTCTAGGGGTATTTTCAATGACCATGTGTTAATTGATCCATTTAACACTGTACGTGGCTCTACTTTAAAGGCGGTGTATTTGTTTATTTTTTTTCTCCATATATCACAACTAGACAATCTGTCAATACAAGAATTGAATACAAAATGGTGACAAAGTAGGGCACCAGGAAAGAGCCAAGGCTTGTACAGGCCCTGGGGCCGGTTTCACAAAGAGCTAAGACCGATCTTAACTGTGTATCAATCTTAATTGCCAAGCAAAGTGTGATGTCACAATACAAATCACTATGGTGATGCTGAAAACTCATCTTGAGATGAATCTTAGTGTTTGGTGAAATCGAGCCCTGGGGTCGATTTCACAAAACTCTTCCTAACTTAGGATTAGTCCTAGGCAATGCTAAGAGATAGGACTAGTCTTAAGTTAAGACCAGTTACTGGTCCTAACTACAGATAAGACTAGTCTTATCTCTTTGTGAAATCGGCCCCTGGTCCCTTTAGTTAATAAGTGAATTAATAAAAATTTGAGATCTTATGAATTCAAATTCATGTTTCATTCAGAAAATACAAAAGTAAAAAAAAAGGGGATAGGGGAAATCAAATCCTTCATTCTTACATGATTGAAACCATAGATGTAGAAAACGGAGAATGCTGAGCTTATTCGTCATCTGTGTCTGCTGTGCACGCCCTCTATGTCAGTTGTGGACAGTACCATGTGATGGCAAAATTAACAAGGGCCCAACGTCATGGCGCTGCTTAACGTGGAATTCTGTGCTTACGCCCTTCCTCAACCCCTAGAAGTATGTGCATTACCAGGCGCCGTAAGTGTAGAATTCTTTGGTAAGCAGCTCCATAAAAGATGAAATTTGCCACACTGCTACAACGGCAGTGTGCATATATTGCCATAAATGTCTACAAATATTTGCTGCTTAAGCAGCTCTATGAAACAGGGCCCTGGTATGGAGAGTAAATTACACACACAGCATTCTCCGAATCCTTTTTCCATGGATTGAACGAAAGTCTTAAGGCACTATACAGCGGGCATTTCCCAAGAACGCTCCATGGTTGAATTGTCCTGACTCAATGCATGATGATGTTGGGAGTTTGTCTCCTTCTTAAAAAACCCTGAGAGTCTTAATTCTCTTTATCGTCATCGCTCCGCGGGGACAGGATGTCAGTACGGGAGCTGAGTGGGGCTTCCCCGAGCAGGGCATCCATCTGGAGCTTCTGGTTCTCCCCAAGCTCGTCCAAACGGCGACGGAGGTAGGATAAGTCCTCATTATGAAGTCTTGTCTGCCGGGGGTAATAAAAACAAAAATGGTATGACGTGTTGGTTTTTCTTAAAAAGGGAAAAAGATATATTTTACTAGATATCAAACACGGAGGATGTGGTGATTTGTAGAAGTCTGATAAGTTATCAGAGTCGGCTGCATTTTCAAACATTTTACAGATGTCTATTCACAACCATCCTTTTCTTTTTACGTTTTTATTTTCCCGAAGTTAAATTTGACCACAAAAATAAACCCAATGGGCCTTTATCTGTTGCCTATAAACAACATACACTGTTTAATAGATGGTAACTTTGCATCGGGGATAAAGAATATAATTTGTTTTTACCCTTACACCGATGTGTATTAAGCAATGTATACTCAGTACTTTCCCGAGTTCTGTGAACAAAATCCACAGGCAAATCACTTGGATTGGATTCGAACCCACGACCTTTGCATTGCTAAAGCAGATGTCTTACCACTAGACCATAAGGGTAAAAACAAATTATATTCTTTATCCCCGATGCAAAGTTAACATATATTAAATCGTAGCAGTACCCACTGCTAACACATAGGATCCGTACTGCCTCTAGCCACCGGGCTAGCTTGGTGGTCTAGTGGTAAGACATCTGCTCTAGCAATGCAAAGGTCGTGGGTTCGAATCCCACCTGAGTGATTTGCCCATGGATTTTTTTTTCCACAGAACTCGGGGAAAATACTGTGTATACAATGCTTAATACACATCGGTGGAAGGGTAAAAACAAATTGTATAACATACACTGTTGTCTCTTTCATGGAAAGAAAAATTTATGAGTTATTAGTTATCAGCTGTCTCATTCAGAACAGTGAAAATAAAGAATTGATTGACAAGGTTTTCCAAAAGGGCGTCAGAGTCATACCACTGTAAACTAATGCCATCTATGGCAACTCAAACATCCATCTTATTCGACTAATTAACGATTTCATTTGAAATGATCTCTCACCTGGTCAGTGGCCATCTTGGGTGCAAATGGAGTGGATGTCTCTATGGGTCCTGAGACATCAATAAGGGGCAGAGTGGCATTGGCACCGGCTAGGAGACTCCTGAACTCTGTGTGACGTCGCTGGAGGTCTCGCAATCGCTGGACCGCCTTGGCATAAGTCTGTTTTGGAATCTGGTTTCTGTTTAGGAATCAAAACAATTCAAGTGAGTAACCTCATCAAGCTAGAAAATGATGCTTAGCAAATTTGCTTGTGCTGAGCAAAACAAACAGTGGATTACCAGTCACAAACAATATATATTATATTGTATTTTGGCTGGTAACCTGATATTGCTACGCACATTTTTTTGTGCCAATTAAGTTTTGGGGGATTATTAGACAGCTTTATGAAATTGGGCTGTGTTCGATATTTATTTGATTACACATCCAACAGCACAATTAGCGTCAATAACAGGATGAATAGGAAACGAGAAGAAATACTCAGTTTTAGATGTGGGAGGAAAACCCCAATGGGGAACAACCCATGCAATCAGGGCCCAATTTCATAAATCCTGTAAGCACAAAAACTTGTTAAGCACAGACAAATCTTGCTTAGCAGAAATGGGTTACCAGCCAAAATTACATTAAGTTTAAATTGTTACGACTGGTGCCCCACATATTTTGTGCTTAGCAAAGAGATTTGCTAAGCAGTATTTTCTGCTTAACAGCTTTATGAAATTGGGCCCACGTAGGGACTGAAAACCTAATCCACATGCAAGGCTCCGGTATGAGGTGGGATTTGAACCTGGGTCCACAGAGGTGAAAGGCAGGGAAAGAAACCACTGAGCCAACCTGATCCCCAGTAAGGAAGAAACAGTTTAACTGAGACAATGACTTGAGTATCTCTGGCTATGGCTGCTGCACCCATTGGCTCCACTGGCCATATTCTAGCCATAGCCACAGCCAATGCTGTTGTGTTTGTTGCTATTGCTTTTGGCTCCACTGGAAGAAGTAGAGGCAGAGACCAATCCAAGAACTGACTAACCACAGTTTTTCAGAACTGAGACTGAAGAAGACTCCTCGAACAACAATCAATCGTAGTAGTATTAAGCAAGAAGCAACTCTTCTCTCAAAAACAAACTGGCCTGTAGTAGATACACACATGGTGTTACCGCAAACCAAAAAAATATATTGATACCTCACCATGCAATGCCTCAAATCCTATAAACTAAAAGCTGTCTGCACAATACAGGGCATTAATGAAATGGCAAAAGTAAACAAAGTATACAAATCTACTAGGAGATTCTGTTACTCTGTTCAAAATAAATAAACAGAGAAAAATGAGACAGAGGAATATTATCTTACTTAAGCGCCTGTTTCTCTAGTTTCAACTCTTCCTTCTTAGCCTCTAATAATTGCACTTTTTCACTCAGCCGGTCGACCACCTTCTGGTACTTCCTCTTTTTCTGCAGGAAACAAAACAACAAACGAGGGACGGGTTACCATAAAAATTCCTTCATAACATTCCCAAAGTCTCCCAAGAAACACACCATGGAACCGACGCCTGTAAGACAATCACATCGTTTCTGAAAGATGACGCCAAATATGCCTTTTGGATATTTGGAAATTAAGCACAACAATTCCAATATGGTGGAAATTACGTTTTTACAAAAATTCTCTCAGATCACAAGTGAATTTGAAAGTAATTATTACTCAGAAAACTATTTATCCCTTTATTTTAAATTTACTTTAAATTGGAAAGTTTATTTAAACCTTCCAAAGTCCGGTTCATACTTCAAGCGAACGCGGAGCCAGTTCTGAAGTCAAAAATTTGCAAAAAACCCAATTCGCTCTAGTTGAAAGGTGCTTGAAGAATGAACTGGGCTTAAGAAGGTCAATCAAACCAAAATACAACCACATTTGAAACAGCAGGGTTATCAAGTTACCTTTCGGTGTATCTGTGTCACTTCCTCCGTCTTCTGATGCCCCGCCCTAATCTCCACCTCCAGCTCTTCCACCCTCCTCTCCAGCTGCCCCCTCTCATCACCCCAGGACGCCCTCTGTTGCTCCAGCCTTGCCATTGACATCTCGGAAGACCTCTCCGTCTCCAGTCTTGCCGTCCTGACTTCATCCCTCAGCATGTTGGTGGTGGTCTTCAGGCGGTCATTCTCGGAGGTCAGCTCTTGCTCCATGGCCTGTATGCTGTGAAGCTCCATGGTGGTCTGTTGGAGTTGCTGCTGCAGGTCATTGCATTGGGATTGTTGCTTGTCTAGGTCTTCAGCGAGGGTGTTACGGTGATCTATTTTAGCCCTGTATGATGTTGTACAACAAAACTGATTAGTTAATCAACACTCTTGTGCTTACTACTGTTCTCTCACGTAATAATAACTAGTTCTTATATAGCGCATTTTACAATAACGTATATCAATGAACTTTACATTAGTGCCCTGGTCATTGGGCTAATATCATTCCTTTAATCTTTCTCAGCTCCCTGGGGAGCATACAGCCCTGAGCTGCCATGGCGCTCCGAAGGCTTTTCAAACACAATATCAACCTCTACCCTTGCAGGTACCCATTTATACCCCCGGGTGAAGAGAAGCAATTATAGTAAAGTATCTTGCTCAAGGACACAAGTGTCACGACCGGGATTCGAACCCACACCCCAATGACTTAACCACCAGAACTTAGATTCGATGCTCTAAACTGCTCGGCCATGAAACCCCATCTCACACAGTGGGTTCAATGAAAACTACCAGGGGTCGATTTCACAAAACTCTTCCTAACTTAGGACTAGTCCTTAGGCAATGCTAAGAGATAGGACTAGTCTTAAGTTAGGACCAGTACTTAAGACTAGTCCTATCTCTTAGCATTGCCTAGGACAGTCAGTGGGTTCAATGAAAACTAACAGGATGGTTCAGTGGTAAATCTCAATTCAAAAAGTTGTCTACGTTTGTTCGTCTGGCTTACCTGAGTGTTAGCAAATCCTTTTCCGTTTGATCTCTTCTCTGATTGGCTGCTTTGAGAAGCTCCTCCCATCTTTCCTTTTCAGCATGCCTCTGGGAATCTTCCTCTATCTTCAGCTTTTCAAACTCGTGGATTCTCGCCTCAAGATCCAAACTGAAGATTAAGAAAATAACACAAAATAATCTCGGCCATTGAACTGCTTCATCTTGCAATCAAGGTTCTGTATCTACTAAAGTTAAAGCAATTCTCTTGAACATACGCAGATAAAATGAGGAAAATCGTGAAGTGTTTTCAGCATGTCTAAGTTGCAATTACTTACCTGTGTTGTTCTAGTTTAGTAATCTTCTCCCATTCTTCCTCTCTAGCCGACTGGATGCGACGTGTTGCCTCTTTCTCCTTCTCAGCAATGGCTGACGTCTGCATCTCCGCCGACTTCTTGAATACCTCAAGATTGGACTGGCAGCCTGTTAAAGGTAAAGTACACTCATATTAGTCCTTTCTCACATAATTAGAGCAATGAACTGTATATACAAGTAATGCAAACAAAAAGACAATTGAACCTCATAAAGATCTATAGGAACACCTGTCAGACTGTGAGCCAATGAGCTGGGGGTATACACAAGCACTTCTTACCATGCTATAAAACAAGAAACACAATCTTTCAGCTTCTTGATATTTCCCTGCTCCTCCCATACAGATACCTGTGGCTTGTCAATTTACTCTCAGCCCAGAGTCCAAAACTAATCACCCATAGACCGTTATCAGTGCCCAATTTCATGGCTCTGCTCACCGTAAGCAAAGAATCGGCGCTTACGGAAGCAGGGAACTCTGTGCTCACATCAAGCGTGTTTCACAGTTTAGAAGGGAATTTTTGCTTGTGCTTGTGCGTACTCCACGTTACTAGGCATTCTTCGCTTACACAGCTAGCACAGAAATTTGACGCTTGCACAGTAAGCAGAGAATACAGATTGTAAGCGCAGAATTCAGCGGTAACCAGAGCAATGAAATTGGGCCCTGATGACGTCACTATTTTATTGCTCGCCATGCTGGAGTACTTACACGGGCACGCCACGCAAACACTACTAGAACTGCATGAGCATGTGCTACGAAACACAACGCTGGATGGCGCTATGCGTTCGGACGTTCATGTGCGTAGTACCCCAACATTACAGCCTTCCCTTGTTGCTATAGACCATGTGACCTATGACATCACAAGTTTACAAAAGAGCCACTGAGCCTGGACTTCCTGCAGGCACATTTGTACACAGCTCAATGGAAGAATACAACAAATCTTACGTTTTATGGAAATTGAACAGTCTGATTTTTCTCAACTTTTGATATGAAGAAAAGGGGGACATCTCAAAAGCTGTACCGCTGTTGCTTTTGTAAATTTTGAATTTATGTAAAAAATTATGACAAAAAAGGTCACTACTCTGTAAACAAAGGTAACATGGTCTATAGAAATGCGATATTTAACGAGAAAAGGTCTACAATGCTACCAACCGGAACTACTGACCTTCCAACTCGTTGGCCAAAACATCCCTCTCCCTCTCAAGTTCTCCTTTACTACGGACCATCTCCATCCTCAACTCGGTCACCTCCATCTTCCGCTGGTGGAGTGCCTCCTCCAGTTGACCTCTCAGTTCCATCGTCCGTTTCTCGGCATCGTGGGCCTTGGTTGACAGCGCCCTCTGGCCATCCATGGTAGATGTTAGATCCTTCTCCAGCTGCTCAATGTGCAGTTTCAATGATTCTTTCTCCGTCTGAAATTGACAGTTTGTTTTGATGGAGTGGTCAAAATCATTTTAAAATATAACATAAATATTCAAAATATAAACAAATGTGGGTACTTTTAAAGCATTATTAAATGTTTACACTGTGAAAGTCATATAGATTCATGAAAACCACATGACAGGCTGGGGATTGTCATAATTGTTTTCTTCTTTCTGGTTTCAGGTATTTTTAAAGATCTCTCTCTAAAGCTGACAGAGATATGAAGTACCAAGAAAAATAAAAAGAAGCCGCCAAAACCGATAGATTTCTATTTTTGATGATGTAGAGAGTACGTAAATCCCTTGTATGTAAAAGTAAAGTCTGTCCCGAGCCATATGGCTCATCAGGCCGGTGTTTATATCCGGTTTCCTTGGCATTAAACAACTGAGAATATTTCTATTCCCCCCTAGACAGGCTGTCAGTCCATCGCAGGTTACTCCCCAGCTCTCGCCGGTACCTATTTGTACTCCTGAGTGAAAAGAAGCAATAATGGTCAATTGTCTTGCTCAAGGACACAAGTGTCAAGACCGGGACTCAAACCCACACTCAGCTGGTCAGAAACACCAAAGCTTGAGTCCAGTGCTCTTATCCGCTCTGCCACGACACGTCACCTTGTATGTAAAACCCAGGTTTACTCACTTCATTAACTAAACCAAGACAGAACCAACCCCTTTGTCGGGATTTGTATATTTTCTCCGATCACATCCTTGAATCGAGACTAACCTCTAGTGCCTTGACTGTAGCTACATGTTCAACTAGTTGTCGTGTCTGCAATCTTGATACGTGGTCGGATTGTAACCCTGTCTGCTCCCTCTGGGCTCTGATCTCCTCTAATTCACCCAACAGCCCTACAACAAAACAATAACAGTAATATTGATATGTTTGACAAACAATTATTAGGGTATAATTATCATGATATAAATTTTGAATGTATTTTTAATTTTTAATTTTTTTTAAATATATTTGTTTAATTTTCATTTTAATTTTTTTTATTTTATGGATTCTTGTTACGTATGATTTTATGATCTTGCATACAAAGATTAAAATCATCATGTTAAAACTAACTGTAAGTTTTGATGAGCCAAGCTGCCCTGATGAGTTTTGGGTTCAAGATCTCCGCTAGACAACATGTTTTGTAGCTCAGAACTTTTACTCCACCAACAAATATTTTAACAAGACCATAAGCTTTTGAACTTGTTCATATTGGCTGCACAAATAGGAGAAAGTTTGAAATTGAAAAGCATAAGAATATTGACAAAGTAACTTTATTAATGAGTATGTGGTTTTTAAGACGCTGGACTTATTCCGTTGTGATTTTACTGGACCAAGTCTATTGCTGGACGCGACTAGCGGTCAAGAGGGTATTTTGAACTCTGTAGTTTGCATTCTTGTTGAATCGAGCCTCACCTTTGACCTTGAGGTGAAGCTGAGCATTATCGCGTTGCAGGGTGCGGACGCGTTGTCCATCATGGCTGTTGTCTTGATTGAACTTAGCAATTATGGCCTCCTTGTCTTTGTGTAGATTTTCAATCTGTCATGAAATCAAGAAATTTGTATTAATGTTCCCCTTTATGTTCAAAAATCCTTACCTGATAATTTCTAGTCTCTAATGTACAAGCTTTTTTTTTTAGAAAGAAAGTGTAAATGACTGGTGTCTGAAGCTTTGCATGGTGTGGATAATAAGAAGTAAATATACCAGTGAACTTGCGGGTACAAGTATTTCCCCTGGTCACTGGGACATATATTTCCTTCCTTAAACCATCTCAGCTACCTGGGGAGTATACAGCCTGTGCTGCCAAGTAAGTAGCGCACCAAGCTAAATCAATCACAAGAACCATCTCTGCCCTCACAGGTACCTATTTACCCCTGGGTGATGAGAAGCAATTATAGTTTAAGTGTCTTGCTCAAAGACACAAGTGTCATGACTGGGATTGGAACCCACACCCTGATGACTCATCAACCAGAACTTGAGTCCGATGCACTGAACCGCTCGGCCACGACACGCCATGTGTGAATCTCTTTTGGAGGAGTGTTGGCTCTGAAAAGAGGCGCTGGTTTGGTCTTGACGTTTCAAACAGTGCACTCTGCTTCTCATGAAGATGAGCATACATGTAGCAGACTAATTCGAAAAAAGTTGAGAATAAACCAACAGCTATTCTCAGAGCCACACACCTTCCCAAAGAGATTTACAAATTTGGTGGTAAAAAATTAGAAGTGTAAATGTTTAGGGGATAGAAGTCAAGCATGGTTTCAAAATAAACTACAAAATACAATCATCAACAAAATATGTTTTTGAGTATGCTAATCAATACAAGTATAAAGGGAAGGATCTGAATATGAGGCAGTTAACAAGCAGGCCTGGAATTACACATATCGTCGGCGTTTTCACGAACCGGCGAATCCGCCCACGCAGCTGAAAAACAGCGTTTTGAGAAAAACACTTTTGAAGTTGGTCACATTTAAAAACTGTGTTTTCGCCGGTCTTTTAATTGAAAGTGTTAAATATTTTTTAGTGATACGGTAGTGTATAAGTTAAATAACATGACTAGATAATTATTTCTTTATTGTGATGCTTTGTTGGAATGCTGTTTGGTTCAAAACGGTTCGTGAAAACGCAAAATGATGAGCTCCCGGATTCGCCACACACAGAGCGCGGATTCATAACACACAAGATTCGCCGGTTCGTGAAAACCTTGCGGGGGGTCTCGGTTCGCCGGTTCGTGAAAACGCAAAATGCTGTGAACATCGGATTCGCCACACACAGGACGTTGACAAGCGCGCTTAAGCGGTAGCATTACAAATTAACCCTGGGGAAAAGGTTATTCGCCGGTTCGTGAAAACACAAATCCGTGAAGCTGACTGATTCGCCGTTTATGCAATTAGCGTATTTAAAAAACTATACGCTTTCAAGACTTCAAACTTTGCAGAATTGTTAAGGACATCAAATACATTTAAAAAAATGCAAAAAAACAAAATGCTGTAAAACAAAATTTTGCACGGATTCGCCACTTCGTGAAAATGCCGACGATATAGGCCATGGCCTCTGTTGCCCTGGTCTTAGCCTGGTGCCCTTCAAATGTGTCAAAAGTTTCCCGTAGACTCTAAGTTTTTCCGATGAAAGTGCCCTTTGCAAAATAAAAAAGACCTTGCCCTCTCAAAGATGAAATTCCATGTTCGAACTTCGTTGAAAAACTTGACACGTTTTGCGATTTACGATTTTTGTGTGTAATATGAAAAACAATGAAACCATCCCTAAAAAACAGTGGAGTAAAGAATTTGAAATATAAGATGGGTGAGCACTGACCTCGGTCTCATACTGTAATTTCAACTCTTCAATGATGCGTTTATGCTCAGCCGTCTCATGCTCGTACTCCGACTTCAGGAATGAGTGTTCGTAACGTAGCTTGTTGTACTCACTGCGGTAGTGCTCTAGCTCCTCTTCCAGTTTGCCGAACCGTTCCCGGAAAGGTTCCTCCAGATTCTCGGCAATCTGTACCTTCATAACTTCCAGTTTCTCTGGGGTTATGGTCTGATGAGAGGGGAAATATTTTACAGAGATAAAACGCAAAGTCACTACTTTAGCTCTAGAAAACTGAAATTTACAGAGCAGCAGGCTTGTCACAATCCAAGTTTATTGGGCAACTATGCTAGCCTTAGAGGGTCTGTATACATTTGGTAATGACTCTTAAAATTAATGGCAATAAAAACCTATTTTGTAAGAAGTACAGCAGCTTTGGATAGTATAATGCATTTTAAGAAACTTTTCACTTCGAAGAACTGCGGTTGTGGAAAAAGATATCACTTTTTATCCAAAAAATTTGAATCTGAGAAGCAGTATAGTTTCTCAGATTGTGTATTCCAATTGCAGATTATTTTTCCTGCGGGGACATTACCGCTCCAGATTTTCGGCAATATCTAAAAAAACGCTAACACCTTTTGAAATGAAATTTTCACAGATTAGTTTTATGGTATATATCTACAACTATGTAGGATTGAAACGAACAGTGGGTTCCAATTACCAAACGTATACAATCCCTTTAAATTGCACTAAATTGGGTTCCAAAATCTGCTTTTATCTGATGTATTCTGTTCAAATCACAGTCAACAGAAAGGTGAAATGTCGCCGATGGTTCTACCTGAGTTTTAAGTTCCTCCAGTTCTGTGATCTTCTCAGCCAGTTCTCGGCTTGCCCTTGCCATGAGGGACTGAAATCGAGTCTCCATAGCGCCACTTTCTTCCTTTGTTTGTTCGACGTCTCGCTGCTGACGACGATAGTCATCTTGAAGTCTAGGAAAATGCCACAGAAAATAAAAATCAATCAAGTTTTTTTATACATAAAATATGTGCTGTACAAATTCTGATACTTGTTCTTTTGATTAATTTTGAGCAAAATAACCTATTCTATTTATGTTGAAATCGATATTTGATTTTGTGCATGTGTGTACATATAAATAATAATAATAATAAAATACGAGACATTATTTATATAGGGCATAATGCAGGAGCCTCTATGCACAACACAAAACATAAAACAATGAAATGGAAAATATAAAGCAACTTGTTACAAAAATATAGATTCAAACAAATGAGTCTTTAAAAGTCCCTTGAAAATCTGAAGAGAGTCGGTTTGGCGAATATGAAGAGGTAAGTCATTCCATAATGAAGGTGCAATGAAGTTGAAGCCTCTTTGACCATAGAATTTAGAAAAAGTAGTTTACGTCAGTAGGGATTGGCCAGCAGAACGACTTTATGGAGAATATCAGATATGTAGTCAGGAGATAGGCCATGAAGTGCTTTGAAAGTGAGAAGATTTAACTTATACCGGAGCCAATGGAGTTCTTGTAAGATAGGTGTTATATGTTGAGAACAAGGTATGTGTGAGACGAGGCGAGCAGCGGAGTTTTGAACTCGTTGAATTTTGGACAGTTCTCTATCTCATATAGTGACATTCAAACCGAGGGCGGGACATGATTGATATCACAAAGGAAAACAATCGGGTCCACATTTGTCAAGACAAAAAGTTGAACAAAGTAGGGTCCATGATTAGAGGTCATTACACACTTGGGTGCGTGTGTGTGTGTTACGGAAACTCATGTACTGGTCTAAAAGTTTGATAACAAATATTGTCGATGATGAGGAGGGTTACTCACTTTGTATGTTCAGCCTTTAACGTTTGGTAATTTGTCTTGTGCGTCTCGCAACGCATTCTCTCGTCTGCGAGCATCTTCTGCAGAGCGCCCTCATTGACTAGTTTAGGCATGGACTGCGATAGCCCTGCCTCGTCCAAACCTGTTGAGGTCAGGGTTGGGAATAGACTGGTCCCTGGTGTCGTCATGGTGATGACTTATACACTGTGTCACCCCTGTCACCTGTAGTAATGTGAAATTAGTTTTTAAAATCATTTATAATAATATTGTTAGGTCTACATATATGAACTTAAATTAAACAATTGAGCAAACAGTAAACACAATGAAAAAAGCAAAAAAACCCTCAATGATCATTAACAAGTAATATACCACCTATAAATTTCCCCCCTCCCTCCATCTCCCCCTTCCCCCTAAACATCATAGCCCACCTGTCTCTGACTAGCCCTCCCTTACCTTGCCAGGACTCTTTAGGGTTTCCCCCTGCTTTAACAGCACTGGACACGTTTGGTAATTACCCAAAATACATATAAACCGACTTGGTAACGAGCAACGGAGAGCTGTTGATAGTAAAAAACATTGTGAGAAACGACTCCCTCTGAAGTAACGTAGTTTTTGAGAAAGAGGTAATTTCTCACTAACATATTTGAATCTGAGAAAGACTTCAGGCCTGAAGCCTTACTCAGGCATCTGAGAGCACACAAATTTGTACAACAAGGGTGTTTTTTCTTTCATTATTTTCTTGCAACTTCGATGACCAATTGAGCACAAATTTTCACAGGTTTGTTATTTTATGCATATGTTGGGATACACCAAGTGAGAACACTGGTCTTTGACAATTACCAAATGTGTCCAGTGCCTTTAACGGGGTCCCCTCCCCTTTTTAAAAAACATTTTTTGTCTGTAAACCCTTTTGCCTTTTAAAAATATTTCTGGTGCATGTTTCTTTACTACCGATGATAGTGCAAAATTATAAGAAACATACACCAGAAATTGTTATTTATAGTATTTGGTGAACGACAATACAGATATCATTTATATTTCAAAATAACGAGCACAACATTAAAAAGTTAGTAGCATTTCACTTTGGTTTATATAACTTTAAGTCTTTCAATTTGAAAGTTTTGATTTGTTTAAATGGGAATATGGTGGGGTTTTTTTAACCTTGGACTAGCAATGCCAATAATGCATTATTTAGCAAAAATGTACATTAACAATGAATTACACATGAATCAAAACTAAACTGAACAAGACCCCCCCTTCCACGCCCATTCAAAGAAAGAGGTCCATGTTTTGCTGCATAGGTTTTGTATCCATCCATAGAATTAGAACAGTGCAGTTTTTAGAAGATATTAATCATTCAAAACACACACAAACAAAAAGGCTGACACTTGACGCTGTGAGTGACACACAGTGTCACATGTCACTGACAGTGACACTGACAGTGACACCCGTTTACAGACAGTGCAGCCTCAGTAAGTGACACTGTCACTGTGTACTGACATGACTGACTACTGACTGTGTTAAACACATAATAGCACGATTTTTGAACGCAGTTAAACAATGCAGTTTTCTCGGCAAAACAAACAGTTTTTGTTCCAGTACTGCTGAAATAACAGACAGGTAAATGCCTTAATGCATGACAAGTAAAATTCCACTGATTTTGCATTCAACTTTACCAAAACAAAGAGACATTGTTTACCTCGCTAATTTCTCACCATCTCTTGTCTCAACGTTCGATTGACAACAGTAAATTGCGCATGCGGACTAGACTACAAACGGTTTCGCCGTAGCTGATAGCGGTCCGCGTATTTTTTTCCCTAGGACAGATGAGGCCATTTAACATAAGTGGGCGTGTTTTCAACCGGAATCAGTCTTTGCGCGTGCGCACTTTGCACACTTCGCGTTGCGCCTCCGTGAAAAAAAGGTTCGGTACACACACAGGCTATTAAAGGCATCGTAAACGTTTAGTAATTGAAGCCTATTGTTTGTTTCATATCTATAGTTGTAGCTATATACCATAAAACTAACCTGTGAAAATTTCATTTCAAAAGGTGGTAGCGTTTTTGAGATATTGCCAACGATCTGGAGCGGTTATGTCCACGCAGGAAGAATCTGCATTTTGGGGGATAAAAAGTGATATATTTTTCCATAACCGCAGTACTTCAAAGTGAAAAGTTTCTCAAAATACATATACTATCCAAAGCTGCTGTACTTCTTACCAAGTAAGTTTTTATTGCCATTAATTATCAGAGTCATTACCAAACGTGAACGATGCCTTTATTTAAAGGACATAATACATTTGTTGAGAAGGGTGCTTAAAGGCACTGAACACGTTTGGAAACTGTCAAAGACCAGTGTTCTCACTTGGTGTATCCCAACATATGCATACAATAACAAGCCTGTGAAAATTTGGGCTCAATTGGTCATCGTTGCAAGAAATTGATGAAAGAAAAAACACCCTTGTTGTACAATTGTGTGCTTTCAGATAGGAATAAAAACTTCTTGCAATAAGTTTTTATTATTTTAGTGAGAAATTACCTCTTTCTCAAAAAACACGTTACTTCAGAGGGAGTCGTTTCCTACAATGTGTTATACTATCAACAGAGTCTCCGTTGCTTGTAACCAAGTTAGTTTTTATGCTAATATTTGTCTTGAGTCATTACCAAACGTGTCCGATACCTTTAAATAGTAATATTCATCTGGAAACAAAGTGAACATCTTTAGTTCAAAACCCTTGTTTACGTTGATACTGTAAAAGGCCAAAAGGCATTTGTCTTAACATATAGCAGGGGGGAAAACCTCTGGATTAAGTAGGAAATTGGAAAGCTTGGAGGCTTGGACCATGCTGGGACCATAGAGCCAGGAACACACTAAAGAGCTAGTGAATAAGGATTGAATAGTGTCCGCAAGCTAGGACAGTGCAAGAAGTATCAAGAGGACAGTGACTCGAATATCAAAATTCCCCCGTCAAGTGCACCAGTTTCCACGGCCTTATTACGGTGGTATGGACAATTTGGCAAGATACAGTCATTCCCAAACGATGTATTGACATGTCTACAGGTGGTCCTCATCCGCATTGTGGGGATTGACTCAGTTTCTGCACCTGGTTGGCTGCCGTGTATACGTTTTAATTCAAACAAAATATAATTATTAATATGAGAGACATTTACTATAGCGCATAATGCAGGAGCCTCTATGCGCAACACAAAACATAAAACAATGAAATGAGATATATATAGTAACTTGTTACAAAAATAAAGATTCAAACAAATGAGTCTTTAAAAGTCCCTTCAATCTGAAGAGAGTCGGCTTGGCGAATATGAAGAGGTAAGTCGTTCCATAACGAAGGTGCAATGAAGTTGAAGGCTCTTTGACCATAGAATTTAGTGGAAGAGGTAGTTTGCGTCAGTAGGGATTGGCCAGCAGAACGCACAGGACGAACATGATTTTATGGAGAAGATTAGATATTATAGTCAGGAGATATATAGGCCATGAAGAGCTTTGAAAGTGAGAAGATTTAACTTTACGTGTTGCGCAATTTGATCGGGAGCCACAATGAAGTTTGTATGGTAGGTGTTATATGTTGAGAACAATGTGTGCGTGAGACGAGGCGAGCAGCGGTGTTATGAACTCGTTGGATTTTAGAAAGTTCTCCATCTGAAAGTCCAGTGAGAAGAGAATTGCAAGTCGAGTCTAGAAGTGACAAAGGCATGTACAAGTAGAAGAGTGGAATTATCATCAAGATGACGTCGGATTCGACCTATTTTTCTAATTTAAAGAAAAGCTGATTTGCAGGTATTGGTTACTTGGTCGGTCATACTCATCGAAGAATCCTTATTGTTGCCAACACTTCGTCACATTTTCTATTTTTTATTTAGGGGCCTACAAATGTTTACATGTAGCTTAGTCTAAGGTGGCCGGGTGGATTTCTCTACATGCTGCAGTGTGGCTAAAAGAGGCTAATGCATGGCAAAAGGCCAATGCATAAAGTATACACGTGTACATGTATTTAGTAGGCTATGTACATGAAGCCACAACCACGGCACCTTTACGTGTTTGTGTTATCAGAAGTATGAAGCCCAGTTCCTTGCCACAACCATGCACATTGCAACGGCCGTGGTCGTGGCTTCGTGGCACGTTTACGTGGTTGTGGCATTAGGCTTCATACGTCTGATGCCACAACCAAGTAAACGTGCCGTTTTTGGCTTCATCCATATGAAGCCACAACCACGGCCGTTGCAATGTGCGTGGTTGTGGCAAGGAATAGGGCTTCATACGTCTGATGCCACAACCACGCAAAACGTGCCGTGGTTGTGGCTTCATACATAATGAAGCCACAACCACGGCCGTTGCAAAGTGCAGGGGTGTGGCCAGGAATAGGGCTACATACCTATGATGCCACAACCACGCAAAACGTGCCGTGGCTGTGGCTTCATACATAATGAAGCCACAACCACGGCCGTTGCAAAGTGCATGGTTGTGGCAAGGAATTAGGCTTCATAGGAATTAGGCTTCATACGTATGAATTCCTTGCCACAACCATGCACATTGCAACGGCCGTGGTTGTGGCTTCATGAAGCTACAACCACCTCACGTTTTGTTGTGGCATCAGACGTATGAAGCCACAACCACGGCCCATTTGCGTGGTTGTGGCATCATACGTATGAAGCCACAACCACGGCCGTTGCAATGTGCACGGTTGTGGCAAGGAATTAGGCTTCATACGTATGAAGCCTAATTCCTTGCCACAACCATGCACATTGCAACGGCCGTGGTTGCCGCTTTATATAGATGAAGCCACAACCACGGCACGTTTACGTGGTTGTGGCATCAGATGTATGAAGCCCAATTCCTTGCCACAACCACGCACATTGCAACGGCCGTGGATGTGGCTTCATATGTATGAAGCCACAACCACGGCACGTTTTAAGTGGTTGTGGCATCAGACGTATGACGCCCAGGGGTGAGGGTTAGGATTGACAATTGTGGGGGTGGGGAGGGTGAGGGTGATGAACACTCCCCTCCCCTTCCCTTTCACCATCGAACAACCCTCATAACCACAACCATGTAAAAAAGCGTGGTTGTGGCTTCATACGTGTGCAAGTCTCGCGCGTATCAACCACGCACATTGCAACGGCTGTGGTTGTGGATTCATATGTATGAAGCCACAACCACGGCACCTTTACGTGGTTGTGGCATCAGACGTATGAAGCCCGATTCCTTGCCACAACCACGCACATTGCAACGGCTGTGGTTGCGGCTTCATGATGTACGTATGAACTGTACAGTGCCTCCGTAACTTGCGCTCTTCGTTCATTATAATACGATGTTTGGTGCACACGTGCGAAAGTACAGGTAAAACACGCCCATTTATGTAAAGTAGCCGCATCTGTCCTAGGAAAACAAATGCTAACGGTCCACGATCAGGCTTCAGGAAAAGTGCGAGTGCGACCTCTAGTGGTCATAATTAGTAAGTTTAAAAACTCCGGATTGCGTTTTTTCATGGTTTGTTTTGACTTTCTTTGGACCACATCGGCCGGTTAATAAGTAAATGACTGGTCATTTCGCAGACAATTATATAATTCTCTTAAATCCTTATAGGAGTAAAGATTTCGACTGGGCAAGAACTTGTCAAATTCTACCTTGGTTCTACCATGGAGGTAGAATTAGTGGACAATTTGTATTTTGATAAACTTTACTGATATTTAATGAATTTTTTTAAAAACTTTCTTCAATAACTATACTATGAAAGGTATGAACAGAGCCCTTTTACACCAACAATTTAATAAAACATGAAAAAGTGGACAAAAAGACAAAAACACCCAATTAAAATGTGTGTTTTTAGACACCCCAAGAAGGCCAGCACAGAAATAAAATTCAGTGTTTGTGCAGAGCTGCTGTATACGGGTGCACCACACAAAATAGGCCAAAATTCATGCGCCAAGCTGATTATCATAATTTGTAGGCCCTCAATTTTTTTTGAATAATAACGTTTTGGGGGTCATGCAATCAATAGACTGTGCAATTATAACAATCTACCAGAACCTAGGGGCGCTGTGCTTCCACTTTTGAGGAGATTTGATAAATTTAGGCGTTAAAGTTGGTCCTATTCAGGGGCGGATCCAGGATTTTCCAAACGGGGGGGGCGTGAAAATATTCCAAGCAGCAAAATGATAAATGAAGTTTGTTGCCCCATTTCTCCCTCCCCTTCTCTCTCTCTCCCTCTTTTTTTCTTTTCTCCCTCTTTTTTTTTTTTTTTTATATGAAAAAGGGGGGCGTGCGCCCCCACGCCCCCCCCTGGATCCGCGCCTGCTATTTGGCTTGGGAATTAGAGGAGTGCCTCGATGAAAACTGGCAGCAAGTCGGTTTGTGAAAAAGCACATTTTGGGTTTTTTTTTTCTTCTGGGGTAATTATCAAAAATTCCAAACGGTTGACCTGCCAAAAATTGAAAAGAAATCTTAAGTTTAGTTGTCTGGAAATAATTATATCTGATTGGTTTTCAAGAGGCTGAGAGACTTTGAAATATTTTTTGAGTATTTTTGAATATTTAGCATTTAGCGTTGGTTGCTATGTGAGTTTATTTAGTGTGGTGCACCCTGCACGCACGAACAGACGTATGAAGCCCAATCCCTTGCCACAACCACGCACATTGCAACGGCTGTGGTTGTGGCTTCATACGTATGAAGCCACAACCACGGCACATTTGCGTGGTTGTGGCATCAGACGTATCAAGCCAAATTCCTTGCCACAACCATGCACATTGCAACGGCCGTGGTTGTGGCTTCATATGTATTAAGCCACAACCATGGCACTTTTGCGTGGTTGAAATATTTTTTGAGTATTTTTGAATATTTAGCATTTAGCGTTGGTTGCTATGTGAGTTTATTTAGTGTGGTGCACCCTGCATGCACGAACAGACGTATGAAGCCCAATCCCTTGCCACAACCACGCACATTGCAACGGCTGTGGTTGTGGCTTCATATGTATGAAGCCACAACCATGGCACTTTTGCGTGGTTGTGGCATAGACGTATGAAGCCACAACCATGGCACTTTTGCGTGGTTGTGGCTTCATTATGTATGAAGCTACAACCACGGCACGTTTTGCGTGGTTGTGGCATCAGACGTATGAAGCCCAATTCCTTGCCACAACCATGCACATTGCAACGGCCGTGGTACCACCACGGCACGTTTACGTGGTTGTGGCATCAGACGTATGAAGCCCTAGGCCTATTCCTTGCTACAACCATGCACATTGCAACGGCCGTGGTTGTGGCTTCAAATAGATGAAGCCACAACCACGGCACGTTTACGTGGTTGTGGCATCAGACGTATGAAACCCAGGGGTGAGGGTTAGGATTGACAATTGTGGGGGTTAGGAGGGTGAGGGTGATGAACACTCCCCTCCCCTTCCCTCTCACCATGGAAGAACCCTCATAACCACAACCACGTAAAAGTGCGTGGTTGTGGCTTCATACGTGTGCAAGTCTCGCGCGTATCAACCACGCACATTGCAACGGCTGTGGTTGTGGATTCATGTATGAAGCCACAACCACGGCACCTTTACGTGGTTGTGGCATCAGACGTATGAAGTCCAATTCCTGCCACAACCACGCACATTGCAACGGCTGTGGTTGTGGATTCATATGTATGAAGCCACAACTACGGCACCTTAACGTGGTTGTGGCATGACGTATGAAGCCAACGGCCGTGGTTGTGGCTTCATATGTATGAAGCCACAACCACGGCACGTTTTGCGTGGTTGTGGCATCAGACGTATGAAGCCCAATTCCTTGCCATGCACATTGCAACGGCCGTGGTTGTGGCTTCATATGTATGAAGCCACAACCATGGCACTTTTGCGTGGTTGTGGCATCAGACGTATGAAGCCACAACCACGGCACGTTTGCGTGGTTGTGTATCAGACATATGAAGCCACAACCACGGCACGTGTGCATATGGTTGTGGCATCAGACGTATGAAGCCACAACCACGGCACTTTTGCGTGGTTGTGGCATCAGTCAGACGTATGAAGCCACAACCACGGCACTTTTGCGTGGTGTGGCATCAGACGTATGAAGCCACAACCACGTGATGGTGAGGGTGAGGGTTAGGGTGGGGGAGGGGGTGAGGGTGAGGGGTTGGTGAGGGAGGGGATAGGGTTAGGGGTAGGGTTAGGGGTACGGGTAGGGGGTAGATGTTGGGTTAGGGTTAGGGTTAGGGGTAGGGTTTATGGTTAGGATTGACAATTGTGGGGGTGGGGAGGGTGAGGGTGATGAACACTCCCTCTCCCCCCTCTCACTATGGAAGAACCCTCATAACCACAACCATGTAAACGTGCGTTGGTTGTGGCTTCATACGTCTGATGCCACAACCACGAGGAATTGGGCTTCATAATGTCTGTTCACATACATGTATATGCTATAGGGTGCACCACACTAAATAGGCTAAAATTCATGCGCCAAGCTGATTAACATAATTTGTAGGCCCTAAAAATCTTTTTGAATAATAACGTTTTTGGGGTCATGCAATTAATAGACTGTGTAATTATAACAATCTACCAGAACCTGGGGGCTCTGTGCTTCAACTTTTGAGGGGATTTGATAAATTTAGGCGTTAAAGTTTGTCCTATTTGGCTTGGGAATTAGAGGAGTGCCTCGATGAAAACTGGCAGCAAGTCGGTTTGTGAAAAAGCACATTTTGGGATTTTTTTCTTCTGGGGTAATTATCAAAAATTCCAAACGGCTGACCTGCCAAAAATTGAAAATAAATCTTAAGTTTAGTTGTCTGGAAATACATCCGATTTGTTTTCAAGAGGCTGAGAGACTTTGAATTTTTTTTTTGAGTATTTTTGAATATTTAGCATTTAGCGTTGGTCGCAATGTGAGTTTATTTAGTGTGGTGCACCCATACGGCTCTGTGTTTGTCAGAGCCAATACACAGCTCTGGTGTTTGTGTAAGCTTGGCGCCCTCTCTTGACCTAACAACACCAACGTACAACTGCTAGTCACCTGCTCCAAACTTTTTTGACCCATACAATGCATAATATTACTAGGCCTATCTGTATAAATACCGACAAAACTTTATACAGGCATGGCTATTACTCTAGGCATGAATCATAGACTTTATTGCTCCATGATAGTGAGGGTAAAATTTACAAGTTATAATACAATGAAAAATGTTCAACCAATAAACGGCCACAAACCTGTAGGTGCCAACAGAACAACCATGGAGTAATTCCCCCAACGATTAGACTTAAAGGCATCGTACACCTTTTGTTATTGGAGCCTATTGTGTGTTTCAAACCTATACTGTTGTAGATATATACCATAAAACTAACCTGTGACAATTTCATTTCAAAAGGTGGTAGCGTTTTTTTAGATATTGCCGAAAATCTGGAGCGGTTATGTCCACGCAGGAAGAATAATCTGCATTTACACACTCTGAGAAGCGTTTCGCAACGCTTCTCAAATTAAGATGTTTTGGGGATAAAAAGTGATATATTTTTCCATAACCGCAGAACTTCGAAGTGAAAAGTTTCTCAAAATGCATTATACTATCCAAAGCTTCTGTATTTCTTACCAAGTAAGTTGTTATATTATCAGAGTCATCCAAATGTGTACGATGCCAACAACTAATAGGAAATAAGTTTTATAGGTATCGTACACGTTTGGTAATGACTCAAAACAAATATTAGCATAAAAACTTACTTGGTAACAAGCAACGGAGAGCTGTTGATGGTATAAAACATTGTAGGAAACAACTTCCTCTGAAGTAACGTAGCTTTTGAGAAAAGAGGTAATTTCTTACTAAAATAATAAAAACTTCTTGCAAGAAGTTTTTATTCCTAATCTGAAATCACACAAATTTGTACAACAAGGGTGTTTTTTCTTTCATCATTTTCTTGCAACTTCGATGACCAATTGGGCCCAAATTTTCACAGGCTTGTTATTTTATGCATATGTTGGGATACACCGAGTGACACCCCGGTCTTTGACAATTTCCAAACGTGTTCGGTGCCTTTAAACGATGACCAAATAACTGTTTGAGTCTGGTATGTTGATTTTAACCGACACTTTTTCAGGCAGTGCAATAACAACACACCAAAATTCTATTTTGACTGTCATTATTTCTGAGTTAGTTAATTGCGCTCTATGACGGTGAGGATAAAGCATCGTTATTGCAGTTGAAATACCCGTTTGACAGGAACTTTATCTGTTGGGATTAGTGTGTCTGTTTAAAGTATTTTTAAGCCAAAACAATTTAGAGTTAAGGTTCAATACTACTGTCAGCCCATTTCAGACGATTGCTTTGAATGAAGGATTCATTCGGGTAAGAATACACGATGACTAACATGTGCTGCATAATGTTGTTTAAAAAAGTTACTAGGACAAATGGTTGCAATAGAGGGCTTCATGCGATGCTTCGATAACCCAGTAGTAGTGGCACGGTTCGCCCGTCGGTGACACCATTTCGTGAACCGTCACATAAAAAAGAAAACTTAAGCTAAACTTTTAAACTTTCTGCACGTTACTCTCGACTGAAAATGAGGACGAATTTTACATACACTTTGATGTGGTGTTGAGACATTTTAAATTTACTTTTATCAACAAGAAAAAAAGCATGCTTAGTTTATTCATGGAGGAAGGTTTATTGTTGACTTTTTCACCGGAAGAAGGTTGCTTGTAGGGGGGTGTACATCGTAAAAGTGGACCGCATTGGTTTGTATACATTTAACCGCATGTGGTCTACACGCTCATTGGTCACTACATGTGAGTGTAGCGGCGCGCACACACACAGTGTGTTTCGCCCAGGGCTCGATTATAGAATCGACTGTATGGATGTGTCACCGCCGCAGCCAGCCAAGCACGCAAAATACATCGTATGTAGTTTGCACTGGTCATTCGGTTTGCAGTCAGTCAATTGACTTGGAACAGTGCCCATCCACGCTCAGGATCGCTGGCTTGGCTTGCAGCCCAATTCACCCAGCTGATCGCGTTTGGAATACTCAGAAAAAAAAGAACCCCCGTTCCTTTGGGAACTGTGCCGGCTTTTTGTTCAATCCCCCTGCACCCCCTCTCTTCGCCTGATGTTCCACGGATGAAGTTAACATAGCCTGGGCCCTGATTCCACCATGTGTTCGTTGAATATAAACACAACTCTCTTTGCCGGAATTGTTTTGCTTTACTTGACATCGGTTCGTCTTGCTCAAGGATTTAACTTAAGATCCCTCCACTGGACATCTCATGGTAAGGAATTTCTCTCTAATTTAAATTTGTGAGCAATTCTTTTCTATAGGCAACTCCGTTCTATGGTTCTATATTCTGATATTAGCTATTACATAAGATTTGTTGCATCGGCACTGCACTCTGCGGTACTTTTTTTAACAGGGTACTTAAAAATAACAGTGCTTAGAATTTTCGCAACTTTTCGATGTCGATTGGCCAATTGTAAATTGATAAATAAGCATAAAACTTTGCATGTTTATGACCCTTGCTATGATATGTCGTACTTTATGCTGTCAGAAATAAACATTGATCGTGGTGGGTGCATTGACCAAAGCCTGACTGTGATCATAACAGTAGCCGATGACTTATCATTCAACACGGCCCACACAATAGGAACGCCTTACCATACGTGAGTGGTTCACATGTTACATAACTTGTATAAGTCCCTGCGGTTGGTTTCACATTTCCGATTTCTGGTGAATGTCGTTTTTTATTGCCTTCTTGTTGAAACAATCAAAAAGTGATCTTTAGCCCACTTGTTACCATGTTTTATGGAGACATTCTTGAACTTGTGTATGAAAATGTAACTAGATGGGTTGGAAGGAGTTTGGGGGGGGGTGGGATGTTTGGAATTAAATTTTTACACTTATGAAATGTTTATGTAGTCATTGAAAGGTGAATAGCTGAGATTATCTGAGATGCTTTAAACCAGGGGCCGGCCTGGTTTCTTGGAAAAAAAATCAACAAAAGCATAGTGGGTATCAGTTAAGGGGGGCGGGGGAGGGGCTTGAGGTGGAGGGGGGGAGTAGATTGCTACTTGTTCCTCTGGCAGCATCCATAGTGTTTTAAAGCTGTATGTTAGTTATGCTGAAGCCATCCTATTTACAATCAACCTTGGAATGATTACTCATCATACTTACCCCCATCCCTACAAAATATCCAGGACCTACCCCAAACCCTGTTCTGTACAACTTCTTGCAGTTAAGTCATAACATTTAAAGCAAAAGATGATAAGTTTAGGCCTATTTTGACAACATTAAAATTCACCTTTATTCATGAGTGTAACTATTCATGTAACTATTATTAATATAAACACGTCAGATGTTTGGGTGCGAGGAACATCGTTGTGCTTACATGCTTTATGAAATTGGGCCCAGGTGTTGTAAACACTTCTTGAAAGAAGATTAATTTTGTGATTTGTTTGTTGATGTTTTTGTCACAAGGAGACCGCTTGGCAGGATTAACCGAGTATGAAATTGTCACGCCTGTTCGTTTGGATGACCATACTGGACTCCCATTAGCCCCGGATGTAAAATCTCGCCATTTTCAAAAGCGAAGTGTCGCCCCGTCAAACTCGGATGGACTTGAAGGCGAACTTGATGAGCCCCAAGCCACCTTCTTACTGGGGGCTTTTCATCAGCAGTTCCAGCTCAATCTATCTCGTGATAATTCTTTCCTATCCCCTTCTTTCGTCATGGAATTCTTGGGAGATGAAAACGAGGATGAGGCCGCGGAGTTGGATACTGTGGCGCCGTTACACTGTTTCTACCGAGGTTCGGTTAACGGTCAAGTGTCATCGTCGGCAGTGTTCAGTCTCTGCGATGGAATGGTAAGTGTTATAACTAATGGTAAAAACTTATTAACAACAAATTTAGGGTACAATTGCTGTATCCAACCACCACCTTTTCACTCATACTTTTACTATCTTTAATCACCCTGAAATTTTACCCAAATAGAGCTATATTTTTTGTCATAATGAGTGAAAAAAAGTGGCGGTCTGGAAATCTTCTAATTGCTATAGGGCCTAGTTAAACAACCATATTTCTGTTATTGCTGAATTCACTGTAATTTAGTCCACTGAACATCGGTATCATCAGATAAGTGAGCCAGTTTTTATATCAAAGCAACAATATTGTTTGCACTTCAGCATTCTAGTATATATTAATTGTAAAACATTAGTGGATATTAATAACTTAGATATTCATAATTATGTCTCAAGCAAAATGCCTATCAACCCTTTGTGGTGATTTGAGATAGACAGTCTTTATTTGGTAATATATGACATACTGTAAGTTAAAAACAAGAAATGATAGAGTTCTACCTTTAATCTTGTTGGGAAATTCATACTTTACAAATAACGAAACTTGCTATCATGTTTTACCTTTTGTTAAGCAAATAAATACTCCAGCTGTGTGTTTTTGACAGGGTTCACTTAACGAGTTCATTCCCTCACTTAGATTCTGAACACATTCATGTACAAAATGTACAAATGACCTTCAAAGTTCAAATCCTTGCTATTATTAATAATGACTCTAGAGTGACACTACGGTAGTAATGAGTAACCTTTCGCTCACCCCAGTCCCCAGCTGCCCGAAGCTACACAGTAGCAGACGAGAACCAAATACCCTCAGTCATCAGAGCCAGAAACTTCCTTTCAGTGTCTCATCCATACTTCAATTTATCCACTGGACTTGTTTAACTTCCCCCTTCAACCAATGAATCATAAGTTAACCTTAGAATGCTTCGGACCCAGGAGGAGTGATGAACCCAGAAGGTGTGATGTCACAGCTTTTGTGGAAATGTAATTTCACTCAGCCCTTGATCAAAACCTTGCACTGGGTTGAAAGGATCTTACTCACACAGAGCTTTATCTATGCACAGAGAGACACTTGTCAGTGGTGTAATTGAAATGTATCACAGTTCACTAATAAGATTGCCAGTTTAATATCAATCTAAATGAAGTCATAACACTACAGGTAGACATTCCCTGACTCCTGATCCTTATCATTGAGATTCTTGTCCTGGTCCAGATTATAAAATAATATTGTCTTTCCATTAGACACCTCCTCACAAAAGAATGTCAAGGAGTTCAAATCCCCTTCCAGAAGATACCATCAAATATTCATCAGTCTTAATTCTCGAGCTAGTCAATCTTTCGTCCGGAGACAAAACTTTTCCCGATTTCCATTCCATCGTAATACTTGTCGGCAGCATAAAGCCATAAGGCCATGTGTAATTCAGGAGTTTCACACCTCCATAGAATCGGTGAAGTAATGGACTTTTGTGAGTGGCTTTGTGAGTGAACTTGCAATGACCTTGTTTTATTTCAAGCCCTGGGGCTGTTGTGGCACAGTGTTTGTATTCGGGGTGAACCTTCAAAAAAAAAAAAACTGAAAAAAAACCGTGCTTGGTTAGGTGGGTGAGGTATGTAGGAAATCAGTGTAATACACGTGTAACCTGGCCATTATTTCAGATCAAATTTCATTGATCCCAAAATACAAAAACTCTAGTGAAATTGGTTTGTAATATACAAAGAGTATCCTATATCTAGTGGAATAAATTACTTACAGTAAAAATGTTGTACATCCGACGATACAACTATATGGGAACTCTAATTAAATTCTTTGTATTACTATTATGGACAGAGAATATTAAGTTTATACTGCGTTTGATTTTGAACTCAAAAAAGGAGTGTAAACATTAAAAAAGAATTGGAATACATTTTCAAAGCTCAATTTTTAGAGTCATCAAAGTGCAAGTGAAGAATTTGTAATGTCATAAAAGTACATGGCAGAAAATCAAATTGTAATCTTTTTGAAGCTTTCAAGGCTCTGGAAATTTGGAAATATATAGGTCAAGAAAAAAAGAAAAAAAACCACATTTCTGATTTCTTTGGTCAGCGTAACTTGAGTAAGCTCAGCATTACCCTCTGAATGGATTGCTACAAACAACTGTACAATTTCTCTACCTTTTCTTCAGAAATGACTGTATTGTTCAGGTCATCTTTGTCCAGAATTGTTACAAGTTACACTCCAGCCACCTGCTAAGCGTTGACCTTGAGTAATTGCCACCAGAGTGTCTACAAATCAAACATGTGTTCTCACCCTTTTCAATTTTGTACAAATTTGGTCATTACTATTGAGCCACAAAAACACAAGTGCTGGCCACATGTATCAGTTTACTTGTAATAAATGCTTACTCTTGCTGTGTGAAATGCGAAATTGGTACCCAATTTGGTTCTTGATAGGAAACTTCTTTTTATATTGTCAAATTTCAGTCACAGTTTCCTCGAGCATGAGGTCACTCCAAGGGGAAACCTTTTTCTCAAGTTGAGTGGAGCTTGTGCCAGCTGTGCAAAGAATAGTGAACTTTCAACTTACAGCATCCATTGAAGTCCTTGGCTCGATATCACAAAGAGCTAGGGTTCATCTTAGATGTGTGTCAAGTTTAATTGCTAAGCAGAGTGTGATGTCATTTCAAATCGATAGTGATGTTGACAACTCATCATAAAGAGATCATTGAATATGTTAGGTAATTGGAACCCACTGTTTGTTTCAATCCGATATAGTTGTACACCATAAAACTAACCTGTGAAATTTCATTTCAAAAGGTGGTAGCGTTTTTGAGATATTGCTAAAAAACTGGAGGAAGAATAATCTGCAATCGGAATACCATCTGTGAAACATTACTGTAGTAACGCTTCTCAGATTCAAATTTAGGGGGATAAAAAGTGACATAGTTTTCCATAACAGCAGCACTTCGAAGTGGAAAGTTTCTCACAAATGTATTATAATATCCAAAGCTGCTGTACTTATTACCAAGTAAGTTTTTATTGCCATTAATTTTCAGCGTCTTTACCAAATATATAGAGACCCTGAAAGATGTGAAATTGAGCCCACTGCACCAACATGTCTTTTTTGTTTGCAATCTGGTGTCAGAATTTCTTCTTTTTTAACACACAAGCAACTTGGACCCATTTATAGTAATTTTGAGGAGAGTGGACATTTTGTTGTTGTTTTTAAATTAAGACACACACACTTTGGAACTGTGTGCCAAATGCTGGCTGACATACTGTATGCCAAACTTTAAGATTGCCTGCTGTATTTGTCAAAGAATACCAACTTATGTAAGACTGAATGAGGGCAACTTATCACATCTTGGTAGCATTTTATCGCTCTCAAATAAATAAAAAACCTCTTTGACTGGACGTGCTAATGCATTGGACACACAAAGATTACAGGGATATGTAAATCATCAGTATGTGATGTTTCTTATTCAGTATTTATGACCTATATTTACTCCCCGGAAGTGGTGAGCATTCTTGATACCAACAATTCCCTATGGTCAATATTGACGAAGTTTACTCCGGTCAATGTGCAGGGAGCAGTACTCGGGATATAGTATGGGTAGTTGAAAAGTTTAGTTCATAGCAGATCTCATTCTGATGTAGGTATAGGATCGTCAACATCACAGGTGTCTAGCCTCATATCTTCTGCCCAAAATGTACACAAATGTAACAATCATAAAAATACCCCCCCCCCCCCCGATAATATCAAAAAATTCTGTCACATTTCCATTGATGTCTGGACTTTAGTTTATTGTTAAAACAAAACAAAGGACAGTCAAACCCTATAGTTGAAAATTAAAATATGTTGTGCTGCATTCTTCATAGAGGGATCAATATTACTCAGAACTCATTGTTGAACTTTGTAGTTTTTTTCTTGTGGGGGGGGGGGGGTAGTGGGGTGGTGTAGTTATAGTTAGGACACGTTTTTCGGCAGGCCTTTGTAACACCTGTAGTGAAACCAAAACGAGAAAGCCCCAGAGAGGCTCCAGGTTGGTTAACCTGAGGCCCAGTTTCACACCCGACTTGTGAAAACCCAGCCGACCAATTTCTGGTTTCCGCTCGCCCCTTGGTTCATGGTTTTAATAGCGACACAATTTTTTTTCTCTTCATCATTCAACCTCACGGCGATTTTACTCCATGTGGATGGTGACTATTCCCGTGGATATTTTACGCGTCACCTGGTTTATTCCCTGATTGCGTAGAGCACCCCAAATCTTCCCCTTTTCTGATCACAGTAAAAAACACCTCCAAACCCAGGAGTGAGATGGTCTGGATCCAACTTGAATATACCCACAGGGGTAAAAGATACCAGTGTGACCTGGGGGGTTAGACACCTATTATCACAGGCACAAGAGCAAACCTTGAAATTTGGATGTGTTTGAACAGAGCTTTAGGGGCACCGAATATAGAGCAAGCCAGAGTAGGGGCGACTGCTCTTATCTCCTTCCCAGGTGAAACCCAGTCTGACACCAACAGGTGTGCAGTTGTCACTTTCAGTTGATGAGTCATGAGTGAGGCTCTTCTTAGCTTGATTCTTTTTACCAGGGTAATCTCAAAATGCCTAAGGAGCAAGGGTTTCTTGTGATATTTGAGAGTTTGAAACCCCCCCCAACCTCAAGATCGTTGTGAAGTTGCTGGTGGTATGATTACTGCTGTTCTAGACATTTTTTGTATAGGTTAATGGAGGAAACTTGATAAAAATCAATCTTGAAGGTTGTCTTTTGTAATTCAGAACCAATCCTGAAGGTTGTCATTTTAATTCAGTGCTAAAGCCCTTTAGCAAAATTGGAACAGAATAATTGTAAACTGGAATACACTAACTCATTTATTGTTCCTTTAACCAAAAGGTTTGCAATAAATTTAGGTAACCCAATTTGCCCTCTACTAAGAATTGTAGTAGAAACAATAAACTCAAAAAATGTGTAAGGGTTCATTTATAACTTATTATCTACCACAAAAGACCCCTTGCAACTGCAACAGGCCGCCATTGCTGATGTCAAACAATAGAAACTTATTAGCGTGTTCATGCCATGCGCAACTCTCAGCCAATGATACGCCTTCCTTTGACCCCAGTGAGGGCGCTGTTTGAGCTTGTGACATCATACACAAAGTGTCCTTAACCTAAAAGTATTTAACTCTACCTACGAGAGCTTTGTTTGAAACAATTCAGCCAAGAAAGATCTAATGGTTCAATACTAACTTATTGTCCACCACAACTACCTCTTTGCAGTATGGACTCTTCAAAACGCCCGAAGGAACCCAATATTTTGTGGAGCCTCTGGATGATTACCCATCGTCTGAAGGAAGCACAAGACCTCACATTGTATATCCAACTACAGCTCTTCAGGACTTCAACAAAAACTCTGGTTGTGGACTAACCGGTAAGTTGTACATTTGTAAAGAAATAATGTAACCAGCAAGTATGTGTTTATGATCCTAACTTGTGCAGGTGATTTCAAGATTTAGCATAACTTTCTAAAAGTTGGAGTTGCAACTTGAAAGCTTAAAGGGTGTGCACAACATTGGTAAGATTTAAAATAGGCCTACGTTCACAGATTTGCACAAAGATGGTCATAATGGAAAAAACTTCCCTTGAAATAGCTCTGTTTGAAATGCTATATAGTTATTGAGAAATGAGTAAAACAGTTAGTTTTGATCTCGCTAGACCAAAACGTTATGTTTTAAAATAGTGAAATAGTTTTCTTTCACTATATTTTCTTGTGACTCCAATGACTGATTGAGCTTAAACTTTCACAGGTTTGTTAGTTCATGTATATGTTGGGTCACATAAAGTGCGGACACTGGTCTTTGACAGTTACCGATGTTGTCTGCATGTTTGAGGCCAGTCAATGACCTTTCTCATGCTGCAGTAATTTCTGTACATGTTCTTAACTTGTTATCAAAATCCTGCATGCTAATCCGCTTGCCCCCTTTATGTGAAAGGAACTATTATAGGACACAATTTCTGCTAAGCAAAATGAAGCAGGAAACCAGTCACAGATGGTACATGTGAAATTGTATTTTGGCTGGTAACCTTACTATAGTAAGCACAGTTCTGTTGTGTTGAGCTGCTTTTTGTGCATATAAGCAGCTCTATCAATTGGCCCCAGATTTAAGCTGTGTAACCATCTAGCAAGAAATAGTACAGTAGATTGTGTACAGTTATTAAACTGTCTTCTGGGTACCAGACAGAGCTGGATAAGTTTGTGGCAGATCTTCCCTTGAGAAGCTTTTTGAGGCAATTCGATGCAAGGACAACTTTGCAGAGATTTAACCCCTGATTTAAGTTAAGTGCTCACCGCGGATGACTGGACATCACCATATCAGATCCTTGAAAGACAGGCTTATGTCTCTGTCTCCTTTTCACTCTAAACTGGACAGGAGAAAAGAAAATCCCCAAGATGCACGCTGTGAAAGAAAGTTTACTGATTGTCAACCACCCAACTTGCTAAATGGGAGATCCAGCATTTTCGTTTGAGTTGTCCAAGAACTGGTTTTCCATGATGGGATCACCAAATGTGGTTATCATATGAATCGGGACCCTTTAATCCTCTGTGGTGATTAAAGTTTCCCTCTATTGTAATGGCTGAGTCAGATCTTTTTATAAGAGGGTTCGCAGTTGAGCCTAGCCCTTGTTGTACTACATGTACCTCTGGAGAATCTGATCAAGCAAACGGGAGCTGTTAACTTCTGACAGGACACGGTCGTACTTTATTATGCTGGACTCTCGGATTATGACTGGGCATTCTTAATTGAGCTGTGAGAGAACAAGCTGCTTTCTTATTAAGCCCATCCTCTAACAATCGGAAGGAATACACTATTGGTGTGAAAGTCTGGACTTCCTTGGAAAGACTTTTGTCTTCCGGTTGGAGGTTAGGAAGGCTCTACTCTGGGGGAGAAGTTGCAGTTCAACAAAGACATTTTGACTGACTGTATTTTATTAAATAAGATACCAAGTGAAGTATAGAATCAAGAATGAACATACTTCCAAAACTGAAAATCAGGTAGCAAGTTGTATGAATTCTCTCAATATCTGACACAGAAAGAAATAAGTATTTCACATTGGAGTGCTACTTGCTTTCACCTTTTAAAGTGATACTTGTTTTTTGTATGGACTTCACAGTTGGTTCTTCACCACAGTCAGTCTAATGTTATTTTCTTGACCCAAACAAAACCAGTGGAGTTTACTCCTTTATAGGTTGTCCAATTGCTGAGTCAGGACTAACCCTGGTACGAATCCCCACGCCGGGTCCCAGTTGCAAACTTCCTGCACAACAGGAGGCAAATTGATCAGGAATCTGCGGATTGGATTGTACACTGGTAATGCGTATCACAGTCTAAAAGTACAATCTTGTGTTTTTTTCTTTGTTGCTGGGGCACATAAATTAACCTCAACTTTATATTAATAAAACGCTGGAATGTACACAATTTGTTTGTGTTTGGGAAATATCTGTGCTGTGCTCAATTATTGATGTTTTTCAAATTGTTGTTGGCCCAGAAAAATGGACTAGAGTGGGACTTGAACCTGGGACCATTGGGATTGATCAAGTATTCGGCCCTTTACAAGCTGAGTTACCTATTCAACATTGGTGGTCTCCCTATTTTATCATTTTTTTTAGGATGGGGGTTAGGGGGAGGGGTGCAAGTCAGAAGTTGTTCAACCATCTTATTGCACTGTAGCTAGAAATATATGATTCACCCCATCCCTTTCCCTATTTAGAAGCCAATAACTGGATCATACAAGGCAATTAGTTAAATCATGAACACGTGTGTACAGGGGAAAAACTAATGAACCTAAAAAACCCATACCCGGCACATGAATGTTTTGAAACCATTTCAAGTTTTTGCTGACACTGACAGAAGCCCTCAGGATTCACAAAGAACCGGCACCCAGACTTCTTGATTGCACTTTGATGCAGACATTCCAAGGCCATCACGCCTATTCCTAGCCTACAGGGGCCCCCTGCAGTCCATGTGGTATCCATAAAAGTCATATACATCTTGAGGGTTTTCAAAAACATCTACTGATAATTTCGCAACCAAACCAATTTCAATCTGAAGGACCAGCTCATGCTTCAAGAAAATGTAAAAAGCAAGGTGAAAAACAAACTTTGATTGATGTGAAAGATTTGTACCAGCTTGGATCAATTTTAATTTTCGGTTAATGTTATCACAATTGCCTTAAGTTTACTGTGCTCAACACTTCAAGTGAAAAATATCCTACCCACTGAAAACGCAAAGAAATTTTCTCAAACTGACAGCCCAGTGGATAAGTGGTAACAACAGTGTGCACTTTGGGATAAAACTAAAAGCATGAAACTTTGCTCGCGTGTATTTTGAATCAAAACATGACAAATTTGATATAGTGTCATCTTTGAAATGGCCTGTCAAATGCACAGAAGATAATCAGGCCATACCATTGTCAAACCACAGGGCAAGGACCAGGGCCCAAATTAATAAAGCTGTTAAGCAGAAAATACTGCTTAGCAAATTTCTTTGCTAAGAAAAAAAATGGATGGGGCACCAGTTGCAACAACGTAAACTTTATGGAATTTTGGCTGGTAACCAGTTTCTGTTAAGCAAGATTTTTCTGTGCTTAGCAAGTTTTTATGCTTACAGGGTCTATGAAATTGGACCCAGTTCTTTACCAACCCTGACCCTTGTTCACACAGAGGAAGGTTTTTTTTAGGGTGTATGGTTTGACCACAGTGCCAGGACACTCCTCTGCTGTACCCCCCCTCTCATCTTTCAAAGTGATGGCTGTATTAAAGATTATATAACATCACTTCATTCCTCCTGCTTGTATATTTTCATAAGTTGGCCTGGCCTTAGTGCTCCTACCTAGGATAATATTATAAAAGATTGTCGCAAACCCCTGTCATCAGTGGCATACCCTGGTGTTATGATGTTTATACAGACACTGGTGAAGGGGTTTGCAGGTTTTCTCAAGGTAGTTTATAGTCTTATTACTTTGGTGTAGTGCTCTTGTGACAGGGATGTGTTTATTATTGTTGGTGGAAGTTTAGGTATTGGGGGGGGGGGGGTGAGGAGGGTGGGTCAGCTGGACATTTTGGCCAAGGCTGGTGGTTGTCCTCGATCACGATCACTGCATTTGTTTTTGAGAAAGATGAGGACGAGGGCCTTCGTTGTTGTTATTTTTTAATTTAATTTTTTCTATGGAGGGAAGAGCCAGACTGAACTTTGCTGGCTTTGTAGAACTTAGAAGTCTAAAATATGGGTAAGTTAAATCTATAGTTGAAAGAATGGTGCCAAGATGAAGCGAAAATACATGAACATTTTGTCTGTTGGGGGAAAAGAACCCCACTTTTTTTTCTACTTCTAATTGGCCATACAAAAGGATATAGGCCTAACAATAAATACTATTTATGCCCCCTACAGACTCTTGCATGCTTGCACACAGCCTTGTATTTGCCCTGGGGCAACTAATTAATTTTTTTTCATTTCGCACCCTGGTGTTTGATAGAAATTAAAAGTGAAACTTTGTTTGAGCAGGCAGTTGTGCATTTCTACAAAACCCCCCAAGAGACTCCTGACTTCCTCTGCCTTTTAGAGCTCAGCTGATACCCCAATAAAAATAACAATGACCCCCATATGGAGAGTGGAGACAATGGCATATTGTTTGATATGGTCGGTTGCACTTCACCGCACCTCAGTGTTATATGTTCTTTGTTGGAGAACCCTCGCCTTTTATAGAGCAATTCCAAAATTAGTCTGATCATCCAGAGTCTGGATGGATCAACCCTGAAAGATTGTCAGAAACTTTCCCTGTAGTGAGTACCGCTAACCATTCTCCAGTCTTTATCAAACAAAATATCCATTTCATTAATAATTTGAAGTCTTAAACATTCTGTATCAGAATACTGGACATGATATTTTCCTTAATTTTTTTTTTGATATTCATATAAATGGAAGGGGGAAATTTGATTCTTTACTGATGTTCGTGTCAGTTTGTGTGCAAAACAGGTACACAAACAACCAGTGTATCAAAATGATCAATATTTGGGGTATTGCTGTTGTCTGGATCAGGTTTTGAGCCAGACATCGAAGTAGGTTTTTACATTTGGTAGTAAACAATAATATGTCATCCAAATTGATCATGCACAATACTTGTACATAAACTAAAAGGTGTGTCCAAATTCACATGGATGCATTTGTGGCTAACCATAGTTGGCATACTATTATGACCAATGTTTGATTAGAGGGTCTGTTAATGTTTGACTGGTCTTCCTGAAATGCTTGGGGTTGGGGGTAAGGAAGGGGTCAAGTGGATGGTGTACCCTTCTCATATCTTGGTAATGGAGAATGTTCGAGAAGGTACAACCTAGAAAGGAGAGGCTAAGTTTACTTTTAAAACATACTTTGTAACAATTAGTTACATATCCAACTGTACAATTATCGCCATTACCAGGATGAATAGGAAACGAGAAGAAATGTTCAGTTTTACATGTGGTAGGAAAACCACAATGGGGAAAACCCAAGCAATCAGATAGGGACTGAACCAAATCTATTTCAGAATAATATGTCACTTCCAATACCCACATGCAATGCTCCGGTCTGAGGTAGGATTCGAACCAGAGTTCACAAGTGAAAGGCAGGGAAAGAAACCACAGAGCAAGCCTGATTCCCCTATATGAGGGGATCAGTTAGGGTCAATAGACTCTCCATTTAAGTGGAATCCTCTTAAAGTGGATGGGGGAAGGGGGTTTAGCAAGTACTCAATGGATAGGTTTCTGAATATTATATTGGGTTTGAGGCATTGCATGGTGGGGTATCAATGTATATTTGGCTTGCGGTAACCCCATGTGTGTATCTACTTTGCTGTGTACATTTTTGTTCATTGAGAACTTGTCTTGCTATGTATTCTACTGTCGCGGAGTAGATTTCGGAATTCGAGAGACTATTCTACTGCCGCAGAGTAGAATTTTGCGGAGTTCGGGAGACTACCAATATTTCCACAGTGTAAACTTGGATCAAAGCTGTTACATCCTTCTGCTGTATGAACATTGTATTCTCCTCAACTGCACGCTCGAGTTGCTGTACTTCAAATGAAATTACACCACCACAAAGCAGTGTCTGAGTAGGTGAACCGTAAAAAACCACTAGGTCCAATTTTAGTGTGATCAAGGACTGGAATCAATGATTGGAAAAAAAAGGAAATGCAATTGTTAGTTTTTATAACTTGTACTTTACGAGGCAGTGTAATGGAAGAGGATAGATGTTCAATTTTGCGTACACTTGTAAAACTAATTTTTTTACTTGTCGAGCACAATGAGTATCCTTGAAAGTTTATTTGAGCGCAAACAATGCTGACAATTCTGGATACACATTTGTGTTGAGACATGGAACGAACAAAACTCCAAACATACAAACAAACAAAACAGTCAATCATTGCAATCAGAGAGGTGGACCGAGATGAGAGGGAACCCCCTCCTCTTTCCATACACTCTCCGCCCCCCTATCCACACCCCCTAGCCAATTCCCCCCTATCCACACCCCTCGTAGGGTTTTTCACTAGTCCATACTTTATATTCAATAGGGATGCTTTTCAACACTGAACGAGCCAGCGGGACCACTTTTAAAGTGAAGTTTGACTGGTCCTCAGGTATTTTAACTGACATTTGGCCAGCGGACCACTTTTAAGGGAGAACATTGCCTCCCTATCCACTTCCCTCCCTATCCACTTCCCTCCCTATCCACACCCCTCCCCTATCCACACTCCTCCCCTATCCACACCCCTCCCATATCCACACCCCTCAGTCCCCTAGCCACTACCCTACCCTATCACCACCTCTCCCCTATCAACTTCTCTCCCTATCAACTTCCCTCCATATCCACACCCCTACCCTATCCACACCCTTCCCCTTTCGATACCCTTCCCCTATCCATACCCCTCCCCAAGCCACACCCTACCCTATCCACACCTCTACCCTATCCACACCCCTCCCCTATCCACACCCCTAGCTACTTCCCTCCCTAACTGCACCCCTTCCGTGCTCACCCCTCACCAATGAATACAGTGAGTCCACCTGTGCAGACCACATTTGATATCTGGCAACTACTGATGTGTACTGCCAACCCCTTCTCAGACTTATTTCAAATCCTAATCCCACTTTTATTATGGGTGGTCTTAAAAGCAAGCTTGAAGCTCTTTGCTCATCCCCTTCATCAAAGGATAGCACATCTCTGCGGGATAATCCCGCATTTAATCCCTTGTATTCAGCTTTTAAATCCATGCACTAGTCTGGATTAAACCAAACCTCTGTTGTCTTCAGCTTTTTCTGCTTCCCTTCGCTGAGTATATCTGAAACTGACATAAGGTTATTGATGTATATGTTCAGGGGATACACCAGGAAAGTTTTCACATTTAATGCAAGATTTGTCAACGTGTTTCTTTATTTGTTGTGTAGTTTCTGTAATCCGTTGGTGTCGTGAATATAAGCTAAGCTGCTGTCAGTATTCTTACTGTACAGACCCACCGCACACGAAGGCATACACGAAGGCACACAAAGTCCGGCTGGTTGCTATAGCCTTTATAACCATGTAGGAAGATATCAACTTAGTGAAGCATTTTTTATTCCAGCTGTCATTGTTAAGATACTAATATCAATATGTCATTGAGCACAGTCGGCACAGCCAGGTGTATGTAATCCGCCACACACAGATTACAACATGAAATAATATGGTAATTTTTAAACAGCTTTACCTTTGTGATCTCAAGCACCATAAATTATTTCTTATCTGCAAATTAAAAAAGCTCTGCACCACTAAGTCAACAAGAACAAGGGTTAAAATGTCATAAAGTTGTCCAAGTTTATTTGTTGAAGCGGATTAATATGAGTTACTCATGTATAGACTGTGATAAAAAATTACATGTATGTAGAGTGATGGTTTATCTTGTCTTTAAGGCTGTTTTGATCGTTTTATTTGCTCTTCATATTGCTATTGAATACATCCATTATTAAAGGAACAGGGCCCAATTTCATGGCTCTGCTTACCATAAGCAAAGAATTGGTGCTTAACGGAAGTAGGGAATTCCATGCTTACATCAAGCGTATTCCACAGGTTAGCAGGGAATTTTTGCTTGCTTGTTACTAGGCATTCTTTGATTACACAGGTTGTGTACAAAATTGGTGCTTTCCATGTAAGCGAAGAATGGTGATCGCAAGCGCAGAATTCGGCGGTACCAGAGCCATGAAATTTGGTCCTGTTCATCTTGTACTTGAAAGGTGTCTATCAGCAGGACATTCATTTACATTTTTTTTTCTTCAAATGTTGTGTCTTATAAATTGCTGTTAATTGGAAAGGATACAATTTTCTATACCAAGTTTTTGAAAATGTACCAGTATAATCATAGAGCAAGCTTGTAATGATTGATGTATGTTCCCCTTTAAATATGTCAATAGGTTTTTGACCCTTGTCCAGACTGTAATCAGCATGGTGGACTTTGACCTGTAAAGATTTGTTTATATTTCAGATTTGTAATCCTGTTATATCTCACTTTAAAGTGTGAGAATTACTGGATGTTTTTCAGTGTCCTGGGCCCAATTTCATAGAGCTGCTTAAGCAGAAAATATTGCTGAACAATTTTCTGCTAAGCAGAAATGAGCAGGATACCAGTCACCAATTGTACATGTGACATGATAGTGTGGCTGGTAACCTTATTCTGGTAAGCATAATTTTGTTGTGCTTAGCATCTTTCTGGCTTAAGCAGCTCTATGAAATTGGGCCCAGGTTGAGATGTCATCCGTAGAACATGCAAGGCTCATGTGTACATGAATATTTGGGACCCGTTAAAGTTTGTTTCCTTCACGTGTTAAGGTATGTACGTGGGACCAAAGTGGTCCTGAAAATATTCAAATTGGCGTGAGATTTACACGGTCTTTAAGCCCTTTATACATTACACAGAACCAATTCCCCGGAAATCAAACCCCGGGAATTCCCGGGGAGTTTAACCCCACACTTTTTTATTATTTGTTTGCAGGACTCTGGATAACACTTAGTATACCGGGTAACCCCCCCCCCCCCTCCGCCAAAAAAAAAAAAAATAAATAAATAAATACAAAATAATAACCTGTGAAAAACTTTCAGCATTGGAAATTTAAAAATTGACTTAATTTTGACTTGAAAACTGCAATGGGGATGGGGACCAAAGCAGAGATCAGGGGCACTGTGGAGTGAGCTAACTCTATATCAGGCATTTAACCATTTAGCTTAATCTTTATAGGTTGTACCATAGAGCAAGGGTTGTACCAGGTTATGTAAGGGTCATTCCATGCCGGCCCCACCTGTGGGCGACTTTAAAGTTTGCTGAAACTTCAAAAGAAAAAAATGCCCTCCTTGCTCAACCAAAAAACACACCAAATGATTTACCATTAAACTCCTTGTTGCCTTTTTAGGTATGTCTCCTTAAACTGTCAAATTGAATGACTGGTCTGGGAAAGATGCCTTTAAAGGCACTGAACACGTTTGGAAATTGTCAAAGACCAGTGTTCTCACTTGGTGTATCCCAACATACGCATAAAATAACAAGCCTGTGAAAATTTGGGCTCAATTGGTCATCGAAGTTGCAAGAAAATGATGAAAGAAAAAACACCCTTGTTGTACAATTTTGTGTGCTTTCAGATAGGAATTAAAAACTTCTTGCAAGAAGTTTGTATTAATTTAGTGAGAAATTACCTCTTTCTCAAAAACTACGTCATTTCAGAGGGAGTCATTTCCTACAATGTTTTATACTATCAACAGCTCTCCGTTGCTTGTTACCAAGTAAGTTTTTATGCTAATATTTGTTTTGAGTCATTACCAAACGTGTACGATACCTTTAAAACTGTATTCCCCACATAATGTGTGTAGCAACGTTCACAATCACACTTTGACTGTCTATTCCCTGTATAACAGGGGCTTAATGGTAAACACATGGCCAGAATATGACCACAGAAGACACAGATTCAAGCAGTAATTGATTCAGAGAAAGACCTGGACAAGATAATAGCCTTAGTTTTTTCAATGGTCCCTCCCCACCATGCTCCCACAAAACATGTTTGTTGGTAACGGGACAAGATCTAGTAGAGGTAAAGGTAGATTAATAGGTATTGTGTTTTGCAAAAGAAGGGCCACTGCTTTGGTTTAATGGTTTACTGTGTGATGTTTTCTAAGCTCCTTCCCCCATTCTTAAGTATAGTGATTACTTGGATTAGGAGACGTTTTTTTCCAAATTCATTTAATTGTAGTCTCCTGATGATGACTATGAGCAAGCTAGTCAAAACGTTGAGACCAAGTAAGAACTAATTCCGCAGAAGTGAACTTATTAGAGAGTAGTCCCCCCCCCCGATCCACTAAGCGAAAGGAGTAGTCCCGACCAATTTCCTACCTTCCGCCCAGGTAGTAGTTATTAATTTCGAAATCTACTCTGCAGCAGTAGAATAGTCTCCTGAATTCTGAAATCTACTCTGCAGCAGTAGAATACATAGCAAGACAAGTTCTCAATGAACAAAATCTACACAGCAAAGTAGATATACACATGGTGTTACCGCAAACCGAATATACATTGTAGATGTTACTTACACTTATTATTTTTGTTGCGTTTCACTCCTAAGCGAGGTAGGAGGTTCGTCAGACTGCTGGCAACCGTGTCCAATGCTCAAATGCCTTTTATGCCCCTTCTCTTGGTTGTCATAGAGGGCGATGTGGGCGTTGTTTTCTGTTGAAAAAAAGTGAGGTAGAAACTCTTATTTCAATTGAATCATACATGTACTCAATAATTGTTATTGGTCGAACAATTTTCCTCCCAAATGTCCTTCGTTTGTCACTCTATGGGCACATCTGTTCCTTGTTCAATGACACATGAAAAAGGGTGAGGAAAAAGTCTGGGTGAGTCTTGCGTTCAAGTTGTGATGGCAGAGTTGCGTAATTTGTATTTCTAACTCAAAGCTCATTCTCATACTCGTAAAAGTGTCCTAACCATCAAGTTGAGGTTGTACTCACAGCATTGTCATAGTGACAAGTAAAGATTGTAGCTCTCACAGAAATCACAGCATACTAAAAAAAAGGCAATATTGGTTTGTACTCGTAGTCGTTTGTACTCGTACTCATGCGAACAACTGTAGTTCTAACACAGAATAAGTTTTTGTTCGTATCGTTTGGGAACTCCCATCATGGGATGACTCCTATCCTAAGCCAAGATGTCTCCTAGCTTGTATCTAGAGTATGGATCACAGGTCTGTCGGGAGTTGGCATCAGACTGGGGAAGAATTACACACTGTAATGGGAAGGAAATCAAATTATAACAAAGTCGCATAAATAAGTACATTATTAATCTGGCCAGCTTATATCTGGACCCATGTGAGTAAAACAGCTCAAAGTGTTACAAGCAGATGAGTCCGTCATTAAAAAGAATCAGAAAAGTGACCTTTAAAAGAAAATTTTGACGAACGGAAATAGATATTCAAAACCAATATTATATAGTAATTAGTTTTGATTATCTGCATGTTTTTAAATAATTGACACACAAACAATTACCCACACATAGTTGACCTCACATCATTCTCCACAGATAGGGAAATCAGGTAGGGACTGAAAACCTAACCAACATGAAAGACACAACTGGGGTCCATAGAGGTGAACAGGGAAGATACCTCCGAGCCAACCTGAATGCCATAAATGTATTTTAATTTAACCCTTCAGAGACCATAGCGGCCAGAAACGGCTTACACCAAAATGCCCATAGCCCATGTTTCTCATGTTTACATGTTTCTAAAACCAAACCAAATTTCTGCTTTCTTATTTTTTTCCAGACACTTTTACAAGAAAAACATGTTTCAAAAAATTCAAAAATGAAACCGTGTCTGGGCTTATAGTGATGATCCTACATAAATAAATGGTCTGTAAAGGGTTAATGAATTATGTAGGAAAAGAAAAGGTATAGAAGATTAGAGCAAGAATGTGCCAAGCTGCTGTCCACCCATGTCATCTCTTTCTTCTATTGATTAAGAGCCAAACAAGCGCAGAAGAAAACCCCCCAATTTTCCCTCTTTTTCTGGCTCCAGCTGCAAATGAGGATCCTATCAGGTAAACAGAAAAAAAAACTGAGAGCAATAAAATCTGTCTGCAAGACCTCTTTGCCTGCTTCTTCCTGACCACACATGTAGTATTGTTATAACTGGATGGTGCTGATGCTATGTACACAGCCTCCATTCCTCACCTGGGATTGTGTAAGGCAGGTCTGTTTGCCATCGTCTGGGGGGGATCTGCCCCTGTATCCATTTCACTCCAGGTACATGTAAAAGATCAAAGACGGGAGTCGGCAAGACATCAAACAGTTATTGTTTTTCAGTTGGCTTGGCTCAGCCATTTTTGTTGTTCTCTGGAGTGTATAGAAGGTCGCAAGACGCCTTTGAGCCCGTGTTCAAACAGTTGTTGGTTGATGAGGCCAATTTTGTGGTATGTTGTCAGCCTAATCCAGGTGAAGCGGGGGTTTATTGTATAACTAATGAAGGCTCACACTCCATAAAATGAAAGAAAAGGAATTTGACCTCCCTCCGAATTTCACCAGACAGATGAAAGTGGCAATAACATTTTCAAAACCAAACGTACCTGCTCCATTGCCACTGATAATTTGATGGCATGATAGCTTCTGATTGAATGAAAATAAAAGCAAAAAACTATAATTAGTTGAATAATTGGATCTAAAGATTGAGAAAACCAATCCATTCTGACAGATGGCACAATGCTGTAGACTCAATCTCTCCGACTCAGTTGTCTTTAATGCTGTTTGCTTCCAGAAGGCTTGCAAGACAACTCAGGCAAACCCATCAAAAAAAATCTTCTAAGAATAAAATTTTCCCAAAAATAGTTAATGGCCTGACGTTTCGACCCTAGCAGAGTATTTCTCAAATCAAATTTTCCAGCGCATTCAAAAAAGAGTCATCTAGAGTTTCTTGTATTATCAAAGTAGAACTAGCTTTCATGATTACCCTCTACTGGCTTGTAAATTCTCTCCAATAGTTTCTTGCTTTGTCCCTATAGACCAATCTGTATTGCAAGTGATGCACGCTGCAGCGCCATTGCTGGGACGCTGGCAGCACTATTGCTTGAACGCTGGCAGCGCAAGGTTTTGTACACAAACACATAAGAAAACAATTGTTTTTAAAAATAAATTATGCAAACTAAGTGTCTTCCTCAATGATCACACAATTTCCCTGCATATAAAAGATAGAACTATACAAGACTGTGGTCTAGTCAAGATAATATTGAAATTGGAGCCCCAGAGGATGTCTGTGTGTCTTTTGGAGGCTTAATTTACCATTACAATAAAGCTGATTTAGAGAGTCCTCAACCCAAAAGCGAAATGTGAGTTCAAGGTATGGTGGTCATGAAGCGGGATTTCAGTGACCGTGCACAACGCACTGGAAACACAATTAAAGTAATAAGTCCGAGTATCAGTTCCAGATCACTAGATGAATTATAATGGACTAGTGGTGTATGAATTAGTCAATTGTGTGTCTCGGTTCTGATTACGTGCTTAGATGTGACATTGGACTGAACTGGTCAACCCAATCGGATTGGCGAGGCTGCACTTCACAGGAAGGAAGGAAGGAAGGATTGGCGACTGAAATTGATGATATTTTAGTTTTGTTCTTTAGTGAATCAAAGATGCGTATACATGGACAGGGTTTGCTATCAGCTGTTTTTTGATGACTAGCAGGCAGGACCTGTTACCTTGTCATGTCACTGGTTTGCCAACTTTTTCATTGGTGTATATTTTGAATTTTGTGTCCGAAATCAGCATTGTCATTTGTGTGGAATTTGTAAGCTGCAGAAATATGAACAATAAGTGGTTTACATGTAGCCATGGAAAGCAATGAAATATCGGTGAGACCTCTTGGACACTGATTGTTGACTGGTTCTCGGTGTTTTAACTTGCTTGTGGTCTGTGGAGCACTGTTCAGGAGAACACTGTGTGGATTTTTATTCCTGTATTGTTAGGGCAAGGCCTCTTACAGGCGTCAAAATGTCTATGCTTGCAAACAATTTTTTAAGGGACACAAAAACTAGGGCAACTGGGGCCATGGCTACTCTGTGGCCTCCATGTAATTCCGAGGGTGAGAATGAATCACTGGCCCTTAAAAAACCAAAATCAAAACCCAAACAAATAAACAACATCAACAATAACAGCAACAACAACACCCCAAAATACCAACAACAATAAAAGACGCTTCTTTTTCTCTCAATAATCACACCCATAGCTCTAACAAGAAAGAATTTAAAAAAATACAAGACTTAAAATGTTGAAGTAAATGTTCATTAATTAATCAATTAGAACATACTGGTCCTTGCTCTGTGATAAGAATTAGGACATTTGGACATTAGGTGATCCCTCTGCTGCCACTTCCCAGTTTGTATTGTAAACTTGGGTGTGATCCCTGGTTACACGGCAGTCACAGGTTAAATGGCTTCTGATAGGCACCCTTGAACAAAGATATTGACAAAAATGGGAGACCCCCAACAGAGGGCTAGATAGCTCAGTTGGTAGAGCCTCCGCACATTAAACTAGAGGTCGCAGGTTCAAGTCCCGCTCTAGTCAACTTTTCCTTTTCACACTTAAACTGCTAACCCCTTGCAAACTCCTAGGAAAAAGCCATTTCTTGGGAAGTAGCTATCCCTACTTGGGACTAGGGTTAAGCCGGATAACCCTCGGGTTAGCATATTGAGTGTGCATTTTTCCCTCAGAAAATCAAGTGTGAAACAAACTTGGGGTGGCGATGGGGTTAGAAATTCCCCAGGAATTACCTTGGGTTTTGTTTCGTGGGAATCGGCTCTGTAGTGTGAAAAAGGGCTTCAGGAGGTCCCTGTTTTAAACATTTACATCACATTTGTATGCCCGATATTCAGATCTAAACAGATGTGTAGTTAGTGAAAGAGACGATGGAATTCCATTTTGATTATTGCTCTTTTCCACACATTACTAGATCTGTAGTGACACGTCTCATTTTTGACGTTTGACATTACCCTGATCTATACCACACCACACTGAAGAATGCATGCTGGCTGTGGTACACTGCCGACTGGAAATGTGTGGTATTTTTTTTACACATTATGCCCAACGGAGATTTTTGATATTTCATTTCAGAGCATGGAATCATTTCAATTTTTGGCCGGGTTTGAAGGTTATTTAATTTTATTGTTTTTGAGTCAGACAAATTAATTTTGGTGTCGTAAGATTTGATGTAAGAAAAAATTAGAAATACAAATGTACATCCCGTATAGACCATGTGACCTATGACATCACATGTTTACAAAAGAGCAACAGAACTCGGACTTCCTGCAGGTACGATTTATACGCAGCCCAATGGAATAAAACCATAAAATCATATATTTTTGTGCAAATTGCACTGTCTGGGTTTCATCAACTTTTGAAAAATAGTTTGCTCCCTTAATGGTATATTGAGAATCAGTAACCATAATTGTAAGTGCACACAGGGAACTTAACAAGATGGCATGAAGATGCTGTGATGTCATTTTCATTCAATGTCTAAAGTAACTTAGTTCCTAGAAGGTCCCACATCATGTTTAAATACATGTACATAACAAGGCTATATCCCATGCAGAGCGATCGGGGGTTAAACCAGGTCATTCAAAGCTTCCAGTCCTCCGAATCCTACTCATGATATCAGTTGCCAGGTCACAAGCCGTAGCTTTGAAAATTGCTGAATCGGATGTGATAAAGCTGAGTGTTTTGTATGGGTTAATCCCCGCTGATTCTAGACTGGGTTCGCAAGTCTAGCATTGGATTGGACACGCTTGAGCTGGTGCACTCCTAAGTGCGCTCCTCTATGGAATGATTATTCCGGGATTTATTTTAGGGGCTAAAAGCCCTGGCGTCTGTCAAAATATTGAATGTCAGATTGTGTATGGAGTTGGAACCTGTGAAGCATGGAAAGGAATGCCTTTGGTTTGAAAGGACATCACTTCACTTTGTGTGGGATTGAAATTTAAAGTAAATTATTTAATTTTATGGCGCATTAACAGGTAATCAGAAGGTGTGATTGATGGGAGTATAAGTAGATTTTATTTCCCAAGTTTACATTTTGAGGTGAATGCGGGAGAAGCCAGTGTAACGGACTGTTGACTTAGAGACCTCTTGAACATAAAGCAGCCATTTCCCCCTACTGTTCAAATCAATGTAACTCAAACAGAGGCTAGATAGTCAGTAGACCTTCCAGGGTTTGCCCTGTGACTACCCAGAAGTACCAGTTAGCTTGCAGTAGTTTCACTATAGTCAGACAGCTTTTTCACTGGTCCATATTTCATAATAAATATGGATGCTTTTCAACACTGAATTTTCCAGCCGGACCACTTGGAGAGAATTTTGACTGGTCCTCAGGTGTTTTAACGAGTGGTTGGCTAACGACCACTGTTAAGGAAGAATGCTGCCTTCCGATGAGCAATTCAGAACTCATTTACATGAGAAAAGGAAACATGACAAAAATGGTGGCAATTCAAATGGTGGCAATTCATTGATTATTTGAAGAACATCATGCTTAATGGCAGAGTACATCATTGGTTTTTGGCGGAGTGAATTACTTCTTCATAGTTTTCAATGAACACACAATTTATCAACCTAGACAAATGTCATCATATTCGGGAGTCATGTTCCAAACAAAACCAAAGAAAAGTTGTTCATGTTTTGCTGCAGATTTTGTGCAAATTCAGGTCAGGCTTATTTCGATTGTGGCAATCGAAATAAGCAGTTTGTGATTTATGGGGTTTTAGAATACTTTTTCCTTGACTTTGATGACAGTATTTCAGATTAAAACATCCTGTGGAGGTTTGATTCTGGTGTAAATTTCATCACCAGGAGCTTGCAGATTGACTGAGTTAAAAAAAAGGGACCAAAAAGTAAAGTCACCACTTCTTTACTTTGTTTTTAAATTGTTGATTTGTTTTCAATTGAAGAAGTTTCTGATTCTGTCTTCTAAACTTTTAGATAAAAAACCTAAAAGGAGTTACATGGACACTTGGGCCTTAACCTCTGTAGGAGGTTTCAAGAGCTTGCAGATTGACTGGGTAAAAAAAAAGAACAAAAAGTAAAGTCACCACTTCTTTAGTTTGTTTTCAAATTGTTGATGTTTCTGATTCTGTCTTCTAAACTTTTAGATTAAAAACTTAAAACGAGTTACATGGACACTGGGGCCTTAACCTCTGTATATCAAATTGACCATCAAAAAACATATAATTTGCTGTAAAAAATAAAGATTAAAGATCTTAAAACTGTTCAAAGCCTGTTCATACTACTCTATTCTCTGTCGCTGATCTCAAACGGGACTCCAGGAAACACCCCGGTTGGTTGGAGAGCCGCAGCTTTCCCTGAGGGTTATTATCAATGGTAAACTGTGCCTTTAAGTTTGGAAATACTGGCCCAGCAGTGGAGTCTGGCAACTGAATGGAGAAGCGTGTAAAGCAGTGGCACGAGTGGCTACCTATTCACAAGTATTATTAGTCTGGCGTCTGGAGGGTGCTATCCATTGAGATTGTGTGGCGACCGCAAATCAAGGATTTTGATAGCTCTGAAATTGCTAGTGATAATGTTGATACTTGTGGGTTTGAAAGGTGGTGAGGGACTTTATTTTGTCAAGTTGTCACGCTTTATACTGGAAACAATTTGTCTTTGAAATAAAATACTAGAGTTAAAACTGAACTTGCCTTTTTTTTTCTTTAAAAGAGAACAGATTCCCAAGACACAAAAGAGACTGTCCCCCAATATGTTCTTCCCAATGTCTCCCAGTTTTGGCTTCCGAATGTTGTGTCATCTGTCTGGTGACCTGTGACCTACATTTTTTCTGAAGCATTGGTGTGACTGTGAGGGAGGTCAAAGGGCACGGAGATCCAGCCCGGCATTTCATTGGGACTACCCACTGTTTCTGAGTGTAAAGAAACCCGAAAGCTTCACGTTCCTCTCTGTTCCAAAGACTTTCTAGTCTTAAAGACACTTGCCGGGCAGAATATAACGTTGACCTTTTTGCCCTCTTTACTACTCTTGTAATCTCACGAAAGGGTAGGTACAATATACAGCCAATAAAGTTCTGTAGGGGATAGGATAGTGTGAAGTCGGATGAGAGCTGTCTTTACTTGCTTATAAGTAGAACTGCAAGGACTGGAATACATATGGTCACTTTTATGGGATCATTTTGATATTAGCTTCATGTTACTTAAAGGTTTTCTTACTCAGGTTCAGGAGTGACATGACTTTAAAAAATAAGGCAGATATTTCTATTGGTTTACTGTGCCTTTCAAGCAGCTTTTCGCTGTACGCTCAGAGAAAAAACTTGCCAAAGAAATTCACCAAATATGAAAAGTCGTGTGTGTATGTGCACGCATTTAATTACATCTATGTCAATGTTATGCACAATTAACCATGCGTTACAAGTCAGACATTGTGATTAATGGAACAATATTGATTGTGCAAGTTGTCATAAACTGCTTCACAAATTGTGAACTTTGTATTCAAGCTCATATTTTACAGGATTCGTTTCTCCTGGCTTTTCGTCACGAAACTTGACGTTTTCAATCGCAGTGAACAAAAATTGTACAATTGGTGTTCTTATGGTACAGTGCACATGTTCTCTGGATGTTAAAGCACTGCATTTCAACACATTGGAATAACATTATAACATACTGATTACATTATTTGGCAAACCGTGGTATGGGTTAACCATCGATGTGATGTAGGACAGGAATTGTATACTTCCCCCCCCCCCCTTAAGTCTGGCCATGCCCTAGCAGACAGGCATATGTTCTAAAGAAAACACGCCATGATTCTTAACACTAACAGTTTTTCCCTCAATTGTAAAAATGTGTTTTTGTTGTCATGAATTCGGGAAGCTTCCTCTAGTGCGGTTTCTTAGGCATTTGATAAGTCTGACTCATGTGGGAAGACTCCCAAACAAAAATACAGACTTTCTAATTTGGTTGGATTGCACATTGTTGTACATTTTTTTCTTTAAAGTTATAGTACAGGAAGTTGTAGAGTAAAGTTGTGTTCGCATTGGATTAATGTTTTACCGAGACCGTGGTTAACATTCCAATAGGTGAAACTTACCAGCGTGTGCACTTGGATTAATGACGTGCGTAAACTAACTGACACGACCGGTAAAACTAATGCTAACTTAAGACAGACACAAGAGGGCGCTATCGTAGTGACCTTTGACCGGGGTGCAGGACAGCGAGAGTACAACTGAGCTTCCGTCCGTGTTAATTACATGTGCGTGGGACGTGTAAATACTTACATTATATACGTGTAAACATCGGGGGATCGGATGTGGCTTTTTACAGGGACGGCTTTTACCCAGATCGCGTTCGCACTAGACTTTTCGGCTCGGTTAAACTGACCTGGTCAATTTAACCGTGCAGACGTGGGTTGGTTAAACTACCCATTCGGGTCAGGTAAATTACCTGGGAGGGAAACTTCCCAGGCTGTTCGCATTGGACTTAAATGGTTAATTTACCAATTTGTGCGGTTAGTTTACCCAAAATAAGTCCTGTGCGAACACGGCTTTAGGGATAAAGTACCTCGCTTTCTAGGAAAGGAGAAGGTGTTGTGGTTGTTGGGTGGGGAAGGGGGTCAGGAGGGGTGGAGAAGGGGGTAAGCAGGGGTGCCTACACCCCTCCTTATCCCCTTCTACACGGTGTAGAAGGGGTAAGGAGGGGTGGAGGGGGTGGGTAAGGAGGGGTGGAGAAGATGCCGTCGATGAATTCTAAACAACTTATGAAGTTCGAAAAGAAATAGCTGTTGCAAGCTGCTTACCAGCCAAAATGATCTGTGGCAATAGTCTCAGGTTTCCACCCCCCCATCGTCTTTCTCTTTAGCTAAAAAGAAAAGAAAACAAATCAAATTTCATTTTACTGGAAAAAATATTGACGAGGTATAAACAAAATTTGTTTGGTGAAAAGTAGAGGTTAACAATCTTTATCACAAAGCTGAATATCTGGATTCTTGGTGTAGATGTTTTTGTGGGACTCTTAAAAATGACCCATTGTTAAAAAAAAAGTGAATTTGCTGAAGGTGAACGGGGTAAATATTAATGCAACAAACCATGGACTCTCTTTAACTTCCACTTATATGTTTGGAAAGTAAAGTTTGACTGGAGGGAAACCTAAAATTGGGCCACCTAAGAATAAACATAACCTCCCCCTGTCCCCGCTCCCCCGCTCAATGTTGTTCACCCCAGCTGGAGAGAAGACCGCTCTGTGAGATCCAATATTGACCAGGGGGCCAGGGGGGCCCAATGAGTTTTGACTAGACATTTTTCATCAGACTAAGGAGTGGTAGGAAATGGCAGTCACTTCGTTGCAAAACAAACAGATATCTCCTTCATACCATACGCTGTCCGCCTCCTCAATGATCAGCCCAGACGTTAATTACTTTCTGCTAACTTGTTGTTTAATTGATCAAATTTATATTCAGCATATTTTGTTTGTGTGTAATTATTCTGTGTATGGCATGTACGCAAGGAAATTTTCCTCCATGGTAGGACCAATGAACTGAATTGAATTGTAGACTGGTCCCTTTTTTATGAAACGAAAAGAACAAGTCGTGATCAATACATATCATCAGGAAAATGCGGCAAAAAAAAAAAAAAATCAGGCAAATGCCAACAAAAGGATCTGTTTAGGAAATAGCCATCCATAAAAGTCACTTCCAATGTTCGTGATGAGTTCACAAAAGATGTCTACACGAATCCAACAGCATAGCCTATATATATGTATACAGTTTCCCAAATGTAATGCGTGTTGTAATCACAGCTGTTGGACAGCCGGTGTGTGGGATATAACAAGTTACCGGCCTGCAGGCAATGTTGTAATAAACGGCCCGCTGAAATGTGAAACATCAAGGGACAAATTACGAGACTATTCACCTTGCTTTTTTAGCTGAACCTGTCTGAACAGCTGGTAGGTGCACCTAAGGGTGAACATGGAACGGATTGAGTCAGAATTTATTATTCAGCAATCTTCCGAAGTTACTTTTTTCGAACTTCTGAACTTGTGAATGGTCTAGCGGAGTTTGGCACACAACATCAACCTTTCCTCCATTAATCTCATTTTTTAAAGGAATTGTTTTCAATGTTATACCAAATTCTTAGTACAAAGTGCTCAAGACATCCTAAAGTTTTCATACTTGTCATCCTCACACTACCGAACCCATTGCCAGGAAACTCCTGGGGAATTTCAACCCCACTGCAACTCCATTTTCCAGGGGGAAGTTTTTCCTGGGGACAATATTTCCTGGGGAAGAGTAACACTTAACCCTCTTACACTGGATGAATTTCCATGGAAATTTATTTGAACTTTTCACTTCTTCCTTAACCCTACTTCCCAATCGGGGTTTAGCCATTTCCCAGGAATTGCTATTTCTCAAGAGATATTTTTGCCAGGGTTAGCATTTCAAGTGAAATGATCAACCCAGGTTTCCCAGGAATTTTCCTGGAAATTTGTCTAGTGTGAAGTGCAGAGCTACAGTTAAATATAGCTGCTTTAGCACAAAAAGTAGACTAGCACAAAATAATTATGCTTACCAGAATGAGGTTACCAGCCAAAATATCATGTCATATGTACAATTTACCACTGGTATCCTGCTCCTTTTTGCTTAGCAGAAAATGTTAATTCCTGTTAAAGCAGCTCTATGAAATTTGGCCCAGAGCTACAATTAAATAAGCTGTTCAAGCAATCAAAATTTGTGTTGAACGAAAGGGTACCTCAATTTCTAACCATTGATACCTCATTGGGAGAAAAGATTTCCAATCATGGGATAGGTATAATCCAAATTTTACATCTGCTGCTAATGTCGTTTCCCTCTTGTGGGTATCATTGATACTTGGAATGGGAGAAAACGTTCCCGTTCAGGATAGTATTGTTGCATCCTAACTGGGGTAGTTTGAGCGACGAGACCCTGAAAGTTTTACCTTACCGTATTGTTTCAGATTTCAGTAACAAAGCCTTCTTGTAATGAAGTCCACATGCCGCAACATACTCTGTCCATGAACTGGCTGATGTGCATCTTGGCAAGGTGTGTGTGTGTTCGATGAGGATAGCGGTATTATCAAGTATTTCTCAGTATTTAACTGGCGAAATATGGAAATCATTGTGAATTGACTTCCTGTGGTCTTTGGTGGTAACTCAATGAGAAACAGGCTGCACTGTTTATATCAATCATCAGTATATTCAGATTATGGTGTCTTTTTTTAAAGTTCTTTGAGAACAGACTTTGGTCTGCACTTGAAAGTTCAATTCTACATGAGTATTTCTATTTCTCCGGATTCTGGAAATTAGTGTAATTTAATCAAGTCCTTCTTCCTCATGTGGCTTTTTGGTGTGATTCTGATGATGAAAACCTGGAGTAATGTTTCTGAAAATGTAAATTGTGCATTTTGTAGTCGACAGTCTTCATACCCTTGTTGTACTGCAAGTTTAATACCACCATGGAGGAAGAAGATACCAGGTAATGCGTTGTGCCATGACCATGGTTTGATAATACCTGGCAATCCCTCATGCCAAGCAGGAATGTTTCTTAGTGGTTACTACAGTTGTAAGACCATTGACCACAGGGTAGACCTGAAGGATTGCTGGACCATTGAGCATGGAGCCTGGACCAACCGCAGAGGTTTAAGTTTATTGCTCTATGGGTAAAGTCTACTATGATCTTTACATCAACCTTTAATCCCATGTCCAGATAACTCCGTCGGTTATTGGTACATTGTTTAGTTAGTCTTTCTCACAAGCCACTCCTACTCAGAACAACCAGCTGGCTCAGCCCATGGCTGCCCTTCAAACTGCGGTTCATGATCCTTATAATTTCCAGAGGAATTTCAATTTCTACCTTCAGTTCCTTTGGGCTTTCTCTCGCTGTATTTTTCCTTATTTTCTGCTAAATGACCCAGTTAGAACTTGTCAAATTTTTGATGGGATATACTGTACACTCATTCAATCCGTGGACAGCAAGTGAACCAAATACCAGTAGAGTGGCTTGGGAAGGAGACTAGCACTGCAGAGGTATTAAGGCTACCCTGGGAAACAGCTTGAGGTCATCTGCTCTCAGCGCTCCAATTCGTTCAGTGTTGATCTGCAAGCTTCCTGCGTGCGTGGAGAAGTTAGTTTCGGTGCTGTGAACTCTCCAAGAAAATTTGGTTCACATGCTTGGGGAGCCACTTGAAGCTTCTGATAAGACGTTCTTGAAGATAAAGAAAGACAGTAATAATGTCAGAGAGAGCAAGAACACACAAACCTTAATAGGATCAGAGACATTGATTGTTTGTTTCTTATATAGAGGACAAGAGGGGTGGATAAAATGTGGGGGGTGAAGAACAGAAATCTGAAAGTACTTAGGATTGAAGCCACCGGGAAGATAGCAACTTTTATACAAAGACACCAGTCACATAAGCCAGAAAATGATCTTTGACACCCCCCCTCCTTCTCACCTGCCCCTCAATCTCCCCTCCCAAACAAATGTGCATGTTCTTGAATAGTGTACATTGTTCCGTTGATGGAAAATAGTTGATCAGTAAAGACAACAACCTACCAAAAACCTTCTTCCTCATCAGTGGCAATTGAAAAAGTAATTTGAATAATCTATCACAATCTGCAATTTTGATTATCAAAATGTAATGACAAAATGTTGTCCTGCACTCCTGACAAAGGTTTTGGACAGCGTAAATGCACTGTCACGTTAACCATCAGTGACTGGTATCCTGCTCATTTTTGCTGAGCAGAAAATGGGTAAGCAATATTGTCTGCTTAAGCAGCTCTATGAAATTGGGCCCTCCTCACTTGATGTTGGGCAAACATGGCTCATTTATTAAAGCATGCAGGAATTAAGCTGTACTTTGAGAAAGATGCAGGCCTACCCTATATCAAGGCTTGTATAACCTGGCTCTTCAAAAAGTTAAACCAAAGTAGATTCCTTGTACGACTTATGGATGGATGTCACACACGTGGAAAACGACAGAGTATAGAAGAAAACCCAGCCTCATGCAATCTGTCAGATCATAATCTTTATTAATAGCTCAACATAAATCAACTGAATTATGGGCCAAGCATTCAACCATAACACCAGCAATATGGTTAAATTCATCAAACTGAAACACACACACAATGTGTTTGCCATACAGGACATTTTACGACTTTGCATTTTCTTGGGTCAGTCATAAGTTGCCTTATAAAAAAGTCTTGTTCAATATTTGACGATCGTTAAAATTTTGAGAATTTTTTTTCTACTGGATGGATTAAATCACATGCTCAGGACTGCTGGATTGGAATCGGGTTTGTTGATGATGCGTTAAATTCATAAAATTGGAAAGGTTTACAAGATTCCTTTGGCACATGGTACAATTTACTACCCGGGTCAAGCATAGGTTGCCTTAAACAAGTCTCGTTTGATATTCAAGAGTTAAATAACCCTCTGTGGAACTGCAGGTTTTTTTCTTCGTTTTTTAAAATCACACACTTTTGACTGTGTAGGAATCCGGATATCAAATGCATTGAATTCAGCAAAATGACACAACTTGTGAAATGTGTGTGTCGTGTTCGAGCGGATAAGAGCGCCGGACTCAAGCTCTGGTGTTTCTGTTCAGCAGAGTGTTGGTTCGAGTCCCGGTCGTGACACTTGTTTCCTTAAGCAAGACACTTAACCATTATTGATGTGTCCTTCGGATGGGACGTAAAGCCTTTGGTCCCATGTGTTGTGTAATGCACTTAGGGCACTTATCAAAAAGAGAAGGGGTTAGCCCCGGTGTTCCTGGTTTGATTGGCTGCATATTGTGCCACAGCACCTTGTAAACCGTTACATGGTGCTGTAAAGGAATTGGTCTCTACTTCAAAAACGTAGCTCCACAATACCTTGCAGGAAAATGTTGAAGGGCCTTGAGCGTCACTGAGTGATGGATATGTGCACTATATAAGAAGCCACTATTATTATTATAATTATTATTTGGCAGATATATAAGTGTAAGGCATGTAGAGCTTGTCTTATGCATTAATATTTCCGTACCAAGCTCTCACACAGGAAGGTGTTACGGTATCGATAGCTTTTACTTTCTCTCTCTGGTGAAGGGGGGACCGGGAGGGTGGGTAAGAGTAGAGAGATTTACAGGTAGCCTACTGGAGGTATTGATTTGCTATACCTGCTGTGATTCCATCTACCATGAAATGTGATTAAAGATCTATCTGTAGATACTATACAAACGCCGGACAGACTGCTTTTTATCCGCTTGCTCGAAAACAGTAAGCCAATTGTCAACATGCTGAAATTTTGTTTTCTTCGGGGGGTATTGAAAACTTGTTAACTACGGGTTAAAAGTTCGTCAGAAGTGGAAACTTGGAAATATATTGCGTTGTATGAACCCGGCTGGATATTGGGGGAATAGTGTCCTGAAGTATTACAGAATTTCTGGTGTAAGAGAACAAATATCACCACAAACTTTCCGTTTGGTTTCAAGCAATTTCAGGCTCGGAAATAGGTAGAGGGTCTATGGATTAACCCTCGTCAAAGCTTGCCGAATCGATTCTTCCATCCATGTTCAGTGATGAAAAGTCCTGATAATGATAATTAGACTTTTTTGTTAAGAAAGGCAAAACAATCAATGACAACTACAGTTGAAGAAATAAAAACTACAGTTGAACAAATGTGTTTTGACCAGTGTTTTGAATTGGTCGGTAGTTTCAGCTAGTTTAACATGTGTTGGTAAGTCCTTCCAGAGCTTCACAAAGGAAGCTTTAAAAGTAGAACCATACAATGTAGTTGCGATCACTTGGAGAGAGACAATAATAATAACAACCTGCAGTTCTTTTATAGTGCTTATTACACCCGATGGCGTCTTAAAGTACACATTTTGTCCTACAAGATATTCAAATCGTAAGACCCATTCATTTACCTAGCACCATGTAATGGTTTGCAAATTGCTGTGGCGCAAGCTGCAGCCAACCATACCACAAAACACCGGGGCTACCCCTTCTCTTATATGTGCATTACACAACACACGGGACCACTGGCTTTACGTCTGAAGGAGGTAGCATGCAGCAATGGTTAAGTGTCTTATTACCAAAGAACACAATTGTCAAGACCGGGACTCGAACCCACACTCTGCTCATCAGAAACACCACAGCTTGAGTCAAGTGCGCTTGACCACTCGGCCATGACACGCCAACGAGAGAAATTTGTTCTTAGAACATTGGTTTCTAACTGGCTGGTACTGCTGGACTAAATCCTGGAGATAAGTAGAGGCAACACCATGAGGACAGTTATAAGTTAGCAACAAAATCTTGTAATCAGTACGAGCCCGAATTGGAAGCCAATGTTAATTACAAAATATTAGTGTGATGTGAACATCAGTGTATGACTAGTCTCGCCACAAAGTTATGTAATCCATCGTAATTTACTGATTTGAGAGTCCGGTCATAGACTGTTACAAGAAATAATACTAGTTTGATATAAGAAATTTGACCAAGGACTACATTCCCCGACTGCAGACATAACCAGCATGCACACTAATCCTATCCATTCCTGTGTATACACTCAGTGATCATATCATCTCTCCGGGGGTAGTTTAAAGGTGCACACCTCATTGCTATAGCTGCCCCCTTTTTTGCTGTCGTTAATTTCTGCGATGGATGAGACTGGAGATAGAGAGACAGGCAAGAGTAATGGCCAGTCAAACATTCCGACTCACTTGTCATCAGATTTAGTTTTTCCATTTTTATTTATTGTATGTTTTGTTTGAATGAATAAAGGGCTGTCCAAAGTTTTCAACATTTTCATGACCATACAAAGTTTAACCCTTTCATGCACCATTTATTTTAGTGATATATTGATCACATGGACACAATAATTGTTTACTCATTGCGAAAGATGACCCCCCAAAACAGGTAACAATAGCACCCTCAAGAGTCCTGTTTCCCATTCTGAAAACTGTGTGGCTATGCGATCTTTATTTTTCGTTTTACAACTATTTTTCGGAAGGGATTTAAACTGGTCGCTAGTGACTGGTTGGCACGTGAATTAAAAGGTGTGTAAATTTTTAATATTATTTAAATAATGTGCATCAATTTTGAAAGAGAATTGTTGATAAGTAGGCCTACTACTTTTTGGGGAGGGAGGGGGTCCTAAAAAATAATCCTCTCTGTACATCCTTATATAAGCGTTGAAAACTGTGGATGTTCCCTCAGTGCAATTAATATGCTATTTATTTATTTGTTTGATTTATTTAGTTCTTCTTTAAGCTGGGTGGCCCATTCAGAGGAATCCACTGGTCTCCCATGGGTCCTAGGCATAAAAACACAAACGTATGGCATTGTATAGACTTGTGGACAAGTCGTTAAATGTCTGTCGCGGTGATAGCGTTCCGACTCTATTCCGAATCTCCCCGCGATTCCCGTGGTATTCTTGCGAGACTGCTGGCCCGCGAGACTACTACTGCTCTCACGACTACGGTCCCATTTAATGGGGAGTAGAAGTCGGCAACCAGCAGTACGCGCGAGAGCAGTGATCTCGCGAGAGCACCGCCACAACTCAACTATCTCACCGCGGCAGACCATTAACGACTTGTCCAGAGTAGAAGTCGGCAACCAGCAGTTTGTGCGAGAGCAGTGATCTTGTGAGAGCACCGCCACAACTCGACTATCTCACCGCGGCAGACCATTAACGACTTGTCCACAAGTCTAGGCATTGTACAGTCAACACTTCAAATGCAAGACAAGAGCACAGCGCATTGATAAACAAACCAAAAACTTACTTCACGAAGATTACAAGGAATAGGGAGTTTAAGAGGAACAACAGAAATTCCATGCAGGACAAAGAAAAAGTCACACAATAAAGTGAAGAGATTTTAAAAAACACATTTTCACGGAGCTCTGGACTAGAAATAAAAATTAATGGCTCATCATCAACATTTGATTGTTCCTTATCGTTATTAATGACTCAGTTGTTTTGAGAAGTGTAGTTTACAGTTCCTCTTATTCATTTTATACAACCATTTTTTTAGGATAAAAAAGGCAGAAAGAGCACTAGATAATTCATGGTTGTAAAAGTAAGTTCACCAGTATACGGTCTTCACTCCTCGGTTCAGCTGAAGTTCAACCCCCACCTTAGTCACCTGTGTGTTTACCCACCGCTCCGTTGATCTCAAAGCATCCGCGAAATGCGGCGACAAATGTTGAGAAAACCATCAGTCTGTACATCAGTATGGAATAACAGAGACCCCCAACGCTGTGATAAATTATATCAGGAATAACATCAACAATCTGATACTACAAGGGAAGGAACCGTTAATTCTCTGAGTTCCAGCATTGACGTCATTTGACTCTTTGGCACCGCTGGATCTCTCAAGGCATGATGTAAACTAACAACCTCTGATAGGGGGGAGACCTGGTACTTGTACTGGGAGTCCGTAGTATGCCCAGGGTCTGAATATAGAGAGCCGCTACTTGCCAGAAACACAATTTTACTAAATACATAAAATACAGTGACCTTGTACATTTCAGGGCCTTTCTGGCAGGCAAGATACTACACTGGTCAGATGGACAATGGAAATTGTTTTGGTCATAGTATCCAAAGAAACTTAAAGAGTTATAAAAGAAACAGCTGAACAAGTTTTGAAATGTGCCCCTTTCCTCACATCTCCAGAAAATAAAAGATCTTTATGTTTTCTTCCATTTGGTTGTGTACATATTGTGCCTGCAGGAAGTCCAGGCTCTGTGGCTCTTTTGTCAACCTGTGATGTCACAGGTTACATGGTCTATACTTTTTAATTTTGTTTACCTATACACCCATTTGTGTTCAGCACTGTATACTCAGTACTTTCCCGAGTTCTGTGCAAAAAAAGGAGAAAAATCCACAGCCATATTACTCGGTCAGAATTGAACCCGCGACCTTTGCCATTTTAGAGCAGATGTCTTACTGTGCACTAGACCACCGAGCTTGCCCAGGAGCTAGAGGCAGTTCAAATCCTATATTTAAGCTGCGGGTACCGCAACAATTGTACGGGTAAAACACAAAAACTCATCATGTAGTGTGTGCATGTCTGATGCCCTGCCAACACTTGCTAAGCAGATACATGTTTTCTGTTTCAACAGCTCTATGAAATTGCACCAGTCTCCCCTTCATGCATAAATGTCAATGTACCCCTTTAAAATTGTTAATAGGCATAAATCCTAGAAATTAAACGCCGATGTGACAAAGACTAATTCTACGGAAGTTCAAAAAGTACAAAGGAATCCTTTATATTCTTGCTGTCGAAGGATAATGCATGACTGGGACGTGTGTCTTTACTAGCAAATTGTCATTGAGATTGAATGACAGCAGTTGCTACGAAGTTTAGTGACAGTTTAGGCTTTGCGCTGCTCAAAGTGCATTGACACTCACTCACCAGTAAAGCCAAGAGAGTTTGACAGGGATTGGCCCATCGCACGCAGTTTTACAGACGCTTGCCGGATGAACTCGTGTGTGTCCCCATTCCTGTGAACTGAAGCCCTGAAGGCTGAAGAGGGAATCTGCGGTTTCATTGTCTTTCAGTGTAATCACAGCTGTCTGGATGCAATGGTTGACTTGGTCATTGAATAGCTTCGCCGGTGACCCTGCACTTCTTAAAGTTCATTAGTACATCTTGGGTGCAAGGGGTCGGATACAGTACGTGGGTTTCCAAATTTGCCGTAAAATTTAAAGTGGAACGTCCACTTATAATTATTGTAATTGTTCAGGGTAACCATAGTCCCTTCTGCTGAACTTCCTGCATCAAGTATTTACAACCAGCTCTGATTGTAGGTGGGTTTGTTTTATTCTGAGCTTCTATGTATATTTTTCAAATTTTTATGAAAACGATTGGGGTAAAATCAACCAATTATAGACAAAAATGCATTAAGAAATACATAATCCAGTAATGGCATTGATTTGACAATAATAAAAGTAATGTTAATATGATGATATAATAATAATGGACAATTTGATGAAGTGCTTTTGCCCTTGCACATACAAGAAGAAAACTTAATGGATGAAGAGTTGTTTTTAAAAAAGTTCTTTCTGAACTGGAAAAAATGGAGATGGAGTTCCTGAGAGGTTGTGGCAGATTATTCCAGAGCTTTTGAGCCAAGGAAAAACAAAACAATATTACTGCACCTAAAACTGATTAAAAAAATATTAGGAGTTGTAATGATTCAAATAACAGTAAGAGCTCTGGAGTTGACATCTGAACCTTTACACCAGTTACCTGATAAAACTAACTACCATTAGCCCTCCAGCATTATGGTGGAATTTGAGCTGAAGGCCAGTAATTGCTAGAAAGTCCCCCTCCCAGGGGGTCTTTCAATTCTAGATCCCACCCTGTATGTAGACCCATGTGGGGAAGTAGGATGAAGGGGTATGGAAGGAGTCCTTCCTCAGTGGTTTTGTTCCAGTCCCAACTTTAGAATCGCCCCAACTATAGTTGGGCCAACTTGAGTGATATTGTTGGGAAAGGCCTAACAATATCTGGGATTGCCTGATTGTGAATCAGTCAGCGGGCCTCAAAAGTAATTTTGTGATTCTCTTAAGTTTCTCTTCTTGACTTTGAAAGGGGCTCCTACCTGATATTATGTACTTATCATGAACAAAACTCCGAGAAAAATTGATAAGAATCCATTACTCTATGTCCACGCTCAATTTACCCATGCCACCTGCCAGAAGCCTAGTGTAGCGACCACCCATGGACCACCCAATGTTCCACAGGCTGGTCAGGTCCCCCCCCCCATGCACAGTGAAAGATCTCTGGATTCCACTGGCCCAGGGAGGGTATAGTTGGGCTGACCTAACTGAAACGCTCATGTTCTGACCAGTCCTAACTATAGTTGGGACAATTCTGAAGGTGGGATGGAACAGCTTCACCTTCTTTCTTCCCTCCCCCATCTCCATAACGTGAATACACACAGAGTGTGACAAATGTCATCTTTTTACTTTGTACATCACCAACCAAAAGTGGTAGTCGTAGACTGACATCTCCTAAAAGGGAAACAGTTATTTTATGTCTATGTGTTCAAACAGAGCAATACGCACTAACCCCCTAAGTAAAAAACTGGATAGTTTCTAATGGCTTTGGCTAGATCATTGCCTTTGCTTGTAGATTCTTTAAGCATTTGCTTTCAAAACCTGACAGCCAAAGTCTCTGAATTCAGACACAAGATGGCTGCTGAGGGTTTCTCAATTCATGGGTATGAAATAATTAGGCCTAATGCCAGGATGAATAATATGACCTGACACCACGGGGCTGCCTCAGGACTTTTATTCGTTTAGTAGTCATCCTCCCAGCTCAATGGTGCGCATGGTGCCCTTGCCTGCCTTTTATCCTTTGTAAAACAATAGCGAACATCCTGCTTCTTGGCTGATAAACGTGACATAACTTTTCTTGACTGTCTTGTTAATGTAGCGAACTCGGACAGTACACATTGCTTTTGAAATGCGACTCTTTAGCATGGAAGTAAAGGCAGCCTGATGCTCTGTATAGTCTGTGGTCCAAGTATTTATATGAACTTTCTTGACTGGTGTTCATGTGTAGAAAGCCTCAGTAAGTTTGAGACAATTTACTCTCTTAAAGGCAATGGACACGTTTGGTAATTACTCAAAATATTTATTAGCATAAAACTTACTTGGTAACGAGCAACTGAGAGCTGTTGATAGTATAAAGCATTGTAAGAAACGACTCCCCCTGAAGTAACTTAGTTTTTGAGAAAGAGGTAATTTCTCACTAAAATATTTGAATCTGAGAAAGACTTCAGGCCTGAAGCCTTTCTCAGGCATCTGAAAGCACACAAATTTGTGCAACAAGGGTTTTTGTTGTTGATTATTTTCTTGCAACTTCGATGACCAATTGAGCCCACATTTTCGCAGGTTTGTTATTTTATGCATATGTTGGGATACACCAAGTGAAAATACTGGTCTTTATTACCAAATGGTCCAGTGCCTTTAAAGCTTTACATTGAAATTCACTCTATTTGAATGAAACTGGTGACAACTACAGATTATTTTTTCCCTAGTTTCAACTGATTAGAGTGAATTTCAGAGAGTGAACTTTAAGAGAGTATCTAGTAGGTCCTGCATTACACGCTGCTCCTTGATTGTCCTCAGGTTGACTGTCTTCTTATTAGCCCTAATTCCGTGACGTCTCTTGACTGTCTTTCTTGACTGTCTTTTTGTGTAGCAGTTTCAGTACACGCCACTTCTTGACTGTCCTTGTAAGCAGCTTGACCGTCCTTCATGTGGTAACCTCATCTCTTGGGTGTTCAAACCCTGAGGTGCTGTGTCTGATGTTACAGACACCCAATTAAATCATAATAGCCAGGGACGCCCTTTTCAATTTGACTCATTCCCTGATCAACCCTTTACATTTTTCCCGCTGCTGATGATGAGAAATTTATAGCAGTTGATTTGTGATTCCTTGTGGTTTACAGGTTTTTTTTTTATTGTGAGCGATTACTTTTCATTAGCACAACACAGGTTTTTTTCCCCCCAGACAGATGTTGTGTTGATTATTCATGGTCACAGGAATAATTTATTTCATTTTAGAAATGCAAGATAAGAATTAGCTGTTGTAAACTGCTTTACCAGCCAAAATGACCTGTGTTGTAAAAGTTAAAATTGTTAATGGCCTGACGTTTCGTCCCTAGCAGAGTTTTTTCAAAGGCATAAAATAGAAAGACTCTGCTAGAGTTAAAACTTTGGGCCAGTAACAGTAAAAGTTTTTATAAATTAGTTCAAAAGTTCCTTTTTTTTAAAACAGAAGTTTAGAAAAATATTTGGGGGATTATACAAAAATAATCATTATGCGTTTATGCCAAACTCTGAAAGTCTCGAAAACATCGATAACAAACATGTTTTTCTTTTGTTTATTTTACAGATGAGGATCTGTCAGGCAAGAAACCTTCCCCAAGTAAGTGAAATAATCTTTAAGATTTGAAAAGAAAACCTTACATATTGTCTAGCAACAGCATTTTTTTTCTATTTGACATGTGCTGTTACCTTTAAAGCTCAAAACACTTTGTGTCTCAGCGTCAGATGAGATCATGGTGGTAGAATTGTAACTGGCTAAGATTTGTTTTTATCCAATTTAACTTCACGTTTTGGGAGTAATGAGATATTTCAATTGATTATGATGATGATAATGTTGTATCTGAGAGCTTAAAGGGGGTCAGTAGGCCTTAACAAGCTATGAGGAGGTCCAGGGTTCACATTCCAATGGAGGCATTCATGGGTTATTTTGCTCCATAGAGGATACCATGTGTTTTTAGGGACTTACCAATCCTTCAACGACCAACCCCCGGACTCAAAAGAGTGACTCCAATTTGTCTATTCTTAGAGTTTTAAAGAGGTCAGTAGGCGTCACATGTTAAAAGGACTAGGAGGTCCAGGGTTCACATCCCATCGGAGGCGCTCAGGGTTATTTTCTTCCGTAGAGGATACTGTGTAATAGAGACATCAACCCCTAGTCTGTATTCAGCTTGCTGTATCTGGTATAATAGTTCCGTTGTGATAAATTAGGTTGATTTGAAGAGGTGAAAGGTTTATCTAGTGAGTGATTGGTTAATATTGGAATCGGTCCGGTTCCATTTATCTGTATAATAGTTGCAAGTGTTGCTTACCGGTACTTGTCAAGTCTGAGACACATTGAAGGCTTCCATCCGAAGCGCAAATCCTCAAAAATTATCTCGGTTTTTGGCCCAGTTTGATTGAGTCAGTCTTGTGTATTATTCAAACCAACGTTGTTTCACAAGGGTCTCTTGGGCTATCCAGAAGGACATCATTGTGTATTTTGACACCCTGTTCTGAAATGGACATCTCCTTTATATTTGTCATTCTACTTTGATAAGGGACACAAAGGCCAAGACCAGGGCAACAGAGTTAGTTGCAAAGGCCAGAATTCAGCAGTGTTACACTGCCTGCATATTGAACTATTGCTTAGTCTCTTCAATCCTAAATTAATTTTCAATGATAAATCATGAATCGCAGGCTCGTAGTTTCATCTTTGAGAGGGCAAGGCCATTTTCATTTGGCAAAGGGCATTTCTAATGGAAAATCTTAAATGTATGGGAAACTTTTGAAAGTGCTCCAAGGCCAATACCACGGCAACAGAGGTTGTGGCCTCTGTGGTAATTCCAGGCCTGAATCATTTTGAATTTTGTTAATCAAATTGTTCCTGGACCGTCTTTTTTATTAAAAGGTCCATTAATCATGAATCCATACTAATGTATGTTGATTTTGATAAGGGAACATTTTGATGATCATGTTGATGGAAGCGGGGAATTATGTGACCAATCCATTAATGTATTTTTTCCTGAGAAGACACATCATCAGTGTGAAAAGCCGCAGTGATGTTTGAAGCCATGTATAAAACACTTTGGGAGAAGTGTTGGCTGGCTTCCCCCAAAAGAGTTATGTACAAGGTTGTACCCGCAAGTTTACTAACTATAGCTTTTCTTTTTAAAAACCTTCCTACAGACAGGGCCAAATGTAGTTTTATTTCAGCTAACCCAACCAACTGTTCAAATACCTGCCGACCATTAAACATGTTATCAATCATTTTAAAAAGTTTCCTGACCGACTGCAAGTTTTACTGCTCTACCAACAGAATTCATGACTTTCTAAGAATCCATTCATATCTCCATTGCGGAGACTATAACTTTATTTCTCGTTGTTGTACACATGCACAATTTTTTCCTTGAAATGATATTTACCCCTACCTACTGAAGCCCTTACCCCTTCCCAGCATGGTACAGGGAAAACAAAATTGTTTTTGTTAGGCTTAATGAAGCAGGTAACACTGACAGTGCATTGATTGAGCTTTCAGAGCACCCTATCTCTATCTTAAAAAATACATATGAATACTTTTTGTGGGTAGATAAAGAGGAGTGTCTATAGTTGTGTGGTTTGAAGGTTTTTCAGAAAGTTCGTTAAGCACCTTTGACTATTATTTAGTCTTGTTTTTTTTTATTTGGTTAACAAAGAAGAGTGATGAAGTCAACTTCCCCCACACGTTGATCGGTGAAGTGTGACCTCTTTGTTTAGGGTTTTCCGCTCTGTTGCTTTTCACGGTCTTGTTTAGGATTATCCAGAAAGGTGTGTTCATTGCGCCATGGAAATATTTTGCGTTGGCTTTACAAAATCGGCTGGTGTAAGAACTTGACATTTTCAATGAATCAATATGCTCTGATTGTGTTCTAGAAAAAAGTTTTGGTTTGGGGTTTCCCTGCATTTCAAAGGAATTTTTTCTCTCTCTTGCCATTTCTGGCATTTTATTAGTCATCGTTTATCCGGCATTTACATAATACTTAACAAAACAAAAACAACACTCAGTTACAGTCAATGAGTTAAAGTTAAAGGCACTGGACACGTTTGGTAATTACTCAAATTTTGGTAACGAGCAACAGAGAGCTGTTGATAGTATAAAACATTGTGAGAAATGACTCCCTCTGAAGTAGTTTTTGAGAAAGAGGTAATTTCTCAGTAAAATATTTGAATCTGAAAAAGACTTCAGGCCTGAAGCTTTTTTCAGGCATATGAAAGCACACAAATTTGTGCAAAAGGGGTGTTTTTTCTTTCATTATTTTCTTGCAACTACAAAGACCGATTGAGACCAAATTTTCACAGGTTTTTTTTTATGCATATGTTGGGATGCATTGCAGTTATTATGAGTATTGAGTATTGCAACTCACAGAATTAAGAATGAGTATTTAGCAGAAACAAAATTGGCTTTTCAATTCAAAACATTTCTTTGGACCGTTGGCACTGTGTCCAATCGTCTTGTAAAAATAATTCAGTGTGGAGACAGGGTTTGTCCTTATTTTGTTCAGTGACTAGCCAGCAGGACCAGTTAGCTTTCCATTTCACTGGTCCGTCACCTTTGCACTTGTCCATAATTCGTACAAAAAGGCATGCTTTTCAACACTGAACTAGCCAGCCGGACCGCTTGGAGTGAATTTTGACTCGTCCTCATGTGTTTTAACTGGCATTTGGCCAGCGGACCACTGTTAAGAGAGAACGCTGGGAAAACTTTTATTAAGAGCGATTCCCGTGCTGACTTGACTCCTATGATTCTGACCAAGCCATGACCCTCTTGGGTTCAGGTATTCATATAGACAGACAATCGGCTACATTTAGTACAAAATGTGTCAACTGTCAAGGCAACTGGCTACTGGCAAGGTAAAAACTATCAGCAAATTAGTTATGATGAACAGCTTCCTTTTATCTGTGATCCTATCAATGCTACATGAGTCTCCAGAGTTGGTGTGGTCCCAGCCAGCTTGGTCATTTGAGGCGGGGAATAAGTGGAACAAGTATGAGATAAGGGTGAGTGGGTGGGGAAGATGGTTCAATGGTTCAATATTGAACTGTTGGGTTATTGTTTAAAGGTAGGGTCATTGTTTGGTTGTTGTCACTGTAATGCTGATATATAGGCAGAATTATCTGGAAAGATACAATAAAAGTCGCCTTTGAAAGTTTCAGTTGAATACGTTAAGTGAGGTGACAGCGGGTACCAACAGCCTCTCTGGCCACAGCATTCACAAACGGACACCACTGAAATTTGAATCTCCAAATGTCACTGTTTGTTAGGCGATCTTTGGAGATTCAAATTTGACATACTTTTATTGACTTCTAATCAACGGGGGCGCTTTGGCCGAAATAATTTCACAGGATGGTTACTACCATGACCATCTTTATATTAAGTAGGCTTTCAGATCAAAAATACACAATTTCTTTTGGGGGGTCATTTTGATGGTAAGGGTTCTTGTGTGGTTGAAGGTGATGGAAACTCTCAACTGGATTTGGGAGGGGACGGAGTAGGGTTCGAGTTGGAGGAAAGATTGCATTCAGATGAAATTGACAAAAGGGTCGAGAGATGATTCTCTCATTTTCTTGATGCCCACTATCCATCAGTTGCTTGGATTTTCTGTCTTACTGGAACATTATCGCCTGCAGGCTTCACATATGCCTGTGGTGCCAGCTTTGGTGCAGCCAGCCTGGCTGCCAACCTGGTTCTGCCACAAGGCCCTGATACCCAGTGTGGGTCTGGCCGATGATTGAGTGATCGTGTCGACTGGACTTAGTGGTTTGTATAACATGCCACTGGGTCTAATCAGGATGACTGACTGTTGAAACATGAATGTGATTATTGGCATGTGGCGATCTGTGTGCATTCCACATCTCAGGAGCATTGCCGTTCATTTTGTGTTTGGTGGGGGTGCCTTTTTGTTTGTGCGTGCCAAATTGTGGGAAGAAATAGCTGGCTGATTTAAAGACTCCTGGATTACAACCGAACTCCTGCAAATCCCAACTTGAGTGATGTCAGTTTAGAATTGGGAAGGAGGTTTATGACAGACCTGGAATTTTCCTGCAAAACAGTAGCCGTGGATACCCCCCCCTTTCTATGATGAGGTGTCTTCTGTACACTTCTATTATAAATTATATTTACCACCAGAGAAATTACCTTTACCAAGAGAAAAATTGACTAACCCCTTTGAGAAAAAAAATTAAAGGTCAGCTTTGAGGTATCACCCCCCAAAATCCTGTTTATTTTTGTACTTGACCCTCCCCTTTTTTCTTATCTGGAGCAAAGTTTTAAACATCAGTGGATTTGGTCAATTTTTTTCAGAAATTAGCAAGTTCCCAAGACAGCATTGAGTTTAATCTAAGCATCCAACCACTCCCAGTTCCTCCCCCATCCTCTTCCCTTGTCTTTCCCTTCCCTTGTTTACCCACCCATTGCTCCTCTCCCCCCCTCTTGCCCCTTCCTACCCATCCCTTCCCCCCCCCAAACGCAGAGCTACAACCTTCGTTAATGTAATGCGAAGGCTAAGTGAAAACAAAATAATTGATAAGCTTCCTGCTTCAATAAATTATCATCGCAGGAATGGCGTTTCAAAACAACATTTCACAAACTGAGTAATTGAATACTATAATTAAGTCCAGGTATATTTGTAGTGAAGAAAAAATATATATATAATTTTTAATTTTTTATAAGGCTACTTGAATTGGACTCTGTAGGAGAATCACATTCTCCCATCACCCTCATTGTTCAAATAAAATGTCTATAAATGACAACAAAAGTTGGTTTTACCCATCGGTTAAGGCCATCACAATACCCAATTTCCAAGCCCTCTCCACTTGCCATCAGCAAAGCAGTACTGAGTGAGTCACATTAGTGACTAACTGTCCCTTTTCCACGTTCATTTGACTTCACCCACCCTCCCTCCCCCAACACCCTAGGGGTTTTTATGTGATGACAGTGACAAATGAGCACTGTCCACAAGGGATTAACCTACCTATGTTACCTCCCTGCAAAGGAGAAAAGCTCAGAAACTTTCTCGTAGACATTGCGAGCTTTGAAAGGGCTTGGTTCCACGGAGAGATGACACTCGTTAAATCGGTCAATCAATCGTATCAGGCTTTGTTTCCTTTCAAAGGATGTGATACAACACTGAACTTTACTCTAATTGTTTAATGGCATGGGAGGGGTCTAACCCCCCTTTTCATTGTACACTCTTGCAACGTAAGTTTGCTGACTTCCATATTATTATGTCATTCTTGCCTCGGAGATAATTACAATGGTTTCAAGTTGTTCTGTGTATTGATTTATTATAAAGCAATTACCTTTTGGGAAAGGGTTTGGTTTGTGGTACCTTGCCCTGCCTTTCACCTGTGTGGACCCCGGTTCGAATCTCATATTGGATGAAGTTTGCAGTAATAATAATATTGAAGTCTTATATAGCGCACGTATCTACCAAACAAGGCACTAAAGGCGCTTAGTATATACTTCAAACAGAAAGATGGGTTATTGAAGTTATGAATTATGAGACCCAATTATGTAGCACCTTATAATGTTTTTTACAAGGTGCTACGGGCGCATTCAGCAGCCACAACCAGGAACATCGGGGCGAACCCCTTCTCTTTTCGATAAGTGCACTGGGTTCTTTTACGTGCATTACACAACACACGGGACCAACGGCTTTACGTCCCATCCGAAGGACGAAGCAATGGTTAAGTGTCTTGCTTAAGGACACAAGTGTCACGGCTGGGGATTCGAACCCACACTCTGCTGATCAGAAACACCAGAGTTTGAATTCGGTGCTCTTAACCGCTCGGTCACGACACTTCCACAGTCCCTACCTGGGTTTTCTTAGTAAAGGTTTTCCTCCCACATCTAAAACTGAACATTTCTACATCGTTGTAGTGTCGGGTTACAGTGCCGGTCGCTTTTGAGAATCCCTTAGTTTCATTACCAGATACAAATGAAGAGTTAAAGTAAATTTTAAAAATTAAGTCTTGCAAAAGAATAACATCTTTAGGCATCTCTGGTGGGACTCAAACTCAAGACAATCTGTGTTCTAGAACAGATGTCTGAGTCGTTTGACGGCCAAGCTCACCCCTTGTGAAGAGTAATTTAGGAAGGCGATACAAGTAAATTAATTCCTCATTGTGGAAGTGATGTACAGTGAATTCTTGGAGTGATGTACAGGGAATTCTTAGAAAATCTGTACGTTTTCAGACCACACATTTGAGTTTGCCGAGGCTCAATATCTATATATGGATATTGTGCACAATACCAGAGGTCCTCAGTGGTAGTCCTTCCCAGATGGAAAAGGCAAGCAGGGTGGGTAGATCAATCCCCCAGACCACCAGTCAGCTAGCCTTGTTATGTATCAACCAAACAGACGGTAGCTGTCACATTCTGACAGCACATGTAGGATGCTATCTATTAACCACTCTTACATCAATATTGAACATGCTACCTTGAAGATATCTGCGCTGCACCAGGAGGCATGTTGCTCAATATCCTTTACTCTTCCATCATACACATGCCCAGTGGAGCCATGAGAAAACAGATCAGCCCAAGCGCAGTCGGTAATTGCAAAGCATCCCTTGCTAATAGGCCCAGCCCAATCTTACGCAAGAGAAAACCCAGGCTGTCATCAGCTGTGCAGGTAAAAAAGCTTAAAGGGTTTGGTCTGTCTGCATGGCCTGCCCTATGGCTGTACATCCATGGAATGACAACGTTTGTAAACAGTTTGATCCTAGCCTTTGAGAAAGAATCTTGGCTAGGGTCCTCAGCTCAGTAGGGCCATTTGCAGTTGGAGTTTTTTCTAGAGGAATCATTCAGAGACAAAAAAATGCTTGTTAGAAGAAAGCTTCTTGCCAATTTAAACAAAAAGGAGTCTCTCACGGGCAATGCGCGTAGCCTTTTCTCGCTGGTAACCTGTTTTGCTAAGCAGGCTTGCAGTTGGTAATGATGTTATTTGTATTGGGTGTACTCTTCGTGGGATGTGTGTGTTTGGAGCTGAGGGAATCAAAGGATATTTTATTTTAGCCTTGATTTTTCCGCTTAGCAAAATTATTCTATGCTTAGCATTTGGTGATGTTGTTTTTGAATGAATCTACATATTACAAAAATGATAGTATTTATGAAATATGTGGAGCAGTTATGTCCATGCAGGAAGAATAATCTGCAATTGGAATACACTATCTGAGAAACGTTACTATCAGTATGACTCTGAGTAAATAAGGCTTCTCAGATTCAAATTTTGGGGATAAAAAGTGATAGCTTTTTTCATAACCATGGGGGATAAAAAGTAATAGCTTTTTTCATAACCGCAGCACTTCTAAGTGAAAAGTTTCTCTAATGCATTATACTATCCAAAGCTGCGGTTCTTCTGATCAAGTAAGTTTTTATTGCCATTCATTTTAAGAGTCATTACCAAGCGTGAACAGACCCTTTAAGTAGAATTTTTATTAAAAGGCCCTGCACACCTGTAACATGTAAAGCCAGATTTCCTGTATGTCTGCAGTCTGGCTGTTTCCTCCAGCTTAACCTGTCCACTCCCTGTGGACTCCCTACGTCCTTCAGGTGTAAATGCTTCCACTTGCCTTACATTAAGCACCGGACATATCATCCAAGACAAACAGATCGTTGCCACTGCTGGTGGTGTGTCTTTTCAGATTTTGTAATTTTTTTCTTCAAATTGAAAAATAAATAACCCTCAAATGTGAGTGGAGTATGTATTCTACCTGTTTCATTTCATTTATTTGTTCATTTATTAATTCTGGTTGTGAAGCCAACGACTCTCAGAAAAGCGAACTTACTCACTATACTAGCCAAGAACCCCATTGAGAGAAGACAAAGAAGGAAAAAGTCAGTTTAGGTGTGGGAGCAAAACCCTATCAGAAATACTCCAGGGAAAACCCACGCAGTCAGGTAGGGACTGAAAACCCAATCCACATAGTGCCCCCAGTGGGATTCAAACCAGGGTCCTAGAGGTGGAAGGCGAGGAAAGATACCACTACACCAACCCATAGAGAAAGGACCCCAACCCAACCTTTATCTATCTTGTCATCTTAGACCATTGGAAGGCCGTTATGTAATGGCCGATTATTGACCCACGCCTGGTCGAACAGTCGGCATCCTGAAGAAAGACGAAAATCTTAGCTGGTACATGACTGGAACAGGTCTTCGACAAAGCATTGATATTTGGGACTTACTCCCCTTAAAATCAGACTAGAATAACTTTTCCAAAGTTAAGGTTGTAGAATTCCTTATTTCAGTTTGAAAAGAAGTCTCCAAGACTTTTGAGTGCAATTGCAAATATCACTCATAAGACTCATTGTGGAGGCATGAGAAAAAAATCACACACTCTGAAACTTTTTAAAATATTTTTTATTAGAAACGTGATATTCATTTAATGACTTTTGTTGGAGCAGGTGACATTTGGTTCTTCATTGAAAACCCCCCAAGCACAAAGAGCTTGTGGACTTTGCACATTGCAGATTTGAAGGGAAGGGATGTCGCTCTGGGGTTAAAATGAAAATGTGGAACTAATTCTGACTGAGTCAGAAAATGTCGCTGGAAGGTACAGAAGACCGTAGCAGAGATAGGAAGTTTGGTGACAGAATAAACTTGATCTTAATGACAGCAGGAATTAGAATGTCATGATAATGGTATTGCCAGATTTTGATTTGGGATTCCTCCTCCAAAATAGAAAAGAAATGACGGACTTCACTTCCAAAGTAGTGAAGACCACATAGGTAAATCTTGTCAATAGGTAGACGGAATCGGGTGATGTCACAAATGTGCCTGTTTTCTTAACCCTCCAGAGTCTAGTCAGGGATATAGGGATAATGATCATTGCAACTACTTCAAAAGATCTTCATATCAAGATATGTCTTTTGTCACTTTGCTGCAAAGTGCACCTCCATAAGAGATTCTTAAAGGCACTGGACACGTTTGGTAATTCCTCAAAATATATATTAGCATAAAAACTTACTTGGTAACGAGCAACGGAGAGCTGTTGATAGTATAAAACATTGTGAGAAACGATGCCCTCTTAAGTAGTTTTTGAGAAAGAGGTAATTTCTCACTAAAATATTTGAATCTGAGAAAGACTTCAGGCCTGAAGCCTTTCTAAGGCATCTGAAAGCACACAAATTTGTGCAACAAGGGTGTTTTTTCTTTCATTATTTTCTTGCAACTTCGATGACCAATTGAGCCCAAATTTTCACAGGTTTGTTATTTTATGCATATGTTGGGATACACCAAGTGAGAGTACGGTCTTTGACACTTACCAAACGTGTCCAGTGCCTTTAAGACTGAAGCTATGTGAGCACTGTAAAATAGACACAAGGTCCATTATTGCATTGAAGTCATCACACCGCCATCTTGGAGGTAAAACGATGATGCAACAATGAAAATGCACATCTATGTACGCCCGGCGCACAGGATGGGCCAATGAGCAACCTTCTTATGACCTCTAGTCGAGGGCGCCCTACTCAAATGACGTCATAAGGTCTATTCCAGGTTAGTTCTGGAGTTGCATTGTCACCATTGAGGCACCATCCCCTTTAATAGTCAGGGCACTCCAAGGTCAAGATCTCTCTATGGGGTTGAGGTTGTGGCTTCTGTGAAGGTAGCAAATAGTGATAAATGAACACCAAACCCGTCAAGGCTGGCTTTTCTTGAGTTACAATCTTCATGCAGTTTACATTACACAGGTGTGCCTCAAGATGAGTTCTGCTTAGCACATTTTAACTAATGCTTTAGTAAAAAACAAGTTACCATCCAAAATGCTGTTTCATTCATACCCATTTTGTTGTTGTTGATTGTTTTTGCATAGTCTTGCATTCAAGCCGCTACCCTCTGGCTGAGCGGATAAGAACACCGGACTCAAGCTCTGGTGTTTCTGATCAGCAGAGTGTGGGTTCGAGTCCCAGTCGTGACACTTGTGTCCTTAAGCAAGACACTTAACCATTATTGCTAGGTCCCGTGTGTTGTGTAATGCATGTAAAAGAACCCAGTGCACTTATCGTAAAGAGAAGGGGTTCGCCCCGGTGTTCCTGGTTTGATCGGCAGCATATTGCGCCACAGCACCTTGTAAACCATTACATGGTGCTATAAAGGAATAGGTTATATACTTCAACGTAGCTCTGCATATCTTGCAGGAAAAAATACTGAGCGCCTTGATACGCCCCCGAGGGGTGTGATAAAGCGCTATATAACTTAGAGCCCAGTATTATTATTATATGGTGAGAAACACCCTTTGCACTGTGAAATATGCTCTTTTGCATTTGTTGTACAACAGCCTCTTATACAAATACACAAATGTATAAATTAGACTTGGGCGGTGAACCTTTCCAGATAGGGCCACATGGGAGTTGATGCTGACATCCTTAACAGGGATTCAGATGCATCGGGCGGCGTAGAGTTCACGATAAAATTCGATCACGTACAGAGGGGTGACTTTTTTTGGTACTCATTTTTTGTGTATGGATAAGACAGGGTATGCCCTGAACTTTTTCAGTGACTAGCCAGCGGGACCAGTCAGCTTGTCAATTAGCTAGTCCATCAGTTTTTCCACTATTCCATATTTCTCATTCTAGAGGGATGGTTTTTCAACACTGAACGAGCCAGACGGATCGGTTGGAAAGAGCTCCTTGGGTGTTTTAACTCGCATTTGGTCAGCAGAATGCTGTTACGGAGAGTGCTGGGCCCAATTTCATAGAGCTGCTTGAGCAGAAAATATTGCTTAACAATTTTCTGCTTAGCAGAAATGAGCGGGATACCAGTCACAAATTGTACATGTGACATGGTATTTTGGCTGGTATTCCTGTTCTCATAAGCATAATTTTGTTGTGCTTAGCTACTTTTTGTGCTTCAGCAACTCTATGAAATTGGGCCCTGGATGTAGCAAAGGGGGTGTAAAATAAAGGGATTAATTGTCTTCGTTTGAAAATCTGGACCAAGTTTGACAAAGCTGTTCAAGCAGAAAGTGTTCCTTTGGGAATTTAGTTGATAAACTTGATAAAGTGGACAGTCAGTTTCAGAGAAGAATATCTTGTCCTGCAATTTTGCAGGGTATGCAGGCATTAACTTCGAATTTGTGCGTACATTTTTGGGAAGAAAAAAACAATCAATTTTAGCAAGATGGATTAGGGTGAAGAATGTTCAACTTTTGAAATATAATGTAGGGGTGTCATTATTCCTGAAGCACTATTAGTATTATTCACAGATTAACAGTAAGCAATTTGGGGTTTTCTGCAAAAATACAAACAAGTATTTTTAGTGTATTTTTAAAGAAAGGGAAACTGATTTGAAATGCATTTGCTCAATAATTTAAACAGTTTTTTAATAAACAGCTTTTTTATTTCCCCTTTGAATGAAAGTGTAAACTATCCTTGGTTGTTATCTTGATATATAGCAGGAGTGGTGGAGTGAAGAAAGAAGAAAGTTTGCGATTTATTTCCAATCCTGTTCAAAGACCCATTTCCAGTGACATATCACAGATCTTCTTACCCAGATGTTCTAAGCTTTACACAGGTGTAAAGGCCAAGCCCCCATGGCCAAGCCTTGGAGGAGGTGGAGTAGGATACCTCAAGCTCGGTGTGCTGATACCATGCTGACATGGTGCCTTACCACTCACACAGTCAACACTGATACTGTAATTCTTGCTTTATGCAACGCTCAATGGAGCAGGGTGGGGAACCCTTGGAAGTGCAGTGCACTTTACTGGCTGCAGTCATGTTAAAGGGTAGTGCTGTGGTAGTGCTTTTCCTTCTTGGTTGATCTCTCTCCTCCACACCCCTCGTCCAAAAGAAAACATCCTAAAACTTATCAGTCAATGTTTCTTATTGAGGGAAACTGGTTTTTGTTGTTGAGGGAAAATAAATGAAAAACAGGTGAATGTAGAAGGAGGAATCCAGTGGTTTTGTGCTTCTCAGCTGGGTTGTTTTCTTTCCAGGAACCTTGCCTATAACTTACCTCTGAAAATTTCTTTCACTCAAGAAACTGTTTTTGCTTTATTGAGGAAAAATAAATAGTTTGCAAGTTGCATGTCACAGGTTATAGATGACCTCAACGCCATCGGCCTACAACACGATCAGGCTGTTCGTGCTGCCCAGGATCGGCCTGGATGGCAAAAACGAATTTCTAACATTGCAAAAACGCCTGGTCACAACGTCTCGAGCCGAGTTGGGCCCGAGTAGCGTCAACTATATATGTAGAAGGATGGAGACTATAGCAGTAGTGTAATATCTCTGTGTTTTCCGCTGGGTTGTTCTATTTTATGGAACGTTTGAGCTGGATACCAGCAGTTACAGATGGTACATGTGAGCTGGTATTTTGGCTGGTAATCTTATTCCAGTAAGTATAATTTTGCTGTGCCTAGCTGCTTTTTGTGCTTAAGCAGCTCTATGGTGAAATTGTGCCCTGGTATGGGTTCGGCTACCTTGGTTTGAATGGGGGTAAATTGACGAGGCTGCACCATAATTACCTATGGTCTATTTCCTTCATCAGCGAAAGGTTGTTTTCCTGTCATTCTAACACCAAGTTACTGTTGTTTTTGATTAACTGGAAATTATTTTACTCGTCTTGACAATAAAGGTACGAAGAACAAACAGACTTTCTTCCCGCCCAAGGACAGATTGGAGATCAGCTTGTCCATGTTTTTCTTCAACTGGCAAGCTCTTGCATCCGATCTTTTAAGAAACCCAAACCCGTCTTAAGAAAGTTCCTCAGGAACAACTATAACCGTTTCTTTGTGTCAGTGAAGAGATTATCAACGGTATAGAGGGACGCTCAAAAAGACTTCAGTAAGATTTGCCGCCATTTTAAGTCTCCACAAAACGCCAAAACTTGAAGGGTTTTTTCCTCGACAAAGAGTCAACAAATCCTTTGGGTGCAGGGATGTTTTCACTTTGTGAACACAGCCATCCTAAGAAAGACTCAAAAGATAAGTGAGACCTGGTGTGTAATCTTCTTCTAACTCTGCATTGTAATGACAACAGTTATCGTTGTACTGTCTGATGATAAACAAGTCTCGTCTTTTAACTGTGTCTGGAGGTTGTTTTTTGGCCGAAGATCTTTCATACAGTTGCTACCTTGGGTCAGACACCTTGTTATGAGCAGTGATTATAGCAAGATTCGGTTGCAGAATTGAGGCCGGACTATTGGAACCTTTCCTTTTCTTGTCTTATAACTTTGTATAATTACGTGATGTCCTTTGGTCTACTCAACGTTGTTTTGTAAGATTTGAAACTTTGCCTGCTGGAGAAACAATCTGTTACCGTTGTACTGCCTGATGGGAAACAAGTCTTGTCTTTTTATTGTGTCCACAGGTTGTTTTTTGTTAGATATGTGGAGATAAAATTTATTAAGTTTTGCAGTGACTCCATGCACATGAGTAGGATTTGAAACTTTGCACAACAGTGGAGAAACAATCTAGTAATACTATTACTAGATTGTTTCTCCACTTTATGTTCATGGTGTTATACATCAAACTATTACTAATAGTTTGACGTATAACACCATGAACATAAAGTAGGATTTAAAACCTTACATGGTGGCAGTACGATCTAGTAAGGTTTGCAGTAACAAGAGTAAGATTTGAAACTTTGGTTTTCAGTGAGACCATGAAATATATCTATGAATTTTTGAAATATCTCTCTATGAGTTGTGTTGGTTCTGAAAAGAACCTGTTGGTTTGTTGGTTTGCCTATTTATTTGCTTGTTTATTTATTTGTTTGTGTTTGCTGTAAGGCTATGAGTATTCACAATATTTATTTGTGTATTTAATAAGTATTTCTCGCTTTAGGGGTGGTGGGTTATGCCTCCTATTCTAAATTTTGTTGTTGGTAAACTTTATTGAAGGATAAATTTGGAAATAGATGTTTATTGAACTGAATGATTATAAAACAAGGCACAATCTACCATGACGAAATCCTGTCAACCTCCACCCATCCACCTCCATCCCTTCTTACTTTACCCAGCGGGGCCTGTTACCTGTTGATAACTTTGCCAGTGGGCACCTTGTTTGATCACAAGGCAAGGCTTGTTTTCTTACTGAAGTAGTTTATCTTTAAACGAGCTGCATCCGAAGTCAGGGCTGGAACAGCTCTTCCTCCCCAGACAAAATAGGCCAACGCTGGGGCTATTTATAGCCTTGAATCAACTGGAAGGTTTAGATGCCTTGATATGATGCTGGTGGCATGCTGCTGTTGGGAGATAATCTCATACAGCTCAATAACCTTAAGGGGGTGGGGAGTGGAATCAATTGCTGTGGGGTCTTTTTTTTTCTACATGTCATTTCAAATCAAATCAGGGACCTTATCAAGGGTTGTAGCTGGCTGGATTTTTTCCTTCAGGCGTTCCACGGATCCAATGGGGACTTTGGGTAAATCAAAGAGAAAGGGTATGGTACCCCCATTCACCATCCTGTCCTCCTGTCCTGTACCCACAGCCACGCCCCCCGGCCATCTATTAGTGACCCACTGGCCACCCATCTCTAAGGAACCTAAACCTCTCTTCGTTGGATGAAGATAATTCTGCTCATAAACCCTGACATTTAGAAACAATTTTTTAGAGGGGGGTTTATTTTGTCATCTTAATTTGATTTGTCAATGCTGTACATTATTCATCAAAGCAGCGAAGACCAATTTCAGGGAGCAGCTTAGAAAATCCTAGATTTGATAGCAATCTAATCATTTCTCACTTTTCGAAAATGTCTGCTTAATTGTTTATTTTTTATGTTATTAATTGCATGTTGCTTGTGGATGTAGATTGATGAAAACTGAATAATTCGACAGATGGGAAATATGCCCTTGGATTGCAGTGGATTGTAAAAGGACACAGCGAATTTTGTTCATTTCATCTTAGTTTACAAATGAACAGTGAAATTTGTCTCCCCGATGTGCACTAAAAATACTCAAATTTAAAGCAAATTGTATGGTTATAGTATAGCAAAAAGACAGCTAAACTTAAACTATAACAGAACTGCCAAAAAACAGCAACATCAAAACAATATGTAGAATATATATCAAAACAATTGTTTAAAAATATGTTATCCTCCATTCTACAAGTTGTTTTTATGGGTACATTAATTCCAATACTTTAGCTTCTAATAATTATGCTGTTAAGTACAAAGCTGTTTTTAGGAAATGTTTCATGGAAAAACTTTGAATGTTAACACAAACTTTGAGGTTGAGAAGAGCTTTGTGACATTTTCTCTGAAGATCTGTGCCGGCTTTCAGAGCTAAGGGTCAAAGGCTTGGGGGGGGGGGCGGCAGGGTTTGCCTTTTACCTTGTTAGTGACTGGCCAGCAGGACCAGTTAGCTTGTCATTTCACTGGTTGGTCAGCTTTTTCACTAGTCAATACTTCAAATGCAGTAGGGATGCATTCCAACACTCAACTAGCCAGCCGGACCACTTGGGAAAGATTTCTGACTGGTCTTCAGGTGTTTTAACTGGCATTTGGCCAGCTGACCACTGTTAAGGGAGAACGCTGGGGGGGGGGGAGAATCAACTCAATTTTTCTAACACTACAGTAAGCGCTGATTGATCAAAACATTCAGTGGTTACAATATGCTAAATCTTTTCAGGGCCGCTACAAGTATGTTGATCTGAGAGAGTTTTTGTTTGGCCTTGGTGCGGATGTTAAAGGCATCGTACACGTTTGGTAATTGTCAAAGACCAGTGTTCTCATTTGGTGTATCCCAACATATGCATAAAATAACAAGCCTGTGAAAATTTGGGCTCAATTGGTGATCGAAGTTTCAAGAAAATGATGAAAGAAAATACACCCTTGATGTACAAATTTGTGTGCTTTCAGATAGAATAATAAAAACTTCTTGCAAGAAGTTTTTATTATTTTAGTGAGAAATTACCTCTTTCTCAACAACTACATTACTTCAGAGGGAGTCGTTTCTCACAACGTTTTATACTATCAACAGCTCTCCGTTGCTCGTTACCAAGTCAGTTTTTATGCTGATATATATTTTGAGTAATTTCCAAACGTGTACGATACCTTTAACTATCCGCACCACTCGGTCTAGAGAGTCACTTTGTTAGTCTAGAGAGAGTCACTTTACTACCGACCAGACCGCAAGTTAATGCTTAACCTGAAAGAAACCCTCAAGTTTATTTTGAAGGAGGTCCGAATTCCACGCCAATCAATCCAATAATGGATACTTCCTATTGATTAATTATAGTTTGTACCACGAGCCAACCCTATGGTAGACCACAGCCTGACAGGATTCTCAAGACGCAGACAATGTTTGATCCATTGCCAACTGCCAGTTGTCACAATCTGATCAAGCGCTATTTATAGGCCACACTCTTGCTTTCCTAAAGGGATTGTATACGTTTGGTAATTGGAATAAACTGTTTGTTTCAATCCTATATAGTTGTAGATATATACCATAAAACTAACCTGTGAAAATTTCATTTCAATAGGTGGTAGCGTTTTTGAGATAGGCCTATTGCCAAAAATCTGGGGCGGTTATGGCCACGCGGGAAGAATAATCTGCAATTGGAATACACAATCTGAGAAACGCTACTGTCACTAACGCTTCTCAGATTCAAATTTTGGGGGATAAAAAGTGTTATCTTTTAAAACCTGTAAACAAGGGTGCTTGCTATGTGAGCCAGAAACACCGGGGTTAACCCCTACTCTTCCATGATACTGGTATGAACTTTATAATCAGTGAGCGTTCCAATTGGAGCCAATCAAATTTTTGTTGTATTGTTACCAATCCTGTACTTTAAAACCTGGAAGAAGTGAGATCCGTTCCCGATGAGAACAATTTAAATCTCAAATTACAACCCTCCACCGATCCTAGCGGGCGAGCTTCCCTAGCGGTTTTTGATCCATTCAGAAATTCTAGGAAAGGATTCAATAATTCTCCAAATATCAATCAAGTCAAAATTGTTCACTTTTCACCTGTTCATCTCCAATCTCTAAAAATGTAGCTGTTGATGAACAAATGGAAAATTATGTCGCCCCGGATGGCATTCCAAAGAGTACGATTATATTTTGTGGCAGTTGTACAAGTCGGGAATTTTGTGGTTTTTCTAAAAAATGTCTTCATTGTTCGAAAGTTTGAACAGGTTTTCTGGTTTCATTGAAGTGTAGGTCAAGTTCAAATCCGATGCGGCTCGATTTGTTTGTGTTGGTAAAAACAATCTTTATGTGTTCTCTGACTTTTTATCTGCATGCAATAAATGTACGCATTTACAAACTTGTTTAGGTAACCGCATGTATAGGGTTCATATCCCACAAGAGTTGAAATTGTTAAGATTAGGGATTGATATTAATATTAAAATATGATATTGCGCTTCATCATGATTGTCTTGCAGTGCTCATTAATTCTATGACAGGTGTTCTTTTGTTCATTTATGAGACCTTTTTTATAGCACCTCGTAAGGGTTTACAAGGTGATGTGGGTGCAATGTGCAGCCAACTATGTAACACTAGGAGTCAGTACTGTAAAGGTATGGTCATACTTAGGTAATTTGTTTACCGAAAGCGTAAATGTTATAAAGATGGTAATGGTGGTAAGCATCTCACAAAATTATTTTGCCTGAAGTGCCCCTGTTAATTAGAAATCAGTAAAGTATGTCAACAAATTTGAATCTCCAAAGATCGCCGGTGGGCGACATTTTTGTATTTTGGTGCTGTCCAGTTTAAATGCTGTCCTCAATTTGGCTAGAAATGTGATTGGTACCCTCTCAACGTGGATGGATTTGATGTTCTTGATCAAAATACCGTGACAACTTGTTACTGGTTTTTTTCAACAAGAACAATGTAAACACTATAGTCAACTGGAACTTTCACAGGCGACTTTCATTGTTTCTTTATAATTTTGCCTATAATTCAGCATTATGTCGACAACAACGATGACCCTCCCTTTAAACTCAACACAGAAAGGGTTACCATTAAGCAATTAACAAATTAAGCAATAATTTAATCAACCACACTTCTATCAGTTTAATATTGACTACTCTCCGTCCACACCTATCCTGTGTAAATTGATGTTGCAGCATTTCTCGACAGTGATAAGTAGAGGAGGATACGAAATGAACATCTCTCAGGAAAAGTGTCACAATTCACGTTTTCTATCAACCCTCATTAACGTTGCTGGGGCCTCATGACAAGATCAACTTCCTTAAAGGGGAAGTACAGCACTAAGAGACAGCGTCGGCTTTCTCTTGAAGATGATCAGAGCATACTGATCAAAATGTTGGGTTGTAACACTGCTGTTTTTTCCCCAGAACCACCTCAGCAGAATCGATGGTCTTTGGGCTTATTTTTGAGGTCTGAATATTGACGGGTTGAAGTTGTTTTGATCTCATCTTTAGTGAATGATAACTGAATAATTCCACATTAAAGACAGTGTACACTATTGGTAATTGTCAAAGACCAGTCTTCTCACTTGGTGTATCTCAACACATGCATAAAATAACAAACCTGTGAAAATTTGAGCTCGATCGGTCGTCGGAGTTGCGAGATAACTATGAAAGAAAAAACACCCTTGTCACACGAAGTTGTGTGCTTTCAGATGCTTGATTTCGAGAACTTGAGGTCTCGAAATCAAATTCGTGGAAAATTACTTCTTTCTCGAAAACTACTCCACTTCAGAGGGAGCCGTTTCTCACAATGTTTTATACTACCAACCTCTCCCCATTACTTGATACCAAGTAAGGTTTTGTGCTAAAAACTATTTTGAGTAATTACCAATAGTGTCCACTGCCTTTAACAAGGTTACCCTCGGGCAAACCTTTTAGCATGAAACTCTCCAAAATAAGTATGAGCAGTTCTTTAAGAAAATTTGAGCACCGGGGGGCCTTGTTCCAAATCTCGGCTTGGGCTGCGGCTTTGGCTTGGGCTGTGGCTCTGGCTTGGGCACTGTCAGCTATTTTGGAGCAGTGTGCATTTTGCATGTTGTTTCCAGCATCAAATAAAGCCTGGAGCCAGTGACAGAGCCTAAGCCGAGGTGTGGAAAAAGCCCCTGGTGTGACGAATATTCAAAAACAAGGATGACTGACGTTTAAATTTTTTTGCACTATTCCTTTAAAGGTATCGTACACATTTGGTAAAGACTCTGAAAATGTATGGCAATAAAAATTTACTTGGTTAGAAGTACAGCAGCTTTGGATAATATAATGAATTTTGAGAAACTTTTCACTTCGAAGTACTGCAGTTATGGAAAAAGATGTCACTTTTTATCCCCCAAATTTTGAATCTGAGAAGCGCTACGGCCTTAACGCAGATTGTGTATTCCAATGCAGATTATTCTTCCTGCGTGGACATAACCGCTCCAGATTTTCAGAAATATCTCAAAAACGCCCTACCACCTTTTGAAATGAAATTTTCACAGGTCATAATGAAAACTAAGTATACAAAATAGGACAAAAGCTCTGTACACACAACACGGCGCGCCCGCGCACACACACACACACCCGCTGTGAAATAATGTTATACATTGTTATGGTGGTTGGGTATAAGTTTTTATTAAAAATGGTCGTTGGAAAATATTGTCCAATAGACACAGCTGTTGCATCAGTGTGAAGATGATTTCACAGGCTTCGAGAATGACGTCACCCCAAAGGCTACACTGAAAATGGTCGAATCATCTTCTCGGTTATGATGTAAACAAATGGTATCACCAGAAAGGCAGGGATATTTTGTTTAATATTCTGATCACCCCAAATTTACAGCCTCGTTTTTTTTTTTGATATGACCATTTGATTTGAACTGCAAATGCAAGCTAATGCTATTACGTGCATTGTGTGTACGCGCGCACACACAGAGAGCAAATGTCCAAAACTTTTCATTATGTAGTTTTATGGTATATATCTACAACTATACAGGATTGAAGCAAACAGTGGGTTCCAATTACCAACATATACAGCACCTTTAAAACAGTAAGAGTGAATTGACTCACACATGTCAATAGGTCAGAATGATATTAGGACAAGCTCATTGTCACTATAAGACAACGGGTTGGTTGGTTGAATGGGTGGAATTAAATATCCTCTTATATAGTCTTAATTTCCAGGCAGGATCAAAGGATTTCCAGGGTTTGGCATATGATGTGATTAGGTCAGTGTGGTCATTAAGTGAAGACAGATTTGAACTGATGATGATGTGGACTGCAATTGTATCTACTGAGTATGACCATGTGACGACCATTTTGTGTCTAGTACCCCTGGAATGGAGACCAACTATTGCCTTAATGGGCATAACATCAGTTTAGGCACCAGCCTATGCTGGATTTCAGCCTCAATCTGAATATCTTTAAAGTATTTTGCAAAAAATAAAACAGTCAACAAATGTATATATGCATTTTACAATCTGGGTTGGAATTGTTGGTGCACCCGCACATTGGCCAGACCCCTTCCCCCCAGTATGGGTTGATATTTTTGAGCACAGCAGTTCACAGCAGCCATGAAATTTGACCCTACTGTAGAATCTGGAAGGTCGTTGGTTCGAATCCCAGCTCGGGTGCCTGTGGGAACTTTTTATTTCAGTAGGACTCAGGAAAGCACTACATCAGTGTAAAGTAAAACTAAAACCGAGTCCATTGCAATAAAAAAAAGGGCTGTTTAAAACCAACCAGTAAAATAGGTCAATATGGTTTATTTTGCTGTTGACTTTCCCAGTGGTGATGTATTCACGGTTGGCATTTTAATATTATATGAAGCTGTGTTCCTTGATACAAATGATCAAATCCTGTAATAGCTGGTGACTTGCATTAACGTCCGATTCCTGAACCGAACCGAAGACTCTACACCAAATGTCTGATGCCCTTCCTTTATGACAAACATGTCAAACCCTCCGACTTTAACAAGCAATCAGTTATTAAGAATGAACAATTCCCCAAACATTTTCTTTGAATGAATAAATCCGGCAGATGACAAGGATATGAAAGTGGGGGAGTCTAATCGGGTACATCCTCTGGGTTTATGGAGGAATTTTGGGACTGTTTAGGTTTGGAAAGAAGTAGGGGCTGGAATAAGGCCTCTCTGGGTCTATTTTCTGCTCGTTCGTCAGTGGGAAATATTGGGGTATGAGGAACTCCAATGACAGATCCAATTAAAATAGTCTCCCCTTGTGGTGATCACTCTTACAGAATTTGGGGAAAGTTGGAGTGGCTTGGACTTGTGATCTTTTTTATTGTTAAAGTAACGATATTCGATTTGGAATCAAATCATGACACGGTGCACCTCAATGAGAGGTTGGCGAGGTTACTTCTGAGGAATATTTCATAACAATGTTTCATAAAACGTTTCATTTTAAACCCAACTTGCTCTTCTCAGAGCCATCACTTCATCAAAGACTATTTCTTTAGAGGAAGCCAGTGGATTTGGGGAAGGGGGCGGGGGCGGGGGCTGGAGGCTGGGGGTTACTTGTGAAACATTCCAGAGGTATTGATGACTTTGTGAAACATCATCAAGTGGAGTTAATTTGCCAAATCGTGGTTTGATAAAAACAAAAGGCAATTAATAATAACAATAAAAATAATAATAATAATAATAATAGTGGCTTCTTATATAGCGGTCATATCCGTCACTCAGTGACGCCCAGGCGCTTCAACATTCAGTTTTTTCCTGCAAGGTATTGTGGAGCTACGTTTTTGAAGTATGAGACCAATTTCTTTACGTAGCACCTTGTAATGGTTTACAAGGTGCTGTGGCGCTTTCTGCAGCCGATCAAAGTAGGAACACCGGGGCAAACCCCTTCTCTTTTCGATAAGTACACTGGGTTCCTTTACGTGCATTACAGTTACACAACACACGGGACCAACGGCTTTATGTCCCATCCGAAGGACGCAGCTATAATGATTAAGTGTCTTGCTTAAGGACACAAGTGTCACAACCGGGACTCGAACCAACTCTCTGCTGAACAAAAACACCAGAGCTTGAGTCCGGTGCTCTTATCCGCTCGGCCACGACACGCCACAGAGACCAGGTATAACTATCTTGCAATGTTTTGTAACTTAACGTTTATTTACCCTAGCTGATAGGAGACTGCCCCCCCTGTACATTTTTACAAGATGAGTCAGTGTTTTTCAAAAAAACAAAAACCTGCCATGGTTATTTCTCGCTGTAAAGCTTTGTCTTTGTTCCTCCCACCTGCTTGTGGTTGGTGGGTGATGACAAAGAACCAAGACTTCATATTGTTGATTCAGATGAGTTGGTTCCTGACCACTTAACTTGTCATGTTGGAAGCCTTGGTAGACCATGGGTTGACTAATGTACCTAATTGACTTCAATAACACATCAAATTTAACAGCCTTATAGTTTCATCTTTGGATATTAACAGAAGACATTGAAATTCAGTCTTGTGAACTTTGATTAATAACATTGGTTAGATTGTCGAAGAGCAGTATTTGCACTTTATGTGACCCCAAAAGATACATGAAATAACAAACAGGCCCCTGTGAACTGAAAGTTCAACCTGTCTTCTAGATTCACAAGAAAATAGTTAACAAATAGTTTTCAAACATCAGGTTTTGGACTGTCCAGATAAAAAAACTAATTGTTTTACTCATTTCAAGCAACAATATTTCAAGGGAAGTTTTCCACCATGACCATCTTTAGACCATGTAAGTTTGCAAATCTGTGAACGCTTATATTTTTACTCTTACCAATGTTGTAACGCTCATCTTTGGAGCTTAAATGGAACAGATGACAATAGAAGAATCTGAGCTTCGAACAGGTATCAGGAAATGCTCTGTGTGATACTTCTTTCTTAGCGGAAAGGCAGTTTTATATTTGTTTTACGAATTTTGGTGTGTTGAAAGGTTTAAAAAGTACAGAATTGATACTAATAACAAAAGTGATCAATTTAATCTGAAAGCCCATTTTCTATAACAGGGGTGTGACTTCTCAGGAATCTTTTCGGATTTCAGGATTTCTTTAAAATCTCCTTGAGCCTTTTAATTTTCTTGAAAGAAGTAAAGTGATCACCAAAGGGAGCGAGAAATAGTCCACATTGTGTCCAAGCCTGTAGTTCTGTATTTCTGAATTTCTGATGATGCACAGAATCTTCCAGTCTCCTAATTTGTAACATCTGGGAGGTTCCTGTGGGGTTGGGTAGGGGGTGGCTGCTAGGCCTGCAAGCCATTTTCAAGGATCTTTTATTTTCATCAGAGAAAAAGTTTTAAATGCTGTCAAAGTTGAGGTGTATTTTTTTTGGAAAACATGTTTAATTTATTTTCAGTAATATCAGAGGATGCGGTTGGTTGGAATTCTTTCCTTTATTTTTCTTTAAATCTCTTGCAATTTGAATGAGTGCAGTCATGCAGCTTGAAATTAATGATATTTTTTTGTTCACAGCAAAAAGGTTTGCACTTTGTGACTGTCAATCTTTGAGCTAGTGGGTTCTTTTGTAAACATATGATGTCATGAGTCACATTTTTATCTGTAAGGACCCTTTGACAGCCCCCCCCACATACAGGCTTCGCTCTGTGCTCTGTGGACAGACAGTGTTTACTTTTTTTTACATGACTCACAAGTCTGTTTCTTTAGTGTCCTGTGGTTTTTACTGTGGTAGACATGCACCATCAATTAACACTGAGGGGTTGCTTTATGCTTAGTTAAGTTTGTTAATGTGACATACTTGAGGTTTTAAAGTCCTTATGGAGGCTCATTGAAAGGAAATCTAATGATATTCAATCTGACATGTACTTGAAGCATAGAGAAAGGACAACATTTTTCTCTATGCTTGAAGCGACTGATTTCAGGGGTTGTCATGAAAGTTTTCCAACATGACTTACTTACCAGCGGGACTAGTTAGCTTTTCATTTCACTGGTCCATATTATTTTAAGGTTTCCTACACGTCAAAGCTTCAACATTGTCATTTGCATGGGACTGGCTTAATGCATTTCCTATGGGCTTCTGGTAATCTGGTGATCAATTATGGCCCTTTTCGAAACCACGGCTCTCGCGTTGGGCTCCGGCTTGGACTCTGTCTGTAATTATGAAAACGCACACTTTCAGTACGGGGAGTCAAACAGGCAGACTGTGCCCAAGTGGGAGCATAAACCTACATGTAAGCCGTGGTTTTGAACTTGATACACTTTGATCATGCGGCATCCATCTTTTGTCATATAATAATAACTAGTTCTTATATATAGCGCATTTAACAATAACATATCAATGCGCTTTACATCAGTGCCCTGGTCATTGGGCCAATAACATTCCTCTAATCTTTCTCAGCTCCCTGGGGTGTATACAGCCCCGAGCTGCCGTGGCTTTTTCAAACACAATATCAACCTCTACCTTCGCAGGTACTCCTTTATACCCCTGGGCGAAGGGAAGCAATTATAGTAAAGCATCTTGCTCAAGGACACAAGTGTCACGACCGGGACTCGAACCCAAACCACTATGACTTCACCACCAGAACTTGAATTCGATGCTCTAAACCGCTCGGCCATGACACCCTATATTCCCTGTACCCACCTTGATATTGGTTCCCATGCAACAAAAAGGAACCAGACTATTTTCCATTCAAACAACATTTGTGCCTTTTTCGAAACCTAGGCTTCAGGCTCCAGGCTCCCGCCTCAGTTTGATAGTGTGCAAAATTACATACTGCTTCAAAATCGAAGAGGAAGCTTAAGCTGAAGCCAGAAACCCAGGTTTGGAAAAGACCCTTGGTTTTTTTATTGAGTGGCAGAAAAACATTTTGGTTGCACATCGCCAAAGGCATATTGACATGTCATGGTGTTTCTTGGTAGTATTTTCCTTTGGTGTACCACTACCAGCAGTAGTCGGGAATGCTTAATTATATACAGTGGATTTGTTTGATTACAGTATATTTATTTGACTTTTAGGAGTGCTTGTGGTTTTTGTTTCCTGTGTAATTCAAGCCCTCCAGTACTTTGCATTACTCCCTACAACCTGTGTCTGAAATGAGCCTAATACCCCAAAACCAAAGCTTCCAGTGTGATAACACGAAATGCACCTTGTGTGCACCATGTTCAAACAATGATGACCTGTTCACTAATAGGTGGATTTGTTTTCATGTCATTACTTCTCATGTCCCCTGACTTTGTAGCCCGTGGCACTACAAATGAGTCATCCCGGAGTATAAACATTAGCTTTCTTGTGGGGGGGGGATGGTAGCTCTTGCGGTAGGGATGTCCATCATTCACAAGTTTGAAGGAATCTCCTGCAAGGCACAACATGTCTTGAGAAAGTTCGGAGTTGAAAGAACAACAACCCTTCGTCTTGGTCTTACCATGGAGGAATGATCACACTGCAGCCATCTTGTGTATTTTCAGTCCATATTGAGGTAACCAAAGTAAGGTTTAAGGTAAAATCGCCAGCTCTGTTCTGGAATAATAATACAATAACAAGCAAACGTCAGATTCTCTATATATAGTCTCCTGTTGTGATTCCCTGTCCTTCCTTGATGAAAGGATACTTCCATTAGATAATAAGAATGTCTAAGGTGCAAGAGGCCAATACTAAGGCAAAGGGCAATGGCCTTCTCTGCCTCCTTGGATCTCTAGGCCATTTGAGGTTAACAGGACTGATAAGATTGATACTTTTAAACTATAATGCTGTCATTTTACCAACTTTGTGTGGCTCCTCTCTAATTTTTCACCATGGTTTTACAAACAGTCAACATTACCACTTGTTGCTGTTCTTCAACCACACTAATTGTGACTTCTGACGGCTCCAGTAAGAAAGACACAAAAGCCCTTCTATACCTTCTGGCCATTACAATATCATTCACAATACCAAAGTGACCACTGAAGATATTGACACATATTATTATCAACAGCAATTTATGTCACGCTGTAATGTAACAAAGGAAAGCCAAGCCACAATGTAGCACCACCTACCTGGAACTTGGTTTGTGGGTTTTATGGCAAGTTTACTCTTCTGGTGGTTCCTTGTTGTTTTTATTGGAGACAGAGTCTTGGTGGTCCAGGTGATATTTTGACATGGATTGTAACAGTCTGGGACAACAGTGGTTTAGGGTGGTGGATGATTTATTATGGGCTTTGATTTGAAGATGTTTTGTGAAAGTGCCTGTGAAGATGCCCAAGTTGTGGGCCAGCATCTTTACATTGTCTTTTATTTAAACAGTGGTCCACCAGTCTTTGTGGTTCGCTGGTCAAATGCCAGTTGAAACGACTGGGGACTGGTCAAAATTATTTCCAACTGGCCGGGGCTGGCTAGCTCATGTTTCTTCCCAAAGCTTTGTATAAATGCTCCTCAGAAAGAACGCTAATTCCTGAACAGGTACAACTTTATTAGCCTTTTTGAGATATGGTGGACACTGTAGGAGTGCACTGTAGGATTTGGGTGTATACAGACAAATTTACCCAAACCAAACAGTGTTATAGTAATGTGTCTACCATATCTCAAAATGGCTTATGTGCCGATATTGGGTTTGTTTTTTTTCAGGGAGAGGGGGGTTCTCAATCATAAAATCTGACTCCCGAGGTGATCCCTGGAGTGTTCTATTTTCCTGATAGCATGAGTAAAAGCAGTCAATATTTGTTTTATAAAACCCTGTATGATACACTGCCATAGACTTCTTGGTACCAAGCAGCTGCCGTTGCTTCGGGTATAGTACACTGGTTGCTATAGGCATAGAACATCGGTTGCTGTGGGTGTAGTACTTTGGTTGCTATGGGTTTAGTACATTGGTTGCTATGGGTAGAGTTCGGTGTTTCTTCGCGGCTTTCTAAAATAAGACATATCATGTTGTGCGCTCTAAACCAATCACAAGGCAAAATCTATGTAGGGGGGCGGGTTGTTATAAAAAATATTACGCTCTGTACGACCTCGGTCAACCCCCTAAGTTATATTTGACCCTTGTCTTCCTTTGAAATGATCAACAAGGTTTAGTTTTTTATTTGTATGACCTCAGCTACTTTGGGGATCAACTTTGAGGTCTTGCTTATTTATTGTGATATTATTATTATTTTTATGCTGTGTGAGATTTATTTTACTATAAATTTGAGTTTTTATTTGTTTTGGCAAATATTTGTGTTGGGGGGCGAAGGTATTTTTGGATTGCCCATTCATATTTTGTTGGATTATGTGTTTTTCCATAATCTTTGTAAAGAGCTTAAAGTACAAGAGCTTTCAGCAAATGGTTTTAAAAAACTGGTTTGGAATGAGTCAGAGTTGAAGAATGACAACAAACAAGTCGGCGTTTCCAGACTGCAAAAAGGAATTCCTTGATTCCATTGGAAAATAAACTCTGAAAAAGCAATAAACAGACCGCGGTATTAATGAAACTTCATTGAATCTGGTTTTCATTGTGTGGTTTTTTAAAAAGTCATTAAGTGCTTGCTGATGGAATTGTAGTACAGTGGTGTAGTTTGAAGAAAAAATTGTTTGATGGACAGCAATTTTTTTGATCAACAACTTGTGGTTTATGTTTGTTTACTCAAAGTTGCTGATGATATGAAAGTTTAGTACTCTTTTCACGTCAATGAAATATTTCTGGAGTAGGCAGTGCTTCGGGCTTGCCTAACTTCACTCAATAGATGACGTTTCAATTCCGAGACTTGAGTAAACCTTTTCTCTTACCAGGGATGGGCCATGATTGGTTTTTGAAAAACCGAATTCATTCCAATCATCTAGTTCTGAGGAAAAATATGACAAGAAAAATTACCTTCATAAATAAGTGCATTCTTTTTTGGGAGAAATCAATCATTAGCCCGCGGCACCAAGTCAAAACCATGACACATAAGAGTAAATCATTTTATGTTAAATCATAGTACCATATCATTTTAAAAGAATTTTCCCCCTGGCTTTCCACTACCTTCCAGGGCTCGAAATTTACACTGGACCGCAAGCGTTGGGCTAGTAAACTCATGACTGGACAAGTCCGGCGGTCTTGTCAGACGTTGAATCTCACAAATATCTTTCAATTTTGTTCAGTATGGCAGTATACCTTCCCTTAAAACAAATGACATAAATCTTCTCTTAGTGCTTTTTCAACTAAAAACAGTTTTTATGTTAAACTGTGTAGACATTCTTCTGTGAAGCTGGAAAAGCATAGAGTCTTGGGACTTTATGCTTTCCCAGCTTCACAACAGAACAAAAAAAAACCTTGCCCATGTATGACCTGTTTTAACCCCATCCTCTTTTAAAACTTGTATGGCTTTTCAAAAAAGAAAGTTTGGTTCCCCCAAACACTTACCCCCTACTGGTCTCACTTCCTATTGTATCCTGGCACAGAGGTTCTAGGGACTATTGGCAACTTACAGTCAAAAAGGGGCCAGTAGATTGTTTGATAAAAGGCAGGAAAGTCTGTTGGAATGTGGAAGGAAAAATGGGGGAAAAGTTGGGCCTAAATGGGATTCTGCGACCTCATAAAAAGGTTGTTTACAGAATTGTGCAGAGAAACCTGGGGATTTAAATTGCAGGAAAAGGAAAAAAGAGATTTGCCCAGAAAGACAAATGATGTTTGTCCTTCAAGGAACAGACACTTGAAGTAGACAACTTAAGCTTGCTTCATTAATCAAGCTCTAAAAGACTCCGTTCTTTAAGAATCTCCCGTTTTGTTGCTGTTTATTAATTGGGGACTTCTCTCACCCTCCACACAGCATCTCGATCTTTAAATTATCTCAGACAAGGCTTGAGAAGGTTTTTTTGGCAGTGTTTGTTCAACAAAGGATTAAAGAAAAGCCCACAAAGTGGACATGTTCTGCAGAGCATAATTATGAAGTGAAGAAGTGAGTAATTTTCCGTTGTTAACAACCTTGTTATGGAATGGTTTTTGCTTTTGAAGATAAGGGCACATCTCAAAAATCTGAATGGTAAGAATGTTCTAATTGAATCGGATCATATATATATTTTTTTACCCATACACCGGTGTGTGTTCAGCACTGTGTACTCAGTTCTTTCCAGATTCCTGTGAAAAAACAAATCCACAGACATGTTACTCAGTTGGGATTCAAACCCACAACCTTTGCCATTCTAGAGCAGATGTCTTACCAGTAGACCACCGAGATTGCCCGGAGTCGCACTCCACCCATAAACAAAAGATTTCCGTGTTTTTTTTGTTCACTGCCCACTCACATGATGCCTGACACTTGGACAGATGGTGGCTGTTCCCTGACCGCCATATCTCAAGTCTTGGCATAGAGAGATAATTCTGGCTGTGCTGTCGGAAAAAGACACTGACTGATGGAGGCACCTTTTCCGGTTTGCCACTGCATTAACCTGTGATACGATATGTCAAGAAACGTTTGTTGTGACTAGAGCCTTTCTCTCCATTACTGAACCCACTTGTTTGGTTTTCTCTTGTTCTTCATTGTGCGCCTATCTGGCAGACGAGGGACAATAAAGAGTTCCAAGCTATTATTCCCCTTCCCCAAAAGAGGATCATTTATTAGAAGACTCCTAGGAGAGAATGATGTTTAAAGGCACTGGACACGTTTGGTTATTACTCAAAATTAGCATAAAATCTTACTTGGTAGGCTGCAACGGAGAGCTGTTGATAGTATAAAACATTGTGAGAAACGACTCCCTCTGAAGTAACGTAGTTTTTGAGAAAGAGGTAATTTCTCACTAAAATATTTGAATCTGAAAAAGACTTCAGGCCTGAAGCCTTTTTCAGGCATCTGAAAGTACACAAATTTGTGCAACAAGGGTGTTTTTTCTTTCATTATTTTCTTGCAACTTCGAAGACCAATTGAGCTCACATTTTCACAGGTTTGTTATTAATATTTTATGCATATGTTGGGATACACCAAGTGAGAATACTGGTCTTTGACAATTACCAAACGTGTCCAGCGCTTTTAAGGAGTTCCAAGCTATTATTCCCCTCCCAAAAAGAGGATCACGTTAGAATGCTTCTAGGAGAGACTGATGTTTAAAATGAAATTTCAAGTCTTCAATAACTTCAGAGCATGCTTGCCTTGGAATTGGATTACTCACTGGCTGGGTTTGTGGACCTTGTCCGGGCTTGGGTGACCTCCATATCCTTGATCTAGGCTTTAGTGCCCCCTCAAAATATTCTCAATGTCATTCTGACTTTTCGTTGGAAGAAAGTTCCAGACCTGATTTGTTAAAAAAGTCATTGCCCTTACACCAACAAAGAACACGGACCGCTTCATGCTCTTCACCAAATAAACCCCGAGACAAATTTACTTATTCTAAAAGATAATTTGTAGGTATCTTGTTAGATTATTTCCCCCCTACCTAGAAGTAAAGCACTTTCCATACATCATTCCTGCTCTACTTTCCGTACAGTTTCCCTCTCTTGCTTTAGAAAAGCAAATATGCTAAAAAATACAACCTCTGGCCTTTAATTTCCTACTTCAAAGGCACCTCAAAACCCTCCCCAAATGTTGTTTTGTAATTGAAAACTGATCGTCGCCGGTATTGTATCAGAACCGATAAAAGAAAACAGTTAATAATTTCTTAGGATTTGCCTTTCTGGCAGACTCCCCCAATACCTCATAATATCCTAAGTGTTGTACAATCCAAGGTGCGGACGTCATGCATTTTATCCAACTTAAACTAAACAAGTATTTTTGTAGGATTTAAAACCCAGACTTCCCAGTGGCTATGATTAAGTCCACTTCTCCACCCCCCCCCCCCCGAAAAAAAATGATTACAGTTACATTTGGCTGTGATAGAGTCGTTGTTGCAAATTGACAGACAATTTCTGAAGGGGTTTTTCTAGCTAAGTTGATTCTAAAAGGCTCTAAGCTTTTCAACCTGAGAAGAAAAGTCAAGACGATAACTGAGCTCCTTCTTTCCCCACAGGCTTGTTGGCCAGTGAGCCGCTTAACCAATTTGTAGACCTCTTTAGTTCCTGGCAAATTGTCTTTTATTATCCATTTTTGCAACATTTAAGACTTGTAGAGAGGAAAAAAAACTGGACTAAGGTTCAATATTTCTTATTCTACCACCTTTCTTTGCCGCTCTCATCTTACCGCAATACACTCTGCATGACCTGGGCCCAATTTCATGGCTCTGCTTACCGCCGAATTCTGCGCTTGCGATCACCATTCTTCGCTTACAGGGCAAGCGCCAAATATTTGTGTTTCTGGGGGGTTTTTTAAAGCAGGATTTACTCAAATCTAACATTATTCATCAAAGAATTTTGTTTGAACCTTTTAAACACAAGTTCCTATTTAGACAACTTTACTCAAGTTTAGGGGATCAGGTTGGCTCAGTGGTTTCTTTCCCTACCTTTCACCTCTGTAGACCCCGGTTCAAATCCCACCTCAGACCGGAGCCTTGCATGTGGATTGGGTTTTCAGTCCCTACCTGATTGCTTGGGTTCTCCCCATTTGGGGTTTTCCTCCCACATAAAAAACTGAGCATTTCTTCTCGTTTCCTATTCATTCTATTATTGGCTAAATTGTGCTGTTGGATGTGAAATAAATAATTAAAAGTAGTTCTCCCGGAAACTACTGAACACACTTCCTAAACAAGAAATTCTATAATTTATATTTTAATAACGGTATACCACAGGTTTTTTGGGTCTCTCTTGTCTACGTACCAGCTATTGGAATAGAGAGCTCACTCCTCACCTTATGTGTGGTGTAATACAAACACACTAAATTTACACAGGTGTTTAATGATGAGCTTTTAATTTATTTGCAGGACTAAAGGTGTGAATGGTTATCTTGCATTGAGATTTACTGGGGCTGTAAAAAAATAAATTTGGCGCTCTGGTTAAATGAGACCCTCCCTCAATGACCTCCGCCCCAAGTGAAGAGGATTGGAGCTGGTGGAAATTATAATTATTTGGTTGATACCCAAAGTTGTTTGTTGCAAGCCTTGAGGGAATTTGATTTTGTGTATTTGTGGATCCTTTGTAAAGACCTTGTGGGGTGGTTGAGGAATGAACGTTGCAGATCTTTAAGTTAAGCAACAGGTGTCTTCAAGGTCAAAGGTTAATCAATGAGGTCAAAGTCCAGCTATCAATGGGGGGGGGAGATTGGGGATGATAAATGGCATTACTCTGTCAGATTTGATTAATGTGTGCCCAGTGGGAAGATTGTGATTTTTTATAATTTGATTTGTCGGTGCTGATGATTATCAATAATAAGTGTCATAAAACCTTGTGGTTGTCACAATCTAAGATCGTACCTTCATTCATCCTGAAATGGAATTGCTTCGTAGGATCAGGTGTTGGTCTGTCAACCTTAAAGTCTTCATGACTAAGAGAAAACTGTAAAAAAAATTAGGTGAATGAAGTAAAATGATTGCTCGAGCGGGATTTGATCCTTTAGATTAAATCCAGGGCCCGATTTCGTAGAGCTGCTTTTAAGCGCAAGAAGTAGCCCAGCACAACCAAGGTTACCAACCAAAATACCATGTCACACATGTTACATCCGTGCCTGGTATCCTTTAAATTGTTTGCTTAGTAGGAATTTGTTATACTTTTATACTTAAGCAGCTCTACTAAAAAGGTGTGTGATTTCACAGGATTTTGTTGTTGAATTCCTTGTACCTTCAAATTTTCTTGAAAACAGTCTAGCAGTCATCAAAGGGAGAAACAACTACTCCACATTGTGTCCATACCTGTACTTTTGTTGTTGTTTTCCTGGTGATGCATTTAGTCTGTAAACTTCCTGAATTGTAACATGGTGGGAGGTTCTGGGTCTAGAATAAGGGGGTAACCCAGGCCGGCAAGCCACTTTTGCGAATTTTTGACATTTGTCAAATCTCATACCTGATGAAATTGGGCTCTGAACTACTCTCTTCAACTCTAACCCTCCCTCCCCCCAAACCAAACACAAATCTTTTCCATGGATTGTATCGGGGTCAGCTGAGACGGAAGGGCTGTTGGGCGGTAAAAGGGAGCTTGCTTTTAATCTTAAAATGTTTTTTACCAGATTTCTGATATCTCTGCAGATTAAAAATACTGATTGCTTTTAGAAATTGTTTATGTTAACTAATATCAGCATCTGAAAATCAAGGGACGATTTCTCCTTTGTACTACGCTTTATTCGCCAGTATTTTTTGTAACAAATTGTGACTTTGTCAGTTTATAAGTTTTTTCTCGATTTTGTAAGTGTTTCATAATTGGGATGCGTATGTTTCAGTCATGGCCGGCAATCGAGAAGATGACACCCTTGTTCGTCTCAGTGTGAGATTTGTTTTGTTTTTGAGGTGAGGGTCTATAGTTTACAGCCAGTGTTTCAGCTTTTCAGTGTTAAATCATTCAATTCCTGCAGTGGTCCTTGAACGAGTTAATCTACAATTTTGATAGCAATTGTAAGGACACCCTTATTGATGAATAGCTTTCCCCACAATGATACACAGCCATTATTGGTCCTAGTGTGGGGGTTGGTCTCGTCATTGTGTTTGATTCAATGTCATAAAAAACACCTTGAGCTCTGCCTACAGTTGTAGAATCTCACTGGAGAGGAAACCCCTGTTTTGCATTTGATTTTTTTAAACACTTCAGGAATGATTAATTGGTTTACCGGTTCAATTTATCAAGATCTGTTCATTGAAGCCCAATCCCATAAATCCATGCTGTTATAAGGTGACGGCTAATGCCTATAATTAACTGAAAGGATGGCGTCTCTTTATAATTAGACAGGTATTGAAGTCTTTAGGAAAACATTTGTCGACCTATAAATCCAACCTCCCGTGTTAAATGACCTAGTTTTAAAGAAAAGTTGTACCAACCCGTCTGATCTGGTATGCTTTCTCTTTTTCTATTTCACGTTGTGTCCCAATTTTGAGAAGTATTTTATAGAATTGGTAATGACCCCATAGACCCAGGATATATATTTTTGTGTGTGTGAATTGTCATCAAGAGTTGAACTTGAACGGAAAAAGCTTACATTAGCAAACCTTGAGAAAATGTTCCACATGACATGAAGTCACATTCAGGGAGAACATGAAATGTTGAAGTGATTCTTCAGTGTTCCTTATGTGTAAACAAGCACAAGTCGACTTATATCTTTGCTAATTGCTTCTTCCCAATGAAATGGACTTAACCTTTCAGAGTGTTGTTTCCTTTTTACTGATAAAGTATACAGTGGCATTAAAGAAATTTCAAAAAAAAAAATATTCAATAGAATTTGCTGTGCTTAGCGAATTTTGTGCTTAACAGGCTTTATGAAATTGGGCCCAGGTGACATCATCAGCAGCTTTTCATTTCTTCTCATGTCACTTTACTTCTGACGCGGATCAAGGATTGCACCCTAATCAGAGTCCTTGCTTAGAGAGTTGTAAAACCTTGGCTTGTTGATGTCTTGATGCTCTAACCCTCTGTATATTAAATAAGAGATTAAACTAAGATCAGCTGTAATACTGGTCAAGGTTTCCTCCCCTAGTTCACAACCTTCCTCGTAGCTTACTTTTCCATATATCGATGATTATATCTCCGCCAGATATTTCCATCTGATACTTCGCAGAGGCAAGGATCACCTCCATTCCTTGTTGTTATCTCGTCGTCCCCTTGAAATGTTGTCCACGTTTACATCTTTCTCATAGAAGTATCTTAGCAGGGGAAAGGTACCTGACCCTCACAAGAAAAAAAGCTGGCCTGGTAGGCAAAGGAATAAAATGCCTACTGGCTATTGCCTTGGTGCCCCTTTAAACCTTCCAGTACAAACTTTCATTTTCCTCATGGAGGTGCTGTTTACCAAGCAAGAAAATGCTTCTCACTTACAAACTTACAAGAGAACCAAGTACCAGGCCTATATTATCTTATTTCAACCCCCTCCCCCTTTTCCTGGCCTCTCCTCCCAGACGTTTTTCTGATACTTTTCATCAGTTGATAATTTCCACATGTATGTCATCATCGATGATGTGTTTATGAGTTGGCGCAGACCTGGAATTACACGGAGGCCATGGTGACCATGGCATCTGTTGCCCCTTTTCTTGGCCTTGGTGCCCCCTTCAAAAGTTTCACATAGACTTTAAGATTTTCCAATGGAGTTGCCCTTTGCAAAATGAAAATGGCCTTGCCCTCTCAAAGATGAAATTCCAGGCCTGTAGGCTACTCATATCTATTTAAAAAAAAATGTATTTGTGATGAAAAGTTTTATTTCAGTTCTCAATGAAACGTGATATCAGTTGTAACTGCTATACCATTGGTAGTTTCTCATGCGTGCAAAACAAACTTATATTGCATTTATAAAAATCAACACACAAAAGATTGGCACGAGATTCCATTCTGTTTATTCTACTAACCCAGAAAGCTTGCCGGTCATTTAATAAATATAGGTCACAGAATAAACAGTTTTTTTTCTGAGGTTGATAAAGCGTGCTTTCTTGTAGCTGTTCGTTGGAGGAATTCATGTATTGTGGATGTTTACGGGTCATTAGTACACTAAGTCCAACCTTGAGGGGGTATATTCCAAAGGTATTCATCCCTGGCTGTTTATATTGTGAGGATGTTGCTACTGTTGGGTCCTGGAGTAGGTTTTGAAGCCTCGGTTGCCGTGATCTTGGTCTCAGTGCTTTTTCAAAACATTGTGTTAGCCAGTAGCCAGAGGGGCTTGTGGTAGTCTTGAATTTACACACATACGTTAACCTTCATTTACAAGTAAATCTAGTTGTGGTTCTGTCTTCGGGAGAAAGAAAGAAAAAAGTTGTTAGCGAGACGTACACCAATCGAAATATTGAGTTGTTGCACCACTTGGGATAATTGGGATAATTTAGTTGCCATTGTACCAAATGATTCCAAATTGGGAGAAGGTGTTCCATTCAGGGTGCAAGTATTTCCCAATTGAGATAGTTAAGTTGCCAATGTACCGAATGATTCCCAATTGGGAGAAGGTTTTCTAATCAGGGTGGAAATATTTCGCAATTGGGATATTTTTAATAGTTGCTTTTTTACCAAAGGATTCCTGATTGGGATCATTTAATATCCTCAATGGGGGTACAAGTAAATGCCAATTGGGCTAGCTTGCTTCCAAATGGGACGAAAGAGGACCTTCATTTTTTGCAAATTTCCTGTTTAGCAACACACACAAATATCCACACTATTCAAAGTATGTGAAGTAGTTTCCTTTCTTTCTTGATGCAAGAGAAAGCTACAAGACTCAGTATTGGTATTTAAAAGTAGCACTCTATGTGCAACCTTGAAAATGTTGAGACCTCTGGAGGGCTCTTCGTTTCACTGGATTTCACTTCAATTATGAAACCTTAATCAAGCTTGATTGCACTTTGGTTTGAGGTAGTCTAAACCAGGGTACTCTGAAGTGGTTTTCGATTACATTTAATGGAGTTTTGCTTCTTTTTCTCTTATCTTTACAGACGCAACCAACGATGTACCAGGGCCACATTCTTACCACCAGCATAAGCATCACCAGGGTAATGGTAGACGGCATTCAAGGAAGAGGAACCAAAATAACCTAGCATCACAGCTCTACCAAATGCATCAAAGAATTAGCAAAAGGTATAACTTGAAAGTTGTTTGTTACAAAATAAAACAGTAATAAATCTGTCAGAAATCCCTTGTGGTTTTTCTACTTGATATTTGAAATAAAAAGTTGCATCTCCTTCTGGTGATCCCTCTGCTGCTGCTTCCCAGGCTGTATCGTAAACTTGTATGTGATCCCTGGTTAAACAGTAGTTACAGGTTGAATAGCTTCTGACAGGCAAACCCCCCCCCCCCCCCCGAACAAATGCATATACAAAATGGCATTAAGCTAGATGGCTCAGTTGGTACAGCATAATTAATCCAGAGGTCTCAAGTGTTCACATCCCGTACTTAGTAACTTTTTCTTTGTTCACCCCAAAACTAAAATAAAACAAGCTAAGAAGGGGAAAATCTTGTTTTAAAGGGATTGTATACATTTGGTAATTGGAACCCACTGTTTGTTTCAATCCAATGTAGTTGTAGATATATACCTTAAAACTAACCTGTGAAAATTTCATTTCAAAAGGTGGTAGCTTTTCTGAGATATTGCCGAAAATCTGGAGTGGTTATTTCAACGCAGGAATTATGATCTGCAATTGGGATACATTCTGAGAAACGTTACTGCAGTAACACTTCTCAGATTCAAATTTTTGGGGATAAAAAGTTATATCTTTTTCCATAACCACAGTACTTCAAAGTGAAAAGTTTCTCAAAATGCATTATACTATCCAAAGCTGCTATACTTCTTACCAAGTAAGTTTTTATTGCCATGAATTTTCAGAGTCATTACCAAACGTATACAGACCCTTTAAGTAATTATTTGATTCACTGGTGGGTTTTTGGGGGGCTTAGGATGTGCCATTTTACAAGTGGTACATTTAGTGCAGGAGTTAACTTACATCTTTAGCCAAGTCTTATCTTGTTTTCTAATATGTAAGTGTTGTTTGAAGCTTTGCATGGTGTGGACAAATAAGAGGTAACTAAAATAAATAGTAAACTTGCGGGTACAACCATGTGTAAAAACTCTTTTGTGGGAGTGTTGGCTCTGAAAAGAGCCAGTGGGGTCTCGACGTTTCGAACAGTATACTCTGCTCGTCTTCAGGAGAAGAGTTGTTACACATGGTTGTACCCGCAAGTTTACTATTTATTTTAGTTACCTCTTATTTCTAATTTGTGTTTACAGTATAAACAGACAACAAGAAGACAACAGTAGCAGCGACACATCAAAGACAGACGCCTCCCATCACCGGAGTAAACGTTTCATCTCCTTCACGCGCCACGTGGAGTTGATGGTCGTCGCTGACCACAAAATGTTCAACCATCACGGCCCCAACTTGGAACATTATCTACTCACGCTTGTTGCCTTGGTAAGTAAAGACCGCGCTCTCCATGGTGTGAAGAATTCGGTTGTTAACATTGTCTCGTAGTAATTGCAAATGTTATTTCGGCGGCTCAGTGATATAAGGTCGTTAATTGCAATTTCATAATGAAAGGTCATCAAATGAAAATTGTGTATAAATTTGAAACAATTAAATCAAAATCTAAAAATAAATGTTTTACTTAGAAAACGAATGTTTCTTTTTGCCAAACAAATACCATGAAGACCACTCTTGATCAATAAACCCCATTTACCAGGAGCTCCAAAATATGCAAAAGCAATTTTTACGAAACCCATACAAATTGCGCTAATGACCTTATAGTCCTGAGCAGACGATTTGTCTGTCTGTCAACTTTGGCCGTGTCTGTAAATAGCTGTTAAAGTCAGATGCAGTGATCTAGCCGCAGCCGTTGATGATCTAGCCGAAGCCACTGATGCAGTCAAAAAAAAGCATTTGATTATTTCGCTCCGCACTTGAAACCGTTGGTAGTGCAGGACAATTTAAGAAACTCTGGCAGCATTAGATTGTAAACTCCATACAGTGTTTTCCAACCTTGTACCCAAGGTACATGCCAACACAAAAGAGCCAGATCCCCCATGGTGCCCTGCTATCATTCCTGACCTATCAACAAATATCATTCATGACCTTTCAACAAAAAGACAAACTTGACAACCCCCCCCCCCCTATTGACCAGTTCACTTTCTTCTTATCACTGAGTTTACATTGAGAGTAAAAGAGAGATGGGGGTATTGTCCTGTCAACTTTGACTGACAGTTATTCACTGATTGGCGTCGTGTCCACCTCATGGGTCTACCCTTGCTGACAGCATGACACGCTGCTGTATTGTTTCTGTTGTCACTTGGGTGGCACTTGGTATCCAACTTGACACTTGAAAGCGGACAAGTAGTTGATTGATTGATTGATTGATAAACACCCCCCCTCAAGTCTAGAAAAACAATTACATCATCATGAAAGAATGTTTGCTGTTAAATAAGAGAGCAGTTTTTTAAAAGTTTGTATTGGTATCCACAGGGAAGGGTAGGTTGTAGCAGGGAGGAATGATGGTTGTGGACACATCTCTTTTTCTCCCGGAAATTAGATTATGGATAATTTGGTTGTTAAATTAAAGATAACCTTCAAAATCTTCAAATAAGCTCTGCAAGTGTTTGTGTACTTGAATTGTTAAAGTGCAGAATTTTATTTTAGTTTAAGCAATTTACATGGGAAGCAAACTTTTGCAAAATGGTTCTTTGTGGCTTATCATGGCCGAGTGGTCTAGTGCGTCAGACTCAAGCTCTGATGGTTGAATCATTGGAGTGTGGGTTCGATTCTAAGTCATGACACTCGAGTCCTTGAGCAAGACACTTAAAACCGTAATTGCTTCTCTGAAGCCAGATGTATAAATGAGTACCTGAGAGGGCTGATTCAATATCGCGTTTGATGAGTATGGTTTGATTGCTCTATGGTTTGATTAAGCAATACTTAATGCAATAGATGGGGGGGTGCATGCTCCCTGGGGAGTTGAGGAAGTTTGAGGAATGGTCTAAGGGATAATAATGTTAGAAAGCACTTTGATCTAGCTAACTAGGGTATGTGCGCTATATAAGAACTAAGTATTATTATTAATGGTTACATTTAAGACTCGCATGTTGCATTAAATTACCGATACGGTGTATTATTGTATTATTCATTTAGGATAATAAGATTTGTTGGAGTGTTTTCTAATAATATTGTAACATTTGTTCCTGTCTTGATCAAAATAAATCCAACTCATTGGTTATTTGTTGTGTTTCCATTACAGGTAAATAAAATATTCAAAGATCCAAGTATAGGAAATGATATCAACATAGTCTTAGTTAAACTACTGGTTCTTCACAGGGAGGAGGTAGGAACATTTATCTTCAGGATTTTCACTTAAAATTGTAGTATTTTCTTATAGAATGAATACCCTCTGAAATGAACATGACTTTCATCTTTAAATTTGATATGTTAAACTGTGTCGATAGTTTTTCTCATTTTGATTCTGGCCTTGTAAAAACTTTGTTGGTCCAGTAAAGCGTTTTAGCTACAAGCTCTGTGGTCTTGTGGATTTTCTGCCCAAATTGGAGCCCCGATGCATTCTGTTCACTACTTTGAGTTAGACCCCATCACGTACCAACATCATTGCATGGGTACATAACCTTTGTAGTCAGGGAATCAGACCTAAGATGGCGATCAGATGTATAAAGCCCACAGGAATAATGACTTGGCTTTTACATCTTTTTTTGAAGGAGGATTTATCCATCACCTCTGATGCCCCGCAAAGTCTTCGTAATTTTTGTATCTGGCAACAAGATAGGAATAACAAGAACGATGATCACCCCCATCATTATGACACCGCTGTCCTCATCACAAAGTAAGTCAACTTTCTGTTCTCTTATTCTCGACTTTAAGAAACTAATGGATAATATGATGGGACATTTGTTTTCTTTCTTCGGGTGAGGTTCATTAAATGATTTATAATGGTTTCATAGACTGATCAGTGATAGATCATGAAGGTAAAGATAGTTGTGGCATTTGGTGGCCGAGTGGTCAAGTGCACCGGATTGTGTTCTGGCATTTCCGATCAGCAGAGTGTGGGTTCAATTCCCGGTCGTGACACTTGTGTCCTTAAGCAAGACACTTAACCATTATGCTTCGTTCAATTTTGGAGCAGTTTACAATTTGCATGGTCTTCCCAACATCAAGCGGAGCCCGAAGCCTAAGCCAAGGTTTAATATAGCCGCAAGTACAGGATTGGTTACTTTAAATAACAATGTTTCAATCTGAACGGTCACTGATCATGAAATGTACAACATCCTCCAGGGAAATATGGCAAATTGAAATACTTCCAAAGTCCAGGAAATAGCATTTGAAGATTGAAAGCCCCCATCAGTTGTTTCCTCGGTATATTTGTCAGTCGCTTTCCCCACTTTTCTTTCCGAGCAAACCATTTCGCTTTTGACAGCTGAGATGAAACGGCGGACATCATTTCAAAAAATCACCATCTTAAATCTTCATTCATCACACCAAGAGATCCCTAACCTGACACGCCTCCGAGTCTCCCTCAGAAATTCCGTAACATTTTTCTAAAATCTCATGAGAAAAAATTTGACTGGCATACTTCAAAATACTCATGATAAAAATAAACGTATCTTTCGAGAAGGGTGGGGACGAGGGAAATGGAGAAATTCTTAACCCTCTGCAGGAAAACATGTTCCCTGAAATACTGATTCATATCACACTAGGAGTTCCGTAACCTGGCACGCCCCCGGAGTCCCCCTCCGAACATTCTCTAAAATCTCATGAGAAAAACCAAACCCCACTCACATACCTCAAAATTCAGAGCATAAAAATAGTGGTTTTTTATCATACGTAATGTTTGTATTCTATCTTTCAAGAAGGGTGGGACCAAGGGATATGGAGACATTCTTAACCCAATCCAGGACAACATTTTCCCAAAAATATTTATTGAATGACCCCCCCCTCCCATTTTTTATACCCCATGGGAAAAAAACCCAGTGGAGTAATGATATTTCCCTGAAGTAACAAGCCATCAAAGTGCAAGATGGCGTAAATCATGCATAATTGCTTTAGTTTGTCACATATTTGTAATGTCAAAGGAGGGTAACAAATTACTTCTTGGAACACTGCATTCTTTTCCAATTATCTAGTTTTGGAGGACCACTTTGAGACATACCTGTTTGATATTTTCACTCCGATAAAGTTTTGTCAATTTGTTCTCATCAAATGTTTTGTCGTCATACAAATTTTTTGTTTTTAAACTAAGCCTTTTCAATATTTGTGTCTGTTTGTCATTAAAGAGCGTACTTGAAATAGTGATAATTCTGTGGATGCCCTCCCCCCATGCCCCCTTAAGGAACATTTACTTTCCTGTTTGATCGTTACCAAAAAATGAACCACGGCAAAAGGAGGGGATACCTTCTTCAATAGACCATGCAAGCCCTTTGGGTGAACAGGGTTTGCCCTTAACTTTTGCAGTGATTAGACAGGGGGACCAGAGAGCTTGTCATTTCCCTCGTTCATTGGCTTTCACTATTCCATATATCAAATGAAACAGGGTTGTTTTTCACCACCTAACTAGTCAGTCAGAATTTTGACTGGTCCTGAGGTGTTTTAACTGACATTTGGCCAGCGGACCACTGTTAAGGGAGAACGCTGGTTACCACATTGTTTTAAAGTTTAAAGGACACAAATTCGTGCTTGAAACATTCAAAATTGGTGTAAGGCTTGCACACTATTAATATGTGTGTTATGGGTAAATTTAAGCTCTCATAGAACTGCTAAGCATTTGTATGCTGACTTAAAACTTGCAGGAAGCCAGTTTTAAACAATCTGCATTACATTGCATTTTGGTTGATGACTGGTCTCTGCTAAGCAAAGTTCTTATAAAGCTTTTATGCTTATATAAACATCCACTCGTTAACTGCTATAAAGAAGTAAGTTTGTCTGCTTAACAATATGCATGACACGGCATTTGGTCTGGTGGGTGGTCTCTGCTAAGCACATTTCTTAGGAATGCTTCTAACCTTACAAACAGGATATGCATTACACAGCACACAGCAGTTTTGTTTTGGTAACCGGTCTCTGCTAAGCAAAGTTCTTAGGAAATCTTCTAAGCTTACGAAGACCGCGGTGATTTAAGGTTCTGGCGATAATTGAGTTGTGTATTTCTTATGATGAATTAGATCTTTAAAGACAATGTAACGTTGTAGTGGTTTTATTGGGTGTCATATCCTATTGGAATCAATCAGTCCTTAGGGTACAGTAGAATGCTGTTAAACCTCAAAATCACCACAGCCAACAGTTTGGTTTCGCTGAACTTGACCCGTTGAAGTCATGAATCAAGGAAATACACAGCTACTGTATTAAGTGAACATTTGGTGAAGATCACAGTGTTATGTTTTTCCAGTGGCACTGTATTTTGTTTCAGTCAGAAGTTGGAAGCATTCTTTATTGACAGATTCATTGAATGTTCAGAAACCACTGTTGGGGGCATATACCCAAGGAAGTGGCAACCAGTGGTGTAGCCAGTGGGGAGGGGCAAAGACATCATTGATTTGGGGGGCTATTTAATGTACCGAACCCTTCATTTGTTCAAGAGAAGGGGGCAAGGGTTCTGAGGGGGGGGGGGGCTGTTTTTACCATCCCCCTCTGGTTACGCCACTGTTGACGGCTTCTCTGATGTGTTAGACGATCGGTGGATCTCAACCCCTGCTACTTTTCTCCCACCCCTCTCTTTCCCCCTCTTTTGCGTGCCCTCTCTTCCTCCTCTTATCACCCACTCCTTGATCCATCTTTCGGGGGTAGATAAATTTAAAGTCTTGGAAGTAACTGCTAAATTGGAAGAAAACCTACCCAGACACAACCTATCTCTTTGCCACTGCATAAGGACAAATTGATGACACTAGTATTTCTTGAGAAGGTGATAACATGACAAGGACAAAAATTACTCCCGATTTCTTTTTTAATTGAGAAAATGAAGCTAAACTTTCTTATTGTTTTATGTGTGTAAGCGCAAATGTATTGCTTCTCTGTCAACGACTTTCATTTGAGGTCGTTTTACTACTCAGTGTAGAACAGCTGAGTCCAGACTATGGCCTCCTTCACATTTTTTGCTCGTAGTGAAGTAAAGACAGAGTCCAACCTGGGGTACTCCACAGAGTCTTAAGCCCCTCCTTCCTGTCCTCAGTTCCTCTTCCCATCTCGCTGCTTCCGAGTGCATCAATTCCCAACTCGAGTAAGGCTTTAATTATTGGATTCACCTGTGACCATCTTCCTGCCTCTGTCATTAAACTTCATCAATGATACGCAACATCTGGGTGTCAGAAGGAGTGAGGAGGAGGCTTCAATTCAATCATCATATATGACATCGTCAAATGTCTCACTTCCCTGATTCCATCTGAAATCATCTTTTTTAAACTTCATGGATGCTGGTCGTAAGTTTCACGCCTCAATACTTTGCAAAGCCTGTTGGCTAGTTTGAGTTATTGGGAATATTTATGTGAAATATTTATCATAGATATCCTGATACTGATAGCATAAAAGTGTTTGTCTATCCTAGGGGATGATTATACCGAGATCAACTAAGTTGGTGATTTCATGACTTGTGTGTGACTTGGATTATAGCGAGGGATAGTTGCGCAGCGTCTCAAACTTGTCCTCTCGAAACTTATGCTAAGAACAGAAAAACATGCTTAGCATAAACGGATGTCCATCCAACAATCCAAACAATTTATGTGACTGTTGTGACTGATGCCTGGCTGTTTTGCGTGCTAAGCCACAAAATTGGCCAAGCAGTTTTTCCTTTATTACACCATGACCAGGGCTCAATTTTATAAAGCTGTTTAACATGGAAAGTTTTCTAAGCACAGACAATTCCTGCTGAACAAAAATGGGTAAAGTGTTGATGTACTACTACTAAGAAATAAACATTGCTTATGACTGGTACCCTGCTCATTTTTGCTTAGCAGTTCAATTTCCTTGCTGAACACAGCATAAGAAAATTGGGCCCTGACCAAATTGTTACCTCAAAGTGATAAGCCCAGTGAGAAGTCCCTGGGTACCAGCCCCTTAGGTGAGATAGAATGATGAATTAGACAGTAGTCATAACTACAGATGTTGCTAGCATTCCCGTGTCTGAGTTGACCATATGGCATTCCAATTTGGTATCAACCGACAGTCATAAGTTATTGCTGATTAAACCATGACATATAGAATATCCAACCATGGTTGATGTGAATCTGAGGTGAGGCTATAGGGATGAGGAATGAAATATTGGAAAAGGAAAGCACTCTTGACAGGGTCTGTGTACGTTTGGTAATGACTCTGAAAATTAATGGCAATAAAAACTTACTTGGTTACTGGGGTTACTTTAATGTTTGAAGCAAAACTCCATGAAAATTGGTCAGAAACAGCATATATGACATGGCCTCTACTAAAGCAAGATTGTTGTCATTAGCTCTTCCATATGCTGGGATCTAACGCCCCAAAGGTCCCAGCATCGTACACCCTTGACACTCTTCTTACACCCACCCACTAAACAACCAGCATGAACCCACCTGAACTACATCCGGGCATAACACACTGTACCCACATCGTAACCCACACATCATAAGGCTAACATGCTTCAAAAGATTACCATTATCAGTAAAATCTCCCGCCCACCACCAAACTTTTTTATTTATGCCCACCTAGCCCCCTTTCATGCACCCCCCCCCCCCCGACACCCCTCTTACACCTAGCAGGGGGACCGACCTATCTGGGTATTTCCTTTGCCCTGTATGGCCTTCATTGGTGCTGAGTAAGTGTGAATCACCGAGAACAAGGGAAAGAAGAGCCCCAGTAAGGCCCTGTTTAAAGCTACGATGGTGCAGCAGCATTGTTGAAAAGGACTCTAGTAGTTGACTAGTTTGAGGGTTTTTTTTCTATGAGTTTGGAGTTTGGAGCTGAGGTTTTTGAGTTTCGATTTGACTTTTTTGAAGTTTGGAGGTAAAGTTTTTGAGTTTTGAATTGACTTTTTTTGAGTTTCAAGTTTTAAGTTGACTTATTCAAGTTTCGAGAGTCTCAAAAACTTCAACTCGAAACTCAAAACCTGACAAAACTTACACTCCTCATGTTATTTTCTTATTTCCACAAATAGGACATGCACCACAAACATAGACAACAATTGAGATAAGCATTCTTCATTTGCATTTTCTATGAAAAATACATGACATCATTTCACTCTAAAACTCAGTTTCCTTTAGAAAACCCAACTAAGAACCTATTACACACTTCTTACACACTGGTTCATTAATTTAAAAAGTGATACCCCTTGCAAGTGAAATTGTCACAAGTTTTCATGCATTTTTCTAAAGCCGCCAAAATTGTGCCTTCAAAAATTGTTCCTTCAAAACTGTTGTATACCTTCAATTTAATTCTGACATGCACATAACCCCAAGTAGTACCATTGGGAAGAGAAACTTGATTTGCTCTAAACCCATTCACTGTGAAGTTCATTTATGCTTGTACCAGACGCAGACACAAAACCTGTGATATGAACTGAAGTCATTCCGGTCTTGCCTGGTCATAAATTGTCTCACCATTGGTTTCAAATTCCAGGGGATCTGTCATCCCAGGGATCTGGAGAAACCCTTTAAAGGGAAGGTATACATTTGGTAATCACTCTGAAAATTAATGGCAATAAAAAACCGACTTTAGAAGTACAGAAACTTTCGATAGTCTAAAGCATTTTGAGAGTCATTTCACTTTGAAGTAATGTGGTTATTGAAAAAGATATCAGTTTTTATCCCCCTAAATTTGAATCTTTGAAACATTACTGTCAGTTACGTTTCTCAGATTGTGTTTTCCAATTACGGATTATGGATTATTCTTCCTGCGTGGACATAACTGCTCCGGATTTTCAGCCATATCTCAAAAACGCAACCACCTTTTGAAATGAAATTTTCACAGGTTCGTTTAATTGTATATCTACATTTATATCTAGTATTAAAACAATCAAATGGTTCCAAAAACCAAATGTATAATTTCCCTTTAAAGGGTTTGCATAACATTGGCAAGGTTGAAAATAATGTTCACAGATCTACCTACACATAACTTACATGGTATCAAGATGGTCATGGTTGAAAACCTCCCTTGAAAGAGTTGTTGCCGGAAATGCTACAGTTTTTGAGAAAATGAGTGAAAACAATCAGTTTAGATCTCGCAAGTCTGAAATCGGATGTTTGAAAACAGTAGAAATGTGCAGGGTTTTTTCACTATTTATGTGATACTCTGATGAAAGATTGAGCTTAAACTTGTACAGGTTTGTTATTTCATGTATATGTTGGGTCACACGAAGTGCAGATACTGGTCTTTGACAATTATCAAGTTGGCCGCCTACTTTAAAGGGATCTTTTTGTACAGAATTACTCAAGAAAACTTAAGAATGAAAAATAGACACATACAAAAAGGACAATGTTTTCCCTTGATTTTCTATTTTTTCTCATTCTTAGTATATTGTGAAAGTGAAGTGAAGTTGGTATTTTATTATTAAAGTTAAGTTTTTCTTTTTTTCTTTTACAAAATAAGGAAGTCACCCTCAGGGTTTTCCATTGCTGTGGTTGAACTTTCCTCCACAATTAAACTTTTCCAACAAAGTCTGAAATTGATGTCAAACCATGGTCAAACTAACACATGAAGCTTTATAGAATGTGGTATTGTGAACAAAAGAAAGAAACAAAATATTGGGGCATTTGCTGAACAAATCAAGCATAATAAATTAAACATTACTTAACTTGTGCCCATTAAATACTTTTTCGTACACAAGTGTCTTCTTTAAGTGCAACGTTTTCCATGGTTTAAAACCTCCACAGTCTTCAAGTTCAAAAGTTGACTGCCAGGTTTCATTGCCAAAATAGGAGCCGAGGAATTTCTGTGTTTGTTAGTTCTAATTTGCCGGTCAGGCTTTTGAAAAGTTTTTTTTCTACTTCTTCCTTGTCCTCTCATGAAGGCGTTCAGAGAAATAAGTGGTCCTTGAATTATAATTCAGTTCAACAAATCCCTGTCCGATTGTGCTCTGGGAACATCTCTAATTAAATTGTTCTTAAAGGTCAAGTTGAAGTTGTCAGAAAACACATGAAAACATTTGTGGTTGAAACCGAAGTCTGAATCTCGCATTGTTAGAAAGCATAGCTGAAAGGAGCTTAATTTTTAAAGTAGTTTAAGGAATGCTTCATCAGAGCAGAGGTCCTGGTTGAAGGCTTTGCCCAAGCATCGTTAATTGATCAAGTTTTCAAGCTCGAAGATGGAGTGCTTTTTAGGGTCAAGTTTCGTCCACCAACTGTGCTCATCAACCCGTGAAATACTAGACTTGAGTATTATTACCGGATTAAAGTGAATGCAGTCTTTATGAAATCAGTGACTCACAGTGGACAATTCGTGTACAATCGGCGAATTATCCTACATTCTAAAGTGAGGGACAGTCTCTAAAGTGCTTTAGAAGAAACTTAGAAACCAAGATATAATCCCCGTCAAAATGCTAGGGCCATCTGACAATAAACATACCCTCCTCCGTCCCCCGCTGACTGTTTTTATCATTTTAGATTTCTTTAGGATTTGTTTCGAGTTAAGAGTTAAGACCAGGATAGATAGGAGTCACACTTTCACTGACCAAAGCTTCTGACAAAATGTAGCAGTTCTATATAAAGAAGAAGATATCCCAAAGCATCCCTTACCTCGAAAATCAGGCAAGGGGTTTTCTTCCCTAAAGAGGCATTGCCAGTTACCCTTCGTTCCCTTTTTCCCCCATGAATTTGAATAAACTGTAACTTTTTCTTGAAATCTCAAGGGTTCGTAGCAATTACCAACGTACCCCTCAGGACTGACCTTCTGACCCTTCTCCATGACCCCCTTTTTATGCTTGAAAACTCCAGTCTCTCCTTCATCTAGACCTGCCCTCTGCTAAACTTTAATATTTTTTTGAAAATGTTTAAAGGGTTTGTATACGTTTGGTAATGACTCTGAAAATTAATGGCGATCAAAATTTACTTGGTAACAAGTACAGCAGCTTTGGATAGTATAGTGCATTTTGAGAAACTTTTCACTTAGAAGTAGTGCAGTTATGGAAAAAGATATCACTTTTTATCCCCTAAAGTTTGAATCTGAGAAGCGTTACTGTGCAGCAACGTTTCTCTGATAGTGTATTCCAATTGCAGATTATTCTTCCTGCGTAGACAAAACCGCTCCAGATTTTCGGCAATATCTCATAATTGCTACCACCTTTTGAAATGAAATTTTCACAGGTCAGTTTTATGGTATATTTCTAAAACTATATAGGATTGAAACAAGCAGTGGGTTCCACCTTTTAAAATGAAATTTTTACTGGTTAGTTTTATGGTATATTTCTACTATATAGGATTGAAACAAACAGTGGGTTCCAATTACCAAACAAATACAATCTCTTTAAGAACTCGAGGGTGCTGAAGTAAATTTCCTGTGTTATTATTCTCCCGTCTCTCCTCCATCTAGACTTGCCCGCTGCCAAGTTATATATTTTCTTGAAACTGTTTTAAGAACTGATGGGTGCCGAAATAAATTTCCTGTGTTATCATTCTCTGATTTCCTTTTGTGATAGTTTTAGGAATGGGTTCAGTGTTTAAAGTGTTAACTGAAGAACATTCACAAACTTCTTTGTAGGAATTCACTGACCAGCAGTTGAATTTGTTGTACAATCCTGTTGTTTTACTCAGTGTTGTTTTATGCTTGTGGAAAACCTGGTTGAATTAGTGTGCTGTGCTGTTGGAGAATGACATTGAGTAAAGTTTGTATAGCTAAAGGGAACATGCAATATTTGTTGAAGAAAAAAAAAGGGGAAAAAAAAGGTCAACTTGAAAAAGTCTCTGGAAACTTGATCCCTTGCTCTGATGTGGATTGGTGTAATGTTTGTTTGCATCTTGAGGCATCTATGGAGTGTTATCAAGGTTCTTACTCTTGTCTTGTGTACAGTCGGGGAACTTGACCTGACCCTGGTGACCTTTGTGACCTCTCCCCTCCTCTCATCTCGTGGGAGCATCAATATATAAACACAGATTTGTTTAGCTCTGAGACATAAAGTTTGGACCGGTTGTTTCGACTTGTACTACTTGCAGGCCTGATACTTGGTTCTTGGAAGGGCAGGGCAGTTTTTCCTTTGTAAAAGGCACCTCTAAGAGGGAAATTCAAAATTTCTACTGAAACATTTCAAAGGGCATCAAAACATTCACAATGTATGACCCTTCCTTTAACACCAATTGTAAGTGAGTACCAGGTATGGGTAAAGGTATCGTACACGTTTGGTTATGACTCAAAATATATATTAGCACAAAAATTTACTTGGTAACAAGCAGCGGAGAGCTGTTGATAGTATAAAACATTGTAGGAAACGACTCCCTCTGAAGTAACATAGTTTTTGAGAAAGAGGTAATTTCTCACTAAAATAATAAAAACGTCTTGCAAGAAGTTTTTATTCCTATCTGAAAGCGCACAAATTTGTACAAGGGTGTTTTTTCTTTCATCATTTTCTTGCAACTTCGATGACCAATTGACTACCAGGTATTGGAAAAGGCTTTTAATGCAGGCAGAACCTTGAAGCTATAAAAAGAATTTCGTCTGTCACCAGGTGGACATGTTTTCAGGCTTTTTTATTTCTCTCTACCTAGGAACTGTCAAGTTAAAAATACTTGAAAAGAAAACTAGTTGTAAACCTTGCCATGATATATTTTGAAAGGTTTATTGCTGTTAAAGGAATGTGGGAGTTTGCATTTTAGCTTAATTTCAGGGGAAGTGATTCTTTCAAAGCTGAAATGTTTACTGATAAAATTTCCAAAACTTTATAGGCTCTGCACCGTTTGTAGGAGCATTTTATTATTTTTGCCCCTGGCGTGTGTGATTTTAACGATTGCAGAGTGTGATTTGAAATTGCGAGCTAAACGGAATGGCAGTTAATAAGCCTGGGAAAACAGTCGGAAGAAATGCAGAACTTGAAAGCATACTGTTTTTTTTAGTATTGGTGACGTTCCATGCCAAATCCAGGTACTTCCTGCTAAAACTCCAAACTGGGGTCGTCTGTGCATCAAACAGATGAGAAGAGGAGCTTTCTAATAACACCTAATCTAGGCCTGTAAAGTAATTATTTACCGACATGTTTAAGACATCATTATCACATCATGATCACATCGATGTCATGGCTGATGTTTCGGTTGTCATCAATGTCATTATGCCATTTTTGCTATTTCTGGGAAGCTCCTGATTATGGCGTGGGCTGTCGATTTTTCTACAAAATGAGAGTAAATATAAACATTGTTTCAATCAATGAGTCTTCAGTCATTAAACTCCACCAGCTTGGTGAATAAGACAAATATGCATTTATATCACTAAAAAGTCCCCCCCCCCCAAAAAAAAAAAAAAAAAAAAAAAAATGTTTCCTGGAGAAAAAGAAAGACAAAATGAAAATATAATAAAGGAATAAAGGACAAGAACCCTGCAAGATTCTGCCAATGTTCTTAATGGCATGCGATCATTCTAAAATACATCCTGCTCCCATTTAGGAAGTAGAATCCTACGAGGAATCGCAATGTAATTACTTCCGTTTGACTGCCAAATGACCTACTCCGAAGATCCAGACCAGAAAAGAAAAAAAAATTATCCCATGGAATTTGTCCCTGAGTAATTTTACAGCTGGGTTTGATGTGAGCTTTGAACTTCAGCCATTTGGATAAGTAGACTGGGGTACTTATTTGTGGATTTTCCTTAACTATATTGATTAGCAGTGATCCAGGGCGGTTTCATTATGTCAGGCAGTAACTTTTCAGCTGACGGGATGACTTCCTCATTTTGGGGTTTCTCAGCTGTGCCATTGGAAATTGAAAGATGCAGTCCAAAGTCTGTGCCTGGAAATTTTTCCCTTTTTTTTTGACAAGCTCTATTGACTGTTATGTTCAAACTTGGTATGCTATGACATTTCTACATGTCTGAAGTGTACTGGTATATTGAAAAAAAGATGCATCTTCCTAATTTTTTTCATATTGAGGCAGGCTTGATACTTCACTCTTGTAAGGGCAGGGCATTTTTTCCTTAGTAGAGGGCACCGCTACGAGGTAAACCTAAATGACATTTCAAGGGGCACCAAGACATGGAGGCAATTTCCTTTGTTGCCTCTGTGAAGTATCAGGCCTGCTGAGAAACGACCTTCTTTGAGGAACCCAATTGCATCGATAAAGACGGTCTTTCAAAAGCCAGCATTGCTTTGGCTCTTGCTCCGTGCTTTCAGGGATAGTACACCTTTTGCTTGATGGAAGAATTCATTCATTCACCACAAAGTGTAGAAGAAACATCACAAAATTAACTTGTGGATACAAAAAAAAATTTTAAATTAAAATTCAATTACTGGCATGGTACTCAAATCTTTCAAGAAAGGGGGATACCTATTTTGTTGTTTTATGGTGAGTTCTTAGCAAACTTTTAACGCTTGGATGCAAAATCCTTCAGCTAAAGCAAACTTTGGCGATTACGGATTCCTAAACTTCCCTTTGCTGTCCCTGTCATAATTTGGTTATAATGGTTTTGTTGTTGTTTATTTGTTTTGTTTTCTTGTAGGTTTATGCAAGGTTCTCTGCTCGTTTTCTTGTGCAGTATTGGAAGCAATATTCCTCCAGTTAAATACAGCCCTTGAGGACCTAGGCTTCCCATTTAAACTTCCCGTGGCTGTCCCTATCCTACAATGGTTTAGTTGTTCAATTTCTCTCTTGTAATATCAGATTCAAATGCCTCCAGCTGGATACAAATCTTGTAAGTTGTAGACTCACCCACAGCCATGCTTCCTCTTCTCTTACCCCATCACTTCACCAGATGTTAACCATATTTCATCCGGCTATGGCTGACTGCAACTGCATTCTAGTATTGCAGCAGCAGTAGACCAGGCGTGGCACACACTCACTCTCTCCCTTTCTTTCACTCACTGGTGCTACACACAGCTGGCTGTGGTCTGTTGAAAGACACATCTTTTACACAGATGATTAAATTTAAGTCTCAAAGATGACGATTCTGGGACCAATTCTTGATTTACGTGGTCGATAGATTAACTTTCTAAACCCTCCGGTTACAGACTTCACAGTTGCTTGGCAACCTCTCTGGAAATAATGTTGATAAAGTGGCTTGAAAACGAAAAACGTCTGGTGTGTTCTTGTGTAATGTTTGTGGGTAACACCATGGAACAAATATGTCTATGAGTTGTGGCGGTTATGAAAAATACCAATGGTTCTGAAAATAACCAGTGTTCTGAAAAGAACTGGTACCACTCAAAGTTTCGATCAGTATGCCCTGATCATTTTTAGAGAGAGGAAAAAAGAAAACAGTGCCAGGTCTTTTGGGAAGTTCACTACACACCATAGAGCTATACACATGTATACTGACTAGAGCTATGAAATATATTGACATGTGGGGACATCCAAAAAGCTTGAAATTTGTACGGCTGTCATACGGCGATTTGCATATCAATGCTGTCTTTCTTTTCTGTGCGTAATGGAATCTGTAAATTGAATGCATACTTCAGTATGTGCATACTTTGGCATGCGAAACGCAAACCCTCGCTTGCACGTGCATCCTTTTTTTCGGCACGAGTGTAAGTTCTTTGAAAAATAAATTAATTCCTCAACTCCGCACATGCCTAGTCTTGGTGCATTTTGCTGCCAAATTGGTTACTGTACACTGTATACACTGCACACAGTACAGCAATTCACCAGTTGCAGGCGCTTTACGGTTTACGGCGCAGCAGTACAGTTGGGAAGGTTCGTTGATCAGAGAGAGCTGCACATGTTCAGAACGCCCCCTATCAGTGAATCTTGAAAGACCTGAATTGCTTTAGAGTGTACAGTAACCATTCAGGCAGCAAAAATGCTCTAAAATGAGTCTAAGAACAGTGTCTTGCACCAAGACGAGCACAAGCCTTGAACTTGTCTGCCTCTAGGAGGCTTGAGGCCTGAAGAGACCCTGGAATTCCAGGGCTATCTACCCATTGTCATATACCCACTCATGAGAAAATCTCCAATAATTGCTGGTGAGGATTTAACAAGTGGTGTGTTTTTGTAACAAGTCCTATGTTTATGTTGCAGTGGCCCATGTTTGATTTTGAGTGAGTCATAATTTTCACCCCATGGTATATGGATCAAAACTCTGGTATATGGGCCTCAAATTACGTCAATTTATTGAAGATGTTAACCTTCGACCCCTAGGGGGTACCCTAACCTTCGCTGACACTAAAGATAATAATCACTGAATCATATTGCATGTGTGTATAGCCCTCTGTAACCTCTGTATAGAGTTGACATTGTTCAGCCTGGAAAAAGTGATGAGGAGATGTTACGGGTTGTTGAAGCACTGAGTCCTTTCTCTAATGGTTGAAGGGACAAGAAAGAGGGGTTCTCCCAAGTCTGCCAAGATCATCCATAATGAAGAAAAAAAGCAGTCAAGTTGGGAGCATTGGCAATTAAGCAGATTTCACCAATAGTGTACCATTTCTTGATTCATAGACTTACGCGATAGTAGTTGAGCAGTTATGGGGGTGACGGAAGTGATTGGGGTTGGGTTGGGGGTGCAGTACGTTCAACGATTATGATTAGATCTGCAAGCTTGCAACTTGTCAGCTGATTAGATGATTTCCTCTGTTTTCGTTTTGTGCTATAGAAACTTTTATCTTTATTTTTATAAACTTAATTGCATGTCTGGATCTTGTTTCTCAATGTAACTCCATAGGAGACATAATCCAGGTACAGGGCTACATACAAAAGAGACAGATGAAATCTTGAAACTGTGGAACGTAGGAATTAAGATTCACCTGGAAAGGAGAGACACCATGAAATAAGGGGGAAACACCACAAATTGAATGTTCAGAATCTTTAGTGTTGCGCCTCACTCAGTCGTTCTCTTTGAACTAACTCCCCGACAATGAAATAATTCCTTTAATTTCTAACCCACTCTGATCACATAGCGGTAGATTAGGCACTGCAGGGAATCATGTCTTCATAAAAAATAGAAATTAATGTCCTGGAAAAAGGTCAATATCGACTGGCTGGTCTCACAACAGGGGGGGGGGGAGCCCAAGGGTAAGTAACTGACCGAAACGTGTTACCATCTCCCTGGAAACAGAATGACCTATTTCGTCTTCACAAGTTCACTGAGTTCTGTGATATGGGTAGAGAGGATTCAATGAATAAAATAGTATCTGCAGTGAGCTGATCCAGGATTATCTTTATTGTGGACGAAATTTCTTTGTAGATCTCCTTCAAATCCTTGGTACCACCTACCTGACATGCTTCTTCATGTTCCTTAGCCCAAATTTATAAATCTGAAGGACAACAATTCCATGTACACCTATCTGTTAAGGTTAAAAGATTTGCTAAGCACTGAAAAAGTCCTGCTTACCAGAAATGGGTTACCGTCCCAAATATGCATTAATTAATGTGACTGGTTTCCCGTTAACATTTTGCTTACCTAGTTTGTTGAACATTAGCTAGTTTGCTTAGCTGCTGCTTTGCTTAGGTAGTATATAGTTTTTTTTCTTTCAGCTAGTTTGCTTAGTTAGTTTGCTTAGCTAGTGTGCTTGCTTAGATTTGCTTAATAGCTAGTTTGTTAGCTAGTTTGATTAATAGCTAGTTTACTTAGCTATTATTTGCCTAGTTAGTTTGCCTACCTAGTTTGCTTAATCAATATTCTCTGCTGAACAGCTCCATGATATTAGGCTCAGTCTCTTGAGCATCATGGAAGATATTATTTGATCACACTGACTGAAACAAAATATAACCAATTCATTAATTCTATATGGCTCAAGTCCAAAGAGAAAACCAAGAGACCTGAATCTGCGGATATTTGGTTGAGTGGGGTAACCCCCCCCCCACTCTTTCCAAGGCACCAACAGTCCAGATGATTACTTCATCCAAATCACCTTTGAGGTGTTTCTATTTTATGAAGCTCAGCCATGGCGATACCTGAAAGTCTGCTACCTTTTTTTAAAGGACCATTCAGCCTTGATGCAAGGTTTAAAAATGGACTAATTGAACCTTGAAGAAATGGAATAGATCTAAAAAGGTTATAACTACAAAGGGGGTGCCAAGGCAGTTTGATCGGTCCCTGTATCTGAAGGCCTGGGTGCCAATATCTATGTCTCCTGTAGACAATCAGATCATCCAAAGGAATTCAGTCAAACTCAAAGAGATCTTTTGTTCCAGTAACTTTTAACTTAACCCATGATGAAATTTGCAATTTTTTTTTATATATCAGGGTATAGTCTGACAATGAAATGTATTATTTTTTTTTCACTTCGCCGTGGAGGTCTTGATAACCTACTTGTTTGAGTTCATTCACATCCCAGCCTGGTACCTCCAGGGAGTACTTGGGAGTCAACTGGTGATTTAGAACGCTGGGGTTGGGTGTTTGACTTGTCCGTTCGTTCCCCTGAACTTGGGGTTTTATGGAGTGGAAAAGTGGTGCAATCGGAGGGAAGTTATGCTGAACAAAATCGGCGAAGCGGAATTCAGAAATGCCATGTTGGCTCTGGTGACACGGTCCTGTGTGTAGTATAAAAAAGCTACTGCTGAATTTACACTGATTCTGTAAGATGTCTGTATGAAAAAGAATCTAGAATAGTTCTGTGATTTTTTGACTTAAGGATGGTGTCACAGATCACCCCTTGCCTCCAAAAATTCTTGAAAGATGTAAAATTACCATCGAGAAAAGATTGACAAGGTACTGTTATGTCTGAACTTCCAAATTCCACTTGTGCTTTTGTGAAATCATCTAAAATGTACAACCCTGGGAGTGTAGGGCTCGATTTCACTCACAGAGCACTAAGATTCATCTTAAGATGAGTGGTCAGTGTTACCATAGTGATTTGTGTTGTGACATCACGCTTTGCTTATCAATTAAGATTGATAGTGATGCACGGGCTCTTCTTGAAAGAGGCCCCTGGGATGTTTCATCTGTAAACCATCTACTCTCTCTTCTGAAGATTTTCGTTTGTTTTTGTTCTTCACATCGACACCCCAGCTTTAGATGAATCAGTGAGACTCAACCCCCTGCAGTCCAGAATATGGGGAGTGGTGGGAAAGTGAGATGTACATGTAGGTTTGCGCTTACAACATGTAAATATGAGAAATAATTATGTGTGGTTCTGAGAAGAACTGGAGGATAACTCGACATTTCAAACAGTATGCTCTCTCCTCGTCATCAGGAGAAATATGAGTGGGAAATGATATTTCACGTTTTTAGTGAGCAAGTACTATTTGTTCTACCTTGAACATTTAACAAAACTAAAGGTTAGTTTTATAGTTTTGCTCTGTTTTCTTACATTGACATGGCCAAGAGAGGTTTGCGGTAACACCATGTGAATAACTCTGTTGAGTAGTGTTGGTTCTGAAAAGAACCGGTGGTTAACGACTCAACGTTTCGATCAGTATGCTCTGATCGTCTTCAGGAGAATGCTCTGTTGCTGGATGCTGCTTAAGTGCTTAAATTGGTGTTGCACAAAGGCAAGGCGAAGTCCTTGAGGCAAATTGACATGGTTGTACGTACTAGGTTCATTTAATACAACATTAAGATGGACTCTAGTTCCCCAGAGTCCAGTGACAAGGTGATAGGTAAATGTTATGTTGTGGGTTGGTCCCCCCTGCTCAAGGTTTAGAACTACGACTACGTGTGAGCCAATGGGTGATGATAGATCCCTGGTTAACCCTGCTGATTGCCTTTTGAGGTTCCCAATCAGGAATTTACTGCAAGCTTTAAACCAGGATCAATGGAGGTATGTAATATACAATCTTAATGGGGAAGTTTTAAAGCTTGCAGTGGATTCCTGATTCCGAACCCTAAATCAGGATCAATGGAGGTATAAGATATAATCATATTGGGGGAGTTTTAAGGTTCCCAATAAGGAATCCACTGCAAGCTTTAAACCAGGATCAATGGAGGTATATAAAATATAATCATAATGGGGGAGTTAGGTGACAAATCACCCCAAATAGGGGTTTGAGACAGGAATGATACTAAGTTAACAATATTAAATTTTTAGACGTCCAGTCTGTAGATATTAAGTGCTATATAAGAACGGAGTATTTCATTTCATTTCATTTCATTTATTAATTCTGGTTGTGAACCCAAGAACTCTCAGAAAAGCAAACTTCATTACTATACTAGCCAAGAACTCCATGGAGAGAATACAAAGAAGGAAAATTCAGTTTTAGATGTGGGCGGAAAACCCCAGAGAAATACTCCAGAGTAAACCCACGCAGCCAGGTAGAGACTGAAAACCCAGTCCACATAGTCCCCCTGGTGGGATTCGAACAGGGGTCCTAGAGGTGGAAGGCGAGAAAGTCCTATTAGTACATCTTACTTTACTGAGGCTGAGTGCTCATTGAGTAGTCATGAGTATCTTGAGTATCTGAATTGAGATATGTGATATGAAACTACCTTATCCACCATTTTTATTAGTGGTAGACTTTTATAATAGTGTGCTCCAACTGTGCATGTTGCATTAAATGTCAAATTCAAATGGGCATATCACTGTCACCCCTCCCCCTCCCCATAAAGGGAGCAACGGTAGGTGATGTGGATATGTGGAAAGAGCCTCTAGGGACTTTCTTTAGTACCTCCGTGAGGGTAACTCTTAGAGGTCACACCAAAGAACCCTCTCATGACCCTCTTAGACTGGATCAAGTTTCAAAATTAAACATTTCTCTTGGAATGGTTTTTATGACGGGCAGAGTTCAAACTTTTCCCCCCTATTTTTATATACAAGTCTATTTTGGGTGTTGATACAGTGTCTGTGAGAAATGTAAATAATGTCTGGGTACCACGACATTCTCCTAGCTTCAAAGAGTCAGTGTGCTGGTTGCCACAACTATTTTATGGTCCAAGTTTAGCTTTTCACACAACAGAACCTATTCTCAAGGAAATAAAAGCCCACGGAATTTCCTGGGGAATATTATTTAACCCCACATCCACCCAGTGTTTGCTTGGCACTTGCTGGTATTTTCCTGGGAAGAACACACACTTTGTCTTGCCATGGACTAAACCTTATAATCCAGAGCAGGAGTAGCTTTTCTCTTTGCTTCATAAAAGAGTCAAGAAATGGTTGATAGAAATAATTATTTGTGGGTGATTTATCCACTAATATGGTTCGACTAAAGAAGGTAAATGTAAAAACAAATGGAAGGTCCGACATGACATGGTAATAACCATGAGAAGTATGTCATTTGAAATAGGTCATTATTTCACTGACGGTCGTTGCTTTTGATAACTGTGAGCTTGGCCTTTGTGCCCCTCTCCTCAAGTATATTTCAATATAAATGTTGGATTGCTTATACTCTGATGAAAGTTTCCTTAACTCAAGAAAAGAAGCCTTCCTTTTTCAACTGTGAAACTTAACACTTGTAGAACTTCTGGAACTTGTAGGGACTTGTAGCACTTGTACTTGTAGAACTAGTAGAACTTAAAACTTGTAGAATTTGTAGAACTTAAAACTTGTAGAACTTGAGGAACTTAAAACTTGTAGAACTTCTGCCAGTTCTCTCTCTTTTATATAGAATATCTCTTCTTGGCTGCTGTCCCTGCTCTTCCCACCGCCTTCTCTCTCCATCTTGACCTCTCTCCATCTTGACCTAGGTCTCCCTGTCTTCCTTCTTCCCTTTACTGTTCCTACAGCAGCGTTCTCCCTTAACAGTGGTCCGCTGGCCGAATGCCAGTTAAAACACCAGAGGACCAGTCAAAATTCACTCCAAGTGGTCAGGCTGGCTAGTTCAGTGTTGAAAACAATCATATTTAATATAAAGTATGGATTAGTGAAAAAGCTGGCGGACTAGTGAAATGACAAGCTAACTGGTCCTGCTGGCTAGTCACTGAAAATGTTAAGGGCAAACCCTGTACAGTTGTCTTGTGAAATTTGCTGTACCGGTCTGTTTCCAGTTCTAAGCAAATCTCCAAAACATGGTCATTGTACACTGCCATTAAAGAGTTCAACCATGGAATTGCCTCCAACAAATGTTGGATACCAATATAGAGCTGTGATTTATGGCTGGTTTCTGGTCTTGATCTTCCAGCATATTTATTTACAGTGGAAGGTCTCATTCACAGTTACTTATGGTTACTTTATGGGCTTCAGCTTGATGCCAACTTGTAATTGGCATAATGTTTGCCATGGGAAACGTTACCGTCCATTCAGGCAGTTTGGAACATTTTGTGCGTGCTGTATCGTGTTGTATCGATCTAAAGAAGAATGCTGTAATTGGGCTTAGCGTTTTGCAATCCCATAAGTCTTATAAATTTCCATTCAGCATTGATACTGTGGAAAAGTGTCCGGGGCATACAGTAACTTTTGTTGGTCCTCCCTGAAGGACAATAAATTGTAAATTGTAAAGATATTAAAATGGGTATTAATTTTGGGTTATGGGTTGACAGGAATGTAGAGGGGGGGTTTGAAGGTCAGTTCAGCAGCCCAACAATAAGCGTCCTATGCTAGTTCTCCTGCACGAACAGTTGTTGATTATGTGGTGTTCCAGTGCAGGGCAAAATTTCATATTAAAAGCACACAAATTTGCTAAGCACTGACAAATAGCAGGAACAGGTTACCAGCCAAACTTTCATAAAGTTTACGTTGTTGTGACTGGTGCCCCACTCATTTGTTGCTCAGCAAAGAATCCTGCTAAGCAGTCTTTTCTTCTCAACAGCTTTATGAAATTACATTAACCATCCATACCATAATTCTGTTTTGTAACTTTCTAGACTTTCTATGTAGCCTAACTTTCTGATATTTGTCATCAAAAATTACAAATTTCAAAATTTCAAGTGACAGAACAGCCAACAGGATATCGGTTAAGTTTATAAACCATTATAGAAAGAACATACCTGATTCTGTGTTTACTTTGTTGTAATAACCTCGCTTGTTAATTCAATATCACTGGACAACGTTGAGTATATAAAGAATCCATTCTTTTTTTACCACCAACTGAGGCATGTTCACCTCAAACCTTCACCTCATGGGGCGGTCGACTAAAGTTATTAGCACCAAATTATGTTTTTCTCTGCAATAACAATATATTTTAGAGACTTAACTGGGGACTTTTAGTCGATATCTGTTGATAAATGTGAGGTAAATTCCAATTTAAATAAATTATATCACATGTATTTCACCACAGATTGAAAACAAATACATTAGAGGCAATTAATAGAAAGTGTATAATAGTACTTTGTAAAACAATTTTGAAATTATTTCACCTTGTTTACAAAAAGAGTGACCAGGTGTTTTCCAGTCTTATGAGAAATTTTACTCTTCACCTCAATATTACTTGTATAGACCCTTCTCAGATGATTTCACTTTGTTATCACTCGCTGTGCTGGAATACTTATACACACGTTACTGGAACTGCACGAACATGTGCTGCGAAATGCAACGCTGGATGGCACTACTTGTACGCATCGTATCGTTCATGGGCGTAGCAGCATGGCAGACATCCTGCAATTCTATAGAAATGTGACATCAGTGAGATGGGTCTATATCGACTGTAGATATACAGTTTGACATCATTGACTTTATAAGAAACTTAAAAACCAAGATATATCACAATAGAGAGAAAGTATATAATCCAGGCATAGGTTAGTCTTGGTTCCAAGACCATGGTGTTTGTGCGTACACACACACGTCCAACGTTCAGATCTCCGCATACTGTACACTTTGTAATGAATAACGTAGAGGGCGCTTTGTTATATTTTTCTCCAGATCCCACCAAGGTGGGATCCGGATGTTGGTGGGGAAATAACACTAGTCACAGCGCCCTCTATGTTTATTCATTACAAACGTGTACAGGGTGTGCGGGCCGGGTGTACGCGCAAACACCATGGTCTTGAAAACCAAGCCTAGGTATTTATAGATCCATTGGTAGTCCCTTCACCCAGACATTTCTTAACTTGTGTCTGTCACTCCAGTGACACTTCCAGAATGGCCTCCAGGTTGTTGAGACACTACATTAAAAGTTCATCAATTACCTTCCAATTATAACAACCCCAATGTCAAAACAATAGCCCCTGGATATATGACCAGTTGATCCTACTCATAATAAACTTGTTCTGTCCCAGTCTGGGCTGTCCTGAGAATGGCCTTTTGTTTTGTGGAGGAGTTGGCTGTTAAAGGGATTGTATACGTTTAGTAATTGGAACCAACTGTTCGTTTCAATCCTATATAGTTGTAGATATATACCATAAAACTAACCTGTGACAATTTCATTTCAAAAGGTAGTAGCGCTTTTGAGATTTTGCCTAAAATCTTGAGTAGTTTGCAATTGCAATACACAATCTGAGAAACGTTACTGTCAGTAACGCTTCTCAAATTCAAATTTTTAGGGATAAAAAGTGATATACTTTTCCATAACCGCAGTACTTTGAAGTGAAAAGTTTCTCAAAATGCATTATACTATCCAAAGCTGCTGTACTTCTTACCAAGTAAGGTTTTATTGCCATTAATTTTCAGAGTCATTACCAAACATATAGGCCTACAAACCCTTTAAGCATAAATAAATAAAGCTTTCCTTTGTATTTTCTTTTTCTTTAGGGAAGACATCTGCCGATCTGTTTCTGACTGTGACACTCTGGGTAAGTTGGAGAACCATTTGAAGAACGATTTTTTTGACTCTGTGTTTAGGCTTCTCCATTAATGAAAACTTGCTGAGAAAGATTATTCTGTTCAAAGCTATTTTCATTAAACTGTGCCAGGCTGATTTTCCTAGGAAACCAGCTTCCCTTTAAAATCTCACAATGTAATGCCTGTTTCCCTGGGTGCCAATTAGGGGAGCCCTTCCAGACTAGAATAGTTGCCACCATGTTTTCTTTAATTACCCTACAACAAACTCAAGCAGTGATGTCAACACTGGATAACTGTGTATGGCCACAATCAAATCCCAGACCTGTCAAAACCACCCTGAACCGGTTCTGTCTTGTCTCAACCAGCTTTTACCAAACTGATTTAGTCTTTTATCAACAGTGTTCCTTTTTCTTTTGCACTCAAACCAAGTAAGGTTTTTCTTTGAGAGGTCTTCCTACATCAGTTACAATTTGTGGTTTGGACCTGGTTTGATGTATGGTTTTGTGGGGGTTTGAGGCTCGTTAGCGGTGGAAGCCGACTTGTGTCGTTGGAAATCAGCAGGTCAATCTCCTACAAGTCGTTGAAACCTCCCCGCTGTGCATTTGTTTTTATTTACAAGACAGAGAGTAAACAGTAGATTCATCACTTGATTTCAAGATTACATCTTCCCACGGGATGCTAGAGATCCCAGGGTTTCTCAAAAAGACTCTTGTGAGTTGAGTAAGTGTTTATTTTTAGGGGAGGGGTCATCGTGCCAGCGGCTCGCTTTCATCTGGCACAACTCGGTCCCGCGGAGGAAACGACTAGGTCAGGGGTCAGAGTATCAGTTACCGGTCAATTCCTCGGGTCATCCACTAAATCATTTTTGTTCCCGTTTTTGAAAGCCCAGCGTGACCGTTTTGTCTTTTATTATAAATAAACTTAGCCAACTGATAGCATCTCAAGTCTGTCTTATATTGACCTCCATTGAAGACCCCCAAAATAACACCCAAACTCAGCATGGATAATTTTATTAGACATAGTGGGGTTTTATTATTGGCTCGGATTGGGGGATGTGGGTTTTTTTACTTGAATACTTTTCAAGATACCTCTGTGAAAATATATGGTGACTGGGAATGTTTTTGAATTGATTGATTTTGTGGGACAGACTTGTTGTAGTCTGTGAATTAAGTACTCCGTGTTGATAGAATGTTCTTATGGTCTGAGTTTGTCTTTCCCACCACAAGCTGGAACACAGAGTGATAAAAAGTTGTAAATTTGTTAAAGTGTTGATTGAATAATTTATTTGGAATATAAATAAAGCTGCATTGTCCACCTAAAGCGGATCACAATTTTGAGTTTAAAATACAAAATCCCATGTTTAAAAATGGATACTTGCTTTCAAAAACAATCAAATTATAAAAAAAGTTGGCAAAATGTTTGAAAATATATTATGGAGTTATTTGAGTTTCTTTGTTTGTTTTCTTTCTTTGTAAACATTAAGGCCCTTAAATTGAATTTTGTATTTTATTATACTAGGTTTGGCTGAGCTTGGCACAATGTGTGATCCAGCCCATAGCTGCTCCATAGTGCAAGACAATGGACTAAGTGCTGCATTTACAATGGCCCATGAGCTTGGCCACGTGTGAGTCTAAATTACTTTTAAAATATTATCATATTTTGACCTTAATAAATCAGTATCCCCCACCACCCCCTTTCCCTCCCCTACCTGGTCCCCTTCCCCCTCCCTCTCTCTGGTCCCCTTCTTCCTCCCCCATCTACCTGGTCCCCTGCTTCCTCTAGCTGGTCCCCTTCTTCCTCCCTCTACCTGGTCCCCTCCCCCTCCCTCTCCCTGGTCCCCCTCCCTCTCCTGAGAACCTACAGAATGGTAGATTCCAAAACTCTTCATTGTTTTAAGATCGCCATAACAATTTGATGGAAATTGTCTTTCTTTTAGATTTGCATAAAGAATTTTGTAGAGGACAAGTTTGTCTGCCGTTACCATTGTTTAGACCCCTTGAATATGGAAAGGTACTGAGTATCAACCCCTGTAGTGGTTCTGACTTTCTCTAGTGCGCTCGGAACTTTTCGGGTACTCTCCGTTCCTATATACATTATTACAGGATATATCTAGCGCCGTCTGTATAGAATATAGTACTACTACTAGCACGAGCGCACTGGAGAATATGCGAACAGGGGTTAGTATTTAGTGCCCTCTTTCAATATGATGTCGTAAGCTCAAACAGCGCCCTCACTGAGTTAAAAGGAAGACCTATCATTGGCTGAGAGTTGTGTGTGGTGCGTACACGCAATCCTGTTTAAACCTAACCTGCACTGGATTGCTCTCAAATGGCCTTAGAAGTTTAGACAGTTGGTGCAAGCTTGTGTTTGAAAAGCTATCAAGTACACTTTAAGATTAACGGAACTATTAGTAAAGAACCCACAAGTCTTTTGATAAACCTTGAGATACATCTCATGGTCTGATAAGAAACTAATTGGTTTTGTTAAATCCTTATTAATCCTCACAATCTGTCAGGATCTTTGCTCTTGACACACTCAAAAGACTTTTTTGTTATCTACTCTAACTTGACATTGAGGGGTTAAACCTCACCCACCATGCCTAATGACATCATCAGTATTGTCCTCCATACTTTTTTCTTCTATATTTATCTCTTAATCCACAAGCCAGGTTGCTAATCACACTTGATCCCCTTGCCGGGTTTTTAATCCCAATCTGTATAGTGAATCATCCTCAAAAATACTGTTTGTATGAATCACTTATCACAGTTTTGTTGTTTTCTTCCCTCTCCTGTGACGTTAGGAAACAGAACCTAGAAAAAAGATTGATTAATAGCAAAAGAAAGTTAACGGCAAAGTGTGTCCTCTATTTGTCCTCCACTATTGTAGTTATTTAGCAATTTTATTTTTAGAGCATTTCGAGTCTGGTAGTAAAAATATTTGCGGGCACCTGGGGGGGGGGGGTGAAGCTACCTCATTTGCTTTCAAGTAAAGATGTGTTAGGGGCTGTTTAAAGTTTTAACATTTTAACTGTCATTCAAAGAGTATGATAGGGGTGTGGAGGGGGGGGGGGCTCAGAGACTGTTTTCGACTTCATAAATTCCTTTTTCTACAGTAGAATCAACGGAGGGAACACATGTTGATAAAACAAATTATTAAAAAATCCAGCACTGGCAGGTGATGAGGTTGATTATGGTGTAGGAGAAGTAGCTACAGTTGGGGGGGGGGGGGTCTTAGAAAGTAGAACACTTCTGTATGACCTACACAATATTGAACATTTTGGACTAACCATTAGCACCACTTCCACAAGAACACAAAACGTGCTCACTTCCATTGAAACTCTTTTAATTGAGTTATTTTGAAGGAAAGGATTTCCTTGAATCTCTTTTAGAAGTCTCCTACTAAAAATAAAGTTCTTGTACACAAACAGGTCAAACTGTCATCAAGAGAAAGTTATAAACAGACGACAAACAATCCAAAACATTGGCTAAAATTGAGTAAGTTTGAAGGAAAGGATTTCTTTGAATCTCTTTAAGAAGTCTCTGACTAAAAATAAAGTTCTTGTACACAAACAGGTCAAACTATCATCAAGAGAAAGTTATAAACAGAGACAAACAATCCAAAACATTGGCTAAAAACAACTACAGATGAAGATGTGAGCAGATGTATTGTGTTAAATTTCTCGAGTTGAGGTTTTTTAATCCTATTTCCTCTTCATCTGTCTGTCCCATTTCAATTTCTATTCCTGGTCAGGCTGGCGAGCCAGCAGTCTCACTCCATTCACCGACCAGAAGTCATCCATTCAGTTATTAAGCCTCGCTGACGAGGCTGGGTACTTGACCTTTGAATCAGGAGCACCATGGACTCTTTTTGACATAAATGATATAGAGCTGCTTCTTGCAAAATGCACAAATGAGCTCACTGCTGATGTGTGATCATTTATAATGAAGTCGTCAAGACTCGCTGCACTGTTAAAAAATGTTATGGTCTTGCATTGATGGTCTGGTTGCAGACTCACTGTAATGATGCTTGGTTGATACGGAACCTGTCTACTTTTTCTAGACTCTTCTAGGGTCGAAACGTCGGGCCATTAACCATTTTTTACTTTTTATATTGATTGGTCTTATTCCAAGGTACAAAGCAATGGTTGTATACTGTGGCACCAGTCTATTTGTCACATTCTTCGTCCCAAGTCCAGACTCTAAGACTCTAGATCAAGACACTTTGAGAAACACAACCCCAGTCTACCTGTCTCTAACCATCAGTCAAGTCCCAGGCTCAGGCATCTGAACAACTCCAGAAACCAGTCATCCCCCCCTTGTCATCACTTATGCCATCTTAACCCAAAGAAGCGTACTAACATCTCATCTCCCAGCAACTCCCTCCAACCTCCGTTGCTAATTAACCAAGAAGCTGTTTGCTAACTTGTTAATCCCTGTTACCGCTAGTCACCTGCTGGGTGTCAAGTGATGTCACCTCAGGTCTGTTTTTTCCCTGGAGGGACCGTGTCCTGTAATCACTAAGCGAGAAACAAAGCTAAGCAAACAGTCATGAGAGCCAGCTAAGTATTAAATACACACTGTACTCCACTTCAGCTGGTAACCGAACGGACAATGCTTAGCAGGAGAAATCACTAAACAGAGTTGGATCCAAGGATCTGGATGTCAGGAGCTTGATGCCCTGGGTTTTATAGGATGTATCACTGTCTCGGGAAGCATTGAAGTCACACTTAGCGCTCGTTCATGGAAATACCTCATTACATCCTTGTCACTTTTTTTCAAAGTGCTCATGGTCAGCAAACGAGACCTTAAATTTCGAACAGCTTTGCTTGCAACGAAGTGGTGTCAAAAGGAAGAAAGTCATTTTCAATGAAGGGATAATCAGACTTGGTTTTTCCAGAAATAGGGGGGTGGGGGGGGCGAAATGCCCTTGGTTTCAGAAACATCATGAAGGAATAGAAATAATGTACTTCTACTACTAAATAGTTTAATATCGCGTGTACCCCTAAGTCGAGGGTTAGACCAATTTGTAGTCATGTCGCCCTAGCTTGATTTCGTTTCTCAATGTCTCCTGGTCTTGGATACGGTTCGTGTCGATGCACTTGAGCTGGACTGGGATATTGTCTGCTTTCTTGGGCGACCATGTGAGCGATTGCCCTCAACCTCGTTGGTTTTTCACAGAGAACCATGACATCCGTTTACCAAAATGTCTTTTTTTGTTTTTCTTCGTGAAATACGTCATGAATGGATAGGTGGCCAGTGGTTTACAAAGAGGTACATTCATTCCAATCCCCATTAAGAACATGTCGTATAAAATGTGGGTGAAAAAAAGAATTATTGACTCTCACATTGGGTGGTCATAGTTTTGTTGGTTCTTTTAGAAAACAGATCCTGAAACTGGTTTAACCTTCAAATTTCATGTTGACAGCGTTGACTTTGTCAACAATGTACTTTAATCTGGAATCAGGGGAGGAAAACTCAAATAAAGCATTTATTCCTTCTGACAGAGGCGCAATAATCAGTGTTGACAGTTGATTAAAAAACATGGTTGCATTTGTCATGGACATGTTTATTTCCCATTCACAAACAAACACCAAATAATTGTGGGTTGTTGAGAGGCTTTACCATTGGGCACTTTTAACGACCTGGTGACACCTTGTACCGGTCATTTTAGCCTTCTCCTTAATCAATGAATGACCGGCTTAAGAAAAACAATTCGATCACAATGAACGAAACAATCAAATTATTTCTTCTCCCTTCAAGGGTAAACCACTAAACTAATTTAAGAATGTTTGTGGCTGACTTCAGAAGTCAAAGCAATCATTTCAATAAAAGTGTTTTGTTTGGCACTCTCAAGTTCACACATAAAAAAAAATGGGGGGGGGGTGGGGGGGGGTTATAGGAATTTGATTGGTTTAATGAAAAGTAATCTGGTACAAGTATGCCCCCCCCCCAAAGGAGTTGGTTGAGCGTACCATTTTACTAAATTCAGCCTCTTGAAGTCCTGCCAAATTTGTTTCCCCCTTCAGTAGGCCTAGTCAGTGGGTAATTTGGAAATGCCTTTCGCTCGCTCATTCATCAGCCGTGATAGTGATCTTACTGCCACCCTATAATTTGATAATCCATGGAGCTTGTTTTCACGCTGCAGAACCTTGTCCGACCACTTTGCCAATTTGGAGGCGATAGCTCCTTTGAGGATTCAGAAAATTGAGCAGTTCCACAAATGTGTCTTGGCAGTTGGACAATCTTCTTATTTGTCTACTTTTAAATCATTGAGGAAAGACCCCCCCCCCAACCACGGTTGAAACAAATTTTTGTTAATACTTAGTTCGCTTGATTTCTCTTGCAAATATTTTATTTGACTTGTAGCACTTCCTCAGTTTAAAAGCTGTTCAACTTTTTTGTTGAGAATTGTGAAAATATCAATAATTGAGTAGGGATGTGAATTGTCAGACTGTTATCTTAATTCAGACTTATTGTTGTCTACCTAGTGAAAAGAGCGGGTTTTGTTTTCTCAATATATGGAGAGATCCTGCTCCTTGATCTTTTTCTGCATCAACCTTCCCCTCCTCCACGGACTTGTTCGTATGGTGGTAGAGCATTTAGCGTTGTAGCTCCTTTACTTTGAAACAGCCTGCCACCGATCATCAGGGAGTCGTCGACCATCGAGCTGTTCAAGTCTTGCCTTAAGACTCATCTTTTCAAACAGTATTTTTGTAACATTGAAACTTATTGAAAGTTTGTATCTTGTATCTATTATTCAATTTCTACAACTATTTTTCAACTAGGTCATCTTTTTAGCTTACTGTGTATTTGGCTGGTCCAGACGTATTTTTTGTAAAACTGTTTATTTATCGTTGTTCTTAATTTATTTTGTTTAATCCATTTGCTTGTATTCAGTGCCTTGAGGCGGAGCCGATCTTCAACTGTTTGCGCTTTATAAATTTCTCTTTATTATTATTATTATTATTATTTTCTCTAGACCCGAGATTACTGTTCCCCAAAGCTCTTTGAAATCTCTGACTCCTGGGGTTATCCAAAGCTGGAAACGGCAACCTTTTTTAACATACCTTCGTAAAATTGGGACTTACTCTCAGACCTTTTTATGTCAGCAAGATTGAATTTGGAAGCAAATTGAGCAGATTCTACAAGTTCATTTCCACTTTTAAAATCTCCTTCAAAGTTTTAAGTTATTGTCAGAATGTAACCGATGGTCTGTTATAGTCAATTATGCACCAAGTTAATATCCAACCGGTTTGGAACATCAAGTAAAGGCATAAATCACCGTCTTTCATCCAAGATTTCTTGCAAGACATTCATCATAGAATGCCTTGATGTCTTGAGACATCATCCAAAACAAGTGCACTGTGTGTAGTTTTGTTTAGCTACAAATTTTCCTTTTCACTTGGGACACAATTAAATGAGCAATTCCCTGACAATGCTCCTTAAGAATATTTACTTTTGATCCACTAAAAGGCACTCAATAAATCATAAAATTGGCACTGGATTTGTTTTAGTCCAACTGGGATCACTGCAAGTTTTACAGGACATTCTATAAAAGTGCATTTTGTGTTGTTGACACTAAATTAGACTCCTCTCTCAATCCCTTTCTTCAAACATTTCTCAAACGGCTGTTATGATATATACATAAACCTTATGAAGCATTCATGGAATGACTTGGTCAAGTCTAGCGGCAAGCTTTTAACAGAACTTTTCTTGTTGGATTCTGACCTGGTTTTGATCCTCCACGTTTCGGACAATTTTTCTTTGAGAGAGGAATGTAAACAAAGATACAAACGCGCTGAATGAGTCTTCCCATTTCTGTAGAAAATTTAATAACATTGTGACTGAGTCATTCAACTAAATTGTGGCATTTCTGGTGTTGTTATTTCTTTCTTTTTGCTATAATTTTGTCTTCTGTGTTCTAATTCATAAATGTATTCTTTAATACAAGTTTATTAAAGAAGTAAATGCATCAATTGTGTGATAAAGTATTAGTATGTTGCTTTCATTCCTACAAGGCCTATAGCAAAGTAGTGGAACACTTTGGAACCCTAGGTGGCAGCAGACATGTCAGGTAAATTTCCATTGTTCACGTAGTTCTGAGCATGCATACATTTCAAAGAACAATGAATTTACCTGGTGAGTCTGCTGCCTCCTATTGTCCTCAAAAATAATTGCTCAGGACTTTAGAAAGATAGAAACGATAGAAAGAAATTCAAGATTTTAATTGATGTCTTGTTCCCAATCTCTGCTCTGTTTTTTTTCCCTGCAGTTTTAATCTACCTCACGATGACAACACAAAATGTAGGGAGCTTTCTAAGGATCAGTCTGGTAACTACGGTGTGATGGCACCGACACTCAACTATCAGATCAACCCATGGACGTGGTCTCGCTGCAGTAAATCACAAATCACTGAATATCTTGAGTAAGTTCACATTATTTAAATATAATAATCTCATGGCCATGTCACATTAGGCATTTAACAGGCATCCCTGTCCAGGCAGTAGACATTATGCATGACGTCATTTAAGTAGGGCGCCCTCGGCAAGAGGTCAAAAGCAGTTTGCTCATTGGCCAGTCCTGTGCGCAGCACGTAGATAGTGTGTATTTCCATTGTTTCATCATCGTTTTACCTCTAAAATGGCGGCGGGATGTTGTCAATGCATAAGGTCCAACTCCACGACGGAAAACAAGCGTTCACATTCAAATGTTCACATAATTTACTCGGAGGTAGTAAGACATTGTGAGACAGTCTCTTGTGTTACCGCAGTGTTGCTCTTGCATACAGTGCAGTTGGTTGCCTCTTTTGCCTTTAAAAATTGCCTCGTATGTCAAGGGTTTCACACTGGAAGTTGAAGCTTTGATTGAAAATGAAAGTTTGAAATACATTACCTTCAGGAGACGGTTAGTATCGCAAACTTCAGGAACGATTGAATGAGTTGTTGAACCTGTTGAATTTGAAATGGTAGTTTTTATTGCTTTGGTTTCACCTTCTCAATGAGTGTATGTTGTTCAACGAACTGGCCAGCAATGTTTGAATATAAACTGTGTCTTTCTTTCGTTGCACATCCAAATCACATATTCCAACTTGGGTACTTGGTTGCTGGTTACTTGGGAACATCGGTACTTTGGTACTTAGTCACTTGGTCACTTTGCTGCTTGTTCACTTGGTTGTAGACTGAACTTGGTGTGCCCGTATTCACCAAGGGATCCATATTTGCCTTACCTTTTTTGAAACTATAACTAATTTTATTTAGGGTTGTTCACCTTGAAAATTGCTGTATGTTTAAAATACATAAGAAACTTAAACTTTGGAATGGGCTGCTCTTCCAAAAATACAAATTTTGCAGATTGTGAAAAATCTAAACTCTAAGTACTGTGTTTGTCTTTGAAAAAACCAAGTGGCGCTGGGCAGGTCAATCTGTTTTGGAAGTCAATTTGTTTCAAGTGCAAAATTGAATGAGGTAATATATTCATGCGTATTTTATTCCTTCTAATTTTACCCACAGAGAAATTCGAGTAGATGTGTATGATCCAAATAGCAAAGGAATAAAAAAGAAGTACTTTTAGTTTCAACTTTTATACAAAAAATGAAAATAACATTGTAATTGTTCCCTCACAGTAGACTTAATAATAATTATTAAAGTCAAATTTGTTGAATGGATGTTGTGTTGATGGTGTACTAATCAGTAAATTAAATTTTCTGTGTCTGAGGAATTTTTTTGGGGATTGAAAACAGCTGCTCACTGATGGTTAGTTGTGCACTGGATGACAATCCAGAGGTCTGAAGTTGGAATCTCTTACTTACAAATTCACACATTAAGATGTCTGTTTTGACATTTTGAAGAAAATAAAATATATACAAATTGTGAACTCAAGATGTCACAAAGAAGCTCTTCTTGAAATCAAAGTGTTTCGAAAAAAATTTAAACTAAGAATCCAGATACTTATTTAGAGGAAATAAATCTACAAAATCCAAAGAACTAATCTTGACACTGAAAACAAAAGAATACAGGTAATTTGGGAAAAACAAATTGTTGAAGGATAAAGGCCTGTTACGAAATCAATTTGTTCATTTCCTCAGTGAACATGATTTGCAGACATTCCATCAGATTCCCCCCAAAAGAAACATTTATTTTGTTCATTATTTTGAAGATCCAATTAATCTGGTGGAAATTAATCACTGCACCATTCTCACTTTAAACCTCCCAACCCCTCTCTGTGGCCACTCCCTACCCTGTGCCCATCCCCAACTTAATTATTACAATTAAAATAAACTTATGAAAGGTATATATTTCCCACTTATTGTTTGAGTGTACTCATCCCAACTTAATACCTTTAACAGTAACAAGTTTGAAAAAGTCTTACTAGGTGTTCTGGATAAGACACAAGATGAATGGTTCTTTGAATGAACACAATTGACACCCCACAAAAAAACTTGTTCACCATTGCAGAAATCCAAATGCTCTATTAGTGGAGTGCCCCTCCCCTCCACAAGTAAATGACCCCCAAATAAACATCAATCCCAAGTCAAATTTATGGTCCAATTACTAAGAATAAATAGCTGGAAGGGATACAAAATTATAACTAATTTCATGAGCAAACTGGCAATAAACTGTCTACTGGGTTACCGAAGCCCAGATGATTTTACCCTGAAGGGGGTGTAAGGCAATCAGGTTTTTCTTTTTCAAGAGTGGCAATAAAATGTTTTCGCTGTTTACAAGTAGAACAGCTGATGGGGAAATTTGAAGGGCTTGAGGGACAGTACGGACGTGACTGACCCTGGCTGTTGACCTAAAGTAGATGGATGGTCAATCTTTATTTTTTAACAACCAAGTGTACAGGTCTCCAGTTTCATACTTGCAACTGTTATAAATTCTCCAAAACCTTTACTACTGTTTCAAGGTCCTCAAAACAATCTCAGGATTTTTCCTGAGTTCAGGATTTTGTCTTAGGCTGTATCCGAATTGGCGGCTACAGCTATGGCTACAACTGTTGCTGAGGGTGGTGCTAAGGACGCCCTTTACCTCAACGCACGATGAATGCGGAAATCTAGCCGTAGCTGTAGCCGTCAATTCGGACACGGACTAAATCTCCTTGAGCCGATAACTTTTCTTCCAAGAAGTAAAGCAGTGTCCAAAAACAGAAAGAAATAGTCCACATTTTGTTCAAACCTGTAGTTTTTGTCTTTCTGGTGATGCATAGAGTCTGCAAACCTCCTGAATTGTAACATCCGGGAGGGTTCTGGGTCTGGAATTTGGGAAACCGAAGCCTGCAAGCCATTTTCAGTAGTATTCACATTTGACATATCTCATCCTTGACAAATTCAGAAACCTGTTATTATTTTGTTTCTAAGCTGATTGAAACTTTTTTTTCGAAAGGATTTATTTGAAATAGTTTGTTTGGTTTTATTGGCTTTCTGTAAAACATATAAATTTGACTTAACAATTTATTTCTTGATGTAACTGTTTACAAATGTAATGAGCAATGGGGCTTTTAATAACCTTTAAAGATCAAAAACACATGTTTACACAAACCTATATCCCCTTAAGCACATTAACTTCTCCCCTCAACTATTTAACTATTTGGTCGGTGATTTAATCAATCTCGTTGGAATAATTTTTGTTTTTTATAAAGGATGGGAAATTAACCAAAGAACACTTTTTGAATACTATGTTTGTAGATCATGAGGCCATTTAACTATGATTTTGTTATGCTACCCACCCGTGTAAATTATTTTGGAAAGAATTGAAGTTCAAAGCAAGCTTTTGGGAATGATGTCCACAAAATCAAAGAAGAGAGGTTGAGGAGTATCCGATCTTCAAGGAAAGTTGGGCACCACTCAAGCGGTGTTTCTGTCTAGTTTGAAAGAAATCAATGCAGTGCCAACATTCATCATACAAGCAAACAAGCATTCTACAAGCACACAAGTCCAATTATGCTTGCGAATTTAGCCACAAAATTTCACAAGGGATTCTAACTTATTTTTTTCCCTGGAGTTTGTATTTACTTAAAGGGTCTGTATAAGGTTGGTAATTGGAACCCACTGTTTGTTTCAATCCTATATAGTTGTAGATATATACCATAAAACTAACCTGTGAAAATTTCATTTCAAAAGGTGGTAGTGTTTTTGAGATATGGTCGAAAATCTGGAGCGGTTATGTCACGCAGGAAGAAAATATGCAATTGGAATACATGTTACTGCAGTAATGCTTCTCAGATTCTAATTTTCGGGGATAAAAAGTGATATCTTTTTCCATAACCGCAGAACTTCAAAGTGAAAAGTTCCTCAAAATGCATTTTACTATCCAAACCTGCTGTACTTCTTACCAAGTAAGTTTGTATTGCCATTAATTTTCAGAGTCATTACCAAACGTATACAGACCCTTTAACTCCCATCAAAACATACCCAAAAGAAAGTTAGAAAATCTGATCAATATTAAGTTAACAACTTGTTACCCTCTCCCTCCCTCTTTCCTCCTGAACCTTAGCATGGGTTATGGCCAGTGTTTACTGGACACCCCACGGGATGCACAATTCTTGCCAAAATACCAGCCAGGGGAGGTGTATAACATCAGTAAGCAATGCGAGCTGGTCTTTGGAGAAGGAGCCACGGTGTGCCCCATTTTGGTATGTAACATTCCTATTTATTTTTAAGGCAAAGGCCTAATTTCATAAAACATTTAAGTAGACAATCCTGCTTAGCAAACTTGTTTGCTGAGCGGAAGGGATTCAAATTCTTCCTGTAGTATTTTGGGTTCCACCGTCTTAATTTGCCTTCATCCTCAAGCACCATGAGAGCCTTTTTTTAGGCAGATACCAGCGCTCTACTAAGTGTTCCTCATTATTTATTAATATTATTTGCATGTGGGATGGATCCACAGGGTGCAACCCCCCCTCCCTAAGCCAGCATCCCCCTCCTAAGCCAGCCCTCAGCACCCCAAGCCAGACCCCCACCACTCACCCCAACCCCTGGCAAATGACTCTCAGCCCCTTGGGCAAACAACTCTTTACACCTGCCCCTTATATACATATAAAACAATGAGAAAAAGAGGTAAGGTGGATGTTCAAGTGAATCAAAGCTGGTGAGGATCATTCGCAGTGATCATCATATGAGCATCATTGCTAAGACTGACCTTGTTTGTCATCATATTATACCTGTAATTTCTTCCCCTTTATTACTCATGTAATCCTCGATACTTAAGTCATTCAAGGGAAAGAGGTAAGTGGCCTGGGGCTTGCCTTAAACCAAGTGACAGACATCTGTCATGTTTGTTGCCAGCACAGTTGTGTCCCCTTTATGGTAGATTGGTCCAATGTCAATCTTCTTCAGACCTTTCAGGAATAGGATCGCATTGGTATCACTAAAATCATGTTTTTAGACAACAGTAATCCATGTAGCATTTGAGAAAGACTCTGTTAGGGTTGAAACACGAGGTACAAGATTTTGCATTAAAACCACAGGTCATTTAGGTTCTTTTTTTCATGAAAACGATAATCAAATATGCCTTTAAAAGCTCACAAAAGTTAGAAGAGTTGCTAATCACTCGCAGAGAAATGTTGTATCTTAAAAGTCATCCAGTATTTGCAGGAATTTTCACTGAAAATAAAGACAATTTTACCAAAGATGCTTCATAACCATTCACACCAAACATCCAAAAATATCGCAAACATTTTTATTAAAGATTTATTTCTTGAAATGTTTTTGCCATTCTATATCTTTAGTTGCATAAAGTTGACTTTTTATGACATACTTTCCTCTGGCGCCCTGCAGATTTTTGTCTAAAAAGAATGATGTGTTTTGAAGCAATTCACTGTTATCACAGTGTCGCTATCTTCCATTGCAAATCAGTATGACCAAACTGAGGCTGGAATAAAAAAATAATCTGGCACCTGTTGCTGAAATGAGAATTAGAACTATTTTTGCCATTTGGTATTCAGAGAACCCAACACAGATTGCAGCAGAGCATTACTGGTTTAGAGTGAGCAATTGTCAAAATAGTGCATCTTACCTCTGTCTGACCCCAAGCAATACACTCATCAGCCCTCCTCAAAGTCCAGCGGGAGTCTGGAAGGGAAATCTCTCAAACTACCCCCCCCCTCCTTTCGTTTCAAGTCCTTCCATCTACACGTGCTTCATCATTCTATGGGGGTATCATCTATCAAGATCTTACAGCAAAGGGAGGGGGTAGTGTCTCTTAATCACACAATACATGATAGTGTTCAGTATAGGGTACATGTTTCTGGTGGTAACAAGAAGACAAACGAGAGACATTTGGGGACACTAGGTGGCAGCAGACTTACCAGGTAAATCCATCATTTTCGGAAGTTTGCGCATGCTCAGAACTATGTACATAATGGAAATTAACCTGGGATATCTACTGCTACCTACTTAGTGTTTCAACGTTTCTCATTTTGCAAGAGTTGAATCTGAAAGCTTAGGTTTCAAGATGATTGCTAGCACTAGGCTAATTGGCAGATTTCCTTCCCCCCTTTTTTGTTAATAATAGTGCCATGGAAAACGGAAAGACACTGTACAAAGTAAATTGATGTAGGTCAATGACAGACATGAAGCACAGACCTCTAAAAGTTTGTAGGAATTGAGGAGAAAGAGTCCAAAAGATCAAACATTGAGATAATTTTGGATGAGAACTCGTTGAGACGTCACATTACCAGATGTAGGTTATTCCTCACAAAAGCGTAAAACCTATATTTCATTTCAATAAATCATCATATGTTCCCAAAATTAGAACCAAATATGAGAGGAATGTCAAATTGGGTTTAATTTAGTTCATCCAGTTCTAAACCTGATTTTCAACAGATTGCTTCTTGGATGAAGAAAAAAACCCGCCACAAAAACCAAAAAATGATACCCTGTTTTTTAATAGCAGAAGTCATTACTAAATCAATACTCCACTTTGCCTGGAAACACCTGTTCATATAAATTGATATGATTGCTGCAGTAGTACTTGAAGAATGTGATCCCCCCCCCCCACTGTGAAGGGGTGATATCGGGAGTTCCATTCCAAGTAATTTAATTTTCTGCCTTTTAGCGACAATCTTGTAACCATTTCCTTTATGGATAGGGTAAAATTCAAAGTTTCCTTCTTAAAAATTGCAGCAATGTATTTTTGCTTTTTTTATATAAAAAACCCGGTACACTGATGTGTGATAAGCTGTGTATGCTTGGTGCTGCTGAGAGTCCCGGGAGGACGAAATCCTCAGGGTTCTCCAGTGGGATTCAAACCCATGACCCCTGCATTCTAGAGCAGATATCTTTACAGCTAGACCACTGAATTTACCTGATAATGAAAAGACAGTTGGAATCCTTTAATTAGAAGCCACAAACGCAAACAAATTTTACTTATGTAGTTTTTTGCATCGGGGATATATCCTGTTGTTTTTTCGCAGCAATGGTTTAAAGGGTCTGTGTATACGTTTGGTAATCACTCTTAAAATTAATGGCAATAAAAACCTACTTGGTTAGAAGTACAGCTGCTTTCGATAGTATGAAGCATTTTGAGAATCATTTCACTTCAAAGTAATGTGGTTATGGAAAAACAAATCAGTTTTTATCTCCCCAAATTTGAATCTGAGACACGTTACTGTCAGATTTGTTTCTCAGGTTGTGTATTCCAATTACGGATTATTCTTCCTGCGTGGAAATAAAAAAAACGCGACCACTTTTTGAAATGATATTTTCACAGGTTAGTTTGATTGTATATCTACATTTATATATAGGATTCAAACAATTGAACAGTTCAAAAAACCAAATGTATACTTTCCCTTTAAAATGTACAGAAACTGAGGAATAACTGCAATTTTGCGCTTTTTTTTCCTTTCAATTTTTCTGAGCCAAAAACCTGGTCTGATAATATATACTGCGGATAATTTCATCTGAATTTTTTGACAAGTCTGAGGAATGTTTTATGGTTCTCATATTTTGAGCAATCAAACGTCAATATTAAATCACTTGACAGTGATTGCATACATTCCAGCTTATATTTGATGTCAGTCAAAGCAATCATCAGGAGACCATTCTGAATAGTCCCCGAAGGATTTTGGGAGTTATTGTAAATTGGTACCCGTTTTGAAACAATTTAAGCGATAAATACCCCCGGAAATGACTTTCAATTTTAAATAGGGGTGCAATTTATAGAATAAAATAAAATTGCTAAACAAATTCCCAATGGGAAAAAAATCACCATCCTGTTATTGGCACCTGCACTGTTTGATGTGTAATGAAATAAATAAGATTTCTTGGTATTTTGGTATTGAAAAAATAGCTAAATATACAAATTACTTGTTTCTTTTGTGTGTGTTTTTTTCTTTACCTTTCTCAAAAAACTGAATATTTTCTCATGTTGGTTTCTGATCCCACGGAGCCTGGCAAGGTTATCGTGTGGATACAAAGTTGAGCAAACTGCTTACCAACCAAAAAGTTGAGGATAAAAAGCTCTAGAACCCAGCCTGGAGTTGTCACATCCATTGATGAAGGCTGCTGATGCCTGGGCCACCATGGGGTTTAACCAAGTACACACCATGCTCTGCCTTACACCATCAAGCACTAAAACCAACTTTCAACACTCAGGTTATCTCTCATCTGCACTGCACACCTGTAATAGATCAACTGTTTCTGAAAAAAAGGAAGGGCAGCTACCAACCTCTCTTTCCAACTCTCCCTGGGCTGACATCCATTATGCCATTTGTGTTTTTGCAAACACTTTATTCTTCAATTGAATAATAACCCTCTACACAAAGCCGTCAGACTAACCCAGCCATCCCATGGAAGTATTTACCACCTGTTAGCCATGTGTGTGTCATTAATGCATAGAGCCTTCCAGACCATGCCTAGACTGATTGTTGGGATGTCACTTTATCCTTCCTATAAAACACTGTAGCCATGTGGTGTAATGAGGAGAAAATTGATGTTTTAAACATTGCTAATCCAGGATGACCCAAATAAGAATGAACTTATAAAACCTGGACGGGAAAAGGGTGGGAATTTTCTTATAGGGATGGATCCTCCCAGGTTCCTATGCTCTGCATCGAGGGAAATCAGCTCTGAAGCTGGAGTTACTGCAATTCATGTTGTAGTGATCATACCCTCATACATATTCATGAACAAGAGCCAAATTGTCACTGGTCGTTCACCATCAGGTGCCATGTGCTATTTTTGCCGTTTGCCAGTACTCATGCACAGGTTAAATACGCATGTGTATTAGACTATCGCATGTGCAAGAGTCTACTAAGCATGCGCTAAGCGAAGCGCCCATGGAAGTGTCGCACAGGTGTAGTACATACACACGCGCAAACATCGCCCTAACTAAAGATGGTGGCACGCGTCAACGTCAATCAGCGTTTTCCCAAGCTTAATGATGCCGAACTAGAGAAGTATGAGGTATAGTAAAAGAAATATAACAATGGTTTATTTCGGGTGGACAATCGATATGAGCTCCTCTCGGTATTTGGAGTGGTCAAACTAGTTCTCTTGGCTTCACCTTGGGAAGTAGTCTGTCATCTTCCAATACCTCGAGGAGCTAACAGCTAATATCAACTGTTAACCCTCACTTTGAAACTTGTTGGTCTTGACTTACTGATAAAGCATAGCTGGTAGGTAGGGAATGATTCTGTCAAGCAATTCTGCAGAGCAAAATGTATGTAGGCTGGAAACACTGAATGCTAATATATAGCAAAGGATGATGTTTGAGTAGCAACCGATACATTTTGTGTAGCATTTTGCCATGCTGTACAAGGGAAGCCGTTCACTGCATAGTGAAGCAGCTGTACAGGAATTACCCAAACCATAACGGAGGTATTTGATTGTTGGCATCGAGGCAGGGGGAAGACAGATGGTTGAGGGAACCATGTTGTTGTCACAGTCATGAAAGTATGAAATCATTGTTTCCACTTTTGGAACGGGGTGTGTTACCTGCTCCCCTGCCTCCCTAGGGATCGTCGTATGAGCTGGTTTGACAGAAGCAAAAACAAACAAAGTCTCCCTACAGAAGCATCATCTCCCCCACCCTTTTCATTATGAGGATTTTTCTCGCAGAAAGCAATACTTCCTTCGTTTGATTGATGCTCAACCCTTCCCAAAAACTTACCCAGACGGCCTGTCTGTATCTGATAACTGATTGGCTATTGTTGGTTGTTGTTTTTTCTTTCAGAGGACCTGCAGTAGGCTGTGGTGTACAGGGTCCTTCCAAGGGTCCCGCCGTGGCTGCCGCACCCAACACATGCCATGGGCTGATGGTACGCCATGCGGCAACAACAGGGTAATCTTATCATTGACCTTCTTCCATTGTTTTCTTGGAACCCAACTCTTTTTGCCTGCACACCCTTTTGATGCTCCTCTCCCCACATTTTTTGAAAAATACAAACCCAAATAAATGCGTGTTTTGGTGTGAAACAAGCCCCATTTGACACCTATTAGACTAAACTTTTATCAAAAATTTAATTAGCTTTCAAGGGATCTAGTCACAAACAATTCACATAACATTATGTTTTGCCTGGTAACCCGTTTCTGCTAAGCATAATTTTCTATGCTAAGCAATTTTGCGAATCCCCCTTTTCAAATATAAACACAGTCTGAAGTCAAAACAATGCACGCATTATCTGCAAGAAAGCTTATGACTACAATCGCCGGTGTTATCCATCACATGCTCACCTTTAACTCTTGAACCAGAATATAGAGAAGTTACCCTCCTTGTTAGTGCACATTTTCCAAACATTAATGTCAGCGTTACAAGGCAGTGTGTGTTTCCAATCAGCGGAGAATTATTGGGCCGTGGAGACAATGTTGTTAGACAACCCTGATCGGGTTTCCTTCATGATTACAGACCTTTAGACTCTTTGAATGTTTCAACCCAACTGATGAAAAGCAAGCGCGATTAAATGATATCGGATCATGGCTTGGGTTTTAGACTTGAAATCAAGTTGTTAGTGTTTGTTGTAATCCCACTGGTAGTAAGAAATTGTAGGAATTGTGGCTTCCAGTGACTTGATATCAAGTCTAACTTGGATTATGAACTGTAATGCATTATACAGTGCAAGATTTTCTTCCATCATATTATTTCACACTTCACGATTTTGACATTTTCAATCTCTGGAAACACTTTTGGATTCAGTTTTATTACCCCTGGGAATTACTCTGACTTCTGGACCAATTTATTTGCCAAATATTTATGTTTAACCCTCCTATTCTTGGTAACCTTTTCGAGCGAGTTGACCAACCATTTTAAACCATTCAACTGTGTAGTGGAAAAACTGTGCACAGAACTATAATTGTGTACATGTGTGTACTGTGTAGGTACATTCACCACATGATTGTAGCCTGACATAGTGTATCTATCATTCAAAACCACAGTGGATGACATTGAATGGTCAGACAGTAGGAGGGTTGACTGTGTACTATGTAGATGCATTCACCATGGGATATCATATTGCAGGCTGGGGTAGTCTTTCATCATTCAAAACCACAGCGGATAATATTGAATGGTCAGACAGTAGGAGGGTTGACTGTGTACTATTTAGATGCATTCACCATGTGATATCATATTGCAGGCTGGGGTAGTTTATCTATCATTCAAAACCACAGTGGATGATATTGAATAGTCAGACAGTAGGAGGGTTGACTCAGTACTATTTTAGATGCATTCACAACACGATATCTTATTGTAAGCTGGCATTGTTTATTTATCATTCCAAACCACAGTGGATGATATTGAATGGACAGACAGTAGGAGGGTTGACTCTGTACTATTACATGCATTCACCACATGATATATTGCAAGCTGGCATTGTTTATTTATATCATTCAAAACCACAGTGGATGATATTGAATGGTCAGACAGTAGGAGGGTTGACTCGTAGATGCATTCACCACATGATATTATATGGCAAGCTGGCATTGTTTATTTATCATTCCAAACCACAGTGGATGATATTGACTGGTCAGACAGTAGGAGGGTTCCACCAGGAATCTCTCCACAGCATCTTCTTCAGAAACATTACAATCACTGCATCTCTTTTTCCCCACAGTGGTGTGATCGAGGCAAGTGCATCAGCCGAGCACACTCCACCGAACCCGTAGATGGTGGGTGGGGCAAGTGGGAGGCATATGGGGACTGTTCCAGGACGTGTGGAGGCGGTGTAAAACAAGCTGTACGTCAGTGTACCGAACCATCCCCTCAGAATGGAGGGAAGTACTGCATCGGGAGGAGGGTTCGATTCCGCTCGTGTAACAGCAAGGTAAACAATTGTTTTCATTTTCTAGAGAACTGAGTACAGCAGAAGCCAGAAAAGCATCGTACCTCCAACAAGCTTCAAATTTCTCTTTTAAAAATATTGTTGGAAGAAATTGTGAAACTTTAATCGACCTTTCAGCGTTCTCCCTTAACAGTGGTCCGCTGGCCAAATGCCAGTTAAAATACCTGAGGACCAGTCAAAAGTCTCTCCAAGTGGTCCGACTGGATAGTTCAGTGTTGAAAAGTATCCCTTTTTAATATAAATTATGGATTAGTGTAAAAGTTGACGGACCAGTGAAATAAAAAGCTAACTGGTCTGCTGGATAGTCACTGAAAAAAGTTAAAGGCAAACCCTGCCTTCCATAAGGAGTCTGAGATTTTCAGGGGTAGTTTTCCATTCAATTTGTTTACAATAAAGTATGGCTAGTCTTTCAAAATTTGTTCGTTCAGTGATTATTTATTGATATCATCATCAAAGTTTTTGAAATAAAAATGTCCAAAACACCAAATATTTGAAGTGGCAACTCCTTATTGCATAAAGGGTGCCATATCGGTATTGTGATGACCCATTAGTCCGATGGTCCCTTCCTGTGGAAATAAGATAAATGGGCTGTTGGACTAAAGAGCAGTTATAACAACGATTGTAGAATACTTTTTTAAAGATACTTTCTCTGACAGCTCACTTGTCCGATGTGGGTACCTGAGCTGTTGGACTAAAGAATCGATGAATTATTGGGTAATTGGACTGATAGGTCACTGGAATTATGAGATGTCAGACTAATGGGTCATCGGACTATTACAACCTTTAAAGGCATCGTACACGTTTGGTAATTGTCAAAGACCAGTGTTCTCATTTGGTGTATCCCAACATATGCATAAAACAACAAGCCTGTGAAAATTTGGGCTCAATTGGTCATCGAAGTTGCAAGAAAATGATGAAAGAAAAAACACCCTTGTTGTACAAATTTGTGTGCTTTCAAATAGGAATAAAAGGCTTCTAGCTAGAAGTCTTTTATTATTTTAGTGAGAAATTACCTCTTTCTCAAAAACTACGTTACTTCAGAGGGAGTCGTTTCTCACAATGTTTTATACTATCAACAGCTCTCTGTTGCTCGTTACCAAGTCAGTTTTTATGCTAATATATATTTTGAGTAAATACCAAACGTGTACGATACCTTTAAACAAAAACAATTTTAACAAATTGTCGGAATTATGAGCCATTGAAGGGCCCCAGCATAAAGCAGTTAAAAAGAAATGATCAAAAAATAAAAAAATAAAAAAATTCTTTGAAATCTTTTTGGTAGCATCCTCAAAAAGCCAATCTGCGTACATTTGCTATTTAGAGCTTGACCCAGCCTTTGCTTTTAGGGCCACTTAAAACAACACACCATGTTCATCAAGTTACCCCGACAAAAACAAACAAAAAGGAAAACCAAATTATCCACGGGGAAAAGAGAAACAACAAAAATGAAAGGCTTGGTCACATGCAAGTCACATTATGACCACTCCTGAAACTCAGGAGAAAAGTTCTACCGGGAAATCCTTCATTACCGCCTTGCGATCCCCAACGAGTTGACACACCTTATACTGACAGCTTTCCATTTTTTTCACCAAACCTTTCGGCAACAAACAACTTGATTGAAACATCATGGGAGAGTTTGGCCTACATTTGGCCTGAGCTCATGTTAATATGACTTTCATGCTCGTTTGAGACAGCAAGTGGGACAGTGGGCAACAGGTGCGTGGAGGAGGGGTTGTCTTGGTCGCAGGGTCCAAGATGGGATGGATTGGGGGAGGCAGGTAGAGGTTTTCATGATCAATGAATTAAGTATGGGGATAGGGGTTGATGTACGCCACCTGTGATCATCAAGACCTGTCATTGATTTTGCTCACTGATAAGAAACAGATATCAATCTTGATCTGATATATTTGACATATTGCAATGTGGGCTTCGTTTTGAATCGGAAAACCAAAATCAAACTGTTGTATGGTTTTGATTTTAAAAATGGGTCACCTACCGGCAATCATAAAGCCATCTGTCAGACTAACAACCATGAATGGAAGATGTTATCATTGTAGAGGTCCTAGCCAAATGTAGAGCCAGAATGGAAAGCTCTTCCAACATTCCCCCTCCCCCCCACCACCTCTACCTGTACCTCCACAACATACAAAGCAAAAGCACAACAAACAGATAAATACAAACGAAAATAACAGACACTTGATGCATTAACGGAAATCAACTTTTCCAGATTACTAATATCGCACAATTTTTATTTTTTTCCTTCTTGGTAGACTTGTCCGGTTAATTCCATTCCATTCAGGGAGCAGCAGTGTGCAAACTTCAACGGGAACAACTTCAACATTCAAGGTGTACCCAGGGACGTACGGTGGGTCGCTAAGTACACAGGTGGTGAGTCTTAACTCTTGGTGTTTCGTCTTCACACGTGTTATAACTGCTGGTACTTTTCTGCTGCTTGGGACACTCAGAAGGTTTTTTGCAATGTTTGGAACCAGGTCTAGGGAGGAGAGTTTAGTGTTCCTACATTTTGGCAAATGACATATGTTGTAAGTCGAAAGGAGCGCATTAATTTTTTAGTAATAATACACATTTCTTATATATCGCTTAATCACACCCAGCAGGTGTCTCAGAGTGCTCGTTATTTTTACGTTTGAACTCCGAGACCCATTTATATAGCACCTTTTAAGGGTTTACAAGATGACGCGGCACAATTTGCTGCCAACCACTGCCAGAAATACCAGGGCGAGCCCCTTCTCTTAACGATAAGTGTACTGGACTTTACATCCCATCTAAAGGACGAAGCAATAATGGTTAAGTGTCTAATACTCAAGGAAAGTGCCATGACCAGGATCTGAACCCACTCTTGGCAATACTAGAACTGAGTTTGGTGCACTAGACCGCTCAGCCATGATTTTCCTTAGTCATTATAACTTGTGTGAAGACATTTGTTTGACAATTTTTGAGAGAACTTGTCTCCATAGATTAAATATTCTATGTACCATAAAGTTACAGATCAGAATTGTAGTTTTTAAAAAAATTCACTGAAGTAAAAAACTTGTATATTTCCTAAAATCACAGATCACAGATATCTCATGAGGTTCTCTTTGCCCCATAGAAATGTTATAATACTGCAACAATTTTTGCCACGATCCCTATGTGCGACAGCAAAAAGGAATACCAGTTTTCAGTACACCTAGAAGGGGCCAGGCTATTTTTTCCACCCAGTCTCATTTTCATTTCATTGTTTTGAACTGGTACAAAATCCGGAATCAAGTTTGTATCGAAAGTATTTCTATTATTGCATCCCATCATCGTGTCATCAGAAGATTCCCCTTCCCTCTTTCCAGGCCTGGAATTTCATCTTTGAGAGGGCAAGGCCAATTTCATTTTGCAAAGGTCACTTCCCCCGGAAAGCATCAAAGTCTACGGGAAACTTTGAAGGGGGCACCAAGGCCAAGGCCAGGTCAATGAAATTCCCATCTTTCTCAAATCATTGAAGGAATTCTCAGTTTAAAGTGCACGAAAAAAACGTTGGCTGACTAAAAAATATCTGCAGCCAGCCGTCCTGACAGCTAAAACAGTTTATTTCAAGTGACACAGAAAAAACAAATCCACGCGATAGCTCAGGCAAAGTATCAGTCTCTATTTTCTTCAGTGTGGAATTGATGTGCATTTCCAGCGGGTGTAATTTACTGGCTAGACAAATTAAACAGGTCCCGAGGGGGAATTGAACTAATTGATCAATCTGACGAGAACAGATAAAGTAAAGCGATGTATTTGTCAAGCGCTGAATGACCGTAACAGAGCTCTATCATTCTAGCTATATATAGTTTAGTGTTGTTTTTCACACTTCTTTGCAAGCGTTTTTTTTTTTTTTAACAGTAGTTTTCTTGTTTGTTAATGTTAACTCTTCGTAGGGGCTTAACGGGGGAGTGGGGGGGTAGCTTGTTTCAAAGCCTTGGCGCAGTGAAAGAGAAAGCCGTACCATGGTTTCGGACGACAAGACATTCTGCTACACAGTGTTGTGATGGTTTCTTCAATAGTGCTTCTGGCAGCCCTTAACGATAACAAAATCCTGGTGTCTTATTTAACCTATTTGGCAATAGGGATGTTGGTTGGTGTGGGGGGGGGGGGTCACACTCCAAGGTGCAGTGTTGACTCCCTAATAATGCACCTCAGGTGTTACAGAGTCCCATTAATGATATTGGTGTCTGGAGCTAACATGAAGAGAGACGCATGCACATAATGTTTTGTCATCATCAGAGTGTCTGGGCTATGTAGACTCCCTGACCTACATTGCAGCCACTGTGTTTAAAGGGATGTCTTAGTCAAGGTTATTGATTGGTTTAGTCAAACTCAAACTTTGCAGTTTAGCGACCAAATTGCTTTGCAGTTTAGCGACCAAATTGTGATTTGATTTAAAAATATTAAAAATATTGAGAGTTTCAGAAATTAGAATACGGAAAACATAAGATTAAAACAAATCTAAACAGGACAAATTTTTTTTAACGACAACTATATACATGTACTTCCCATAAAGAATGCAGTTGAGATTCAGAGCATTTTTAAAATAAAATAAAAATAAATTACTATAAAAATAAACAAACTAATGGCAATGAAAAATGTATAAATAAATAAATGAATAAATGAATAAATGAATAAATAATTATAGTAAAACAAATAATAGTACTACACAGGGGATCAGAATATCTCAGTTATTTAATTTATTAAAATGTCGCTTTTCTTTTTTCCCTCTCAGTGCAGATAAAAGAACGATGCAGTCTCTTCTGTCGTGTTGACGGGAGAATCGCATTTTACAAGCTCGCCAAGAAAGTCATCGATGGGACACCTTGTGGTGAAGACACGGATGATATCTGTGTACAGGGACAGTGTTGGGTAGGTGGGGTCCTTGTCATCTAATGGGGGGAGAGGGACGATGGGTAGGGGAGGGTCGAGTGGGGGTGCTTACAACCGCAAAGTTGTTTAAGTTTTGGTTTTGCAAACTGATGCAATCTTTGATTTGTCAAAACTTGTCAAAGTGCTCAGTAAGGATACGTAGGGGATGGGATTGTGCCTTTGATGATACAAGCATGGAATTTGGCACACTGTCGAGAGTATGTCATGAGAAAGATATTTGGCTATAGGGTCATCGCAAAAGATATAGGTAGTATAACCAGCAATGGCAGCCATTTTGACATTTCGAAAATTGCTTTTTATTCTACTTAATTTTTTCAAAATTCAAATCTGCGATGGCCCTATAGCCAAATATCTTTCTGATGACATACTCTGTGTCTTTTCATTTTCATTTTCATTTATTAATTCTGGTTGTGAAGCCAAGGACTCTCAGAAAGCGAACTTAATCACTATACTAGCCAAGAAACCCAAAGAGAGAAGACAAAGAAGGAAATTCAGTTTTAGATGTCTGAGGAAAACCCCAGAGAAATACTCCAGGGAAACAGAAAACCCAATCCACATAGTGCCCCCGGTAGGATTCGAACTGGGGTCCTAGAGGTGGAATGCGAGGAAAGATACCACTACACCAACCCAACTGCCCATGAAATCAGGCCTTGGCCCAATTTCATAGAGCCGCTTAAGCAGAAAATAGTGCTTACAAATTTTCTGCTTAGCAAAAGTAAGCTAGATACCAGGCACAGATTGTACATGTGACATGGTATTTTGGCTGATAACCTTTTTCTGGTAAGCATAATTTGTTTGTGCTTAGCTACTTTTTGTGCTTAAGCAGCTCTATGAAATTGGGCCCTGGAATTACACGGTTGCCCCTGGTCTTGGCCTTGGTGCCCTTCAGAAGTTTCCCATAGACTTTGTAAGATTTTCCAATGGAAGTGCCCTTAGCAAAATAAAAATGACCTTGCCCTTAAAGACGAAATTCCGAGCCTGTGACATACTCATGACATGACTGTGTGCCAAATTCCATGCTTGTATCAACAAAGGCACAATTACCCAAAATATTTCCCCTATCTGCCAGACTACCAACACGACATCATAATGAGAGGTTTTAGTTAAAAAGAAAAAAACACACGCTCACTCAAATGAGCAGATGAGGGTGTGTGATCCTTTAAGATGCGCCCATGGACAGGCTGCGTAGAGGCTGTATAGCAGCAGTGGACTGGAACCAGCTTGTCTGTCTGGTAGAACAACCAACATGCCTAGCAGTCAAATCCAAAGAAACTAAGGTTAATGAACGTTGAATGTAGCAATAGACTACAGATTAGGAGACGTTAGCTCGAAGGAAAAAAGCATTGTGTGTAAGGTGAAGATGCCATTCTCAAGTGCATTTTCATTGTCTGTTGGAAACAAGTCCTAATAGTGAAGGAGATAAAGTCAGGCATGCAACTTTTTATGTGTTTTCCCCTTTTTTTCATAGAAACCACTTCTGTAGAAAAATGAAAAAAACAAAAACAACCTTGCTACAAAGTTTTTGGTTCCTGGTCATTCCCTCATTTTTGGGCTCATCTGTAAAGTGCGGAAATCTTTCTGAATAGCAACTTCAGAATTTTTGAATTAAAAAAGTTCAGAAATAACTGTACTCAACACAAATAAAGAAAATCATCAACATTTAATATTGCCCCAAATATTGATGCAAGAATGATATCCTGAAAATTATATCATTTGAAGAAAGATCTTAAAAACAGGATTTGAACTGGCCTCTTGCCACTGGACTGGCTTGGTGGTCTAGTGGTTGAGACATCTGTTCTATAATGTGTTGTGGGTTCGAATCCCACTCGAGTAGTATGCCTTTGGGGTTTTGGGGTGTTTTTTCTGCAGGATTTGGTAAGCACTGATTTTACAGTGCTTTCACACATAGAGAAGAAGAAAAGAAAACAAATTGAAAACAATTTTAAATTTGTAAAGATTTTGTAAAATATTAAATTGAATTTACATTGTTGTAAAATTTAATTGATTTGTTATTTCATTCTTTTTCACTATTAAGGGTGCCGGATGTGACCATATTCTTGGTTCTCAGACGACCAAGGACAACTGTGGTGTTTGTGGAGGTGATAATCGGTCATGTCGGAGAGTTACTGGCACCTATAACAAGGCAAAATATGGTTCGTGTTGCCTCTCTGATACATACAGTTTGTCTTGGATCTCATGATATCTTTAAAGAAAACAAAAATCAAGGGGTTCTGTTTCCCCAAATTCCTTTTGATTCTGGTGTATACACAAAAACTACCACAAGTTTCTTGAACAAATAACAAGATTGCTGTGATTCTAAGACGTTAAACTTTCTGTATGAAATAAAATCCTTTTCAGCTTTCTTGGTTGAACTTTTCACTCCCTCGTGGACCAGAGTTTATCTCCTTCCTGAAAACTTCACCGATGCCCAGGGACTTTTTTTTGTGCAACAACAACATCTCAGAAATGTATCCAATCAGACCCTGGGATTAAACCCCGACTTCTGACAAACAGGTGCTTCCAGAGAAAAAAACCAACCCAGGCCAAAGCCTCTGCTTCCAGGACCCCTCTAACAAGTTCTGGGTCAATGGTGAATTTCCTCGTGCCAGTAAACAGCAGAATGGTCTGGGGGTTAGGCTAGGGTCAGCAGGAGGGGGGGGGGGAGGTGTGCTAGAGGAACGGAAACTAGCAATGATTTTCATGCTCATTGCAGAGGGGATATTTATGTTGGTTGTGACACCTTCACGGCTTGACTTTAAGGGGTTTTAGAGTAAAGCCGACAAGTCAGTAATTGCAAAAGTGCAAAATACAGAGTACAATATTCAGCAGGGTGACTCTGTTAGAATATTGATTTTGATTATGGGTTACTTAGTCACCCTCAAGGACGAGGAAAAAAAAAACGGCCAGTCATTTGAGAGTCAGATGATATTGTCCTGTTTGGGATAGGGGGATATTTAATCCAGGCATTATAACAATTGACAGGTGGGGTATTAATGTTACTTGTTTTTATCTCCGATGTATCGCAGGACTCAACTTCTGTCTCCGGTAATCAGAGACCTTTTTTTTTTGTCTTCGCATGTGGAAGTGCAGTCAAAAATGTATTTTCCTGTTTTTTAAATGTGTTTTTTAGGGTTTGCTTATTTTTCCAATTTATTTATCGGTTGATTGATTGGTTTATGATTTTTTGGGTGGAAGGGGTTTGCATGAAGCTTATCATCTTAAATAAATTTAAACTATGGATGACGGTGACTCCATCATTAAGCAAAGGTGTGGGAAGGAGGGTTAGGGTCTTGGAAAACTTAAGCAAAAGAACCCCCCCCCCCTACCACCACCTCTATCCCAGGACTGCTGTTTTCAATGTTGCTACAATCAATCGGGAAAATGTTAGAAAGACATAAGGTAGACAAAATAAAATGTACAAATTGTAGTTTGTGTGCTGTGGATATAAGAACTAACCCTTTTGACCGATGATTTTTATTTTTCAGTGCTATTTTTTTATTGCTGTAGTTATAACCTTTTGCTATAACTCTGGTTATTTTTTCTCTGGTTATTTGTTGTTCCAGTAGGTTCAGTTATTTTTATGTTTGCTATAGCTCCTGTTATTTCTTATTGCTTAGGCTTAGTTTGTTTTCTGTCTGCTATAGCTCTGGTTAATTCTTATTTCTCAGGTTTAGTTATTTCTGTTTGCTATAGCTCTGGTTATTTCTTATTGCTCAGGTTGAAATATATCTGTTTGCTATAGCTGTGATTATATTTTGTTGCTTTGAGTTTGGTTACTTCTGTTTTATTTTAGGTTATAACAAAGTTATAGAGATCCCAGCTGGGTCCACTAGGATAGATGTACAACAACACAGCCACCGGGGCATTCCAGAAGATGACAACTACCTCGGTCAGTACAATGCTTGTTGAGTGCAAACTCCCTCATTACTATTTCTGTGTATAAATATATGCGTAGCGTTACAATTCGTCAGTATGAATTTCTGTTCTTGTTGCATTCACAGCGATAAGGGGTAGCAATGGAGACTACCTCCTCAACGGTCACTTTGTGGTCAGTATGTTTCAACGAGAGGTCAAGATCGGTAGCATCATGTTGGAGTACAGTGGTTCTAACAACTCCATCGAGAAGATCACATGCCATGAAAAAATCACTTTTAATATAACAATCTACGTGAGTATACTAAAATATTAAAAAAAGAATCGATTTGTAACTAAAAGTCACTTTTAAGGATCACCTTTGAACCCAAAGTCACTTTTAATCTATGTGAGTATGCTCAGTGCAGCGTTGACCCTTAACTGTGGTCCGCTGGCCAAAGCTTGTTAAAACACCTGAGGACCAGTCAAAATTCTCTCCAAGTGGTCCGACTGGCTAGTTCAGTGTTGAAAAGCATCCCTATTTAAATATGAAATATGGACTCCTGAAAAAGCTGAAGGACTAGTAAAATGACAAGCTAACTGGTCCTGCTGGCTAGACATTGAAAAACAGTCCAGGCATACCGTAGAGCACTGGCATGTTGATCCCAAGGTCACAGGTTAAAATCCCCTTCTAGTCATTTTTTCTTTGTTCAACTCAACAAAAATTATTAAAATTTACCAAATTTCCCTTTTGGCTTATAGCTTATTAATATTATTACTGATGGAAGCAATAACAACATTTAAAGTCACAAAAGTCATTCACAAATCTGAAACGTGTGGTCAATGCAACGCAAGTCACCACAGAATCGGCAAAGGCAAATAAAACCCCACAATCTCACTGTTTCTTACTGAGCCCATACAGCCAAGCCGTGGATCAGAAAACATCAGCTTAAACTCTCCTAGAGCTGAGGGGGAAATAGTCCAGTGGGAATTTTTGAAAATGAAAACGGGAAGGAAGTTTCAGAAAGGTGACTCTCCTATAATCCTGACCCCAGTTTTATTTGACCCGCTCGGCCGGGAGTTGAGGAGACGGGACTGGGGTAAGTGATCCGGGCAGGGACGAGCATTTATCAGTAATGTATGGAACTATTTCATATAAGATTTATCTCTCCGGGGATGTTGCTCATCGGATGTTATCTTTTAAAGGGAATGTTCCTTGCAGGCTTGGAGTTTCCCTCCATCCTGAGCACTATATAATTGTTTCCTGTTTCAAGAGATAAATATTTTGACCATCAGCATCTTTGTAGGTTTTTTTGGCAACTCTTTCATGCGCCGACCGGTCGCTAGTGACCAGATTCAATCATTCAGAAAAATAGTTTTAAAAATTAAAAATAAAGATCACACCACCACAGAGTTTTCAGAATGGGAAAGAGGACTCTTGAGGGTGCCATTGTGATCTTTTTTGGGGGTCGGCATTTGCAAAAAACGATTAAACAATTAATGTGTCCATATGATCAATAAATCACTAAAATAAATGGTGCATGAAAGGGTTAAATGTCCTGTAGACTATGATCATGATGTGGCCATTTTGCTTTTCTGACATCCATCCCAATGTAACCAAATTGAGGCTGGAAGGAAAAATGTAGTCTAGTCCCTTTAAATGATTATAGAAAGAACTGTCATTATCATTGTGTGAGCAGGCAACCCATCAAAGATGGCCACACAATGGTCTATACCTCAAGATGAAGTTTCCCTCCGTCCTCCAGAGATCAATTCATCAATCTTAAATCTTTAATTTGGATTTTATCGTTTTGCTATATTACTAATGTGTTTTCAGAATTGCAATGATGGTATTGTAATGTAAAGATTTTTTTCTGTATTTTAAGTTTGAAAATTTCCAAACAAAATATTGATAATCAATATTTAATCTCCGTAATAATTGCATAGTTATTTGATTGTCCACAGGTGTTGTCGGTTGGGAGTGTTACGCCCCCAGACATCCGGTATGAATATAACGTACCCATCGTTGGCAATGTCGTGTATATATGGGACATGTATGGAGAATGGGCCACCTGCAACAAAATATGCCATGGTAAGTGAAATACGGTTTGCATAATTTTAAAACACAAATGCCAGATGGTTTGTGTTGTCATAAACAGATCATTTCCAAATTCTCAAGGTCTCAGATTTCTCAATTTTTGTCATAAGAAATGCCATTGAATGATGAAATTGTTGTAAAATTACATGCAAACTTGGTTTTTTTTCCCCCTGACCATTCAATGTCATCCACTGTGGTTTTGAATGGTAGATAAAGTATCCCAGCCTACAAAATTAATATTGGATATAGGAGCTTTATATATCCACAAATAAGGTGCCCCAGGCGCTTGAACAAAGAGAAACACCCTACAGACAGGTTTTAAAGTTTATGAATGATGAGACCCATTTATGTGGCACCTTATGAGGGTTTACAAGGGGGTGCGGCGCACTGAACAGCCACTGCCAGAAAAACCGGGGCAAACCCCTTCTCTTAAAGATAACTGGGTTCTTTTACAGGCATTACACGAGGCATGAGACCTTTATGTCCCATCCGAAGGACGAAGCAATTATGGATAAGTGCCTTTCTTAAGAACACAAGTGTCAGACCGGGACTTGAACCCAAACCCTGCTGATCAGATACACCAGAGCTTGAGTATGATACGTTAGCCCGCTCGGCCACGACAGGCCACATTATATCTTGTGGTGAATTGAATACCAACACACAGGTGCACAGTTAGTTCTGTGCACAGTTGTGCCACCATACACAATCCTTCAACTGGCTGGTCATCTCGATGGAAATTTTTCAATACCAAGAGTGGGGGGGGGGGGTAAAATGGTTTAAAGCTACTATATATGCTTTTATGTTGTTATTGCATGGTTTTAACTCAAGTTAAATTGACTATCAAGGATCATCATTTCCTAAACCATTTTTATGGTTTGATCTTGAAGTCGCTCCTACAGGTTGAATTCAATCAAACTATCTTGACGTCGTCTTAAACCATTAGCGATAATAAATGAAGAAGAAGAATGTCACAACAACAAGTTCTAACATCTTCAAAATTTGTGTAACATTTTGAGCTACAAAAGCCAATCCTGAAAGACCCCACTTTGTGACATAAGTTTCTCTCACAGTTTCAATTCAATCAAGTTAGCTCAAAATCTGACTGAAACCATTAGCTAGCAATAATAACTTACGAAGACAGATGTTGATAACAACACATTTTAATTCACAAAAAATTATAGAGAGGAACAGATTGCTGAAAATTGCATTCAATTTTTGGTGAGCAACCATGGAATTCCCCAACTGTTATTTTAAATTTCATTGCCATTGCATGAGAAAAAGGATTTTTTTTTCTGTCTCTGGACTCATTAAAGTCACTGTCATGAGGGGAAACCGCTATGCTCTTGTTATGACCTGTGGTCATCCGGATCACACAAAAACAGGTTATGTGTGGTTTCTTTTTCCAGCTAAATACAAGGCACGCCCACCGCTCCGGAGGATTTTTTGGAAAGGTTGCTTACTGATCGAACCAAAAATTTAATCAAAACACCTCAAAGTTTGTGTCCCCCCCAAATCCCCGTAACAGTTTGACTACGGTGAACATTTGAGATGAATTAAGAAATTAGTTTGACATCCTGTTTACAGGCATTTATACATCTGTCTTTTTTCTTAAAAAAAAAAGGCAGGTTTTGAAGTATTTGACCTTCGGATTAGAGAGGTGACAAATAATATTAGAAAAATGCCTTGATGTCTTATGGAAGCATTTGTTGTGGGTTTTTTAAGTTAAGGAGAAAGAACAATACTTATTTTTTAAAGTTATTTTTTACAAGTGAAAATCGCCATACACAAAGCAAGAAGTGTATCGTGTAATGGCCGAGCGGTCTAGGGCACCTAAGTCAAAGTTCTGGTGGTTAAGTCATTGGGGTGTGGGTTCGAATCACGGTCATGACACTTGTGCCCTTGAGCAAGATGCTTGCTTTACTATAATTTGCTTCTCTTCACCCAGGGGTATAAAATGGGTACCTGCAAGGGTAGCGGTTGATATGAAAAAGTCTTCAGAGTGCTGCGGGCTGTATGCTCCCCGGGGAGCTGAGAAAGATTATAGGAATTTTATTGGCCCAGTGACCAGGGCACTAATGCGCTATATAAGAGCTAGTTTATTAATATTATTACTAAGGCCACTCAAGGTTAGGGCTACAAGGGAAATATACAAGTTTTAAACGGAGAGAAGATATTTTGGCCAAATTCCATTGCTTCACAGCAATGTAGTGCAGAATTCTTAGGTAAGCAATCCCACGAAAATTAGTTCCTGCTCACATTTCTCGATAGCTGTTCGTGGAAAATTAATTGTTCAAATCAGAGTTGGGTTTTTTTCTACAAAACAAACACTGCGTTATACAGCAAATGAAAGTCCCATTTTGAAAGCATGAACGTTTTTGAAAGTTCCTTTGCGTATTTTTAGGCAGAGAGTCTTCTGAGAGTGATAAATACATGCCAAGATTAAAAAAATAACAAATAAAAAGTTCTGTAGACTGCATCTGATGGTGTGAATTGACATCATTATTAATGTACTGTCTTGTCGATCACTTAGCGATTAGTGACACAAATATTTGTCTATCCTTTCCATCTTACACTTGTTTGTTGAGTGTCACGCTCACCTCTTCTATGCTTTTTGTTTCCCCTCCCCCCCTGCAAACCACAGTTTGTGGTTGAGACAGTGTGGCATCACTGTTTGATTGTTGTTGCAGGATGCATTTCACAGCCCCTTCATTGAGTTTTAACCACAGCGTGTCTCCAGAAGCATCACCTGTCATATTCATTCAATCTCTCTTTATAATGGCGCACCATTCCATTTATGCGGTCTTTCTGAGATTGATTTGTATTCTGTTGCTGTTTTTTCCTGTTCCATTTTTTCCGTTGTTTAGCCTATTCACCCTGAAGTGTCAACTGCAACAACATTCCCACTTCTCTCCTTTTCACTGACTTAAACACCCTCTCTTTTCTCCTTCTTTTTCTGGATTGATGCACTTTGCTGTTTTTATCCGACCTGTCTTATTTTTCACCCCACTTTTTAAAACTTTATTTGACACATGTTGGAAGCTAATTTTGCACAATGTCTTTTAATGGAATTTTTATCTAACGGGATGTTCATGTTGTCTATTCCTGCAACATTGATGGATTAGGGTACATTAACTCCTTTCCGGTAAGTATAAACCCTGTACCTCATGTTTTTTCCTCCCCTCCTGTCAAACCTATTTTGAATTTGTGATGTCCAGGATTTCATCGTATCAGGTGCGGGGAAGTTAAGACAGGTTCACCTCGATAGAAAGTTGCTTGAACCTATCGCTATATATCCTGGGCTCGATTTTCACAAAGCACTAAGATTCATCTTAATATGAGTTGTCAATATTACCATCAGTGATTGTGACATCACACTTTGCTTAGCAATTAAGATAGATTCACAGTTAAGATCAAGCTTAGCTCTTTGTGAAATAGACTCCAGCACAAAGAGCTAAGATTGATCTTAGGGTGTGTATCAATCTTAACAGCTAAGTAAAGTGTGATGTCACAAAACAAATCACTATGGCGATATTGACAACGCATCTTAAGATGAATCTTAGTGCTTTGTGAAATCGAGACTTGGTTTGTGAACCTGGCAGGGGAAGCCCCCAACCTCCTTACTCTAAAAATTGTTGCCAAATATTACCAATGCATAAGACTTGCATGGTATAGACCATGTAACCTTCGTTTACAACAAGATTGACCCTGTACGTTCCAGGGCCTTTCTGGCAGGCGAGATACTACACAGGTCAATTGGGAATTTTTTTACATTTTCTGTCATAATTCCCACATAAATTCGAGTAATATAAAAAATAACAGCTAGATACATTTTTTAGATTTGCCTCATTTCTTCATATCAAAAGTTGAAATATATCAGACAGTGCACAAAATGTAAGATTTCAAGTTTTTCTTCAATTGGGCTGCATACAAATCGTGCCTGCAGGAAGTCCAGGCTCTCTGGCTCTTTTGTAAACAGGTGATGCCACAAGTTGCATGGTCTACAAGGTTCCCTTCGTATTAAGCTACAGATCTGTGATTTGAAGGATGTTTACTGACTTCAAGATATTCTTCAACAGATGTTCTTTGGTTTAGAACTTTCTTGAAGCTATGAAATTGATTACCAAGCCAAGCCTCTAGATTTTCATGCATAAATGATGTGGAGAATCTGTAAAATCGTCACTGTAACACCCTCAAAGTTCTGAGAGTTTTATCGCTGGACCAAAACTCAAAAGGGGACTATGCTCCCCAGTTTTCAGGAGTGTTCATTTTTTCTACAAACACATTGTTGCAGCTAAGATATAAAACCAAAAGAAAGGTTGTTTTTGGGGTCAGGTAGGGTAGAAGATAAGGTCTTCTAACCTTCAAAACAGTATACCCCTGCTGGCTTGGTACGCCACTAGTTTGGAAAAATGTTTCTAGCAATAATGCAAAACCTTATACTTTTTTTGACAACCGTTAATGATGAACTACCTCTAAAAAGACCCACGTGCATATGATTTTGGTTGTAGGTGAGAAGATCCGACCACTTCGCTGTCTGAGACAGAACGACCGTGTGGAGGTAGAGAGGGGCTATTGTCATAGGGACAGACCCGAGCCGCTCACAGCAAAATGCAACAGCGGCTGTGAAGTGAGGTAAGCGACTGGAAAGGTTTGCGCTGACGCCATGTGCTTGAAAAAATCTCTCTTGTGAGCTGTGGTGGCTCTGAAAAGAACCGGTGCTGTAAGAACTTGACATTTCGATCAGTATGCTCTGATCATCTTCAGGAGAAAGCTGGACTCAGATGCTGCAGGCAGAGGGTTGCTCTATGATGCGTGAAGATAGAGAAAAATCCTCTCTGTCTTAAATCTACTCCACGTTTTTTTCTTCAAGATATCAATAAACCAAATCGAGTCAAATTTATTTACTATATTCTTGTCTTTCTTAGATATTTTATGTATTTTGATGTAGCCAGTGGCGTCGGAGTTAAAGGCTTTCGAGTTACAGTTATTTAGTTAACTTTTTTAATTCCAGGCATGTGCCATTGGCTTATTGTCCATTTTGAATTGTTTTGTTCATCCTGTTTTTTGTATTGTTCTTTTTGTATGCTGAATAAATAATAATAATAACAACAATGAGCAAATAAACAGTGTTGAGTTTTGTCAAGATTCGCCAGGTTTTTGGCATGGAGCATGATAAATAAATTGTTCCAACCTCATCAAACCAAGGGAATTTTTGGTTAGTTACACTTCTTGGTTCTCGGTCTGTTTCTTAACAGGTGGCAAGTTACAGCGGAGAGTGACTGTTCATCAAGCTGTGGTACAGGACGACGTACCCGCCGTGTCCAATGCATTAAGACTGTGGCCATGCGCCGTACCATCGTGGTGATTGATGCCCACTGCAGTGACCAGTCAAGGCCAGCTGAGGTTGTGGAGTGTCATATTGAATGCGAGATGGCACACTGGGAGTATTCTTCTTGGTCTCAGGTGTGTATCTCTACTGAAACAAAACAGGAAGAAACAAACAAACAAACAAACAAACAATGAAAACAAATAAAGAGAAGCAAAAGATAAACAGTTATGATAGTACAAATTTAATATTATGTGAAAAAGCGATGATTCTCTGCTTGGGTCACAGGTGTGTGAAACTTTATGAAACAATACAACACCTAGATACCTATTTAGACTCACTCCGATTTCCTACCTCCCGCCCAGGTAGTAGTTAATAAGAAGGACAGTTCTTTTCAGAAATGAGAAGTCTCCCGAATTCTGAATATTCTACTCTGCGGCAGTAGAACAATAAGCAAGACAAGTTCTCATAGAACAAAATCTACCTAGCAAGTAGATTTAAGAACTGAGAAGTCTCCTGAATTCCGAATATTCTACTCATCGGCAGTAGAATAATAAGCAAGACAAGTTCTCAAAGAACAAAATCTACCTAGCAAGTAGATATACACATGGTGTTACCACAAACCAAGTTTGTATTGATGCCTGACCATGCAATGCCTCAAATCCTAAATACAACACCCCAACAAACAAACACTAAATATAAATAGAGAGAAGCAACAGTTTTAAAATTATGATAGTATCAAATCAATATATGTGGAAAAACACAGACTCCTCCCTCCTCCAAAACATTTTAAAAATAATGTTACTTCCAAGGAATCTTTCAAGGGAAGATTTTTACTTTGACGATATATATACCATGCAAGTTATGTGTAAATCTGTGAACATTTATATTTTCAATCCTACCAACATTATGCACACACTTTAAATGATGAATAATTAGGCGACTATTTTTATGTGATATACCTTTTAGTGTTCAAGATCCTGCAACGGTGGAACCCGTCGACGTAGCGCATCCTGCAGGGATGCTAACGGTTACTACACACCGGACAATAACTGCGACCGTTCGTCTCGACAGACAGTAGAGAGGTGTAACACAGAGGAGTGTCCGCTGTGGAAGGCAGATTCCTGGAGTGATGTGAGTAATAATAATAATAACAACAATAATAATATGCAGATCTTATATAGTGCTTTTCACACGCGAAGGGCATCCGAAAGTGCTCGTTTATCTTTTTACAGTTATGCAGAGCTATGTTTGAAATTATAAGATCCATTTTGCACATGTATAGACGTAGCACCTTGAAACAGTTAACAAGGTGCTGTGGTGCAAACTTAAAGCAGCCTACCATGCCAGAAACACCAGGCGAACCCCTTTCTCTTATTGATAAGCTGTAATGGGTTCTTTGCAATGCCTTTACGTCCCCTCTAAGTACGAAGCAATAATGGTCAAGTGTCATGCTTAAGGACACAAGTGTCAAGACCGGGACTTGAACCCACCCTTGGCTGATCAGAAACACCAGAGCTTGAGTCCAGCATGCTTGACTTCTCAGCCACGACACTTCAGTAAAGGGATATAGTTGAGCTAAAGCTTTATGCCTCGTTATTCCACTTGCAGACTTTCACTTGATTTAACAAAGCTATCCTAAGCTCTTAAAGAGAGGCAAGACATCCATGAATTTAGAAAAGTCTTTTTTTCCTGAAAGAAAGTTGTTTAAAGTTGCTTTGTTAACCCTTTCATTTTTCGTTTCATTTATTAATTTTCACATGAAAAGAATCCAAAGTACATTGATAAAAAAAACAAAAAAACCCCAAACAAACATGTACACTGAAAAACAGTTTAAATGGTAACACCCCTTAAATATCAAAGCACTTCAAACAAGTGGATTAGTTCTTGTGCTAAATATACATAAATTCAGCTGATTTCATTTCATTGACCGATTTATCTTCGTTGCACTGCGTTTAAAATGAGACAGTTGAATTATTGGGTGTGTTGTGTTGTCATTTAGCCTTTCGAGAAAGGCTCTGCTAGGGTCCAAACTCAGTCCATTAACTGTTTTTCGCACAATTGAATTAGAACGGATTGATGATTATACAGTGATCTCTTTCCGTTATTGTGATTTTAACAATGTCCAATTGTGGTTCGACTGATCCCCTGGGTTGACAGAACATGACTCACATGATGAACTCCTTTTCCAATTGTGTCAAATTTACTCCCCCCCCCCCCCCCGCCAAAAAAAGGAAGCCTGACATAAACACCGTTATTAAAAAAAGATGGGTACGTTTTGCCATTGGGCTGCAAATGCGAGACAGATGTGTTGAGTGCTAAGAGCATAAGTGAGTGGATGCTTTGCTTTCCATCAGTCAGAGGAAACGTTTAAAGTAAAACCATCACCTGAAGAGGGTTGCATTGCTAGGGTAGATTGACCCTTTTCTGACCAGGGACCAATCTCATAGATTTGCTTAAGCAGACAATGTAACATAAATTCAGCTGCAGTTCATAACAGTTTTCTGATGAACAAAAATGAGAAGGATATCAGTCACTAGATTGTGCATGGGACATGGTATTTTGGCTGGAAGCTTTTTCTGGTTAGCATAGTTTGGTTGTGCTTAGCTACTTTTTGTGCTTAGGCCTAAGCAGCTCTATGAAATTGGGCCCTGCAGTGTCTTAACTGTTTTGTGTTCCTCTGGCAGTGTTCAGTGACCTGCGGGGATGGCAAAGTTCAAAGGTCAGTCAGATGTTACCGCGGCACCCGGATGGTGGACTCAACTCAGTGCGACCAGTCCAGCATGCTGGAAGAAGCCATGCCTTGTCAAATGCGGGAGTGCGCTTTGTGGCACCAGGGAGAATGGGGACCGGTGAGAGACATTTACAAGTTTTCTTTCTCAAACCACCATGAACTTTGTATGAGATGCAATGTAAAAAAGCTGTTTTAAAAAAGAAGGAACAACAAAACTGTATGTCACCAAACATTCTGAAAGTTAGCTTTGTGTTGAATGATAGAAAGAAATCGCCAATTTATTATTTGGATATGGTTTGGATCTGGGCTTAATTTCATGGCACTTATTATGGAATTCTGTGCTGAGGACATATTTGATCGGCGGCTACAGCTACGGCTACAACTGTTGCTAAGGATGTCCTATACCTCAACGCATGATGGCCCAGTCAACGCATAGCCACAGCCGCCAATTCGGACACGGCCTTAAAGTGCCCCGTAAAGCCCATGATTCTATTGACCATAAGTCGTTGCGAGCGCAGAAATCCCTGTAAGGCAGTGTCATGAAATTAGCCCCAGATTTTGGTTGTGGTTTAAAAACTTTTGTTAATGCAGCAAGCTGAGTTATTTTGAGGTTGGTTTACTTACTTATATTAAGATCTTTTTCAGCTTCTAAACTTGTCATGGTTTTATCAACGCTGAACTCCCTCCAAAAAGCTTTATTATGAAAAAGACAAATTAAAATGATTCCTGATTTAACAATATCAAAGAGTGATATTAGTGTAACATATCTGCCGTTCTGTTTGGGTTTTCACCGACAGTGCTCAGCAACGTGTGGTCAAGGAACGATACAACGATTGGTCAGCTGTCTCCTTGGCAACCAAAAGGTGGACAGTATCCAGTGTGGACTGAGTCTCATGCCGGAGACTACGAGGTCATGTGAGGTCACCGAATGCCCGTTTTGGCAGCAGGGGGAGTGGGGCTCGGTAAGATTTTTGCTTGAGAGTATTTTGATTTGACACATTTCTTGTTTAGATCATATTGACCCAAAATAATTCACCTAACATCATCACCAATGATAAATCTTGGTCATGCCATTTTGGGAGTCAGACCTCCTCCTTGTTACTGTGCAGTATGCATTTTAGGCCGCAGCACGCGTGGTGAGACATGCATCATATCCTTACCGGCTAATTTGAGTCTAAAAATTGGCAGACCATAGGCAGGCAGTAGCCGCTGGAGACGACAGTGCATTGGGCTGTTTCTTGACTATCTTTGACTGCTTTAAATGCTTGATGTAATTGGGCCAAAATCTGTTGAGAGATTTTGTAACATTTGTTTCGATATCGTGGTTTTCCTTAAAAGGTCTACTCATCTTTGATATTTGATTAGTAGTCAAGAACAAGCTTTTAATTACATTTTTGTTTTCCTCTCTTAAACAGTGTTCAGTTTCTTGCGGCCAAGGTGAGAGACAGCGGTTAGTCAGCTGTTACCTTGGTAACTACATCGTTGATTCAGACCAATGCAACCAATTCACCAAGCCAGAGACGGCAGAATTATGTGATGCTGGAAAGTGTACATCATGGCGTACAGAAGATTCTGGACCAGTAAGAAGACATTCTAATATAGAATTCCCCTCTCCCCCTCTAATTTTTCAATCATCCCTTAAAAGTAAACAAATGGTTGATCTTACTTTTGAAGTAGCTGATTTGAAGCTTAGCTTGGTGCTAAATGTAGCGAGACAGTAAACAAGTTTGCAGGAGATAATTTTTGACATTGATATTTTGCACAATCTTTCCAGTGTTCAGTGACATGTGGCCAGGGCGAAAGACAAAGACGTGTTAGCTGTTATCAAGGCAGTCACAAAGTAGACGTCAGGCATTGTGATTTGGACCAGAAGCCGGATGTGGTTTTGCCGTGTGTGTTGGATGAATGCGCTCGCTGGCAGCATGGAGAGTGGGGTCAGGTAAATAGTTGATTGTCAGTTTTCTTCTGGAGTGTCATGATCAAGAGGTCTATATAGTGTACCGGTGTTGTCAGAGTGTCGGTTCGGGTTTCCCGTCATGGCACCTGTGTCTTAGAGCAAGACACTTCATCCTTCGGCACGGATGCAAAGCCGTAGGTCCTGTGTGTTCTGTAATGCACGTAAAAGAATCTAGTACACTTATTGTTGAGAAAAGGGGGTTTGCCTCAGTGTTTCTAGTACGGTTGGCTGAAATTGTGTCACCATCACCTTATAAACCCTTACAAGATGCTGTATAATTTGATTTTATAATTCAAACATAGCTCTGCATTACTGTTGTAAAGAGCAAATTGAGATACCTGTCGGGCATATAGATAAAGCACTGTATAAAAACTGTGTATTATTATCATTACTAGAGAATCAAAGCTTGTTGAGTCTACATTGAGTAATTTCAGCACTTTTCAAAACCCCTACAATTCAACTTACATACTTTTACCACAAACCTACTAATTCAGGTTTGCATTACAGATGAAAGGAAAAAAAAGCTCTGAATCAAATTCAAATTGCTCAGGAAGAAATCTGTCAAACTGATTTTACAATTTACGACTGGTGCCATCTTGTTCCTGCAGTGTTCAGTGACCTGCGGGGAAGGGAACCAACAGCGTCAAGTGAGCTGCCTCCGTGGTGATGAGAACGTTCATGAGGGGGAGTGTGACGTGGCTCTGACGCCTGCTTCTACGAGGCCATGCCGGATGGCGGAATGTACTGTCTGGAAGCATAGCGACTGGGGTCCGGTAAGATGTAACCTCTGCTTGTATAGAGACATGAGTTGTTCATTTGTTGAGTATTATTTTTGGGGTTTTACCCTTAACCCGACGTTTGATAAGCACTGTAGAAGAGTTTTTTATCCTCGATTCAATGTTTCGGCAAATCCAAGAAATCGGGCCGTTATACATTGGGATTTTTTTAACACTCTGAAAAGCAAATAAGATGGTCATTTATTTCAGTGATTTGTATTATAATGTTAGGCATTTGGAAGGAGAACACCCACAACAATATAGACACAAACGGCGACCGGAGTCACTTGGGTATATGGCAACATACCAAGTTTTAGCAACAGGTAGTGTGCATGGAGTGTTTCTGCCTTAAGTTGGGAAGGAGCCATGCTTTTTGTGTGTTGCTTGCTTGGTTTGCTTACAGTGTACCCCCACCATGAGTCTTGTGACTCCTGTCGCCGATTGTGTCTATAAGTCCTTGGGATGATTGTGTAATTAAAATAAACATGGTGTGTTACGTATGGGACTACGCAGGAACTTTTTCTTGGGCTTACCTCATCAATTGAACTGTTTGTGTCAATTGCTACTAATTAAAGAAAAGAATTTGTCAAAGAGCAGTACTAAGTTAGACCGTTCTCAGATGCAACACTATTTTATCGCTCGCCATGCCGGAGTACATCCACGTCAATCACAACTGTTATTAGAACTGCACAAACATGTGCTATGAAAAGCAATGCTGGTTGGAACTACGCTTACATATCCTACAAGTACTCCAGCATCAGACCTCCTGCATTGCTACATACCCCATCTTCAGTGCATTTTGTTCAACAATGTTAACCCAACAGTTAGTTCTTTAATTATTTTTCTTCTACATGATAGTGTTCGGGAAGTTGTGGTCAAGGTGAGCGGCAGAGATTCATTGGATGTTACCAAGGCAACCGAGAGATTGAAGGGAACCAGTGTGATCAGTCCCGGAAGCCGGATACCGTGACGTCTTGTGAGATGGCCGAGTGTCCAGTATGGCACCAGGGAGAATGGGAACCGGTAAGAGGAGCCTCGGCGTTTATTTGAAGTCAGCGAGAGTGTTACTTTTGGCTCCAAATATTTACTGGTTTATAGTGATTAGTCACAAAGACAACTGAATCATTGTTTGTTTAATGGCTTTAATACTAAGAATCAGTGGAAATAAAGATCAATATATATTTTAACTTTTACTTTGCTAAGCTATTTGAGGAATACTTTATATCTTACAAAAAAATCAGCAGGAAATTGTGTTATTTTAATAGTTCGTTAACATATTGTTCTTTAGTGTTCTGCAAGCTGTGGTCAGGGGGAGAGGCAACGAGAAGTTAGCTGTTACCAAGGCAACCGTAAAATGGACATTACCCACTGTGACTTGAGCGTCATGCCCGAGAGAATTGTACCATGTGATCTCCCAGAATGCACCGGTTGGAAACATGGAGAATGGGGGCCGGTAAGACATGAATAAAGCCAAGTTTAGGAAACTTTTGATGTGTCTCATAACATTGGATATTCTTGTTCCAATGGAATGTTTGCCAAATAAAACACAGGTTCGACCATTGATGTTGGTAAGCCATTTTGTTACACACACAGGATGTATGCATAATGCTTTCGCTTCTATCGGCTCAAAAGCTGTCATATGTTTGTGTGTAAAATGTAGGATAAGAATTCAAGAATCTTGTTGCACTGACGTGTCCTTTTGTTTTTATTTTCCAATACAATCTGATTATCATAACAGAGATGTATTTTGGGGGTGAGATAACCAACATCTTGGACCAAAGTTTCCTATTTTTTAAGAAAGGGATAAGGGTTTCTAGTGATAATACAAGATGATTCGATAATTAAACAATTGTTTTAAAAAGAAGCATACATTTATTGATTCTATTTCTGGATAGTGTTCGGGAAGTTGTGGCCAAGGCGAGATGCAGAGATTCATTGGCTGTTACCAAGGCAACAGAGAAGTTGATGGGAACCAGTGTGATCAATCCAGGAAGCCAGACACCGTGGTGTCATGTGAGATGGCCGAGTGTCCAGTATGGCACCAGGGAGAGTGGGAACCGGTAAGAGGAACCTCTGAAATTGTAAAGTCACCGAGAGTGTTTACTTAAAACATTTGTAACTTTTGTAAACAATATCTCTTAGTGCCATAGACTTCTGAACCAAGCAACGTGTTTGTATGATCTTGTTGATCAGTAAGAGGACTTGACAAGATGAGATGTCTAACCATATAATAGTGCCATCTCAAAAATATAGTCGAGCAGCTAAGTCCAGGAAACCCTCTAAATAAGCAGTTGGCACAACAGTCACCACATCTAAGATTTGACTGCATAGAATGGTAGAATATGCCAAGTAGAATACACTTTAACAAATCTTGAAGTATTCTGACTTGTGCACTGACTTTTTTCCCTGGCCCGTGCTCTTAGTCTTAATCGATTATAAGTTTTGTTTCCGTTTAGTGACAGAATTCACCTGATGTTATATCACCAAAATGGGAGACCATGGGCAGACGGTGGCCGTGTGTGATGACAGTATTTAGGTGTCAATAAGAAATCTTTTATGACTGTCTTTTCTTCAGTGTTCTGCCAGCTGTGGTCAGGGAAAAAAGGAAAGAGATATCAGCTGTTACCAAGGCAACCGTAAGATGGACTATATCGACTGTGATCTGAGCCTGATGCCAGTGAGCATCGAGCCCTGTGACCTCCCAGAATGCACGTTGTGGAGACATGGTGAATGGGGACCGGTAAGAAACAATGGGAGTTTTTTTTATTTGAGATGTAGGTGTAGCCAGCGGAAATGTCTCCTGAGTTTGCATTATTTTGAACCAATGAGACGAAAATGGTGTAGTTAGTCTGCTGCCACCTAGTGTCCAAAAAAGCAGCTCATTGCATTCCAAGTGGTTTCTGACTTTTATTAACAGGTTGATGGTGGTCACTTAGTTAAACTCTCTTTTCTTAAACAACTTACTGATGGGATTTCCAAAATGTTATGTTTTTGAGAATGATGTTGTCATATTAAAACCATAACTTAAGTAAAGACAACATACATTCTCATAAAATGTTCCAGGATTTCTTTTTCTGCTTTTGAGAAAATGTGGCTGTTGTTCACGTTCAATTGGTTAAACCTTGGCCAGACGGCAAATAATTGGCCATGGCTTGCTGGAATCTAGGACTTGCTTGCCATGCCGAATACAATGGTAGCAGCCTCTCTTGTAATCCTGGTTTGTCCAACAAAAGGAAAAATGTCTGGAACCGGGGTTAAGCCTACACAATATTCTCCAGAAAAAGGGAGAATTCTGAGCATGAATTCCAGTAGCCATTGTCTCTCTTTGTTGTGGGGCAAACAAACCGTAATACGGCGAATGCATTGCACTGTGCACGCTATACACAATGGAATGTCTGGGCATGCTTAGGGCCTATGTGTCTTCCGAGGGTCCTTAGACGTTTTTGAAAAAAAAGGGGTTTTTACGTATTCACGGTCAAACATCCTCAAGCACTGAGTATATTTCATGTTCAATATTTGGAAAACTTGTTATTATTTGGTGTTTTTCTACCAGTGTTCTGTAACCTGCGGTGGAGGGGAACGACGAAGGTCAATCCACTGTCACCAAGGGAGCGAGGTTGTGGCCAATGACCAGTGTGATATTACATTGAAGCCAAGTGCTGTGAGTGCATGCAGGAAGACGGAATGCCCAGTGTGGCGAGAAAACAACTGGGGAGAGGTGAGGACATTGATGTTTGTGTTTTGCAAGTCCTTCAATCTAAGTCATTTTCTTGGTTTTGAAATATTCTTAGACAACTTCAAATCCCCTTATTCTGTATTGAGGACAGATTCACAAATAGCCTTGTTTCTTCACATGTGTCGTTGCTTGAGTAATTACTACACAATGGAAATTGAATAAAATTTCCCAGTCATCAGAGTGTGGGTTCCATAATCCCAGTCATGACACATGTGTCCTTGAGCAAAGCACTTGGCCATAAATTGCTTCTCAAAACCCAAGTGTATAAATGGGAATCTGCGAGGGCTGAGGCTGTACTATGTTGGATTAACCTCTCAGTGCTAATTTAAGCAGCTTGGGGTTGTATGCTCCCAAGGGAGTTGAGACAGTACTGATGAACAGGAATAAACGCCTTGAACTAGCTATTTCGGATTTGTTCACCGTATTTATAAAAATATAATTTGTAAACGATTAAGATTTATTTATCAGAATATATAGAGTTGGCTCATTCTGTCAAATTTGTTTTTTGATGCAGTGCTCAGTAACGTGTGGCCTAGGAGAGAGGCAAAGAGGGGTCAATTGTTACCTAGGCAACATGGAAATTGAGGCTAGTCGCTGTGACCCAGCCTTGATGCCAGAGACAAGAAGGTCGTGTGAGGTGAAGGACTGTGCTAATTGGTTCCATGGAGAATGGGCTCAGGTGAGGACATGATTTCAAAGAGTTTGTTGTTGTTCTTGAAATCGTATTTATCATTTACAACCCCCCCTTCACTCCTGTCTGGTTGTTCCACATTGAGCATTCAGATTTAAGTCACTTGAGTTACCTGACTGTTAAAAATGGTATTCTTGAAATAATATAAGAACAAATCTTATTTCAAGAAAACTTTTCGTGTGTCACTCCCAAAAATCTTATTAGAAAAATTTCTTGGGAGTGACACAAGAATTTTGATCTTGAAATAAGATTGTTTTTCTTATTTCAAGAATACCATTTTTACCAGTGCTTTTCTATAGTCAGTTGAGTTGTTCGTCCGCTTTCGTTATGTCCTTCGTGTTGGCTGTCTACCTAAAAGTAACCCCTGTCCATTAAATCATATTGGTCGTTCTCTGTTTTCAGTGTTCAGTGACGTGTGGCCAGGGTGAGATGCAGCGGAGAGTCAGCTGCTCATCTGGCACTCAGAACGTGGATATCACCCAGTGTGACCTGTCCCTCATGCCAGAAACTGTCAGGGCATGTGAGGTGATGGCGTGTCCAACCTGGGGAGTAGGACCATGGGATAAGGTAAGACTGGAGGATGGGTTTGGAAAGGGAAGGGAGGGATTCAGAACATGGATATCACCTGGGGTGACCTGACCCTCATGCCAGAAACTGTCAGGGCATGTGAGGTGATGGCGTGTCCAACCTGGGGAGTAGGACCATGGGATGAGGTAAGACTGGAGGATGGGTTTGGAAGAGAAGGGGAGGGATTCAGAACATTGACCCTCATGCCAGAAACTGTCAGGGCATGTGAGGTGATGGCGTGTCCAACCTGGGGAGTAGGACCATTGGATGAGGTAAGACTGGAGGTTGGGTTTGGAAGGGAAGGGGAGGGATTCAGAACATGGATATCACCCAGTGTAACCTGTCCCTCATGCCAGAAATTGTTGGGGCATGTGAGGTGATGGCGTGTCCAACCTGGGGAGTAGGGCCATGGGATGAGGTAAGACTGGAAGATGGGTTTGGAAGAGAAGGATTCAGAACGTTGATATCAACTAGTGTGACCTGACCCTGTTCTTATTTGTTAAATACTTTGAGTATTTCTTCTCTCATCCTACTCTCTGTAATCAGTGCTCAGTGACTTGTGGAGAGGGAGAGATACAGCGTAGAGTGAGCTGTTACCAAGACAACCGCATCGTCAGTTTGGCCCAGTGTGACCTGACATTGATGCCAGCTCGTTCTAAGCCTTGTTCGATGGCTGATTGTCCTCTATGGCGACACGGTGATTGGGGACCTGTGAGTTTTTATTGTTCAACAAACCTTTTAAAAAGTTTTGTCTTATTTATTTATTGTTGAAAAGTTGTCTCTTGTACAGGGGGCATGGGTTTGTCAGTTGAGGCAAAGAGTTGGATAATTGCGACAATTACTTCTTTATTTTATAGCTTCTCACTTCACCTTGATCAATCTCTGACTGACCTCTTATTCAAACGTATTTACTAATTTCTATTTTCATTCTAGAACAAAATATTATCTTCTGGATAAATTCATGCACGTGCTCACTTATGCATGCAGCTCTCGTACAAAGCAAGGCAATCTGTTTGATCACAATTGAGTGATAATTCCATATCACTACATTATTATACACATCCAACAGTACCAATAACAGGATGATTCAGAGCCGATTAATTGTCAGAGGGAAAACAAAACCCAAATAGGGATAATCCAATCAATTGGGCCCTTATCTCACCACACTGTTTACCACAGAGCTCTATGCTTACAAGGCCCTGTATAAAGTGCCTTATTCTATGGCTATAAGCACAGAATCCCATGCTAAGCAGTGCCATGAAAGTTTGGGCTCTGATTGGAACTGAAAACCCTAACCAGATACAAGGCTTTGGTTTGAGGCAGGATTTGAACCGGGGTGTATATAGACGAATGGCACGGTGAGAACAAAATTGCCTTCGTGAAAACAGTTGGAACACCTTCTTTGATTTAATCCAGATTGCAAACGTTTTTAGCTCACAACCTTTGATTGTTTTTGTAAAAAAATAGTTTAATTCATACACATTCCCTGATTCAATTTTTAGACTATTCCTTTTTTGTCTTGCAGTGCTCGGTATCCTGTGGTCAGGGTTACCAACTCAGAGGTATTCAATGTCGTCACACTAATGATACCCCACTCCCTGATGCAGAGTGTAGTCTAGAAGACCGTCCACCTAATGAGCAAAACTGCCAAATGCCAGCCTGCCCATATCCCACCATACCAGAAACCAACCCAACCCCCACCCTGCCACCAACGTACCCACCAATCAAATCCACCTCATCAACGGTACCTCGGATTATCACAGCAGTATCGTCCGTGCGAAGTGTGCTTCGTAAACCAACGCCGTCATCATCGCAGAATCCCCGGGCCGGGCCGTCGTATAACCAGAGAGGGTCGGCATTACTAGATGTGCCAAGTGTGACGATAAGAGAACCATCTGATCCAAAGCCGGTGCCCAAGTCATCACCGGTAACCGCTATGGAGGTTCTCAGGGAGACACCTTGGATGAGATTCAGCAGTCAATGGAGAACGGGGATGTGGACTGAGGTGAGAATCATGTCATTTAATACAAGGCATCATTGTCTTGTCCCCTTCATACTGTGGTAGATACAGCAGTGATACCTGATGAGGGGCCAGACTAATCTTGCTCCTAACCTCAATTTGGATCTAGTTTTTTTTGTAGGGAAGAAAAACAACATGGCATTACAAAGATGAAGGCTTTTAGATTATTTGATGCAAATTGACCAAACAGTTTTGATAAAATCAGATGAAATTGGTATGCTATGGTCACTTACATTAACTATGTAAACGTGTATTCAAATTTTGGGTACAAATGTAAAATGTACAATTTCCCAGCATGTGAAAATCTTTTCATTCTTAAAAAGAAATCATTGTGTAATATTTATTAAAGAAATGTTTTCATGGCCTCTTTCTACATGATATTTCAAAAAAAGAAAGAAATAATCTTTGCTGTATATTGAAGAAGTTTTCCTTCAGTTTGTTGCTATAGAGTCTAAACATTTCTTGAAGGGAATCTTTATGTTTTTAATTTGTGAGAAACGCTTTCTCATTCTTCTTTTAGTGCACATCCACATGTGGTTATGGAACTCGTGAGCGATACGTAAGCTGCAGAGATCGCCATGGTTACATCTCGGAGGAGACAGATTGTGACATCGAGCACCGACCACCAGCCATTCAGCAATGTCAGAGTAAACCCTGCCCTCACTGGAGAACGGGTCAATGGAACCAGGTATGGGAGATTCAAAATTTGTTTCTGCTGAACTAAGCAGCTCTATGAAATGGGGCCCCGGACATTTTGATCAGTTTGCCCAAATCAATTATGGGGTCAAATTCATTGTTTGTTGTATCAGATAGCAGTAACCCTGTAGGTTTTGTCAATTTAAAGGGATTGTATATGTTTAGTAATTGGAACCCGATGTTTGTTTCAATCCTATATAGTTGTAGATATATACCATAAAACTAACATGTGAAAATTTCATTTCAAAAGGTGGTAGCGCTTGTGAGATATTGCCGAAAATCTGATGCGGTTATGTCCACGCAGGAAGAATAATCTGCAATTGGAATACACAATCTGAGAAACGTAACTGTCAGTAACGCTTCTCAGATTCAAATTTTGGGGGATAAAAAGTGATATCTTTTTCCATTATCGCAGTACTTCTTAGTGAAAAGTTTCTCAAAATGCAGTACACTATCCAAAGCTGCTGTACTTCTTTCCAAGTAAGTTTTTATTGCCATTAATTTTCAGAGTCATTAACAAATGTATATAGACCCTTTAAGCACATTTTTACCACTTTTTTTCCCCTCATTTTTTTGTGGTATTTAACATTTGATCTTCCAGTGTTCTGTAACATGTGGAACTGGCAAGTCCTCGCGTTACGTAGCCTGTGTCAACAGCGATAACTCCATTGCCGACGATGAGGAGTGCGACCTGAAGATCAGACCCAAAGACTCTGAAACGTGTAGCAATCAAGAGTGTGTATCAGAACAGTTTGATGCGTCAGGGATGTCAGGAGACAGAGGGATTGGGATAGTGAGAGGAAAGTGGAAGACAGGACCATGGAGTAAGGTGAGTGTTTCTAGGGAGAAAGTTGTATCACTTAAGCCTCTTTCACACAAGACAAATTTCTTAGGAAGTTGCTGGGAAAGTTTGGTTGACCTTTTCCGCTTGAATTGCTAACCCTGGCAAACTCCTGGGAAATGGTCATTTCTTGGGATATAGATATCCCTGCTTGGGAGTAGGGTTGAGGGAGTTAACCCCGGGGCTAGCAAACTGAGTCCCCAGGAAAGTTGCATCAAGTGTCAATAGAACATGGGGTGGCGGTGGGGTTAAAACTCCCCAGGAAGTTGCTGGGATTTTATTTCCTGGGAATTGGCTCTGCAGTGTGAAAAGGGCTTTAGTAACTCTCAGAAATACGATGTCCCTCATGATATGGCATGTTTTGACCGAGAGGTCTTGTGCACTGGGCTCAAGTTCTGGTGGCTGTGTCATTGGGGTGTGGGTTTGAATCCCTGTCGTGACACGTGTGTCCTTGAGCAAGCAATAGGGAGATGAAATGGTTTTAAGGAATGAAATAAATGACCCAATAAATGACTGGGATAATAACCTTCTTGTGACATTAGCACTGGCTCCATATAAATTTCCATTATTATATATTATATAAAGAATGTTTGAAGCTTTGCTTTGTGTGGATAATAAGAAGTAGCTATTTCCAGTAACTTGCAAGTTCAACCATTTGTAAATCTCTTTTGAAAGAAGTATTGGCTCTGAGATGAGTTATTGGTTTGGTCTTGACATTTCAAACGGTGTACTCTACTCATCTTCAGGCTTCTCAGTGCCAACACTTCTTCCAAAAGGGATTTACGCATGTTTGTAACCCGCAAGGCTTTACAATTGCTGTGTAACAGTTATCGTAAGGTTGCACATAAAGTAGTGCATGTTTTTCGCAAGCACGTACTCAACCTCCTTACCTGTCTGATTTGACCCCCATCTGAGAGGGTAGCTGCGTAAACGTTTTACTTTATTTCCATGTACAGTGTTCGTCCACCTGTGGGAGTGGTCTTCACCAGCGGGTCGTCTTCTGTCAAGATGACAATGGGGATTCAGATACGTGTAGCGAAGCATTGAGACCACAAAACATAGAAGTTTGTAATACGGGTATACATTGCCCACGATGGAGCTTTGGTGACTGGGGATCGGTAAGAAAAATTACTCTGTTAATTGTTATTGAAATCCTTTTTTCTTTTTTTCTTATTTTTCCAGTTTTGGTCTGACACTTGTGAAGTAAACTTAAAACAATCAAAAATTGCAACTGGCCCACAATAAAACCCGGGCTCAACTTCATAAAGCCTGTAAGCAACTGGTTACCAGCCAATATGTATGTAAAGTTTACACTGTTGTGACTGGTGCACCACTCATTTTTCGCTTAGCCAATAAATTTGCTAAGCAGTATTTTCTGCTTAATGAAATTTGTCTGAATTGTCCATCTCCTTTTCACTGATTTATCTTCTACTTTAACAGGAAAATAGGTTACTCTTTTTAAAACTGCCTACTGACATCCCTTTGTGATCTGCCTTGTGCCAATTTAGTAGCTCCCGAAATTGTATCTGCTGGCAAAGCAAAATGACAAAAATAAGATGAAGGCATAGAACATTAGCAACAGTTGTGTTTGCAGTAGAAAAAAAATCAAAACAAAATCATGCAAAGATTTGTTAGTATTAGGAGTAGTTTCTCGCAAAATGTTAATCTGAAAACACAAGCAAACAAGTTCAGAAATGGAAACTGTAGACAGTTAAAATACAATACTTGCAATGTGACTTCATTGTTTGTAAGAATAAATCAAACATTTGCCTCAGTAGTTTGAGAACATGTAGGTACTTGCAATTGTTTTGTTTAAAGCTGCATAGGTACAGTTTTACTTACAGGAAGTCTAGAAGTATTAAATACAATACGAAGTGTGGATCTGAGAAGAAAAGAAGTCCACATAATGTAGGGACTTGAAACATTATGGGGACTTACACACGTCCACACAGTGTTTTTTTACAGTGTTGAAGAATAGTATTTTCCTCAAGTGTACAGAACAAAGGAGTCCACAGAGTGACTGCAACACAGAGCTCTGTGTGTGTGTGCGCAAAAAAAAAAATCCAACATTTGAGTAGTTTGAAATCTCGGATAAAGTAACACAATGTGCCCTTTAAAACATTTTGAAGATAAGTGATCTGTCTCTTCTAGATCTCACTGTCACCCTAAGGGGCTTCATTCATTAGTAACCCTACCCTTCAATCACATACTGAACACAGAGGGGGTTGCACAAATATCCTCACGTCCATAGGACTAGTCCCCTTGTAGATGAAGGCCCAATAGCTGACCCCTTATCAACAGTCTTTCCAGTTGAATCACAATGAGCTGTATGTCCCCCACCCTTCTTGTCAGTCTTTATCAATCTCGGATCCAGTAAAAACAACCATAGGGGATGGAGATTGTATTGGCACTACAAGCAGTTTGAAATAAGGAAACTATACAAGATCTGTTCTATGCAGGGAAACATTTTCATAGGAAGCCTATGTCACTGTTTTTTTATCAAGAACATCGAATCCATCCACGTTTAGCAAGATGACAGTGGGTACCAACTGCAACACTGGCTGTTTTGAGGGCAGCATTCAAATAAACACCACAGAAATTTCAAAAAATTTCCCGCAGGTGATCTTTGAAGATTCCGACCACTTCCGACCAAATAATTTCGCAGGATGCTTACTACCATAACCATCTTTATAACAAGTAGGCTTTCTGATACAAATTTCACACTTTCTTTTTGGAGTCATAATACCAAACTATGACTCTACCTTTAAGTAGTGGTAGAAGTTGAATGACACAGTCAATCTCAGTCTCTGCTGTTAGACACACTGCCCTACTAAACACAAAACAGGTAGGGGGAGAGAGACGGAACAATGCTGTGAGATCTCAATGCGAGCCCCCTGCAATACAAGCTATTCTAGACTGTGGTCTGCCAAAACCAAACCCAGTACCCTGAAGGTGCCTGGACAATCAAATTATCCTACATATGACGTCTTGAGTCAGCGTGTTATCTCGTACCTTAAGGGGGTAAGGAATTCTGAATTGAGGAGGTCTCCCGTAGACTGATGGGTTTTCTGATTGAATTACCCAGTCAGGGTTTCAGCCGCTGTGGAGCGATGGTAGTAAACCTCCTGAAAAAAAAATCCTGTCAATTCCTGTGAGCCTTCATGCGCAGATCTAGGGTTAATAAAACCTGAAAATGGGTGGGGGTTGAGGAGGAGAAGGGGGTGAGTCAGTGTACACCCCCAACCCCCTGAAGGGGACGGGGTGAAGAGAGGGGGAAACAGAAAAATGTTGTGAATGACAAATCAATATTTGAAATGCATTTGGGAATTGAGCATATGAATTCAGTTTGTCAAAAGAGTTTTGAATTTTTTGTTTGTGTTTGTGTATTTTGTCCATTTTATGTTTTCCTGTTTTAAATTGTTGTAGTCAGAAGTTATGTGTATTTTCTTAAATAATTGAAGTTTAAAGTCTAGAGTCAGCAGCAGGACCAGACTAAAGCTAAGGCACCGGGCTGAGCTAAGGCACCAGTGTTCCGTAGGCCCTAGGCACCAGTGGTCTTCAGGTCCTAGGCACCAGTATTCTGAAGGCCCTAAGCACCAGTGTTCTGTAGGCCCTAGGTCCCAGTGTTGGGCTCATGTGCTAATGTATTGAGGTTTGTGGAAAGCCTTGTACTAGGCTGAAGCTTTCCAAAGTCCAGAGATGCTGTTAAAGGCTTTGATTTTTTGTAGGCCCCAATTTTTGTGTAGGCCCTTGGGATAATCCAACCCTTGTCGGCAGTATGGTACTTGAAGCGCATAGTTGCCTTGTATAAAAGAATCTGTTGAAAACATTTTTCTTCTTCTAAAGTATCAAAGATTGCTGCATTTTTATTTCAAATTTGTTTCCTTTAATATTTGCTATCCTAAAGTACTCCTCGAAAAGGCTCTCAATTCTGTCTGTGAACCAAAACTGAGAATCTTCATCAGGCTTAATTGCTTAATTTCACATCAGGATCCAAACTCACACCTCTATCCTTTTATCCACACAGTGCTCAGCATCATGTGGAGGAGGCGTCAAATCCCGGCTCGTCCTGTGCCGACTACGGAGCGGCCGTACACTCGCAGACACCTCATGCAACACCCTATCGAGACCCGTGGACACCAGCATGTGTGGTACCAGGCCCTGTGCAAGTAGAGCCAGTTGGAATTCAAGATCATGGAATGGGGTAGGGAGATTTCAGTTTTGAAAAAAGATACAAACAAAAAAGTGAAAGGAATTATCGTCAAAGTGAAAGCTGTGTTTATCCCGATCCCTAACGACTCTTCAGGAATTAAAGACCATTTGATGTACTGTACTTGAATCGTTTTAAGGAAAAAAGGGGTTCACGTTTTGTTGAACGAAAGAAAAAGTTGGCAGGAATCACTTGGATTTGGATGGAATTTGACGCTGTTACTGGACGACATTATTTGTCAAAACTAGCACTGTCATTTTGTTGAAGACTGTGGTTCTTTGGAGGCATTAGCCTGTTGCTGATTCACAGCGTCTTCTGTCTTCCAGATATATTTAATTGTGTTTTTTTATCGGAAGCTTCAGGGATGAGATATTTAGCTGAATGCAAACTTTTGGGGAAGAAAAGTAGCTGTTTGTTCTCCTTTTATGAAGAAATCATGTTCTTTTATACTATTAAAGCCCCTTTTACATTCAAAAAGAATTTGTGGGAAATTTCCAGGAAAATTTGGTTGACCTTTAAAAATTGAATTTTTAACCCTGGCACAAACTCCTTGGAAACAGACATTTTCTGGGAAATAGCTTCCCCTGCTTGGAGTGGGGTTCAGCAAGACAAACCTGAGGTTAGCGTACTGAGTGTTCACTCTTCCATGGATCAAGTATCAAGTGTGAAATGAACATGGGGCGGCGGTGAGGTTCAACTTCCCCAGGAATTTCCTGGGGTTATGTTTGTTATGAAAAGGGCTTTATCTAGCATTGAGGATGCTGTTTTACAAAAGCTCCCTGAAATCTAACTCACGGGGTTACCAAGAGGTTGAAATTGCATCATTTCAAAACACCCTCTAAAATTTGGTGCCTGTTTTTTAGAACTTTTTTGTGAGCATTGACTCTCGCCCCTGGAGCTTCTATCACCACATACATTTCAACAGAATCGAGAATTGAAATTCTCCCTTGACTGATTAAGTCTTTTACAGTCTGAGGTTTAGCTCATTTGTAATTGATCTATCTTCATCGGGATTGTGTATTTGTCCTTCTTGGTCTGTCCAGTTATCTATACAAAATTGTCTGCTTGTAACTTCATTACCTAGTTCATTTTTCTTTTACCTCCGTTTAAAAAAAAATTGTTTTGACAAGGTCTAGCCTACCTCATATGAATCTTTGTGCCATTTTGCTCTTTGTTAGCTTCTCAGAATTAACATATCAAACTAATTAACATATCTAAATAACAGTGATATATACATAATTACAATGATAATTAAGTTGCATAATTACAGCAGAATGCTCATCAATGCCTGCTCTCCGGTAAAGATAGTTCTTGATGTACGCCATCTTTACAGGCACCTTGGGTTTCGGCTTTGAGCTGCGTCAAACGTTTTAATTTGTCTACGCAGCCAAGTGGTTCACGAGCCAATAGGGCAAGGAAGTTAACTAAACTCCTGCGTGTCGCACGCGGTATTTACGCATTACGCAAAGTTGTGTGACTTGCCCATAAAGATGGCCGAATGCACGTAACGTCAAGTAGTACAATTGTGACAATTTTTTGTTTGTAAATAACACTCGCTGATAAAACACACCCAAATCAATGATATACTCCAAGCGGGCCTTGGATTGGGGCAATTTGTATTTATCAATATATTTATTTATTCATTTGCCTATTGTTTACTTCTTCGTTTTTTTTTGTCATGTGTACATAAATAACTGTCTAGGTTGATGATGCCGTATCAATATGAATGCTTTATAAACAAAATAATTTTATTCACTACCCGCCTGCATATGTTTTCAAATGCCTGCTCTCCGTTATGGATAGTTCTTGATGTACGCCATCTTTACATCTTGTCATTTTTGCGGAATACGTACTTCCACATTTAATTTCTAGCGTCTTGTCTGACAACTTTTAATATTTAGGCTAACTGGTTCTGCTGGCGAGTCACTGAAAAAGTTAAGGGCAAACCCTTGTTACCGCAAACATAAACCAACCAATTACATCAAGTAAACTTTGAATTATACAATAAGACAGAGTCATTTTTTGCTTTGATTCTGCATTCGACTTTTCTCACTCAAATTAAGTTCAGTTAACGAGAAATTTGTTCACCAAAACAAGGATTTGAGTCAGTTTAATTTTATGTTTCATTTTTTTTTTTTTTCAGTGTACACTTTTCCCCGTCTGTCGTTGTGGACTGTAATTCCATTTGACACATGTTCCCCTATCGTCTTGTTTTATCAATCCTCGCCAGACCCTAATCTAAGGAAACCACATCCATTTCTCTGCTCGTTTGGGGAACCTTCCAACTCTGGAACCTTTCCAAGTGTCAGATGCCAACACCAAATATCCGTCCTCCTTTGTCAATTACTAAGCCCACCTCCATAAATCTTAAAATTATTTGTGTACAAACTGAAACCCCCCCCAAAAGCGCTTAGCAAATATATAGTTACTTAGTAACAGATAATAGTTGGGAGCTAGACATGAAGAGTAAGCAACTATATTTAGGTGGATAAACCTGTTTCCGCTAAGCAAATGTCAAGCTGGTGTGTCTATCCAACTTCAAATGTATCCAACTTAGTTTCCTAAGAACAATTTACAGATGCACCAGATACAAAATTGCATGGTAAACAGATCCCACTCAATTCGCTAAGCGTGTATTACGGTGGACCAGCTACAGATGCAATATACATTATACATGGCATGTTTGCACTAATGAACTTGTTTCTGTTAACAGCAGTTCGTAGCAGTTCTCGCTCAGCAGATTTGGGAGACTGCCCTCTCGTGCTTTTCCCCCAGTCAGTACCAATTTGTTGCAAACTCTATGAAATTGATTGGGTAACTTGTATTCACAGGTTTACCAATTGAATATCCTGTTAGCTAGCCTACTTGGATCCCCGGTATCCGTTATGAGTTACAGCTTGTGGGAAATATCAGCAGATCCGTCCACAAATTCTGCAATTTAATGAAAATATTTGTTCAGGAGGTTTCATAGCTTAATTTTCTTTTTTTCTTTTTTTTGTGTTGGAGCAAAAAACAATTTTGAGGGCTTAAATGGTTGGGTCATGAGAATTCCCCCAAGTTTGCACCTGTAGTTTTTGAGAATAAATCAACTTCTTTCTGAAGTGGGCCTGTGCAAAATATCTTCAAGAGCATGCAGCCAACATTGGTAATTGGTAATTATGTTCCCCCAACATATGCATGAATTTACAACCTGTGAAAGTTAAAGCTCAATCGGTCATCGTAAAATAAAAAAAAATTCTCAAGAAAATTGTGAAGAAAAGAAGGGTATGTTTTTAAATGTGACTAAACATTAGGTTTTAGAATCCTGAGATTAACAATAATTGTTTCACTCATTTCTCAAAACAAAGCATAGCATATTTCAGGGGAAGTTTTTATATTTTAACCAATGTTGTACACACCCTTTAGAATGTTTGATTTGCGTAGATCAAACAAATTTGAACTTCCTCAAGATAATCTGACTTCTTGTTTTGGTATAAAGATGGATCAGAAAGATAACTTACTCTCAATCTTGCAATGAGAAAAACAAATGTAAAGTCAAACAACACCCCCTCCCCCCATGGAAAAACATTATAAGTATTTATTTAGGGTGTATCGCCCAATTTTTGGCCAAATTTATGGTTTAAAAAAATTTGATTAAATATGTTTAGCTGATTTCTCTTTAATTGCAGAAGTTATAAATTTTCGTTTGAGATATTGATACAAAATAATGAACAGCAATTAATAATAGTTATAAGATACCAATATTGAGTTATTGTTGCGACCTGATGATTTCCGCGCTACCAGCAACCATGTATAAAGAATTTAAGGTCACAATTTGTTGTGAATTGTGCATGACTGACGTGAAAGTCTGCCATGTTTTTTTCCGCTCTGAAACATCATCAGATGTCAAAATTCGTTCAGAAATCAAGTTTCTAAATTTGTTGGTCTTTCGGCGATTGAGTCTTCCCCATCCCTTCAATTTTTTTTTACAGACACCAACCTTATTATTTTCATCTTTTCTTTTTCATTGCCATCTCCATTCAGAACTGGAGTAGTTTAATAATTTTCTTATTCATTGGTATGTATAAATGGATTATACCTTGGCAGATGGTGTACATACATATCAGATTCCGCATTCTTCACATTTTCCATAAGTTGAGGACATGTCAGAGGGAAACCTCTTGGGACGTTTGAGAACCAGTTTTACCTTTCATCTCTGTCACCTCAGAACTCTTGCCCTCCCCATAAATGGTTCAAATTTTTAAATAGCCCCTCCAAATTATGTCTTTGCCCCCGCTTGCCATCCCCACCTCCTTATAAAAATGTCTGGTTATGCCACAAGATGTAACATCCCTTTGAAGCTCCAAAGTTGTAGGCCTGTTGTAAATTGATTGTAAATGCAGTCATTTACTTTATATTAATCAAAATTCATATTAATCAAAATGTTATGAACTAAAAATAGGCCTACTTTCACTTTGTTTCTTTGACCCCAGTCCCTTGTTCGTCTGTTTTTTCCCGAGATGTAATCAATTTTGCTGTTTATTTTCACGGCGGATGTTCCATGATTTGAAAATGAATCATCAACCAGTCATCTATAAGTTCTAATTTACTTTTTTGATATAGAAAACAGGAAAATATAGATTTCCTCATGTCGAAGTAATCAAGTGGAATCTAAGCACTTTGTGTTTTATAGGAATAACAATGGTGTCAGCGGCGGCACCAGACCTGTTAATCTGGGGGGGCAAGAGGGGGGCAAACTTAAATTTAGGGGGGGCAAACAAAAATCTATAATGTAATTTTGTACTGCAGAAAAGCATTAACTTACTTTTGTGCGAACTGCGTGTATACATTGGCTGCTTGCGGTTTTGGGCAGACAATGCATTTCTATTTATAGCAAGTTTCCAAGCTTGTTCAGATAAATAAATCCACATTTTGTTAACATTGCCGGAGACGGAAAGTGTATTGGGCTTTTTTGATGGTGCCAGCTAATTATGATGGATGAAATTGAGTTTATTATTTACAGCGCAAACAACATTGTAACAAATTGGGTGCAATGGTTTGGGATTAAACTCAATTTCGGCCATCGGGGAAAAAACTGGGGGGGCAAAAAAAATAACTGGGGGGGCATTTGCCCCCCCTTGCCCCCCCGTAGCGCCGCCGCTGAATGGTGTCCTCTTTTTTTTCTGTGTTTTTTTTTTCCTTGAAAAATATTATCCTAACAACGATGCCCTATTTCATCAAGCTGCTTAAGCTCAAAAAGTAGCTAAGCTACAACAAAAGTGTGCTTACCAGAATAAGGTTACCAGCCAAATAACCACGTCATCTGTGACTGGTATCCAGGCGCGGATCCAGGGGGGGCGTGGGGGGCGCACGCCCCCCCCCTTTTCATATTAAAAAAAAAAAAAAAGGGAGAAAAGAAAAAAAGAGGGAGAGAGAGAGAAGGGGAGGGAGAAGTGGGGCAACAAACTTCATTTATCATTTTGCTGCTTGGTATATTTTCACGCCCCCCCGTTTGGAAAATCCTGGATCCGCCCCTGGTATCCTGCTTGCTTTGCAGGAAATTTGTAAGCCGTTTCTGCCTAAAGCAGCTCTATGAAATTGGGCCTAGCTATAGCATTTCTCTTCTTTTTTTAGTTCTTTGATCTCTTATCCAAATGAAATTGTTGATAACATTTCTCATAAATTATTTTTGCAAACCCTTCTAAAATAACCTAAAAGTTTATTTTTGTGTTACATATTGTCAAATCAAAGAGAGAACATTCGTCATGAATTCAAGTTTTCTTTGGAAGTTGGAAGCAAACCCTGGCTATCTCTGACATTCTTGTCCATCATACCCCTGGTTGACCTTTGAACCTCACTGACAAGCTGTCAGCGTATTTACTATTTCTTTGCTGCCTTGTAATACCCTCATACCTTGTAATTGAAGTAAGATTTATGCTGGAATGTAATAGTAGCAGTAGGCTCAGCTCTGCAGTTTGTAAGGAATATGTTTTGATTGCTTCTCCTGCTGAAATATAAAGTTTGGTCTGGGAAATTAAGTAGGACAACATAACACCATCAACAAGGGACTTGTCAAGATTTCTTTAGAAAAAAATATTTGAAATTGAGTTTTGATTTGTCAGAGAGAGTTCATTCTTTTCAGGAAGTCGGTATAATTTGGTTTGGTCTGAGATCCATGCAATTGAAGTACCGGTATATCATTTTCTGGGAAAAGATTGGAAAAGATTGTCAGTCAGTTTTTCCGTAGAGTATAACATTAGAATGGCGATGTTTAAGTTTCCATAGACTTTATCAAAATTGTCACTGTTTTCACCGTTTGTTGTTGTTGTTGTTTGTTTGTTTTTCCCCCTTATTTTGTGGTGGCCGATTGAGGTTACTTGTTATGAATGATTGACGGAAGATGTATTGACTCTTTATTGTAAACACTTTCTGAAGTCTAGTTTATCTTCTATGGTTTATCCAGCTCCCCGGCCATGGGTTATCTGGATTCATAAACTATTTCCAGCCAAGTTATTTTGGGCAATTCATTGACCTAGTCTCGGAAGGTGATTTACTCTCTAGTTCACCCCCCCATACACCACATCTTGACTTGCACTAACAAATATTAAGACTGCCCCCAGGAGATATCACAAATAAACACCTTGAATGAGGTGCCTGGTTGGCCTGTTGGTTGAAGGTCTTGGGGTTTTGAGGTCAGTCAGGCCTCGTGGGGCCTCTCCTGTTTTGTTGCTGAAAAACACGAATTAATTGAACAACAGCTCTGAAAGAACATACTCAGAATTGCTCTATAAGAGAAAAATATTAGCCGGCCTAAGTTGTGTCAGAATACTTCCAATAATGTTTTGGTATCTCCTCTAAGATCAGTTTCTTAAATATTTCTTACTTTGTAAACAGGGTCTCAGAAAGTCAACCCTTAATTCGACATCAAGTTATTTCAACAAAAAATAATTGTGACAATAGTTGGGGCATAATAATAATATTATAATAACTAGTTTTTCTATAAAGGTTTATCTCCGGGCGTTTTGAAGCACATAATTTTAAAAAGTTTTTGAATTATGAGACCCATGTATGTAGCACCTTATAACTTAAAAAGGGTTTACAATTAGCCATTGCCAGAAACACCAGGGCAAACCACTTCTCTTTGTGAAACAGTGTAATTGGATTTGTTTATACAAATTACACAGCACACGGGACATTCGGCTTTACATCCCATCCAAAGGTCAAAGCAATAATGTTTAATAAGTGTCTTGCTCAAGGACACAAGTGTCAAGACTGGGACTCGAACCCACACTGTGCTGATCAGAAACACCAGAGCTTGAGTCCGGTGCACTTGACCGCTCGGCCATGACACATCAATGAAACCAATATTACCAATACCACCAATGTCCAGGACTGATATTTCATGAAGGCATCGGAGGCAATAGCCTTGATGCCCCCTTCAATGTTCCAGTAGAAATATTTTACTCATGGAGGTGCCCTTTAGCCTTTACCAAGGAGAAACTGCCCTGCCCTTTCACCAGTTGAAGTATCAGGCCTGAATGACCCTTCTGACTTAGAAAAGATCTTTGTCAAACTTGTAGCTTTTTAGAATCCTGATTTTATGTTTGTTGGTTCGTTTTGTTTTGTTTTGGTTTTTTTGCTGGGGGGGGTACACCTGGTGACTATCGTCTTCTTTTTGCGAGAAGTTGTCCAGTACCCTGGAGTTACCTTAGTTGGAGACTTTTAGCAATAGATACCTGACAAGTGATTTGTTGACAAACGACAATCGATCGTTGACAATTAATCGTTGACAATAGTTGTCCCGTCAGACTTCTTATGGGCTTGAATAAAATTGGGCCTTGGTACCATCAATCAAAGATTTGCATTTCTTCATAGAATCCTCGTCCTTTGATCCACCTAATAGTTCCTAAAAATACTTCCCTTTTTTTTGGTTGTGATTCCAAGCTTGCATTCCTAAAGAAAACATGAACAGACATCTAACTCCAAAAATGTGGTCAGAACATCAGACTCTCCCAAGAGATGCTTTTACAAATCAATTCCTTCCAGTCATTTGACATGAAGTCCCCTAAAAACTCCCTGCCTGTGTCCATTTTGATTTAGGTTAATGAGGACATCTGCACCTTCCAGCTAGAAGTGTTTATTTCCTCTGAATTAATCTGAAAGTGACCACAATGTATAAGAGGAGATAAGCCCCTATAACTCCGTAATCCCTAATGAGAGATCAGCTTTTATTATATGTGATTGCCCTGGGGGCAGGTTGCACAGTAGCTGGTGCTATCTTTTGTGGTTTTGTGGTTTAATGGGAGTTTAATGGTTGACACACAGGGCTCCTTCTTTCCAGCTGAGCAGCTGAGCTTTCATAGGACAGTAACCCCCCCCCCCCCATCAAATGTATTTGGGGTAGGGAAACTCCTCCATGGTACTCTTGTGGTAGAAGGTTTCCTTCCCCCACGAACGTACTTAATTGTGAAAATGTTGCATTCAAAGACATTGAAAATGTAGCCATTATTTGTAGGCCTGGATCATGTTGAACACTTCAGCTCAGAAGCCTGCTGATCCACTTTCTGATACTGAGTTTTCTTGATTCTGAAACGTTATTGGGGGAGGGGGGCTTATCTCTTATTCCGAGGGGAGACCCGGACTTGCTATCATCATTCTTTATCTGTGGTGATGTGCAGAAAGTCTGTAGATCTTTGAAATGTAACACTATGGAGCTACACATGGTTAAAGAGGGCTTCATCCTCTACTAGACCAAGGGGAAGCCAATACCCACATAGCACAGCTGTGTATTTGTGTGTGGTGATATGTAGAGTGTGTCTGTAAATCCTCTGAAATGTAATACCCAGAGGTTCAGGGGGCTTCATGCTCTAGACCAAGGAAAGACCCAGGCCCTAGGTCTTTTCTCAAGGTGATGTAGAGAGTAGTAAATCCTCTGAAAAGTAACACCCAGGAGGTTGGGGGGGGGGTCATCCTCTAAACCAAGGAGGGACACAGGTCCACTGTAAATCCTCTGAAATAATCCACCCAGAAATTGTAGAGGGTTTATCTTCTAGACTAAGGGGAGACCCAAGACCACAACCTTATTAGTTCTTGTTTTGATTTTGATGCAGAGAGTCTTTAAATCCCCTTAAATGTAACATCTTTAAAGTTTTTTGGGGGGCAGGCAGTTCTTTTTTCACCCATCCAGGAACATCACCATTTTCTTGAATTATCTGCTGTTGAAAAAATGCTTACATTTATGATGTATTTCTAATTGTTTGTTAAAACCCTAAAGTAATGGAAAATCTGTTGGACTTTATTGTAAAGCTGTGTATTGTTTTAGACCATAGAGTATGGAGCTGGGACTTGTTTAGAGTCATCGTCAGTCCAAACACAGTTGTCTTGCCCACTTATCATTTCAATATATTATAAACCATGGAGCTATACATAGGGATCTTCATCACACACACACAGCGCACAGCTGTGTCAGCTTGTGACACCTGTCCAAAATGTGCAAGTCACACGGAGAAAATTAAGTTTGTAGTGAGCCTTCACAAGTCCTCAACCCGTTTCCTGTATTAATTTCACCTGTTTCCTTTTTATTTTTAATATAACAAAAATGTTATTAAGTTTGCTCTTTTCCATTTAAAGTTGATTAACTTTAAAGCGACATTAAGGTAATTTTTTTTTCAGGATTGGGAACAAGGCGAACGTTGTTTTAAAGTTTGGTACTCCATTTTACAAAGCGACTTTGTTCATTTTATTCAATTGAGAGATGATTCACTCTCGGTTGCTGCTGGACGCTTTTAGTTTTCTCACGTTTTTTCTTTTGTGAGCTTGTTTTCAGTAGGTTGTTGTCATTTGAGTTGTCATAGTTCGATGTGTGTATTTTTTCATTCTGTTTGTACTTTTGTACCTGCACAATACACTTCCCGAGGAAAATTGTAGCTTTGTGCAGTCATGTGGTTAAATTAGCTGTTAAATAGATAACCTTGGCTGTTCTTTTTACATAAATGACTTGTACATGTTTAGCGTTACTCTATATTACATTAAACTGTGTCTATGTATCAATAGGAATAATAGGCCTAGCTCAGATGTCTAGACGAATGTCTAAATTGCTCACCTTTGACATTCATGCTTATATGCTGCAGATGTGAACACCACTTTATGATTTCTGTGTGATATATTTTTCATGTCTAATAAATTATTGATGTGTACATTTTGTTTAATGTTAGTGTAAGAAATATGTTCATGGAGGGGAGGTCATGCATGAGGTTTAGTCCAATTAGCGAGATGTAATTTGTGTAGGAAATAGTAAATTTTGATAAAATGAACAGAGATATCCTTGGTGCTCTATGCTGCAATGCTGCATATTCATGAGAATGGTACCTCCTTTTGAATAAAATTAAAATATTTACATATTTATAGATAGGACCAAAGGGAGATATGTTAGGGGACGATGTTCTAACTTTCTCCTGATAAATTATTGATGTAAATAGAAGTATATAGTGTACTCTCAATCTCATTGTTTTATCAATTTCAATGCATTTGTGTGTAAGTACACTTATGAAAGGGGGGGTGGCATTGGTCAGGGTTGCTGAGAGTTCACCCAGCTCACCTTGAGTTACTCTTGATAATTGGACAGAATAGGACTGCTCCACTTGCTTGCAATACTTCATCTCAAGGTCCCTGGGGCTACCCTCTGTTCCCGGCTGATTGAACAGCCTGTGTGCACACAGTTGGGTGATCCCGGCTGATTGGCCAGCCGACTGGAGGCTGTTCCATCCAGTGCTGCTCCCTCCCCTCGCATGTGTGGCTCTCCCTTCGTGGGGGAGCCACACTGCATAATTTTTTAAAATTTAAAATGGGTGACCTTTGAACTATGCAAATCTGTGTTTAGATCAGATTACCAAGTAATTAATCATTGGCTAGGCTCATACTTTAACTCCACCCTTGTCTGACGGCCAGTAACCAATGAAAAGTGATCTAGCAACCCATATTTCCTTGATGTCTGCAGTGAAGTGATACAGTCAGAACCTCTAGTATTTTACCCATGTGTTAATTACACTTTGTTTATATACATTTAGACACTTGCATGTATTTTTACAAGGGCATGCCTGTTTTTGTACTGCCAACATTAGGCATGGTGTTATGAGTAAAAGTTAAACCATAAACCAACTTCTCTTTGCAATAACGGTGTGCTACTTAGTGGAACCTTTACAACTAGTCGATCAAAAATGACTGATATTAGGCTGTGTCGGTTTGTGCTCTAGCCAATATTGTTTCAGAGCTTTTCTTTGGTACGGAAGTTTCATTTGAATTGGATGTACAATGTTTCTGAAGTCTATACAGGATTTAGGTCAGCGGTTTTTTACTCCTCAAAAACCTGATGGGATGTTGAAATGGTGGAGTTGTTCCATTTTGTTGTTTTGGATCTTCAGAACTTCCTGGCATTTTATTTAATCTGAGATTTGTTTTGTTCCGTTGGTGAAAGGAACCCTGCTGGTTTGTAGGTCTCTTTTTTTTCAACTTGCAAGGTAAGCTTTGGAATTCACTCATTCAAATTTGTTTTTCCCCTTCGTATTATTAAATTGAGTTTTATTCAATTTAGAAATAGTGCAGAAAGTTCAGTATGCATAGGGGTGTCTCTAGATTGTGCTGGTTTTGTAGTCAAGTGGGGCATGTAAATCAGTAGAAGTCGGTGAGGCATAGTAAACTATTGAGGAGTGTACAATATGCATCCAGGCAAATCATCATCATAATGTGAATGGGGATAGTTGTTGGTTTCCGTACATTCCTGCTCTGTTCGAAGACAGTCTTGTCTACCCTCTGTTAAAGATCAGGTATAGAGCCGGTTATTCAGTGAAAATAATTGTGTTGAATACCGTGTCAAGCCAGTTGGTTTCCTTTTTTTTTGTCTTCTTGATTAGCACAGTAGAAACGGAAAACACTGTACAAAGTGTTGTGTGCTGAGCAGTTCCCTTTTGTTGTTGTTTAGAAAAAAACAAAGTTGCAAGTCTTGTGTGGACAGCACCACTGCAAGACAAGAACATTTCTTAAATCATGTGCAGACTTTGCATTTCAAGGGATAAAAGAATGTTGTTGTTGTTGTTTGTTTGTATTTTGTCAAATCGAAAGTGTTATATATCAAAAATACTTCAGAATCTTTCTGAATTAGTTTTCAAAAGTGTCTAAAAAACTTCATCCTAATAGGAAGCAGCTATACAGACTTTACTTTTTTCAAGGCAGCTTTCAATTTGGGAAATTCCGAAATGATTTCTTTAAGCTGCTCAGGAAATTTAAGCACAGGACAAATCTTGCTAAGCCAGAAAGAGGGGGCTGTAACTAAGCCAAAATGCTTTGTGTTCTGTATGGCTGGTTCATCACAAGTTTCTGTTTAGGTGAGGAACCATTTCTGTTTGAATTTGAGACTGTGGACTTTACCAAGGCAGTACATTCACTTTAAGATAAGCTTCTTCTCAGATCATGTGGCTGTTGGGCTCCCGTTTCACTCTCACCGATGAAAGATCTTGCAAGACTGAGGAATTTATCTTTTAACACTTCCTCGCTGTTGTGAGGCATTGAGAAAGATATAACAGATCTTTTGTGGACAAGTAAGATAATTGGCTGGTCGGAAAAAAAAAAGACAACAAAACATCAAAAACTTCCAAAGAATAGTGAATACAGTTGTTGTATTCATTGTTAACTTCCGCTGGCGGAATTCATTGGTTTATGAATGAGAGTCACCCAAGTAATTTGTAGGCCGTTAGATTTCAGTTGGAAAGTCAAATGAGTGATAGGTTGTGAAGATTTTGTTTCGTCTAAGTGTTTTGTGTTTGGAGGAGGCGGAGGCTGCAGGACAAACAAGCCTTTCATGCACCCCCCTCTCTCTTTCATGAGGCATGGAAAATGTTCTTGTAGCAGTTGAGTATGAGACGTATTAAGGACTCTATACCCATACATCTTGGTGGAAACATTTTTTATTCGGAATGTGGGAAATTGTTTTTCTGAAAGTATCTCAATGAGAGAAGTGCATGGAAATCCCTTTTTGTTTAACTCAGGTATGATATTGTTCTTAATCTTTAATCTGATTTTCCAATCTTTTGTGCTGTCAGAAAAATCAGAAATATTAATATTAAATAGGCTTCAAAACCTATCAAAGCTTGTACCATGAGTTGGTCAGCCCTTTTACCTTAAAAGCAAACGATCCTACTTTGTTTAAGAGTCAAATACCATGCCTGCCTGATGAAGATTTCATGTTAAAATCATGACTTAAACAAGGCCTCTTAATGTGAATATACAATCTAACTTACAATTTCCCAGTCACATCGGTAGCCTGCCTTTGATGTTGATGCACTAATGCATTTTTTATGTCTTTTCCTGTGTGTGTACACAATTATGAATACTATTTAACAGAATGGGTTTGGGACTTTGATTTCAACGATTTTGAGCAGGAGACAAAAACAAGATTGCTTGACCCTGATAAAGGTGCGGAATTTTATGTCGACCTCAACCATCTTCAACTAAGCTCAACATTTATGTCCCTTTATTATGCCAAAATATATAAGAATAAAACAGAACCACTTAGTTATAAAATAAAGACGAATAAATCCTAAATTAGAGTGAATGATATATTTTATGCATGACAAGCGTGGTGTTTTCCTCTGAACTCTTGGCCTAGCCTTTTACCAGACCAGTGCGAAAAGGTCAATGGGAGATGGTTTGCCGCCAGCCAGGCCGCATTCTCAGACGGCGTACGGGGCATCCATAAAGTCCATGTGGATCCAATGTTTGTCTCAAGCTGGGTTGATTATTGCATTGCTTTCTCTCAGGAGGGAAGCTGTGAGCATCTTGCTGTGTGGCAAGATGTACACATGGGGTGCATGTGTACGTGGGAAACACTCCTCTGGGTTGGTGTTAGAAAAAAAAATCAGGATTCCTCAGTTGTCGTCTTTTTTCAAAAGTATTTGCGTTCTTTTTAACAGTTTCGAGCATTCTTTGGGGATCATTGTTCAAAGTCAATTTGGAATTATTCTTTGTTTGAACTGTGCTTGAGATGATTTGAAATATTTATTATTTCTTAAAAAGAAAAGGAAAACAGTTCTGTGTTACTTCTTTGCAAGTTCTGCTGAAAAAAAAAGAAAGAGAAAAAAAACGTAACAGGGTTTGCCCTTAACTTTTTTATAGACTGGCCAGTTAGCTTTTCATTTTAGTCCATCAGCTTTTTCACTAGTCAGTCTTTCTAGCCAGCCGGACCACTTGGAGAGAATTCTGACTTGTCCTGAAGTGTTTTAACTAGTTATTTGGCCAGCGGACCACTGTTAAGGGAGAAAGCTGCGTAAAGGCCTATCACAAATGCACAGTCATGCACATTTTTCAGCTGACGGGATGGTTTCTTCATTTTTGGTTTTTCTTAATTTTTGGTTTCTCAGCTGTGCTGTTGAAAATTGAAAAACAAAGTCTTGCAGTACATGATACTTTCCTGGTTTTTTTTTTTACAAACTACAGTTGCATGCCTGGATGCAGCATTATCTTTGTTGTGACTTTTATTAATTTTTTTGGAGCCTGGGGTCGAAACATGAGGCCAATCAAACATTTTAAGATTTATACCATGGTCAATTTTTGGTTGGCAAACAGTTTACAACATCTAATTTATTTTTACATTTGAAAATAATTTTGGTGGTCCATTTTTGGACAACATAAACCAAGTTTAGGGAATAAATGAAATGTTATTATATATATTTGTACGAATTAATCACACTTTTCCTGCTGGATGTGTCTTTATTTAGCCATTTTCTGACCAATATTGAAAGAAAGAACCTTGTCCTATTATTTCCCTCCAAGATGTATTCCAAGGTCCCCTGCTTCTTCCATAGAGCAAGGATTCTTGTTTTCAGCGGCATTTGCTCCGTGCTTGTAACACCTGATGAGAAGTGAGCAGTCAACCAGCTGATTCTTATGGGACCTGTCATGGTTTTAGCCCTTGGGCAGAGTACCGGGGATCCACAGAGAGTTCAAATATCTCATAACCCATATTGAGGGGTTCACTTTTTAAAGGGTTCAACTTTAAAGGGATGTGGCACTCATCGAGGTTGTCTTGTTATGGTCTTCTTGGTCATCCAAGAGAGAGGAAGACAAATTAAGCTGGCACTGAAGTCTCAACTTGGTACCATTGTTGAAAGAAGAGCGGATGTTGTGTCAAAATATTTTTGAAATGCTCTGACCTGGAAAAAAACAGAGATGGTAAAACAAAAATGAAATGGATTTTGTTTGGGGGGAGGTGGGGAGAGTTGGCTGGTGGGAACAACAGGTTTTTATGCTACCACTGTAATTTTAGGTGTAAATCCACAAAGAACAATAAATTATCTTTTGTCTTTTTATTGTTCAATACAATCTGGTTCAATATATCTTCCTGGATGTATATTCAAATGAAAGTAAAAAGTTGCGGGAAACAATGACAAAAGTTGTGCTTTTGAAATTGGGTCCGGATTTTTTTTCTTGTTCATTTTTTACAGACATTGTTTTGCTATTTCAAAACTTTCATTGAAACTGGGTCAGTAAAAAGCAGGTGCGTACTCATTTTATTGTGGTGCAGTGACCTCAAAATGAGTAATGAGACACTTCAGATCAGCATAGATTATTTGTCTACGGATACTTCTGGTAGGATCACAACCGTAACCGTAACTTGTCTGTAATTCTAACACGCTGCTAAGCTGCATCACCCACCGTCACACAATTTTGTTTCCTTTTTTTTCTCTTATTTCTTTTTTGTGATAGGGTAAAGTCTCTCACGTCTGCATCTGATATGGAAGAGTATGACTAACTAGGTTAAAGACTCGCCGCACATGAATACAGTGTATTGAGATAATATTTTCGTCTGTGAACTAAAAGTCCCCTGGCTGTCTGGGGGGGATTTCATTCATACAAAATGGAGGTTGGGCTGGAAATATTATTGTGTTTTTTTTTTTCAAAAGCGTCAGCCCAGATCATAAACACATTTTCTCTTTGACTGTAGTTGTATCATACTCAACATCAGTCAGTATAGGGGGGAAGCCATACCCAAGCCAGTGGCTAGGGTTTTTGGAGAATGGTTGATATTTAAAGCTATGAATGAGTGGAACAGTTCACACGATGATTTTACACCCCCACCCCCTTTCCCTTCAAGCAAACAGCAAGATTCTTTCTTTCTTTTTAGACAGGACTTTATTTTGGTCCATTTGTAAAGACCCCAAACCCAAAGTTGTAGACCACAAACTTTTTTCCTTCTTTATATTGCCATAGAAACCTGAAGAAAGTGTGGTTGGGTATTTCCTCTTACAATTACAAGGTTGTATCTGGTTCACAGCTTTAGTACACAAAGGGGAACAAATCTTTCATGAATTGTAATCTAGCACAGTCCTGAAAATCTGTTTTTTAGCACCGATGCCTTCAAGCATAGAGCAAGGTCCTTAATCTGTGTTTGAAGTTGATGAAATCATATTCACAGTGCTTCCAGTTTAACTCTACCTTCATGTCTTGTATTTCCACAAAGACATCAATTTTCTACTTAACTAGAGATCTAGTTCTTTTAAGAAGATCACAGTTTCAACCAGGAACTCTTATCCCAGCTGAGTACAGACCCAGGACAGATCCCTTGTGCCTATTCCATCAAACAAACTGTTGAATAAGTACCATAACAAAATATAACAGCCCCTATGGTGCTATTAAGTATATTTATCGACAGTCCCTTATGGATGCTGATGAAGACCACCAACACGAAACTACAACTTTTCACCCTCAGTTAAGCTCTTCTGTTGCAATGTTTATCTTTGGGGATGTTTGGCTCTTCGTGTGAAAACACAAAATGCCATAATTGAGATATACGCCCCTCCCTGTATTAACCAAGATATGTGGCTCTTCCTGAAAATGGTGACTAAGTAACATGGATAGTATGGAAAAAACAAATTGCTTGGTTTTTAAAAGTAAAACAACACTCCAACAGAAATATTAAATTTATGCTGACAACAATTAGAGCTGAATAAATTGTACTAGAGCCAGAAATATTCCATAGAATGTTATTGATGTGGACTTTTGATGAGTGAACAAATCTGAAAATCAGCAAGTTACCTGGAACATAATTATCACCCCCCCCCCCGATTATGTTTATGGCAGTAGAAACCAGTAATACTTTTAAACAACGCACTTTAAACTGGGAGTTTTCTGCTTGGCTTTGTTTCTTGTGTTGTTTCACTGTAGCCCTTTGCAGGAAACAAGGGAGACTCCACCCTATAGGTCCCCTTGGCGTTCTTTTCTTTCTTATCTTCCAGTATGAGTTTGTGAGAGGGGTACCCGTATGCGATTTAAGGGGTAAGGGGTAGTCATGATTCAGTAGGAGGGGAAATAGTTGGAAAGGTTTACCCGTCACTTATTTAGAGTGGGTTACCCCTAATCAAGGTACAATGGTTACCCCTACCCTATAGAGATAAAGTTGTACCCCTATCCAAATAAGAGGCGGTCAGAAGGTATACCTCTACCTTAAGAAGGGGCCAAGGTACCCCTTTCCAAAATATTTAATTGGCTATTTCTTTTATATATAAGATAAAGGGTACACTTTATTATATAGAACGTGGGTGCTCCTACCCTATATGAAGCCCTATCCTGTATGAAGCAGGGTAAAGTGAAACCTCCATGAGGATTATCTTAATATAGGTCCTTATAAAAATGGGAGGTGAGGTGAGGACATCTTACCCCTTTTGTTTCAATCTCTTCCATCTTTTTTTCTGCTCCCCTTTATGTCAGTGTCCCCCCTTTTTGTTCCATCGAGATCGAGCATACCCCCCACTCTTAGTCAATAATATTCCTTGTACCCTTTGCAGACAAGCCATGGCATCATCATCCCCTGTTCAGGTCCCTGGGAAGGATTCTCTAATCTTGTTTATTGTTTCAACTGATCAAGTCCTTCTGACCTTCTCCAATTGTGCCATGGCCCACTTCACCTCTCAAGACTTGTTTATTTGGCTAAGGATTTTGTCTTACAAAGTGTTCATGGGTACTTCTGATGGCTTTCTCTACGGATGGACCAACACTTCCCCCTACAGGCTGGCAATTATTGTTGGCGCCACTCCTACTTTCTTGTATCTAGGGCAATTTCGTTTTTTATCTTTGCTTGTAAATTGCCCTGGAATTGTTTTCTTCTTCGCTGACATTGAATGAAAACATCTTGAGTTAAATAAATTCTGTATGTACAGTGATTGGTACAAGTGGTTTAGAACTGTTTCTTTACCATGACCCAGAAACTAGATTCGCTCCAACATTGTTTGCCAGATCAGCCCAAGAGGTTATTTTATTAAATCAGACAGAATGTAGAATCTAATCTAATTTAATAGTAACAATAATCATACGCACTTCTGAAAAAGCGCTTTGTCATACCCGGTGGGCGACACCAAGCGCTCATTACTTTTAGGACAGGATGCAGAGCTATTTTTAAAGTTATAAGACCCATTTATATAGCACCTTGCAAGGGTTTACAAGGTGATGCGGCGCAATTTGGCGGCCAACCATACCAGAAATACCGCGGCCAAACCGCTTCAACTAAATTGGGTTGACCATCCTTAGAAATTAAGGAGAGGCAACTTATAAAATTGCAGAATATTCCAATCACCTCCCCCATCCCCCCCCCCCAAAAAAAGAGGAAGAAATACAATATGTTTTTGACAAACTATCTTGACAATGTTTTTACAATCAATGTAGGAAAGATTAAGCTGCCTTTTGTTAAAACCCAAAGTTTTCTATTTGTGGTTCTCTGTAAATCCTCTAAAATGAAGCACTATAAATAATATAGACATTCAAGAGTTTCATCTCCAAACCGTAAAGAAGAGACAACACAACCTGTTTCAAAAGATTTGTACACTTTTTGTACAATCACATCCATGAATACATAAACACCCTTGCCTGGGGACAAAGTTCCCCCACACCCTGTCTTTGTTAGCAGTCATGATGACTTTTAGAGTCTGGCATTTGAGGAAGTCCGTAAAAAAGAAAAAAAAAGAGAAAGCTCATGGTATTAGAATTCTACACACAGGCCTACATTACTGGTGTGTTAACAGTCAACTATTTGCACATGTCCTCACCCCTACATAGTATTTGCAAGCCCCTGGGCTCCTTCCTCAACAAATGCTTTCATTTTAAATAGGTCGTGTTATTTAGTCGCTGGGAAAATTATTTCTCACCGTGGTATCTTGTAATTCAGTTCCTTCATATCAGGCACTGTGCTATTTCCTTGCAGCAGATGTGATACCCACATACCAAAAGTGACAGGAATGGCGAGCTTAAATGATGCCCGGCGTGATTCCATCTTGTCATCAATCACCGTCATTCTGACCCATAAAGATCCAACCCCCACCTCTTCTTCTCCCTTGACCTACAAGGAAATATGCTAGTTTATCTTGCTTGATCGACCCCCAGTAAGAACCCTTTGGAAAGTGTGTTTTTAACACCTCAAAGAGTTCAACTGATGCCAAGAAAATCTCTTGATAGTCTCCAGTGAAGTTGGATTTCTCTTTTTTTTTTCTCAATTGAAACTGATGGATTGCCACTTGTCAGAAATTATGTTTTCCCCACTTTGAAAAAAGAAGAAGAATGTGTTGCAAACATGTCGCGGAAATGTTTTCACTTTTCTTAATTTGATTAACAACATGTTGAATACGATTTGAGAGGCACAATTTCCAACAGATATACGGCAGAAGCAGGAATTTATAATTAGTTGGGTTTAGACAAACATTGATCTGAGCACGGAGGTCTGAAAGAGAGAGTATGTTGTTAAAATTCCATAGTTTCAGTTTCAGCTGATGTTCAGACTGTTTAGAAACGCGCATTAATCATCAAATCCCCCAATGAAACAACTGAATGAACTGCTCTCTTCTGAGTTTTCCTGACACCAATCCCAACTGCCTGAAGGGGTTTTATCCCTGCCCGACTCTAAGCTCTCAAGCCCGAGTCATATCCGAGCAGACCAGGTGCCCTACTCCAGTTGTAGCCGCACTGATCCTGTTGAGTAATGAGCGTGACGGAGACATCTGACATTGGTCGGAGTTTTCCCGTAGCATAATCATGATATCACCCTCCTCCCTACTAAGAGAAATTTTCAGCTGTCTTAAGACTTTATCTTCTTGTTAAGACCTGTATTTCTTGTCCTCGTGGTTCTGTGTGAATTTCTGGCAGTGGTGTAGGGATGTATGACACATCCACCCTTTTCTCCTAAAAAAAATTTCAGTCGGCATTTTGAGTCTCAGTTGGCAAATAAAGCAATAAATCATTTAAAACACAAGGGCATCCTGACTAAATTTAAGTAATATTGGCAACCAAAAATCATAATTTTTCCTATTGTTGGGTTGACAATTTTAAATAGTGGGCATGTGAGTCTTTCTTGATATAATAGAGAATATTGGTAGTCGGTAAGTCAACAACTGGCTTCCATACACCCTCAAAAAAGAAATGCCAGCCAGCAGATTGGCTTCCATACACCTTCCAAAGGAAAATGCAAGCTGGCAGATTGGCTTCCATACACCTTCCAAAGGAAACACCAGCCGATAGATTGGCTTCCATACACCCCCCTCCCCAAAAGGAAACGCCTGCCGGCAGATTGGCTTCCATACACCCCCAAAAGGAAACGCCAGCCAGCAGATGGGCTGCCATACATGCCCCAAAAGGAAAATACCAGCCGGCAGATTGGCTTCCATACATGCCCCAAAAGGAAACGCCAGCCAATAGATTGGCTTCCTTACACCCCCCCCCCCAAAAAAAAGGAAATGCAGCCTGCAGAGTGGCTTCCATACACCTTCAAAAGGAAAATGCCCTCGTTCTCCCCCCATTGCTGTTTCATGCCCTCACTGTATTGTGTTAACTTTTCAATTGTCCTTCCTCGAAAACTATTCTCCATCATTCAGGATTTAATGACATAATTATTTATTTCCGTTCTTATGGACTCTGTTTGAACCTGTCTGATGTACTTTAATTTTCTTTGTCATGTACCCTATACAAATATTATTTCTTGTTCTCTCCTAAGCTCATGCTTTTCTTGTGTCAGTAAAACTATTTTACACCTTGTACCCTGAAGGAAATCACTTTCTCCAGAAATTTAACCTAGCATACAGCAGCCTTGGAGAATAATGGTCTGACGTTTTCATCCTTGGGTATCAAAATACGTCATAAATTGTTACTGTGATTTACCCAAGGTAGCTAGTTGACACAGTCCCAGTGAAAAGTCCAACCTCGTAAAACCTGTTCTGGTGATAAAAAGAAATATATGGTTTCAAGTCCGTTCAATAACATTTATACTGGAGTTACCTGATTTATACTGTGCCAGTCTACCACAAGTGTGGACCAGCATGTTTTGACAGTTTTTAATTCGGGTCCCTGTATATCTGCAACACATTGCCATTACTGATTGACATATACAAAAGTGGAACCAGACTAATTTGTTTAGCCCAGCCTCAGTGTGGTTACGCATATTAATGAAAGGAAAATAAGATGTCATCATCATTAATATTCTCGTGACTTGATACTGATTTGTTAAATATTAAAAAATAACAAAAAATAAGTTATAAAATCATCGGTGTGCAAGTAAGTCAGCAAATCTTTGTGGTAAACTGCATGTGGGCTTTCCCATTCACAATGTTTAATAACAAAGAGCCCACCCATCCTCTGCGGATGACTTGATGTTTCTCATTCTAAGAAGTGTGTACCACTTCCCTCGATAATAACTCCACCACTCCCAACACTTTCTACCGCACTGTTAAACCATAGAACTAATAATTAAATCTAGGAAGCTGTAAATTGCTTAAGTTGCCAGTAAGTCTGCGGTTGTCCTGGTGAGCAGTATCGAGTAGTTTTATTGTCACATGGGGCTGATTCATGTGTTATAAGAGTAACAAGATATGATTGCAACAGGGGGCTTGAATGTTGGCATTTTTTTATTTTCTGGGTCGCCGATGAACTTGGCTTTGAGCCATGGAACGTGTCTCTTGCTTTGTCTAGGTATAGACTAACCTTTGTGCGTATGTGGGTTTTGTTCCAATGCATCATGAATGAATGGAATGCTGGGGTTGGCATTGTACAAACTAAACTGAATGGCTTGAAATAGTGTTCTTTAGGCCTTTGTGTTGGTATTTTCTTTTTGCCAGGTATTTCATCTTTGAAGAGGGCAAGGCTATTTTTGTTTTGTAGAGGGCACTTCCAATGGAATTGTTTAAAGGCTATGGGAATCTTTTGAATGGGCACCAGGGCCAAGACACGGGCAACAGAGGCCATGGCTTGCCTCAGTGTAATTTCAAGCCTGAGATAATCTTTCTCCAGAGTACACAAGACATCGGAACTTTAATCTATTTTAAACCCTAGTTCTTCTCAGAACCAACACTTCTCCTGAAACATGGTTGCTATCCCAGTAGGATTTGAAACTTTGCACGTTGGGAATACAATTGAGTAAGGTTTGCGGTAACACCATGTAGTAATTTGTCTATGAGTTGAGGTGTTCCTAGCCCCTGGCCCCCCATCAGTGTTGGCTCTCATTGCGGGGTCCAGTATGTGATAACAATGTTGTTAAGGGGAACAGGGTATGGTTAGGCTATGTTTTTTGTGTCTCAACCATTTTGGCTGGGATGTTTTTGAGTTTGTTTGTTCAGGGTTTTTTTCTTAAAAAAGAAGAAGATTTTTAAATAGTTTTTAGAAATCCCTGATAATGTAAATCCTTGTTTCTTGTTTCTATAGTGCTCAGTAAGTTGCGGTGCCGGTGTAGAGACACGGGCGGTAACTTGTCAGGATGAGTCTGGGGACGAGAGGCCAAATGAGGACTGTGAGGCAGGGGAAGATGTGAAACCAGACACTCAGAGAGAATGTATTGAGGCGGCATGCCCACAACCAGAGTGGACCATTGGAAACTGGAGCGAGGTAAGCAAATGTTTTTCAAATTTCTTATTTAATTTGGGTAAAGGGGATGGAGGAAGGCGGTGCCATGTTTTAAAAAGTTTTCAAAAAACTTGAACAATATTGCCTGATGTCTAGTTGTTGGAAAAGTTGGCAGTAAACCACTTTTGAAACTATATGAAGTTTTGTTTAGTGTATCACAAAGTCAAAATGGCTTCTTCATAACTAGCTATGATGAAGTTTTAATTATTGTTCAATATAAGACACTTGCCTCACTTTGAATCTCATAGTTTGGTGTGTCAAAAAGTCAAAGTGGCTTCTTCATAATAGCTATCTCTACAAGTTTAATCATTGTTCAAAAGTTCATTTTCTTGTTTGTTTCATTTCGTATTCTCAAAGTGTTCGGTGACTTGTGGGATCGGTTCAGAAACAAGAACAGTTATTTGTCATGATGAGTCCGGTGACGAGAGGCCAGATGAAGAATGCGAGGCAGAGGGAGATGAGAAACCAGACATACGGAGAGAATGTAGGCAGATGGCATGCCCAGCACCAAAATGGAATGTTGAAGGCTGGAATGAGGTGAGCGAATGTGAAAATAATCATGTCTAATAGACCGTGCAAGTCTTGCGTGTATTCAAACCATTTGGGACCACTTTGGTTGGTCCAACGTACATTGCTTTAACGTGTGAAGGAATCAAACTCGTGCACTTTAACAGGTCCCAATGTTTGAATACACGCGAGACTTGCACAGTCTAATGTGGCATCGATGCCATTTTCCTCTCTTTTTTATTAAGTTCTTAGAAAATCAAGATGTCCATTTTTTTGTTAAGGCACATTTTTTATTCTAAATAATCTGTGAATATTTATTGGTTTTAAAATCCACTTTCTTGCTTTGATCACACTCCTTGTTTCTTAACAGTGTTCAGTGACGTGTGGTATCGGCTCACAGTCGAGAAGAGTCATTTGTCAAGGTGAGTCTGGTGACGAGAGGCCAGATGAGGAATGCGAGGCAGACAGAGACGGGAAACCAGCCGTACAGAGAGAATGTCGGAAGATGGCCTGCCCAACACCGAAGTGGGGTGTCGGACGCTGGAGCGAGGTAAGTAGATTCTTGAATATTACTCTTCTTTAAAAGCGCCCTCTTTTGGCGATAATGTTAGAGGAGTAGATTTGCCATTAGGAAGGTGAAACTGCAAAATTTATCAAGTCATGTTCTTATTAGTCTTGAGACGAAATGTGTTGGGAACTTTACCATCAGACAAAAGTACAAATTACAGTCAATGACAGGCAGTGCATATTCTTACAAGGTTTGAAACAAAAACTAAAGTGCTAGGCTGTTCAACTTTCTGTCGGACCATACATTTTGGAATTTAATTGTCTGGCATCTAAGTTGATAAACACGTTAGGCTTTGAATGATTTATTTACACTTTGAGTGAGAAGGGTGGAGAGCTATAAAATTGTGGTCTGTATGTTGAGAGTTGATGAAATGTTTATCGTCTGCTATGCTGGTTAATAAAGTGAAACCTTCAAGTTATTGGTCAGTTTTCGACTTGCAAAATCTCATAAATTCACTTCAATTCAATTCAGCAACATTTATTTCCATTTCACATATCTCATGTGCTGGTATCATACAAAATGATGATTTACATAAAAACAGAATACACTTATGATATATAATAGTAGGAAAAGGGCAAAGTTATTGAAATGGAGGCAAGCTCCGGTAAGAATTTGCTTGAGTTGGGAATGCCATACAGGACAAGACAGACAGTGGACACAAAAGAAAAACAGACAAAACATACGGACAAACAGACAAGAGAGCAAAAAATACTATCAGGAATAACTGCAAGAATTGACATGGATAGATAAATTACTACAGTAAATAATGATAACTATAATACGCATTAATAAAGTAAAGAAAAAAAGCTTACAAAGAGCAGATTTACAGGTAGGCTTTAACTTAACGTTTAAAAAAGAGTTTAAAAAAGAGTAGATGAGCTTTTGGTGTCACAATACATAGTATTATAATTATCTCTGTTTTTTGAAATGATCTCAGACCCCTCGTAGCAAATTGATTTGATCATCAATCTTTGGTCAATCTTTTTTTCAACCCAGTGTTCAGTGACATGTGGCAAGGGCATGCGTTACCGAGAAACTGCCTGCAAGATGAAGGACCAAGTCATTGAGGAGTCTCTCTGCCTCCGTACCAAGCCAAAGACGACCAAGAAATGCAGCCGAGAAAAATGTCTGACTTATCGGTGGAAGAAAGGCAGATGGAATCAGGTATTGGGAAGGCGTTTCTTCTTCTTGTTCCCCCAATGAGATGTAAATCTTTTGTGAAGTGTCCCTAGATGAGGCTAGACTGGACAAATTTAAATATCCGTCTCAGAACCAAGTTGTTTACAGGAGGTCACTGCAAACATTCTCTCATCAGATCATTTTTAATAAAATTGACAAAACATAACAATTGGTTTTGTACTTGGTTAATACTGGCCATTCCGAATTTTCAATAAATTAAAATTAACAAAATTAAAATAAAATAAATTTAAAAAAAAAAAATTATCCAAATTTTCTTGACCCACACATACACCGTTTCTCAATGTTTTTTCCTGTTGTGTTTCTGTAAAAATTGAAAATCAAATTTGGATTTTCGGTTATTTTCTTTGAACCACCTTTCCACATTTTTGAGAAAACAAATGTATTTATATTTTTTGAAATTGTCCAGAGAGATTCTATAGCTCGGATGTTTAACAGTGAGTTTAAATATGGAAACAGAAAAGGCATGATCGCCAACAGTTAGATGAAGTTTGTTTGTAGATCGAAGATTGAGACTTGGAGTATGGTGAGAGAAGTTCCTAGAGATACAGTGGTGCCTTGTCATTCATAGCTTTCCAGGCAAGCGATATGATTTCAAAGTTAGTTCTTTTACTGACTGGAAGTGGAAGCCAGTGAATCTGTTTAAGGACGGGTGGGACGTGATCATTTAGGGGAAGGTTTGTTGTGTGTGTGAATGGTACCCCTCTGAGGGGATATGTGAAATATTATTTGAAAATTTCAAGGGGTGTGGGGCAAAAACAGAGGTGGGGGCGCTTGAAGGTAAACACTCTCTGTTGGCAAATACCACATGGATCATGGGAACATCCGGGTAAGGGCAAGGGGTATAAAGGCATTTGGGGGGATGTATCCACAGTGAAGTTTAAAGCCATCATTTGAAATGGGCATCGAGGCAAAAAGACCAGGGGCACCAAACGGGGCGTCTTCCCTCTGCTATGTGGAGTTGAAGGCCTTCAAGGAACATTAAGGCAAAGATCATGAGCACGGAGACATTCAGCAAAGTTTGTGTATGCTTACAATCTGTCTCCAAATAATAATCAGAACAGTTGACCTGGCGTGACCTTGTGGTTTGTACATTCCAACCATGAATCATAGTACAAAATAACTCCTGTCACTTCATGTACAGCCATAAAAGATTGTGGTTTCAGCTGAAGTTAATGATAAATTATTGAAATGTTATTTCAACCATACTATGACTGGCTGAACACAAGTGGTTCATTTTCCTCGGGGACAAGTCTTTAAAATCCCACTGTCTGTTGACAGTTAAATTTTCCCAGCAGAAATGTCTTCCTTGGTAGTGGTAGACTCCCTGTAGATTTGACTTGAGAGACACTGTCATCTATCGTCAAGGTTATATTGATGACTATACGTACTTTTTTGTGTTTGTTTGTACGCAGTGTTCCAGGACTTGCGATGGGGGTCGAAAGCTACGCAATGTTGACTGCATAGATAGCAAGGGAAGCCTTGTGGATGACGCCATGTGTGCACCACGCCGCAAACCCAGAGAAAATACTAAGTGCAATACTCACAACTGTGATTCACCTCGCATGACGTGGCTTGCTGGACCCTGGGAAGAGGTCAGTATCATAGGGTCATAGGCCAGAGTTCATTTTAAGTTAAATGGGTGGGGTTGGTTTTGACAAAAAGGTGAAAACATTTGTCAGAATTTCTATTTATCATATTCGATTCACATCCGTTGTTTAAATTATATAAGTTTGATTTGCTAGAAGACTATTTTAGAAAATACAAGTTTTGTTTGCTAGAAGACTATTTGTGACAATACAGATAAATAAAACATAAATAAACAAATTGGGATCATGATAGAAATTCACTCTGGAGATTATTTGAAAGTTTTCTTAAAACAATACAGACATTATTTTAATTTAATTGTTTCTTCTTCTTTGGATTGAAGACATAATGCTCATTTAACATTTTTAATGTTTGTATTGCATTTTTGGGGATATAATTGTTTTGAAGTAGTTTTTTAAAGCACTTTCTGTAAAAGTTTTGACCTTTTTCCCTTCCTCCCCTCCCCCCCCCCCCCTACCCATCAGTGTTCGGCACCATGTGGTTCAGGAGAGCAGACACGATCCATCACATGCCAGGCCCAGAGCCCAGATAGCTGGGCCATCCCAACTGATGATGAATCTTGTGATAAGTCTACTAAGCCACTCAGTTCCAGGGAGTGTTTCATTGGTGTGTGCTCAGCGGGCGTTCACTGGGTCAAAGGACCATGGAGTCAGGTCAGGGCGCCCTCTTGTGATAAAATACTGTCAGGAACTTCTTGATAGTTTGCAAAGCACCTGGGACTATTTTCATAGAGCTGCTTCAGAAGAAAATATTGCTTAATTTCTGCAAACCAAAAATAAGCATGATACCAATCACAGATCGCACACTATGTGACATGGTATTTTGGTAAGCATAATTTTGTTGTGCATAGCTACCTTTGGTGCTTAAGTAGCTCTATGAAATTTGGCCCATCTGGTGCTGAAATAACACGTCTTTCTTTCCTCACACCGTCTGCCAATGGAATATTTGGCTAGAATCCACTGTAGAAGCATCTGCCCTGGAACACAGTTCAAATGCCTCCTAAATTTTTCACCATAAAAATAGATTTCCTGCTTTTTCCACCAACGATTTGCGCTTATCTCAATGTGCCTCGGTTTTCAGGTTTTTTAAAGTTAGCACCTGAACTGGAAGAAGAAGAAGAAGAAGAAGAGTAGGGTTTTTATCATTGTTTTTTTTTGGGGGGGGGGGGTGGGGGTGTGTGAAATTCACTACTTTCCAATGTCAGGGATTCTTTGCATATTTTTGATAGTGGTTTATTGTGTGTCTTTCATCAGTGTTCTAAAGAGTGTGGGGGTGGCTTCAAGGAACGCAAGGTTCAGTGTCGAGACCTTCTTGGGAAGCGTCAACCGGGGAGTATGTGTGGACCTCCCACCATCAGACCAGAGACGAGAGAGATCTGTAACTACCAACCATGTAAGAAGAGAAGTCATGTTGTTAGTTTTTTAATATTTGATCAAGTAATAAATCACAAGGGAAACTGACCGGGGTAATTATCAATCAATGTTGGGGTGAACATGGAACAAATTTTTGAGAGCAAGGTTTAAACCTGTGACCTGTGGGTTTATGTGCCAGTCTGCTAACTGAGCTAACTCGACTAGTTAGCTCAGTTGCTAGAGCACCAGCATGTTAAGCCAGATTCTTAGGTCACCCCCAAATAGTTTTTATTTTGTAGGAATTGTCCTGGTGTTTAAAGTGTGATGTAACCCCACAGTAAACTGCGCCCACTTCACACAGTATGGCTCCAAAGATTATCACGTGCCAATATGAAAGGCATTGGGCTAGGTTTTCCTTAAGGGTTTACCGAAGAAGCTGTGAAGTTCTGGACTTGCCTTTTACATGTGTGTCACAGAGACTCCGGGTTTCATCGAGGATGCCAATTTTTAATTAAAACAAATGTCTTCAGACGCTGTAGCAAGGGATATTAGATTAAATTACCCACATTTTGGAGCAAAAAGTAAGGTGAAAATGGTAACTCAAGGTTGAACCCCGGAAAACCTCCAAAAAACCTCAAGGCTATAACCTTGAGTTACCGCCTGTTTAATTTTGCATTCCTCCCTGACCAATTTGTACATGTATGACATGTTGACTTTCCAACAGGATTGTCATTTAAAACCTGACATGATTGGAAGACGGTCTTGTAGACCGTGCAAGTCTTGCGTATATTTGAACATTTTTGGGACCACTTTGGTCCCGAGTTCATTACTTTAACGCGTGAAGGAAGCAAAGTCACGCACTTAACGGGTCCTAATATTTGAACACTCGCGAGACTTGCACAGTCTATTGCAGAGCACTCGGGGAGTGCATTTTGTTTTATAATTAGAGGTAGTGAGGTTTTGAATGCAATAGAGATTGAAAGACGAATGAATGATTGTGAAGAAGATAATTGATACAATTCATTTTTTAAGTTTGAAGTATAATAATTGGTTGAAATATCATGAGGGTGGTGTATAGTGAAGTGAGTGAAACAGTTTGGTGTAAGAAACTTGAATCTGACCCAATAGGAAGTTTGATGTTATAGGTCAGCTTAGATACTTTGAGTATAAAGTAGTAAATCTTACTAAGCATAATTTATTCTCCCCCCTCCTCTGTTGATCCACAGGTCAGCCCACAAGCTGCCATGAAATTCAAATGCAGCACAACATGCGTGAGGATAAGGAATATTCCATTCTAGTGCAGGGGAGGCCGTTGACTGTCTACTGCCACGGAATGCGAAGCAGCACTCCATTGGAGTTCATCAGTCTGTCGTCGGGAGAAGGGGAGAACTTTGCAGAGATTTACCCAAAGAGGTTAGCAGTTTATTTCACTTTTATTTTATTATGATTGCATAAATGTTATTAATATTTGAATTAGATTGTATTGTGATATTTAAATAAGATTTTAATTCTATCGTGGGGACAACATCCAACCTAGTGTGAATATGGAAAGAAAGTAATACACATACAGCTTACACACGTCTGTAAACACCGGCAATGGTGGACCCTACTTTGTGATAGCAACCGTGGACCACAATGATTTCCTTTGTGATAGCAACCGTGGACCTATTTTCCCTTTTGTTAAAGGTCCATGGTTTGAATGTGGATACCTACCCACACACACACAGGAGTGTGACCCAACCAAACTTTGATCCAATCAGAAAGAAGAAAAATGCCAATGAGAATTTAAAAACCTGACACCTTGTTGTTGAATAAAAGCAGAGCCGGGTTTGATGCCTCAGTATGTCCCAGCTTTTCCCTACTTTCACAAGAAGGAAAATAGTGCCCATCTTGGTGATTTTGTAAGAGATTATTAGGGTACAGCTCAAAATTGTGCTAGTGATGGGAAAAAGTTCAGTAAGTCTGCTGCCACCAATGTCTCTAAGGTGACAAGTATTTTTTGTTTGACATGCTTTGATGAGCGACCGATCTTGTTGGTCAGTCAAGTACATCTAATATACCTTCCAATCCCACCGAGGTATCGGGCAATTTTATTCTGAAAGCACCAAGTATACAGTGCTTCAATTTAATTTATTTCAATTTAAAACTTGTGTTTATTTCCAAACCAAATGAAGGATAATAAGCGTTGCGAGAATAAAATACAATGAAATCTTCAAACAAGTATAATGCAAATTTGGGCATGGAGGCATCTTCTTGAAGCCGAGGCTTGTGGTGAGATGCCTGATGGATGGACAGACACAGAACGGGAATAAGACAGAACCAAAACATGAAAACACTAGAGACACATGAAAACACATGAGATAAACTAGAGAAAAACTGAAGGGAAAAAACATATGCTGAAAACCAGTTGAGAAGCATGTTTGATATTGGGAGATGGCAGCATTTTTATAGGTACACTTGCTTGCCATATTTTGGAGTAGGGCTTAGCGAAATCAGATTATCTCATAAACTACATGTAAATTATAAAAAATAGTATTCACAAGTCCATGTTTCAATGATTGGTGTCCTTTATAGATTATTACGTCCCACTCAGTGCCCACACAACGGCAATCGTAATGAAAACTGTGAATGCACCGACGAGGGCCACCGTGAAGCTGGACTGACGACGTTCAGGAAGCTCAGATTCAACGTCACTAACATGGAAATCATCAGTAAGTTTAGAGTAACTGTACAAGACCCGCGTCAGTTTACAACCATCTTGTTGTACACCCCATTCAAATCAATGTAAAACCAAAGTGAGGCTGGAAGGGCAAAAATAGTCTGGTCCCTGTTTTGTTTATTTAGAGCTTGCCTTATTGGTTGCTGTAGTGTGCAGGGGACAATATGGTGATAGCTGCATGCAGGTCTTAAACCCAAGAGATTTTTACTTCTCAATGCTACCTTTAGGAGATACATCACATGCCATTTATAACAGGGGTGAGAGTCATTGCTGACAAAAAGATCTGAAACTATAGGCTCTGAGTTTAAGGAGTTGGGGGGGTCCTGGGTTGGAATCCCACCAGAGTAGCATGCCTTTGGAATTTTTTTTGCAGGACTCGGGGGGGGGGGGGGGGGGGGAGCAATGAGTGCACAGTGCTTGTCACACATCGGTGTATGGTAGAACCCAAAATGTTGATCTTGTTAAAAGCGCTATATAAATGTATTATTAATTAGCTGAGAGAGAGAGTTGAAACCGGCATAATCAATCAATACCCTTTCAACTCAAAATTCTTTTTTTTACTGATGAATAACAAATATCTTATCTCATCTAACATGTTTATCTTTCTCCCTGTTTTTCAATCTGACAGCAATTGACCCAACCTTTGCGGATGTCCGATACGGTCAGTTTGTCCCGTATGCTTCTGCCGGTGATTGCTACAGTTCAGCTGCCTGTCCACAGGGTCGTTTTCGTATCAACCTGATAGGAACCAGACTAGCCTTAGCTCCAGGGGTAGACTGGGACACATCAGGGTACGCTGTCACTAAGAGACTAACCAGAGATGATGTGAGTATTTATGGAAAACCCGAATTTAAGACGCATTCTGTTTGAGTCAAATCATTGAACACAATTCATATTTTGACCTTGTGGTGAAGTACTGATAGCTGTGTATGCAAAACTGCTTCATCGAGTGTTTTATATATATATATATATATATATATGTTTTCAATTTAGTTTGATATTACTCCCTAGGCCCACCTGCCCACTGGTGATTACTCAACTATCATGCATTTGAAGCTGTAAATTACTACTTTTTTTAAGAAAAGGTGAACAAATTCTAGAAACATTGACTGCAGTCAAGGCATAGAAAAGTTGGTCTTCCCAAAATTTATTCTTGTTACAACTTGGACTTTCACAAAGGTCATTATAAGCTAACGTTGTATGTTGTAACCGATACAAATGCATTTTAATTGGGGGCGATTTTAATTAACCCTGTAACTACTCAATCTGAAAAATTTGGCCGATTTATTAGGCCCAAGACACTGCGAGTGTTTATCAATGACAAAGATATTCCTAAATTGCAGGTCAAAATTTGCAAACTGTATTTAGTTAAGATTTTGAAGGAGGGTTTTCAAAATTACCCCCCTGCCCCCTGCCCCCTGAAGATAAGTTTTTACACTGAAATGATTTTGTTTTGTTCTTTTCTTGTTTCAGTTGGACCAGAGAGTAGCCGGCCGATGTGGTGGTTTCTGTGGGATGTGTTTTCCTGACGGAAGGAGAGACATTCTAAGAGTGACGTATCTATCATGACACTCAGGTACGCAGTGATCTCACATTAGAAATACAAGACCATTAATTTGGACACATGAAAAAAACGAACTAGCTGTTGACAACACAACACACGCATCAAGTATATTAGTTTAACAGAGGGTGGAATGGAGTAAGGGTATCTATAAGTTTGTGTCAACACCGTTCAAACAATCTCTCTAGAATGCGAGGGGGGTGCGTGGGTTCAAATTCCACCCGAGTAGTATGCCCTGTGGATTTTTTTCTTGCAGGTCCAAACCTAAATGATACTTGTCTTGAGTATGTATGTGGTGTTGAAAAGAACTGAATATCAGTTCTTTTCTAGACTTGATTTTGAGATCGGGGTTACTTGGTAACTACCTGATTGACCAACCAACATGAAAACACTCATATCTTATCCTGCTACCATTACTTGAAAGTCGTTAAGCAATAACTAATTGATGGTTTTTTCCCTTCTTTGTCTTTCTTCTTCCTTTTTTACTCTGCAGGGAATTTCAGTAATATTGGAGCCAAGAGTCTGTAAATATTCCATAAGTTTATTTTTTTTCCGAGATGTAATATAATTTTGACAGATACTGTTGTTATTTGTTTTTTGAAAAACCATGGTGCTGACGTTAACTAAACAGGATGAGAAACTCCTTGACAGGGAACAACAATGTAAACGTAGAAATAATTATGAAATCTCTTGGATTGTAGAAAACAGTAATTAACTTTTTTGTTTACATTAAAGGGCCCAATTTCATAAAGCCTGTAAGGAAACAAACTTGCTAAGCACATAAACATCTTGCTTAGCTGAAACAGATAACAAGCCAAAATTGTGTAAACTTTACATTGTTGCAACTGGTGCCCCACTCAATTTTTGCTTAAGCAAATAAGAATTTTTTTCTGCTTAAAAGCTTTATGAAAGTGGACCCTGATCAGGGTTCAATAAGATGGTGCTATGAAAAATGTTCTGCCAAACAAGAAATTTGCGGGAAACCAATCACAAACAATAATACTTTGCATACTATTTTGGCCGGTAACCTGTTTCTGCTGAGCAAGATTTGTCTGTGCTTAGCAATTTATTTTAATTGGGCCCTGACTAGCCGAAGATATAGCTTATTCTAAACAAAAGGATATTGTTGAGCCCTGTTTTTGGCCATTGCTGAAATCTCATCTGCCATTATTAAGCCAAAGATGAAGCTGAGGTTTACAAGAACAACTTGGTGAGTTTTTGTTCTTGTTCTCAGCTGGGTTTTGATCAATTTGCTTAGTCCACTTTAAACAATTTGTTTTACAAGCTGTCTAATTTCAGCCATTATATCTTTTGATGACTTTCCTTCAACCACCTGAGTATTGTGTCCACCTTTTATTATTATGTGCCTGTTGAAATGTAGTGGATACGTTTGTATTGGGGACGCTTTAGTATTGTGGTCACACATTATCATTGTGGCTACCTGTGTAATATGGCCACCTCCCTACAATGAGGACCGCCCTCCTACTTGACCCTCTCTTGAAATCTTGTACATACCTGATGTCATGTGTACAGTGGCTGTGTAATGGCTACCTTGCTTTATCAGCCTTCACACTTTTGCCTACCTTTGCACGGTGGCAACTTCGAAACTTATCAAAACTTATGATGACGCTTTCATGACAACCCACTTAAGCCTCTCTCCCTTTCTGCTATGGCCACTCTGAATCCAGTATCTCACTCCATCCATCTGTTAGCATGACCATTGCAAACAGCTACCCAGTGGGACTGCTGGTGTCTGGTAATCACTTGCCCATTTCCTAATTCCCCAATTCCCAACGACCAGTTGCCATCTTTCCATTTTTTTAGGCAGAATAATGAAATGCCATTCAGTGTCTAAAATGTAGTCGGGTACCTAAGACGAATACCTTAGCAACTTTGGCTATGGCTATCTCTGTAGGCTGCAACAACAATGTTGAAGAATAGCTGACTTTGGTGTTCTGACCGATTCCATTGCCAAAGCCATCAATTGGGACATGGCTATCTCCAATGAATATCATGCCTCTAAACACAGACCACATACCAAGACCAGCATCGGTCATTCCTGTATTGTAATACAAACTTAAACAAGCTGCAGTATTTCTCTTCTTTTTCCTTGAGGGCCTCTCAGCATATCAAAGATTGTTACGTAATTCTTAAGTTTGTACTTTTGTATCGGTTTTAGTATTATTATTCCTTTTTAACTTGGTAAGGGACCAAGCAATTTATAAACTTTTCGCAAGCAATGACCATGCAAAATGTGTAACTTTTTATACAAAATTATAATATGCTTTTTGCAATATTATACCGGGGAATGTCAATTGGTTTTAACAATATCAATTTTATCATGTAATGTCTTCCAAGGTTGTTGTGATTAAGAAGAGTTAGAAACTTCTTCTACTACACAGCATGTTGTGACCGAGAGGTGTAGAGCATCAGATTCAAGCTCTGATTGCCGAGTCATCAGAGTGTGGGTTCGAATCTCGGTCACTGGCACTTGTGTCCTTGGGCAAGACACTCTACTATAATTGCTTCTCATCACCCAGGAGTAAATGTGTACCTGTAAGGGTAGTTATTGTTGATGTGAATAAAACAACCAATATGTTCCTGGTGCTGCATACTCCTAAGGAGCTTAGATGGTTTCAGGAATGCTTGAGGCCTATTAGTGGTGTAAGCGTTTGGACAATGTTGATAAGTTCCTAATAAGTGCCTATATTTATTAGTCGTCGTTAAATATGGCATCTCTTTGACATGAAATTGCCATAGTAACATAGACTTATTCAACCAATCAGCATACAAAATTTAGTTATTAAATTAGTCTGCTGGTTTAAAAACAAATTACATACTTGGTGGAAATACACAAAGGAGGATTTATTTATTTGTATAATTGAATTATGCTCCGGATATTTTTATTTGTAACAAAAGTCAAAATTGTTGTGACTTACTAGGTCCAATATTTTGTGACTTCCTAAGAGGTCCAGTAACTTTTGACTACTTGGTCCACTATTTTGATATAAAGCCTTTTGCAATGACTGAAAATACCATTCAGTATTTCCGATGGCCTTTGATAAGTTGTGCTATGTAATTTTTTCTTCTAAAATACTTATTTTGCATCATACAGAAATGCTGCAAACCAGTACTTTTTATTACAAAGAAATACTCTGTAAATAAAATACAATTTCCCAACAAGATAATGTATTCATAAATGCACATTCATGCATAAATGCATTTTCATGTTAACCGTGGCTTGCATGTTAATGTTTGCACACCAAATAACTGAGCTTTGCAATTGGTATTCATAGGCTTTTGCAACTGAACGTTGTTTTTTTTCTCTAAATGCAAGCATGAAACTTTTCACCTGAGTTCCATGTTTTTTCTTTAAAAAATAGTGCCATAGAAATCTGAAAAATACTGGTTGGCCTTTTGTTCTCTTTTTCTTTTTTGATTGGGGGGGGGGATGTTTACAATTACAAAGTTGCATACCTGTAAATATTTTATTTTTTCCCTGCAAAAGGTTGTGCCATTGTGACACATAATTCACTTTCTACAATTCTTGTATGAACTGTATACATGTTAATGAATCAATATGAGGTGCAAATATCTGACTAGGATGGGCAATCAGCGCGCATTCCATAATATGCAGAGTCTGCTGCCACCAAAGGTCTCCTATTAGAAAGTGAAAACAGACCTTATGCATTGACGTCATCCAGCCGCCATCTTGGAGGTTAACTGATGATGCACGCCACACAAGATGGGCAAATGAAAAACCCCCTTTTGACCTCTAGGCTCGAGCGCCCTGCTCAAATGGTCTATTATCAAATATTATTTTTGCATCAAATTATGTCAGAACTACAAAATTGTAGTACTTTTTGGCTTAATTGAGAATACAATACAAATACAAAAAATACATGGTATGAATATCATGGTATGAAATCATTATGACTCTTTGGAATGGAGACAATTCTGTGTTTACAAGAGAGAAAAAAATGTATCTGTTTGTAAAATCTGAGTCAAGAACTAGTTGCACTCATTGAACAGCTTAGGTGAGATTATATAAACTTCCATAATTAGTCAGAAATTAGCTAAGTCAAGAATTCCCCAATAACATCACTTAATTCATTCATGCACAGGGTTTTTATGGTATCTTGTAAAATCTTCCAAGATTGTTGAATTAAGAAAAGCTAGAAACTACTAATATGCTGTAGGTTGAGTGCTCTCGGGCATCAAACTCAAGTTCTTGTGGCTGAGTCATTAGAGTGTGGGTTTGAATCCCAGTAGTGACACTTGTGATCTTGGGAAAGACACTCATAACTATAATTGCTTCTCATCACCCAGGAGTAAATGGGTACCTGGGAGAGTAGAGATTGTTGATGTGAATGATTAGCAACCTGTGCACCCATTTGGTTGCCGGTGCTGCATACTCCAAAGGAGTTGAGATGGTTTCAGGAATACTTTTGGCCCAATGTGCAGTGGTAGTTACAGTGTAAGGCCCTTTGATGTTTAAAAGCGCTAATGCCTATTATTATTAGTAGCATTTTTTATTATTATTATCATGAATGCGTGTGATGAGCAAAGTGGCAACAATGCGTTCTTTATTTTATTTGCAGTTGGTACTAATTGCTAAATCACTGCCAAACTTGCATGTGCTTTCTTTTTACGTCTTTCTAAGCTGTTTGCCTTTTTCCTGTCTTTCAAATGTAAATGCTTAATATGTAAAGATTTATGCATTATTAGTTGTTGTTGTTTGGGGGTTTATTTGGGGGGTTTCAATGGTTATGTTGTCTTGACACAATACAAGCTGGCTTTTTAGTTTGCTTTTTAATGGTGCTTTGCATTTGCTAATATAAGTCTTGCCTGTTTGCACAATGGACCAATCGAGGGGGGCTATTATGTTCCTTTGTTGTAGTTTGACACTCTGTAACGCTAGGTGGCAGCAGACACCAGGTAAATTCTCCCCCGCCTTTAACATAGTTCTGAGCATGCGCGCATTTCCGAAATCAATGGATTTAATACCCGGTGAGTCTGATGCTACCCAGTGTCCTGAAAAAGATTCCTTTGCTTCAAAACAGTAATTATTCATGGGATTGACCCTTGTGGTAGCCACTACCAAGTCATGTAAAGTTTGTCAAAATTCAGAATTTAGAAGTCGTTCAAATTTACGGTTTTAATTTTGGTCAGACAGTGAGGAAGCTAATATTTCACAGTTGGAATGTGTAATAAAACAGGAAGTAAATTTACCCATCCAGGCAAGAGATGGTACAACACTGGTAATACAAGCTCAGATTTATAAAACATGTAAAGTTTGCAAGAGTACCGGCAAAAGACGCCGGCACACTTCATGATATTAAAAGAAAGGAAAAGTTAAAACACATAACGCCATCTTGTTGACAAGAAGTCAGCATGTGTTGACAAAGTTTTTATATTTTTTATGCATTTATTAAAAAAGTGTTTTGGTTTTTAAACTTTAGGAATGGATTTGCCTTTAAAACAATGTCAAAAACTGGTGTAGAGGTGGTGTCATTTTAAGAGATTGTTACAATAGGATGTAAATAAATGTTAATATTGAACATTATTTATTTATATATATAAGAGATGTAATTGTTTTTGCTACACACTGTAAAAAAGACCACTGATTCAATGATGTATTTTCTATTGGACGTTTTAATTATTAAGTACAAAGCTGTCTGCTTTTTTGTTTATTATTTTTTTTAAATATGATTTTTTGGGGTTGTTTTACCTCCCCTCAATGTTAAGGAAATATTAAATGTAAAAATTTCTTCAATATCACATTGTTATATCAATGAACTTAATAACTTGTGGGTATTTGTTTATGAATGTCTTACTGAGTATTCTCTGACTTATCTTTGTTTGTTTAGAATATGCGATGCAACTGGAGGTTGCTATCACAGGCCGATAACTTCATTTTTTATAGGGCAAGGTCATTTTCATTTTTGCAAAGGGCACTTTCATAGGAAACTTTTAAAGGGGCACCAAGGCCAACGGGGCAACAGAGGCCATGGCCTCCTTGTAATTCCGGGCCTGGTATCTTTCTGCAGTATGTCCTGTCACAATCGTACAACATCATCCAAAGTTAACAGAAAGTGCCTGTTTATGAACTGTGGAAGTTTTGAAACTCGACTACAGACATCTACCTCAATTACTTTGAGATACGATGCTAAATTTAAAACTTAAAAGAGCACTTATCAAATTTCATAGAGTACTTCAATTGCTAAATTAATACATTTGCTTCGCAGAAACTTTTTTAAAAACTTGACCAGCAAAAGTTAGCATCACTATTGTATGCCATTTCAGCTGCATGGTACCCTGATTTGGATGTGCATTGTTGAAACCTCTCGAGCATAAATCACTTGATTTATTTTATTCCCTTTTTCACTCATGTTTTAAATTAACTTAAACCAGACGTCATGGAAATGTTATATTGTAAAATGGTATGATTATTTATATTACTGTACAGAACAAATTGTTATTAAGTAGTTTAAGTATGTCCATCATCAATTGAACAAAAATTAAAACTGGCATTTTGAATACAGACGAGGTTTTATTTGAGTTGTTTGTTGTTGTTTTTTGCTAGCCCGTCATAGATGAACACTTAATGCAGTTTTTACTCCTTATGATATTGAGTAAAACAGTTCCAAGGTTAACCCATTTTAATTTTGAGTAAAAACGGCAAGGTTTACCCCCTTATTATTTTGTGATAAAATAGAATTAGCTGTTGCAAACTGCTTACCAACCAAAAGGACCTATGGTATAAATGCAAAAAATAGTTAATGGCCTGACGTTTCGACCCTAGCAGATTCTTTCTATAGAAAGCTAAATGACAAGACAACACACATGAACAGGTATATAAGTGTAACCAAAGCAGTCACCTTATTATTTTGTGATAAAAGCCTTGCCGTTTTCATTCAAATCACAATGGGTAAGCTTTTCAGTTTTTACTTAAAACCATTGCAGGTTTTACACAAATCATAAAGGGTAACCTCAAACTCAAAAGGGGTTAACCTTCCAGTAACTTATTATTGGGTTGGTGTAGTGGTATCTTTCCTCGCCTTCCACCTCTATAGGACCCCACTTCGAATCCCACCGGGGGCACTATGTGGATTGGGTTTTCAGTCCCTACCTGACTGTGTGGGTTTTTCCTGGAGTATTTCTCTGGGATTTTCCTCCCAAATCTAAAACTGAAATTTTCTTCTTTGTCTTCTCTCCTTTGGGTTCTTGGCTAGTATAGTGATTAATAGCACTGAACACGCTTGGTAATTGTCAAAGACCACTCTCACTGGGTGTATCCCAACATATGCATAAAATAACAAGCCTGTGAAAATTTGGGCTCAATTGGTCATTGAAGTTGCAAGAAAATTACGAAAGAAAAAACACCCTCGTTGTACAAATTTGTGTGCTTTCAGATAGGAATAAAAGGCTTCTTGCAAGAAGTCTTTTATTATCTTAGTGAGAAATTACCCCTTTCTCAAAAACTACGTTACTTCAGAGGGAGTCGTTTCTCACAATGTTTTATACTATCAACAGCTCTCTGTTGCTCGTTACCAAGTCAGTTTGATGCTATTATATATTTTGAGTAGTAACCAAACGTGTACAGTGCCTTTAAGTTCACTTTTCTTAGAGTCCTTGGCCTCACAACCAGAATTAATAAATGAAATAAATGAAATAGGTCACGCGGAACACTTTTGCGAATCCTCATTGGTTATTACGTTGCGTCTAAACGAATGGAGAGCGCACACTCATGGTTAATTTTTTAATATAGGTTTTCCCACAGTCAATTTCAGCAAAATATAATTAAATTTCGTTAACACTCATTCAAATTTACGCATAAATTTCCTGTAATCGAATTAATAGGGTTCTTTTTAGCTTCGTTTTCAGGTTTGTTTTAGTCGTTTTATTTCATTTATAGACATTCAAGACTACAATCAAGTTCACCATAAATCATGAAGACCCATCGAAACGCGCAGGAATTTGTTGCTAGTTTTTGTTTTCTTTTTCGTTTATGGGCAACGATTTCCAGCTTCTGTGTGCGTTCAAATTAAACACGAGTTATGGCTTATTCGAGTAAGTTGGCAATAGCTCCTTTACTGGCACTTTAGTTGTTCTTTGTAAGAGGCGTTTTATCTTGCACAAATTTTTCATTTTGATTTTTTACCCCGTACCCGAAATCTAGAAGGCTGTTCAGTAAAGTGGACGGCCCCGTACACTGTGCGCAAGCGATGGGTACAGGAATATAGCCATATCACGGGTCCACCACGGCTCGTACGCTGTGCACAAAGCAATGGGTACAGGAATATGTGTGACTAATATCCTGCTCATTTCTGCTAAGCAGAAAATTGTTAAGCAATATTTTCTGCACTAAGCACTAAGCAGCTCTGAAATTGGGCACAGTTGTCAGCAGAGTGTAACCTTTTGTAGGCCTGGCAGTAACGACTGTGTACTGCATGCATGTGACGTGAGTTCAAACCCATGTGTAGAAAAAAGAAACTCCAGTTTTGCCGTCTTAAATGATTCTTGCATTGTCTTATTTTTGTGGTCTAAGGAAGTTCAATAGAGAAGGAGGGGGTAAGAGGTAATGGGGCAAGGGTAGTGGGCGTTTTTTGTTGTTTTTATTTCTCTCTTTTTAATTAGATATTTTTATTTTTTGAGGTAAAACTGCAAGGCTTACCCTCTACGATTTCGAGTAAACACTGAAACGTTTACCCCTTAGATCTTGTGTTCAAAGCATTGCAGTTTTTGATCAAAACCAAAAAGAAAACCTTGAAGTTTCTGCTAAAAATTGAAAGCGTTGCAGTTTTCGATCACAATAGGGCATTTCCTGTCCGAATGATTATTATTTATTAATTTGTTTGGGGGTATAGGGGGGTTGAAGTATGTATTGAGGTCTTTAACAGTTAGATTATTTTGTATTTTGACGCAATTTTCGTTTGAAAATTTCAACATTAAAATAATGTCACCTTCAAAACATAAAATTTATTCCTACAAAATACTAATTTGAGAAACGAAACAAAAAACAAAAACCTATACCGTTTTTGGTTAGTTCTGATTAAATTTCACCGTTGCGTTAAATGATCTCACATTAAACAAACATTAATTGGTTTATTTTAACCACCATTTAATAAACTTTATGTGTTTATTTATCATTACATATTATTCCACCCTTGAGTCGCATTTCTGTTCATTACCGCGGGATCTTGCGGGAGCCAGTTGCGTATCCCTGTGGTCTTTGACAGGCACAGGTGATTGGAACCAGCCAAAGAAAACGACAGGTACCCGATTACCGCTGCACACCAGATAAACATATAGGCCTAGTAGGGGTCGGGGTACTCGACGGCTTGATGCCGTGACGCGATATTCAAAATGGCCATCAGCCAGGCATGTTCGGTATGTTTACACTGTGGACGTATTACCATCATTTTGATGTGATTTAATCAGATCTGGATTTATTGTATCTAGAGGTAAGCTTTATCTTGTAGTTCATTTAAGTTTAAAATGTAGAATAGGAATATGGCTCGTGGGAACCCGTGTTTAAACACTTAAATTGTCATAAAACGGGTAATGTTGTGGCATTTCTATGTCCACCTTCATGCCCCTACGTAAACAACGGCACTTGACAACAGCCGGAAGTAGCTGTCGTTGGGCCCATTGTATGTGATTGTATTGTGCAATGGCGACTTGCCGTCAATCAAATGAAACAATCGACATTTCTGTTTAGAGAATATGGGTTACGTAATCTCTAACCACTTGTAGTTTTCATAAATTGTATTTCTACCTCAATGCGTGGATGGTTGTATCTGAGATCAATGTGTGGGCCAACATGTTTCTAAAATGGAAAAAAGGGGAATTGCATGTAACGTGAGCTGTTGTAAACTGGGAAACTGCTTACCAAAAAAAGAAAGACCTGTGCTGTGGTGTCATCAAAATAATTATAATGGTCTCACGTGAATGAGGGGGGTTGGGTGGGTATCTGTTTGAAAATGAATTTGCTGATTTTAAGTTGTGATTTCCTTGAAACAATTACCGAATACAGAGAACGACGATACTGTGTAATTTTATTTCTGGTTGATAATGATATTCAATGTTGTGTGTATTCGAAACTTGCCCAATTCACTATAAATAAATAAAATAAATAAATGAAAACAAGTGCAGTTATTCATAATCTAGGAACTTGGGTAACAGTTTAAATTTGAGGACATTTTAATCGTTCATCTTTGGTTTAAAATGGTAGAATTTCAATATGAGCTCTTCGATAAAGGAACGTGTACGACCCATCAATGTTTTAAAGACTTTTTGCCTTTTTTTCTTTGACGCAAATAATTAAAGTTTGAAGTAATTTTTTGAAATCGAAAATCGGGTTGTGCGGGCGTTTCAACAAAATTGTATAATTTTTGTATTATTAAAAAAAATTAACAGTGGTAATTCTGAGTTAGCACCTGAAAAAAAAATTGCCGCACAATCACTGCACATTAATTTAAAAAAGAGGATTCATGCAACGGCAAAATCCTCCTCAAAGACGCTTAATGCCCTTTGCAAAATAACAATTAGAAGCATGGCTATTGTACACAGCAAAAACAAATCCTACGATTGTTACTATTGATGCTTTAGACAAATACGTAGGTATGAACAACATGAAGCAAAATTATTTTAAAAAACTAAAATTAGTGTTAATTCTAAAACGAATTTATTTAAACAAAACAAAAGACAATGTCAATGAATTATTGTACCAAAAACCCTACCTGGAAAAAAAAAGAATTCCCCATATCGACCATTTAAAGAAACAGAATCCTTGGCTGAATTTATTTTCACAGTGTAAACAATTATGTATTTAACTCCCCAGGGTAAAAAAAACAACACCCGTAGGACTTGTTCCTAACGTATCATACAACAATCCAAATGAATTTTGCCTCATTGTCATCATCCCCCAAACAACTCTATCCGATTACCCTTTTGTAGTCCCCCCAAAAAAACAAAATTAATAAATACCCCCCATCCAATATGATGGGGGTGCTGGAGTACTATAGCACCCCCTACCTTTCAAACGTAAGGCGAATCTAGCCGTCAAGTTGATGCACATTAGGAATTAGTTCGGCCATAAGTAAGAACTTATCTGTCGATGCTGTTTTGAACAAGAACAATTTTTCTTGAATATACAGTGCTGAATTTCCTTAGTGTTATTTATGTTTAAAACAAAACGTTTTGTGGGGTAATTAAAAGAAAAATATGCCGATAAAATCCCACCTCCAGAAGGGACATTTAAGTGCCAAATAGTGGCTCAGATTTCACGACAGAGCATCTAGGACCCCGACACTTCCGGGGCCCTTAAGCGGGCCCCGGACCGCACGCCGTAATGGCTCGCGCTCCCCGCTCGCCGATTCTCTTGAAAATCCAGCAACCTTTGTCAAAAATGTGCTCTCGCGGGCCTGTTTAGTTCAATCCAGTCCATGGCCAAACCCGGTCTCTTTTTTTCAAGCCCTAACGAAACCTCAACCGAACATGCCAAATCTAAAGAGATCACCGGTGAAATGTTTACTGCTAGCCCTTGCTACTTTCCACTGACCACGGCATGAGCCTCTAAAACCCTTTATATTCCAGCTCTAGCTAGGCATATTCCTTCATTCCACAACGAGTACTACCGAATCAGACACTCAAATATTATCCAACAAAAACACATGTGAAATTACGGCATGGCCCTTCGCTACAATTCATGTCCTTGGTGGTCACAATCCACCCATGGTCGTCAATCCGGCTCACCAGCCCACTGACCCTCTCCAATTCAATGCATCATCTCAGACTATACCGGTACCGTACCACGGAGAGTACCCACCAATCAACGCTGTTATTCCCGCCGTCATGTTGATCCCAGCTAGCCTTCTTGAGACCCGCCACCCTCCCCCGCAACCCCCCCCCGCAACAACCCCAGATGTATTCCCATCAGTAGTCAGACCAGTAATTCCCAATACCGTTTCCTATAAAAATTATGAACTAATTTGCTATATCTACAGCTTGTGCCAAACTCAAATATTTTTTAAGTTCGAACGCAGCAGCGTAACTAGGCTAAAATTTCAGGGGGGCACAAGGGGGGTGCACCCTTTTTTCAAGGGGGGGCACTCCTGGCCAAGTTTCCCTTTGCTTTTTTCTTTAAAACAAGCCCATGCCCGTAAACGGGGGGGGGGGGGGTCGGACGGCCCCCTAAAAAAAGTAAACATAAAAATAAAATAAACCAATCAGCTATAAGAAATAAAGAATAAAAAAGTCTGCAAACAAAATTCTAATTAAAAAAGTCTGCAGCGTAACTGTGCAACTAATAAATAACACACTTAGCAAAACGTTTGTTCAGTCTGCTCATTATCGTTAAATTATGACATTTATAACATACAATGATATACAAAGATGTAAATAGAGGACGCAATGGGTGGCATACGCAGTCTGAGCATTAAATATGCAGAAATAATATTGATACAAAGCTGTAATTGAGTTGTTTTCAGATATAATAACCAATATCATAGCGCAAAAATGGTGCACCAAATGGCTTGAAATGGGCATTCTTTTTTACAAAATTTCGAACTTCTGAGAGGGGGGCACATCCTCCTCCCACTTTCTCCTGCGTCGCAAAGGGTCCCCTGTTACCACTCACAAATGATTTATTAAGTATATAAAGCAAGGGTTTCCCATGCCGTAGTACACTGCGTACTAGGATACCAATATTAACTGTTACACTATGCCCCTTTTCAGTCATGGCTTCGGCTTGGCTCTGGCTTAGGCTCCACCCACTTGTTTGAAACCCTATACCGTATGTGCACGTTTTCAAAATAACTGACAGAGTCTAAGCCAGAACCCAAGCTGAAGCTGTGGTTTTGAAAAGGCCTGGATGTTAAAGTAAATATAAACATCCGATAATTGTTTTACTTTGTTGTTTTTTACAGCCTGCTGGCAGAACAAAGATCTACAAAATAAACATCCTTATTTCATCTATTGGTAAGTAAACATGTTACACAATAATTCATATTGGACGCTTATGGGTGCATCGTTGCAAACGCTTCCATTTCATGAGCAGAGTGAAATGGAAAAGCCAGATTTCAGATCCTTGTAATTTGAATTGAAAAGATTTTTACAATAAACACGAATGAGACACGGAAACTCCTTTGTGTGAGTTCAATGTATTTCATTCGGGAATTGTCACAGAATACAATCACTCAATGAAATCTGGCTTTTCATTCACCTTGAGAAATGGAATAGTCCAAGTTTCACCTGAAATATTATTTTCTGGGAAATGCACTCGAATGCAACCAATCTTTGTATAAACACAGGCTTGGATTTTCATCTTTGGGAGGGCAAGGCCATTTACATTTTGCAAAGGGCAGTTGTATTGGAAAATCTTAAGGTCTATGGGAAACTTTTGAAGGGACATCAAGGCCAAGACCAGGGGCAACAGAGGCCAAAGCCTCCGTGTAATTCCAGCCCTGTTAACATTGGTTGGCCATGAGGTAGCAGACGCAAATCGAGTTGTGCGGGAAGACAAGGGGAGACTCCGGAAGGCACTTTTTTTCCTTTTTTTAATTACTGAAAAATGTTTGGGCCAATTCCGCTGAAACTACATGTAATCCTCAATGAAACCCTCTAGTTTGACATTCTAAAGTCACCTTTAACATTGAGCGCTGTACATACAGGTCAGGCATATTGTGGGATAGCTTGGGCTCCAGCCGAAGCTTATTCATTTGTGTACAGTGTATAAGCCCATTGTGTTGTGTGCAGATCTAATCCCCTTGAGTTTCACCACTGCCAAGCTAGCAAAGCTCAATGCTATGAGTCTAGCGACAGGTTGTAAATAAACAGAGAAGGGATTGTGTCAACCAAACAATGTTATATACGCGTAATAGAAACTGCCTTCCGTGAGCTCCCCTTTGGCTACGCGTGTAATTTGAAGGGGGGTGCAGCTCGCAGCCGGGTTTCTTAAGGCTCATTGATCCTGTACTATAATGGCTGTAGACATCTAACTTGATACACCCATCTTTTTTAAATTTTATGTATGTAACACCCTTGTAAACTAATTCCTAAAATTAATAAAAGAAAATCTTTCTATAAGGCCACATAAAAATAAAAAATTGTTGATCGTCCTTTTTTGATGGGAAGTGGGAGAGGGAGGGCGTTTTTTTTTTTTTTGACATGGCAAAATATGAAATAAAGAATAAAGATATCATCATAATCACTATAAAACAAATGGTTTGTGTGATTTTGATGTTTTCAAATGTTTTGTTAAACCCTTTCAAATCCTAGATGACATTTTCTGTAAACATTTTCAAAAAACTAAATTGCAGCCTAAGTAAATATTTGAAGAATTTTTCTTGTTTTGCGAACATGAATAATCTTTCTTCAATCATCTGTTTCCGACCTACGGATTTTGAAAAAAATATCAGCTAAACAAAATTCTGGGAGCCAAGTTTGACTGAAAAGATCATTAAAAATACCGTTTTTTATGATTAAAAAAAAAAATTGGGGTCGGGGGGTTTTGTAGGGTCGGGTGGGGACGATCAACAATTTTATTTTCTTATGTGGCCTAAGATCACTGCTCTTTTTTTTACTGGATCAAAACTTCAGTTCAAACCCAAAGCCTAACCCTAACCCCATTTCCAAATTTAACCCTAACCCCTTTTTTTACTGGATCAAAACTTCAGTTCAAACCCAAAGCCTAACCCTAACCCCATTTCCAAATCTTACCCTAACCCCTTTTCAAATCTAACCCTAACCCCTTTTCAAATCTAACCCTAACCCCTTTTCAAATCAAACCCTAACCCCATTTTCCACCAAAACTCTAACCCCGTTTTCCACCCTAACCCTAACCTCGTTTCAAAATCTAACGATTTTTTTCAGTTTGAAAAATAAATTAAAAATCTCACTTCTGTTTAAATTTCATTATTGAGAAACGCAATTTTTTTCAGGACATTTTCAGTTTAATGCCAACTGAAAATAGACAAAAGTTTGGCCGTGATTCAAAATTGAATGTTGTTTTAATATTATTATGGTTTCATTTTTGTGTGCAGATCTCATGTGGATATTTGGAATCTATTATTAGACGAGCCGCACGCGCGACAAAACAACCCAGCTCTGAGAACAAGTTGGACAAGTTGATTCCTACATGGACAGCAACGTCTGCTGATTCCTACAACGTCTGATTCCTACATGGACAGCAACGTCTGATTCCTACATGGACAGCAACATCTGATTCCTACATGGACGGCAATATCTGATTCCTACATGGACAATCTGATTCCTACATCGACAGCAACGTCTGATTCTTACATGGACAGCAATATCTGATTCCTACATGGACAGAAACGTCTGATTCCTACATGGACAGTAACGTCTGATTCCTACATGGACAGCAATGTCTGATTCATACATGGACAGCAATATCTGATTCCTACATGGACAATCTGATTCCTACATTGACAGCAATATCTGATTCTTACATGGACAGCAATATCTTATTCCTACATGGACAGCAACGTCTGATTCCTACATGGACAGTAACATCTGATTCCTACATGGACAGCAATGTCTGATTCCTACATGGACAGCAATATCTGATTCCTACATGGACAATCTGATTCCTACATTGACAGCAATATCTGATTCTTACATGGACAGCAATATCTGATTCCTAGAGGACAGCAACGTCTGATTCCTACATTGACAGTAACATCTGATTCCTACATGGACAGCAATGTCTGATTCCTACATTAAGAGACTCATGTGAGGCTATGGTTACCTCAAGAATGATCATCACAAACATCCGTTTTAAGAGAGTACTCGGTTTGAAGGGTGTGCTCAATTTTTCTTTTGTCATGTTTTTTTGTGTTGCAAAACAATAAATAATCAATTTTTTCATATTTAGTTTTCCGTTTCAAACTTGCATAATCAAAAGACAGTGTGCAAGACTTTGAAATGATTATGTTTAAAACTGAAGAATTTTACAGTTATTCATGATCCATATCATCAGTTTTGGCATCTACATCAAAAGGTTAAAATAATTGATATGCAAAAAAATGACATGTCAATGATTTTCTGATAAAAAGTATTGTCAAAGTAACAACCAATATTCTAGGTTTACTTTAAATACTGATAAGTAAAGTTATTGATGTAATTTAAAAAACAATTGTAAATAAAATGGTAAACTTTAAGAATCTAAATTTTCTTTCTGTCTGATTGTCATCTTTTTGTGTCATACATGTATTAGTTGAGAAAGATTAGTATGCGAAATGGAAACTTAAAAAAAAGGAAACAAACATGTAAAAATATCTTCACAAGTTTTTAAATTTTATTTAATCAAAAAGCAAACAAGTTATTTTTTTCTGGTGGCGATACAATTTTAAAATAAATAAATAATGTCAACAGAGGGCGCCCTTTAAGGTACAATCGAGCAAGGCATTCTGGGAAAGAAAACAAAATGGCGCGGCGAGATCGTACACCATGGGAACGAGGTTGTTATATTATAGATACTGTACAGTGTACATGCACGTACATTAGTGCATCACATTTCGTTCTAATATTCATCAGGTCCAAAAATGTATGCTCCAACCCGGAACAAGCGGTGGTCCAGTGGATAAGCGCACGCAAATGAAGGGACAAGATCGGAAGACCTGCATGGTTCGAACCCCGGCCAGGACAAGCAAAGACAAGACCAAGAGATCAAGACAAGAAGAGGACACGCAAGAGGAACGCACACGGACCCCACGAGACGCAAAGAAGAGGAGGCAACACGGAGGAGATACACAGGAGGGACAAGTGGACACGGAGAGGACGATGGAGGGGAGAGAGAGAGAGAGAGAGAGAGGGGTGGTGGAGGTGGACCGGGCAGGAAAGGGAAGACGAAAATTTATTTAATTTATTTAATTTTTTATTTTTTATTTAAAAAAAAAAAAAAAAAAAAATTAACGGTCTTTCATTTTCTTAAAATCGCCTGAAACGTGTGCTCGTTAATTATTTTCATTTTTCATTAAAAAAAAAAAAAAAAAAAAAAAATCCAAATTTTTTTTAATTAATGGTCTTTCATTTTCTTAAAATCACCTGAAACGCATGCTCGTTAATTATTTTTCAAAAAAATTTTTTTGTTGAAATTTTACACCTAAAAATCATTAAAAACGAACATTTTTTTAAATTATAACCTCCAAAACACCCTTAAACGGTGCAGAACACACTTCCTAATGTTCTTTTTAACATTCTACATGACTAATGCATTCTGGTGACAAACAATTTCACAGGAAAGTGTCATTTGTAATAAATTAATGCTTATTTACAACTCTATGACGTTATTTGTAAGTGCTATACACAATTTCATTGCACAGAATCACGTATTTGTGACTATCCCTTCAAACTACTTCTTATTTAAGGGCCTAAAACGTTATTTTCATTCAAAACATCTTTAAAAATGGTCAGTGTAAGTACCAAGAACATCTGCATTAACTGTACTATGTTAATTACACCAAATAACATTCCATTTCTTAATTGATTTCAATAATTAACTAAGAATTGTTAAGCTGTCATATTAAAAGCTTGTAAAAGGCCCATGAGAAAACACGTGATTTGCAGTTAATATTGTCCTTGATAACACATTAGCCAAGTGTTACAAGTAAATCAAAACAAGTGAGTGAAGAAATTAGTCTGGCACCTACATGTATCATTGATATTTAAGGTTGTATTAGCACTTGGAGACAGGGAATTAGACAATAAAAGTTGTCCAGAGTAAAGTCAAAATTAGAAGCTTAAAAGGACCATTCGCATTTTCAAGTTTCCAAGTTAAATGTATCAAAGAAACATAAAAATAAGATAACTATGCATTTTGGGGTTCTCATAGATTTGCAGAATCTAGTTTTCAAGATAAAACTGTGGAAAGATAAAGTACTACAAGTTTAACTTAGATTTATGCAAATGCAGACATTCACTCTGAGCTTCCATATTTGGATTCTGTTAAAACTGAAGGCCCTGTTGGTTTGTACGATGTTTTGCTGATAAATATCATCATGCATAATATAAAGACATCAAATTTGTCAAGCACTCAGCTGGGGCCAATTTCATAGAGCTGCTTAACGGCCGATTTTGTGCTAACTGCGCGAGTTTCCATTTCAAAGCACTGCCAACCATAAGCTCACGAAAAGGCATGCTAACCTTCTGGTGCATACTGTAGGAAAATGAGTGACGTAACAAGGCAAATCCACGCTGAAAGCGCAAGCTTGACTGCCAATTTTCTTCCTGTTAAATAAAGTTACGCCTTAAAGCAAATTCTTCTGCTATAGTTAGCACGAAAATTTGCTTACCGCTAACCAGCGCTATGAAATTGGCCCCCGATCTGTTTACAAGTCCTGTTTAACTTTACATACGTACAATAAGATTGCAAGATTTTCACTACATTGTATGCCGAACATTATAAAGTAATACAATTTTAGTCTGAAAACACTGCTTTGACACAAATATGAGGCAATTCTTAATCTATACTTGTGTATATTTTGAAAAGAATCCTTGGTGTAACAATGTGATGCATTGACGAGTTAGGAACAAGATTGATTTCTTCTTTTCAGATTACGCATGATTCAGGCCTGATATTTCGTTCTTGTTAGGGCAAGGCAGCTTTTCCTCAGTTAAATGGAAGACTATGATTGGAAATTTAAATTAGTACTGGAACATTTCAATGGACACCAAGGCAATGAACCAGACCGAGTGCATGGAGGTAGTTGCGCCATTGGGCTTCTTGAAGTATCAGGCCTGATGATTCAAAGGAATTACAAAATATATACAAAAATACTCAGCAAACATTTAACAACAAAAGGACCAAGATATACTCGCTACATTACAAAATCAGTCCCATAGGACCGCAGACGACAAAGATCTGTTTACGCAGTAAAAAGCTTTGAATTGAAATCATAGCTTTGGTGTAAACAACAAACAATCTCATGTCTGAGAGGTTTTAAGAGTCCATGTAAACAGATCTTTTTACAATAAGTAAAACTCACTACGTGAGACGTACCTTAATATCCTAGTATTGAATGAATTACAAAGTTGAACTGAAGTAGCTTGAGACGGTGAGAAGATGATGTACTTGAATTCATGATGATGCTGCATCTCATGGGCTCTCTTCAGTCAAGCTAGCGCGACTTTCATACCAAGGTTCGTCATCATCTTGAGTGTTCTGTAAACAGAAATTCAAAGGAGAAAATTAATGCATAAATTAAAAAAACCAAGTGGAGAACAGATTGCATACATTTTATACAGTTTGTAGAAGGGGCTGATGATTGGTGGTGGAAATAGATTGGTAGAAAAGTGTTGTACATTCCAAGGGGTAAGAATATTGGGGATGGGTCAAGAACGGCATAATGGGGGCGTGTCCTGATTTGCAGAAAAGTGGGTTGCAAGTTTTGGATTGATACAGATTTGAAGTAAAAGGGGAAACATAATGGGGTGGGTATTGAACGACAGAAAAATGGGGTACATGTTTGGGGATATATACAGATTTGAAGTAGAAGGGGTAAGATAATGGGGGTGGGTCCTGAATGGCAGAAAAGTGTGGTGTATGTTTTGGAAGGATACAGATCTGAAATAAAATACATTTTTGGGGTGGGTCATGAATGGCAAACAACTGGCGTGCATGATTGAAATTGAGACAGATTTGAAGTAGAAACATAATGGGGGCGGTCCTGAACGACAGAAATATGGGGTACATGTTTGGGGATTGATACTGATTTGAAGTAGAAGGGGTAACATAATGGGGGCGGGTCCTTAATGACAGAAAAATGGGGTACATGTTTGGGGATTGATACAGATTTGAAGTAGAGGGGGTAACATAATGGGGGCGGGTCCTGAATGACAGAAAAATGGGGTACATGTTTGGGGATTGATACAGATTTGAAGTAGAAGGGGTAACATAATGGGGGGCGGGTCCTGAATGACAGAAAAATGGGGTACATGTTTGGGGATTGATACAGAGTTGAAGTACAAGGGGTAACATAATGGGGGCGGGTCCTGAATGACAGAAAAATGGGGTACATTTTGGAGATTGATACAGATTTGAAGTAGAAGGAGTACTAGAATAGGGGCGAGTCCTGAATGACAGAAAAATGGGTACATGATTGGGGATTGATACTGATTGAAAGTAGAAGGGGTAAGATAATGGGGGCGGGTCCTGAATGACAGAAAAATGGGGTACATTTTGGGGATTGATACACATTTGTAGTAGAAGAGGTAACATAATGGGGGTGGGTCCTCAATGGCAGAAAAATGGGTACATGTTTGGGGATTGATACAGATTGAAAGTAGAAGGGGTAAGATAATGGGGGCGGGTCCTGAATGACAGAAAAATGGGGTACATTTTGGGGATTGATACACATTTGTAGTAGAAGAGGTAACATAATGGGGGTGGGTCCTCAATGGCAGAAAAATGGGGTACATGTTTGAGATTGATACAGATTGGAAGTAAAAGGGGTAACAAATGGGGGCGGGTCCTGAATGGCAGAAAAGTGGGGTACATGTTTGGGGAATGATACAGAGTTGAAGTAGAAGGGGTTACATAATGGGGGCGGGTCCTGAATGACAGAAAAATGGGGTACATGTTTGGGGATTGACACAGATTGGAAGTAGAAGGAGTAACAGAATAGGGGCGAGTCCTGAATGACAGAAAAATGGGGTACATGATTGGGGATTGATACAGATTGGAAGTAGAAGGGGTAAGATAATGGGGGTGGGTCCTGATTGGCAGAAAAATGGGGTACATGTTTGGGGATTGATACAGATTTGAAGTAGAAGGGGTAACATTATGGGGGCGGGTCCTGAACGACAGAAATATGGGGTACATGTTTGGGGATTGATACAGATTTGAAGTACAAGGGGTAACATAATGGGGGCGGGTCCTGAATGACAGAAAAATGGGGTACATGTTTGGGGATTGATACTGACTGGAAGTACAAGGGGTAACATAATGGGGGCGGGTCCTCAATGACAGAAAAATGGGGTACATGTTTGGGGAATGATACAGATTTGAAGTACAAGGGGTAACATAATGGGGGCGGGTCCTCAATGACAGAAAAATGGGGTACATGTTTGGGGATTGATATAGATTTGAAGTAGAAGGGGTAACATAATGGGGGCGGGTCCTGAATGACAGAAAAATGGGTACATGTTTGGGGATTGATACAGATTTGAAGTAGAAGGAGTACTAGAATAGGGGCGAGTCCTGAATGACAGAAAACTGGGGTACATGATTGGGGATTGATACAGATTGGAAGTAGAAGGGGTATGATGATGGGGGTGGGTCCTGAATGGCAGGAAAATGGGGTACATGTTTGGGGATTGATACAGAGTTGAAGTAGAAGGGGAAACATAATAAGGGGAGGTCCTGAACGACAGAAAAATGGGGTACATTTTGGGGATTGATACACATTTGTAGTAGAAGAGGTAACATAATGGGGGTGGGTCCTCAATGGCAGAAAAATGGGTACATGTTTGGGGATTGATACAGATTGAAAGTAGAAGGGGTAAGATAATGGGGGCGGGTCCTGAATGACAGAAAAATGGGGTACATTTTGGGGATTGATACACATTTGTAGTAGAAGAGGTAACATAATGGGGGTGGGTCCTCAATGGCAGAAAAATGGGGTACATTTTGGGGATTGATACACATTTGTAGTAGAAGAGGTAACATAATGGGGGTGGGTCCTCAATGGCAGAAAAATGGGGTACATTTTGGGGATTGATACACATTTGTAGTAGAAGAGGTAACATAATGGGGGTGGGTCCTCAATGGCAGAAAAATGGGGTACATGTTTGAGACTGATACTGATTGGAAGTAAAAGGGGTAACAGAATAGGGGCGAGTCCTGAATGACAGAAAAATGGGGTATATGATTGGGGATTGATACAGTTTGGAAGTAGAAGGGGTAACATAATGGGGGCGGGTCCTGATTGGCAGAAAAATGGGGTAAATGTTTGGGGATTGATACAGATTTGAAGTAGAGGGGGTAACATAATGGGGGCGGGTCCTGAATGACAGAAAAATGGGGTACATGTTTGGGGATTGATACAGATTTGAAGTACAAGGGGTAACATAATGGGGGCGGGTCCTCAATGACAGAAAAATGGGGGAACATGTTTGGGGATTGATACAGATTTGAAGTAGAAGGGGTAACATAATGGGGGCGGGTCCTGAATGACACAGATTTGAAGTACAAGTTCAAGGAGTAATAATACTGGGGGTGGGTCTAACATAGCAGAAAAGTGGGGTGCATGTTTAGGCTTGATAAGGCCTACAGATTTAAAGTTGAAGGGGTAAAATGTTGGGGTTTGGTTGGTGCTGGGTACCAAATGGCATACAATTTTGCTGCATATTTTGGATTGAAAAACTTAAAGGTAGTGTATGATTTACATACCTCTCCATTCTAGTTTTGAATAAACAACAAAGTTGAACTGTAGCTTGAGGCAGTGAGAAGATGAAGTCTTCGGTCGAGTTGGCGCATCTTTTGTACCAAGGCTTGCCATCATCTTGAGTGTACTAAAAACAGGGGGAAAAAACAAATAATTGCATGAATTAGGGTCTGCATACGTTTGGTAATGACACTGAATATTAATGGCAATAAAAACTTACTTGGTGAGAAGTACGACAGCTTTGGATATAATGCATTTTGAGAAACTATTCACTTCGAAGTACTGCGGTTACGGAAAAAGATATCTCTTTTTATCCCCAAAAATTTGAATCTAAGGAAGGGTTACTGCAGTAACGTTTCTCAGATAGCGTATTCCAATTGCAGATTAAATTCTTCATGTGTGGACATAACCGCTCCAGATTTTTGGCAATATCTCAAAAATTCTACCACCTTGAAATGAAATTTTCACAGGTTACATTGTAGTTTTATGGTATGTATCTACAACTATATAGGATTGAAACAAACAGTGGGTTCCATATACCAAACGTATACAATCCCTTTAATTCATAATGAAACAGTGTATACACTGCTTACTTATTCTAAGGTAAAACAATTATCATCAATTTTGGGTGTAATACATTTTAAGCTGAGGTAATAATAACGGGAGTGGATCCAGGTTGAAAGTTAATTGGGATGAATACAGATTTAGAGTACACATAAAAGTAGCAACATGTCTGATGCGGGCCCAGAATGGTTGAAAAAAAAATGGGGGATTTAAAAAGACATTTACACATTTGAAATAAAGTGTTGGGACAGAGTCCAGAGTGGCCGATAAGCTGGGTGCATGTTCGGACAGGTCAGTTGTGAATGGCTAGAATAATTTTGTTTTTACACTTGTGGAAGTGTGCTCTGGTGTTTCTGATCAGCAGAGTGTGACACTTGTGTCCTCTCATAATTCATAACTTCAATAACCCATCTTTCTGTTTAAAAAGTATATACTAAGCGCCTTGAGTACCTTGTTTGGTAGATACGTGCGCTATATAAGACTTCGATATTATCGATATTATTATATTACTCCTTTGGTATGAGTAGCCCCAAGAATGAAAAAGTGTGGTAAAAATTCTTCGCAGTGACAAAGTATGTGAGAAAATCAGTGTTAGTCAAATACTTTTCAGTCGAGTATCAAGTATGGAAGAGTATTAAGTTGGCCGAGTAGTACTCGAGTAGGAGTACTTGGGTCATCAAGTACGAGTACAGTGTCCGAGTACTGAATATTCTGATATCCGAGTAACAAGTCCAGCAGCTGATTACCAAGTACTTGCACCGTCGAGTAAGAGTATGAGCACACACATTTAAGAAAAGACATTCTCTAAAATGAGGTAAAAACATATATGTTTTTTGACTAATTTCTAGGCGACACTGTGTGCTAGCGCTTGTTTTGAATGTCAAAGAACAAAAAATATATCCTTTTTTGGGCTCAAAGAACCGATCAAAGTTAATTTACTTGATAATACGCAATTAAAATCTGAAGAAATAGCCCCCTCCCCCAATGAATACACCAAAAGGCCACTGACATGACTGATGCTGAACGAGTTTGGGCTGCAAACAACGTTATTCATCATATTTTATGTCATGTCAGTCGTCCAAGTTTGCACAAACCATGGAGGAAGGTTCTTCCTCCATGCACAAACGTTGTCGCCAAAAAAACAAAACCGACCAGAAAATCTTCCTTTTTAAACATTCCAATTAAAGAGGTACACGTCGGGTTATACGCTATGCTATTTATACACCATTTTGGATAAAAATGTGCACTTACATGAAATGTTTTGTGGTGTAAACATTTGATTTTGAAGACGATGTGAGCAGACGACATTCGATGTATATTGCACTTTTGGTGGACGCCGATGCATCTGTTGTTAAAAATGAAAGGGCGACCTCTTTCTTCTTCTGGCACTATTCCGAATGAAAGTCTCGTGAATGTTTTTATAAAGAAAGTTTGTGATTCAAACTGTGGAGCATGGGAAGTCTAATATAGATGGGAATTAGGAAAACATTATGGTGTGACATCTGACAATTTAGAAAAGTATACAACTATAATATCGTACATTTCAGTCTGATCTAATTTCCTTCCTCCAAATAATGCCCCGTCAAAAAAAAATAACACGGTGTATAAATAATTTTGTTGTTGTTTTGGAGTGCGCCCTCTCTAGTTAGTTTTAGGCAGTATCAACAATAGTCAAAATGGCGTTGGACACACACGTGGATATGAATGACTTGAAACTTCAGAAAAATTGTTTCGTACAAGACCATAAGATTTCATATTTAATATAGCTGTTCATCAAACCCGGAGTATCAATCCATACCCTCAGGGTAAGTTCCAGTTATTATTAATAACTGTAAGAATTTTTGTTGTTGTTACCATGTTGTTTACAAAATAATTTCCTTCTCGACTCTGTTGTTGCCACTGTGTCAGGACAGAGTCATGGATTGGTAGTGTTGTTCCGCTCCAACTTGACAATCGCATCAACTATAGTTGGGACTGGTCCCAACTTGAGTGTTCAAGTTGGGGTGTCCTAACTGTAGTTGGGACAGTAATAATTGTTACAGGGTTCTAGGACTAGAAGCAAGCAGGGGAGATAAATTATCTCATCTGCATTTGCAGGGCGGTTGTTTGTGATTGCAGAATCCCAGAAAAAAAAGAAGGTTTAAGGTCGATCAAAACGGTAGACTTTTTCAGGGTAAATAAGGTGGAGTAATTATTCCCACCTTTTTTTTGAAAAGGTCCTCCATGATTGGCACCAAAACTACAGGCACATAATAATGACATTCACACTCCTCTACTATTCTTAGGCCAAAGCTGGGCTCAATACCCACAGAATTAATGAACAAGTTGTTGAGGGGGAGATCCACGCCTGCATGTTGCAGTCCCAACACACAATCGATCATCCGACACGGCTCCTGTCGCGGATGCTATCCTTTACAGCCTGTACTGTAGAGTTCTATGGGTGATCCCAACTACAGTTTTGGGACCAGTCCCAACTATAGTCGGGACGATTGTCAATTTGGGACGGAACAGTGTCACCGTCTTACTCTGAACGTTAAGGGGTTGCTACGGTAATCATTGCGTTGTTATGGCTAGTCTACTACTACTCTAGAACTATAAATAAAGGCTCCTGTCATGCCTGTGCTGTGAGCCTTACGAGTCACACATTTTGGGCATGTTGGGCCTCCGTAACGCTATACGTTTTCAAAATGGTCTTTTCTGGTCGTTAGCCTGCACTAACTTCAGTTTCCTTTGTACTTCTCACTTAAATCTTTCCCGCCCAAAACATTATTACCCCCTGACATGTACTTTAAAAATCAAAACCGTGTCCCAATCATACCCTTTTTTCTGAATCCACCCCCAATTGCATAAACCTTTTTTACAAACTTTATTACACCCAAACATGATGATAATAGTTGGAGAGGCAATAGCCCTGGTAGGACGTCAGTCAGTGCCACTGCACTGACGTCCTGGGTATAAAGATCCTTTACAATGCGAACAAAATTTTGAGTAACATTTTAAAATATTTTTACCTATTTTGAGAAGCTGAAACTCGATTCACTTATTATTGGTGCCTTTAATTACACTTTTGCTGAGTTCAAAACCTATCAAATACATCCATGAATGACATTATTTCCGAAAATAAATCCAAGTTGTGCACTGGCGCTGTGACTCCATCGTGTTGCCGCCCGGAAGAAAAAGTGTTCAGTGTTACGGGTTAGACAGCGCCCTCTTTTGTGGACTTGGTTCCATGTCAGTTGAGGTTGTCGCAACGAATGCGTCAATTTCCATTTTATTTTCACAATAATGTCATCCAAGGATAAAATTGGCAATTCTGAATAGAGCAGGCGTAAGGTTTAGGACACAAGGAACATGTGAGTCACGTTTCAGCTTCCTCAAAAAAGTAAAAATATGATAAAAAATGGTTATAAATTTTGTTGCAATGCCTGAGGACCTTTATACCCTGGACTCCGTCGCGTTGTATGCAACGGAGGAGTCCAACCTGGGCTAGAGAGGCAAGTGTAATGTTTGCTGGTTCATTATGGGTGGGATTAGCTTCCCTGTGTGTACCAGGGACTTACACTCGTGGTAGCCAGGAAACGAGGCTAATTGAACGCTGCAGTGTTTTCGATTGGCACTCTGGGAAAATTAAGATCAAAGGTTGCAGCATAGCAGCGCGGCTTAAAAAAGTGTTAACAGACAGCTCCATTATTCCCGTCGTCTGCTCAATTGGAAAATGTTGATGTGCGTGACGAAACAATTTAATTATATCATTCATAATTTGTACACACTCACCAACTGTTTGTTTTTCAGGAAATACATTTCCTTTCCAGTGGCCCTAATTGTTTCATAGACGATAAATCTGTGTATTAATTTGTAGTTTTGAACTCGCGTCGAATTCAACATGTCCCCCGCCATCTTGGTATGATACACCTGCAGCCGGAAACTACGTCATTACACCCGGGCATCCACCAGAGACCCGCTCGCAAGCTGGGGCTGTGGTGGCTGACACCGGGACAGACACGAATATCGTGTGATGGCTAATCGAACGCTCTCGTGTCAGTTTTACTTACACGAGTAAGCTAATCGAACGCACCCTATGACGAAATGTAATTCGTTAAATTATTTGTTCTTTTAATTTTTGTTTATAGATCACTCGAGATAAGGACAAGCTTCGATACGAAAGTTGCGCCAGCTTGACTGAAGAGAGCCCATGAGATGCAGCATCATCATGAATTCAAATACGTCATCTTCTCACCTACTCAAGCTACTTCAGTTCATTAAGGTATGTACCCTATTCCACTTTTTTTGTCTACCATTCTGGACCAGCCCCAAACATGTAACCCCCATCTACTTCAAACCTGTAGGAATGCCAAACATGCACCCCATTTCCTTGACATTTTACCCCTTCTTCACCTCAAGTCTAAATCAATCCCAAAAATGCACCCAACTTGTATGCCATTCAGAACCAACCCCAAAAGTGTTACCCCTTCTACTTCAAATCCATATCAATCCTAGTCTTGATTGGCGACACTGTTTTTTTGTATTAGTCACTGATAGAGGGCACAATTCAACTGTTTGGGAGGCTGACTCGGAGGGACTGGGCAAGTCTATAAATCTGGATCGAAACAGCATCTTGACGATTTTGGCAAAAAACAGGCAGATCAAAACGAGGCTACTTCCAATCTGTATCAATCCCCAAACATGTACCCCATTTTTCTGTCATTCAGGACCCGCCCCCATTATCTTACCCCTTCTACTTCCAAACTGTATCAATGCCCGAACATGTACCCCGTTTTTCTGTCATTCAGGACCCGCCCCAATAATGTTATCCCTTCTACTTCAAATCTGTATCAATCCCCAAACATGCACCCCATTTTTCTGTCATTCAGGACCCACTCCCATTATGTTACCTCTTCTACTTCAAATCTGTATCAATCCCCAAATATGTACCCCATTTTTCTGTCATTCAGGACCCGCCCCCATTATGTTACCCCTTGTACTTCCAATCTGTATCAATCCCCAAACATGTACCCCATTTTTCTGTCATTCAGGACCCGCCCCCATTATGTTATCCCTTCTACTTCCAAACTGTATCAATCCCCAAATATGTACCCCACTTTTCTGTCATTCAGGACCCACTCCCATTATGTTACCCCTTGTACTTCAAATCTATATCAATCCTCAAACATGTACCCCATTTTTCTGTCATTCAGGACCCGCCCCCATTATGTTACCCCTTCTACTTCAAATGTGTATCAATCCCCAAACATGTATCCCATTTTTCTGTCATTCAGGACCCGCCCCCATTATCTTACCCCTTCTACTTCAAATGTGTATCAATCCCCAAACATGTACCCCATTTTTCTGTCATTCAGGACCCACCCCCATTATCTTACCCCTTCTACTTCCAATCAGTATCAATCCTCAAACATGTACCCCATTTTTCTGTCATTGAGGACCCGCCCCCATTATGTTACCCCTTCTACTTCAAATGTGTATCAATCCCCAAACATGTACCCCATTTTTCTGTCATTCAGGACCCACCCCCATTATCTTACCCCTTCTACTTCCAATCAGTATCAATCCTCAAACATGTACCCCATTTTCCTGTCATTGAGGACCCGCCCCCATTATCTTACCCCTTCTACTTCCAATCTGTATCAATCCCCAAACATGTACTCCATTTTTCTGTCATTGAGGACCTGCCCCCATTATGTTACCCCTTCTACTTCCAATCTGTATCAATCCCCAAACATGCACCCCATTTTTCTGTCATTCAGAACCCACCCCCATTATGTTACCCCCTCTACTTCAAATCTGTATCAATCCCCAAACATGTACCCCATTTTTCTGTCATTGAGGACCCGCCCCCATTATGTTACCCCTTCTACTTCAAATCTGTATCAATCCCCAAACATGTACCCCATTTTTCTGTCATTGAGGACCCGCCCCCATTATGTTACCCCTTCTACTTCCAATCAGTATCAATCCCCAAACATGTACCCCATTTTTCTGTCATTGAGGACCCGCCCCCATTATGTTACCCCTTGTACTTCCAGTCTGTATCAATCCCCAAACATGTACCCCATTTTTCTGTCATTCAGGACCCGCCCCCATTATGTTACCCCTTCTACTTCAAATCTGTATCAATCCCCAAACATGTACCCCATTTTTCTGTCATTGAGGACCCGCCCCCATTATGTTACCCCTTCTACTTCCAATCAGTATCAATCCCCAAACATGTACCCCATTTTTCTGTCATTGAGGACCCGCCCCCATTATGTTACCCCTTCTACTTCAAATCTGTATCAATCCCCAAACATGTACCCCATTTTTCTGTCATTCAGGACCCGCCCCCATTATGTTACCCCTTCTACTTCAAATCTGTATCAATCCCCAAACATGTACCCCATTTTTCTGTCATTGAGGACCCGCCCCCATTATGTTACCCCTTGTACTTCAAATCTGTATCAATCCCCAAACATGTACCCCATTTTTCTGTCATTCAGGACCCGCCCCCATTATGTTACCCCTTCTACTTCAAATCTGTATCAATCCCCAAACATGTACCCCATTTTTCTGTCATTCAGGACCCGCCCCCATTATGTTACCCCTTCTACTTCCAATCAGTATCAATCCCCAAACATGTACCCCATTTTTCTGTCATTGAGGACCCGCCCCCATTATGTTACCCCTTGTACTTCAAATCTGTATCATTCCCCAAACATGTACCCCATTTTTCTGTCATTCAGGACCCGCCCCCATTATGTTACCCCTTCTACTTCAAATCTGTATCAATCCCCAAACATGTACCCCATTTTTCTGTCATTCAGGACCCGCCCCCATTATGTTACCCCTTGTACTTCAAATCTGTATCAATCCCCAAACATGTACCCCATTTTTCTGTCATTGAGGACCCGCCCCCATTATGTTTCCCCTTCTACTTCAAATCTGTATCAATCCCCAAACATGTACCCCATTTTTTTGTCATTCAGGACCCGCCCCCATTATGTTACCCCTTGTACTTCAAATCTGTATCAATCCCCAAACATGTACCCCATTTTTCTGTCATTGAGGACCCGCCCCCATTATGTTACCCCTTGTACTTCAAATCTGTATCAATCCCCAAACATGTACCCCATTTTTCTGTCATTGAGGACCCGCCCCCATTATGTTACCCCTTGTACTTCAAATATGTATCAATCCCCAAACATGTACCCCATTTTTTTGTCATTCAGGACCCGCCCCCATTATGTTTCCCCTTGTACTTCAAATCTGTATCAATCCCCAAACATGTACCCCATTTTTCTGTCATTGAGGACCCGCCCCCATTATGTTACCCCTTGTACTTCAAATATGTATCAATCCCCAAACATGTACCCCATTTTTCTGTCATTGAGGACCCGCCCCCATTATGTTTCCCCTTCTACTTCAAATCTGTATCAATCCCCAAACATGTACCCCATTTTTTTGTCATTCAGGACCCGCCCCCATTATGTTACCCCTTGTACTTCAAATCTGTATCAATCCCCAAACATGTACCCCATTTTTCTGTCATTGAGGACCCGCCCCCATTATGTTACCCCTTGTACTTCAAATATGTATCAATCCCCAAACATGTACCCCATTTTTCTGTCATTGAGGACCCGCCCCCATTATGTTTCCCCTTCTACTTCAAATCTGTATCAATCCCCAAACATGTACCCCATTTTTCTGTCATTCAGGACCCGCCCCCATTATGTTACCCCTTCTACTTCCAATCAGTATCAATCCCCAAACATGTACCCCATTTTTCTGTCATTGAGGACCCGCCCCCATTATGTTACCCCTTCTACTTCAAATCTGTATCAATCCCCAAACATGTACCCCATTTTTCTGTCATTCAGGACCCGCCCCCATTATGTTACCCCTTCTACTTCAAATCAGTATCAATCCCCAAACATGTACCCCATTTTTCTGTCATTGAGGACCCGCCCCCATTATGTTACCCCTTCTACTTCAAATCTGTATCAATCCCCAAACATGTACCCCATTTTTCTGTCATTCAGGACCCGCCCCCATTATGTTACCCCTTCTACTTCAAATCTGTATCAATCCCCAAACATGTACCCCATTTTTCTGTCATTCAGGACCCGCCCCCATTATGTTACCCCTTCTACTTCCAATCAGTATCAATCCCCAAACATGTACCCCATTTTTCTGTCATTGAGGACCCGCCCCCATTATGTTACCCCTTGTACTTCAAATCTGTATCATTCCCCAAACATGTACCCCATTTTTCTGTCATTCAGGACCCGCCCCCATTATGTTACCCCTTCTACTTCAAATCTGTATCAATCCCCAAACATGTACCCCCATTTTTCTGTCATTCAGGACCCGCCCCCATTATGTTACCCCTTGTACTTCAAATCTGTATCAATCCCCAAACATGTACCCCATTTTTCTGTCATTGAGGACCCGCCCCCATTATGTTTCCCCTTCTACTTCAAATCTGTATCAATCCCCAAACATGTACCCCATTTTTTTGTCATTCAGGACCCGCCCCCATTATGTTACCCCTTGTACTTCAAATCTGTATCAATCCCCAAACATGTACCCCATTTTTCTGTCATTGAGGACCCGCCCCCATTATGTTACCCCTTCTACTTCAAATCTGTATCAATCCCCAAACATGTACCCCATTTTTCTGTCATTGAGGACCCGCCCCCATTATGTTACCCCTTGTACTTCAAATATGTATCAATCCCCAAACATGTACCCCATTTTTTTGTCATTCAGGACCCGCCCCCATTATGTTTCCCCTTGTACTTCAAATCTGTATCAATCCCCAAACATGTACCCCATTTTTCTGTCATTGAGGACCCGCCCCCATTATGTTACCCCTTGTACTTCAAATATGTATCAATCCCCAAACATGTACCCCATTTTTCTGTCATTGAGGACCCGCCCCCATTATGTTTCCCCTTCTACTTCAAATCTGTATCAATCCCCAAACATGTACCCCATTTTTTTGTCATTCATGACCCTGACCCATTATGTTACCCCTTGTACTTCAAATCTGTATCAATCCCCAAACATGTACCCCATTTTTCTGTCATTGAGGACCCGCCCCCATTATGTTACCCCTTGTACTTCAAATATGTATCAATCCCCAAACATGTACCCCATTTTTCTGTCATTGAGGACCCGCCCCCATTATGTTTCCCCTTCTACTTCAAATCTGTATCAATCCCCAAACATGTACCCCATTTTTCTGTCATTCAGGACCCGCCCCCATTATGTTACTCCTTCTACTTCCAATCAGTATCAATCCCCAAACATGCACCCCATTTTTCTGTCATTCAGGACCCGCCCCCATTATGTTACCCCTTCTACTTCCAATCAGTATCAATCCCCAAACATGCACCCCATTTTTCTGTCATTCAGGACCCGCCCCCATTATGTTTCCCCTTCTACTTCCAGTCTGTATCAATCCCCAAACATATACCCCATTTTTCTGTCATTCAGGACCCGCCCCCATTATGTTACCCCCTCTACTTCAAATCTGTATCAATCCCCAAACATGTACCCCATTTTTCTGTCATTCAGGACCCGCCCCCATTATGTTACCCCCTCTACTTAAAATCTGTATCAATCCCCAAACATGTACCCCATTTTTCTGTCATTCAGGACCCGCCCCCATTATGTTACCCCTTCTACTTCAAATCTGTATCAATCCCCAAACATGTACCCCATTTTCTGTCATTGAGGACCCGCCCCCATTATGTTACCCCTTCTACTTCAAATCTGTATCAATCCCAAACATGTACCCCACTCGTCTGGCGTTCAGGACCCGCCCCCATTATGTTACCCCTTCTACTTCCAATCAGTATCAATCCCCAAACATGTACCCCATTTTTCTGTCATTGAGGACCCGCCCCATCATGTTTCCACTTTTACTTCAAATCTGTGCAAATCCAAAACTTGCAACCCACTTTTCTGCAATTCAGGACCCACCCCCATTATGTTACCCCTTTGACTTGCCAAACATGCACCCTAATGTCTGCTGTTCTTGACCCATCCCCAATATTCTTACCCCTTGGAATGTACAACACTTTTCTACCAATCTATTTCCACCACTATAATCATCAGCCCCTTCTACAAATTGTATTACATGTATGCAATCTGTTTTCCACTTGGTTTTTAACTCATGCATTAATTTTCTCCTTTGAATTTCTGTTTATAGAACACTCAAGATGATGACGAACCTTGGTATGAAAGTTGCGCCAGCTTGACTGAAGAAAGCCCATGAGATGCAGCATCATCATGAATTCAAGTTCATCATCTTCTCACCGTCTCAAGCTACTTCAGTTCAACTTTGTAATTCATTCAATACTAGGATATTAAGGTACGTCTCACGTAGTAAGTTTTACATATTGTAAAAAGATCTGTTTACATGGACTCTTAAAACCTCTCAGACATGAGATTGTTTGTTGTTTACACCAAAGCTATGAGTTCAATTCAAAGCTTTTTACTGCGTAAACAGATCTTTGTTGTCTGCGGTCCTATGGGGCTGTTTTTGTAATGTAGCGAATAGCGAGTATATCTTGGTCCTTTTTTTGTTAAAAGTTTGCTGAGTATTTTTGTATATATTTTGTAATTCCTTTGAATCATCAGGCCTGATACCTCAAGAAGCCCAATGGCGCAACTACCTCCATGCACTCGGTCTGGTTCATTGCCTTGGTGTCCATTGAAATGTTCCAGTACTAATTTAAATTTCCAATCATAGTCTTCCATTTAACTGAGGAAAAGCTGCCTTGCCCTAACAAGAACGAAGTATCAGGCCTGAATCATGCGTAATCTGAAAAGAAGAAATCAATCTTGTTCCTAACTCGTCAATGCATCACATTGTTACACCTAGGATTCTTTTCAAAATATACACAAGTAGATTAAGAATTGCCTCATATTTGTGTGAAAGCAGTTTTTCAGACTAAAATTGTATTACTTTATAATGTTCGGCATACAATGTAGTGAAAATCTTGCAATCTTATTGTACGTATGTAAAGTTAAACAGGACTTTTAAACAGATCGGGGGCCAATTTCATAGCGCTGGTTAGCGGTAAGCAAAACCATAGCAGAAGAATTTGTTTTAAGGCGTAACCGTATTTAACAGGAAGAAAATTGTCACTCATTTTCCTACAGTATGCAACCGGAAGGTTAGCATGCCTTTTCGTTAGCTTATGGTTGGCAGTGCTTTGAAATGGAAACTCGCACAGTTAGCACAAAATCGGCCGTAAGGCAGCTCTATGAAATTGGCCCCAGCTGAGTGCTTGACATGCTATAGATACTTATTTTGGTTTTCATATGCGGTAAATTTGATGTCTTTATATTATGCATGATGATATTTATCAGCAAAACATTGTACAAACCGAGCAGGGCCTTCAGTTTTAACAGAATCCAAATATGGAAGCTCAGAGTGAACGTCTGCATTTGCATAAATGTAAGTTAAACTTGTAGTACCGGTACCGGTACTTTATCTTTCCACAGTTTTATCTTGAAAACTAGATTCTGCAAATCTATGAGAACCCCAAAATGCAGTTATCTTATTCTTATGTTTCTCTTTGATACATTTAACTTGGAAACTTGAAAATGTGAATGGTCCTTTTAAGCTTCCATACAATTTTGACTTTACTCTGGACAACTTTTATTGTCTAATTCCCTGTCTCCAAGTGCTAATACAACCTTAATTATCAATGATACATGTAGGTGCCAGACTAATTTCTTCACTTACTCGTTTTGATTTACTTGTAACACTTGGCTGATATGTTATCAAGGACAATATTAACTGCAAATCAAGTGTTTTCTCATGGGCCTTTAACAAGCTTTTAATATGACAGCTTAACAATTCTTAGTTAATTATTGAAATCAATTAAGAAATGGAATGTTATTTGGTGTAATTAACATTGTACAGTTAATGCAGATGTTCTTGGTACTTTACATTGACCATTTTAAAAGATGTTTTGAATGAAAATAACGTTTTAGGCCCTTAAATAAGAAGTAGTTTGAAGGGATAGTCACAAATACGTGATTCTGTGCAATTAAATTGTGTATAGCACTTACAAATAACGTCAGAGCTGTTTAGAGTCGTAAATAAGCATTAATTTATTACAAATGACACTTTCCTGTGAAATTGTTTGTCACCAGAATGCGTTAGTCATGTAGAATGTTAAAGAGGACACTAGGAAGTGTGTTCTGCACCGTTTAAGGGTGTTCTGGAGGTTATAATTTAAAAAAATGTTCGTTTTTAATGATTTTTAGGTGTAAAATTTCAACAAAAAAATTTTTTTGAAAAATAATTAACGAGCATGCGTTTCAGGTGATTTTAAGAAAATGAAAGACCATTAATTAAAAAAAATTTGGATTTTTTTTTTATTTTATTTATTTTTTTATGAAAAATGAAAATAATTAACGAGCACACGTTTCAGGCGATTTTAAGAAAATGAAAGACCGTTAATTTTTTTTTTTTTTAAATAAAAAATAAAAAATAAAATAAATTAAATAAATTTTCGTCTTCCCTTTCCTGCCCGGTCCACCTCCACCACCTCTCTCTCTCTCTCTCCCCTCCATCGTCCTCTCCGTGTCCACTTGTCCCTCCCGTGTGTCTCCTCCGTGTTGCCTCCTCTTCTTTGCGTCTCGTGGGGTCCGTGTGCGTTCCTCTTGCGTGTCCTCTTCTTGTCTTGATCTCTTGGTCTTGTCCTTGCTTGTCCTGGCCGCCGGGGTTCGAACCATGCTGGTCTTCCGATCTTGTCCCTTCATTTGCGTGCGCTTATCCACTGGACCACCGCTTGTTCCGGGTTGGAGCATACATTTTTGGACCTGATGAATATTAGAACGAAATGTGATGCACTAATGTACGTGCATGTACACTGTACAGTATCTATAATATAACAACCTCGTTCCCATGGTGTACGATCTCGCCGCGCCATTTTGTTTTCTTTCCCAGAATGCCTTGCTCGATTGTGCCTTAAAGGGCGCCCTCTGTTGACATTATTTATTTATTTTAAAAATTGTATCGCCACCAGAAAAAAATAACTTGTTTGCTTTTTGATTAAATAAAATTTAAAAACTTTTGAAGACATTTTTAATGTGCACATGTTTGTTTCCTTTTTTTTAAAGTTTCCATTTCGCACACTAATCTTTCTCAACTAAATACATGTATGACAACAAAAGATGACAAGTAGACAGAAAGAAAATTAAGAATCTAAAAGTTTACCATTTTATTTACAATTGTTTTTTAAATTACATCAATAACTTTACTTATCAGTATTTAAAGTAAACCTAGAATATTGGTTGTATACTTTGACAGTACTTTTTATCAGAAAATCATTGACATGTCATTTTTTGCATATCAATTAATTTAACCTTTTGGTGTGGATGCCAAAACTGATGATATGTGTCATGAATAACTGTAAAATTCTTCAGTTTTAAACATAATCATTTCAAAGTCTTTCACAGTGTCATTTGATTATGCAAGTTTGAAACGGAAAACTTAATAATATTTGCTGATAATAATATTTGCTGTCCATGTAGGAATAAGATGTTACTGTCCATGTAGGAATCAGATGTTACTGTCCATGTAGGAATTAGACGTTACTGTCCATGTAGGAATCAGATATTGATGTCGATGTAGGAATCAGATGTTACTGTCCATGTACGAATCAGATATTGCTGTATGTAAGAATCAGATATTGCTGTCCATGTAAGAATCAGATATTGCTGTCGATGTAGGAATCAGATGTTACTGTCCATGTAGGAATCAGACGTTGCTGTCCATGTAGGAATCAGACGTTGCTGTCCATGTAGGAATCAGATATTGCTGTCCATGTAAGAATCAGATATTAGTGCTGTCGATGTGGGAATCAGTCGTTGCTGTCGATGTAGGAATCAGATGTTACTGTCCATGTAGGAATCAGACGTTGCTGTCTATGTAAGAACAAGGGGTTGCTTTCATGTAGGAATCAGATGTTACTGTCCTGTGTCCATGTAGGAATCAGACAATTCTGTCCATGTAGGAACCAGACAATGCTGTCCATGTAGGAATCAGATGTTACTGTCCATAAAACAATCAGATATTGCTGTCCATGTAGGAATCAGATGGTACTGTCCATGTAGGAATCAGACGTTGCTGTCCATGTAGGAATCGGACACAACTTGTTCTCAGAGCTTGGTTGTTTTGTCGCTCGTCTAATAATAGATTCAAAATATCCAGATCAGATCTGCACACAAAAATGAAACCATAATAATATTAAAACAACATTTAATCTCAATACTATGTTTGAGTCACGGCGGCCAAAATTTTGTCTTTTTTCAGTTGGCATTAAACTGAAAATGTCCTGAAAAAAATTGCGTTTCTCAAAAAGATATAATGAAATTTAAACAGAAGTGAGATTTTTATTTTATTTTTAAAACTGAAAAAAATCGTTGATCTCAAAGGAACAAAATTATGTTTTTTATGTTTCTCAAAAAATCATTTGAAATGGTGGTAGGGTTAGGAATTAGGGTTTGGTTAGATTTTGAAACGGGGTTAGGGTTAGGGTTAGGGTGGAAAACGGTGTTAGAATTTTGGTGGAAAATGGGGTTAGGGTTTGATTTGAAAAGGGGTTAGGGTTAGATTTGAAAAGGGGTTAGGGTTAGATTTGAAAAAGGGGTTAGAGTTAGATTTGAAAAGGGGTTAGGGTTAGATTTGAAAAAGGGGTTAGGGTTAGATTTGAAAAGGGGTTAGGGTTAGATTTGAAAAGGGGTTAGGGTTAGATTTGAAAAAAGGGGTTAGGGTTAGATTTGAAAAGGGGTTAGGGTTAGATTTGAAAAGGGGTTAGATTTGAAAAGGGGTTAGGGTTAGATTTGAAAAGGGGTTAGGGTTAGATTTGAAAAGGGGTTAGGGTTAGATTTGAAAAAAAAGGGTTAGGGTTAGATTTGAAAAGGGGTTAGGGTTAGATTTGAAAAGGGGTTAGGGTTAGATTTGAAAAGGGGTTAGGGTTAGATTTGAAAAAGGGGTTAGAGTTAGATTTGAAAAAGGGGTTAGGGTTAGATTTGAAAAGGGGTTAGGGTTAGATTTGAAAAGGGGTTAGGGTTAGATTTGAAAAGGGGTTAGGGTTAGATTTGAAAAGGGGTTAGGGTTAGATTTGAAAAAGGGGTTAGGGTTAGATTTGAAAAGGGGTTAGGGTTAGATTTGAAAAGGGGTTAGGGTTAGATTTGAAAAGGGGTTAGGGTTAGATTTGAAAAAAGGAGTTAGGGTTAGATTTGGAAAGGGGGTTAGGGTTAGGCTCTGGGTTTGAACTGTTAGAGAATGTTTTTCTTTAATTAATTTTAGGAATTAGTTTACAAGGGTGTTACATATATACATAAAGTTTCTAAAAAGTTGGGTGTATCAAGTTAGATGTCTACAGCTATTTTATTACAGGATCAATGAGCCCTAACGACTCGATTTCCGTCTGCTACCTCATGGCCAAGCAATGTTAACAGGGCTGGAATTACACGGAGGCCTTGGCCTCTGTTGCCCCTGGCCTTGGCCTTGTTGTCCCTTCAAAAGTTTCTCATAGACTTTAAGATTTTCCAATAGAACTGCCCTTTGCAAAATGTAAATGGCCTTGCCCTCCCAAAGATGAAAATCCAAGCCTGTGTTTATACTGCAAATATTGGTTGCATTCGAGTGCATTTCCCAGAAAATAATATTTCAGGTGAAACCTGGACTATTCCATTTCTCAAGGTGAATGAAAAGCCAGATTTCATTGAGTGATTGTATTCTGTGACAATTCCCGAATGAAATACATTGAACTCACACAAAGGAGTTTCTGTGTCTCATTCGTGTTTGTTGTAAAAATCTTTTCAAATTACAAGGATCTGAAATCTGGCTCATGAAATGGAAGCTTATGCAACGATGCACACATAAGCATCCAATATAAATATGAATTATTGTATAACATGTTTACTTACCAATAGATGAAATAAAGACGTTTATTTTGTAGATCTTTGTTCTGCCAGCAAGCTGTAAAAAAACAACAAAGTAAAACAATTATCGGGTGTTTATAATTACTTTAAAACATTGTGTAAAAAAATTAAAATGTTGTTTGAAAAACTTCAGAAAATTTACCACATTTTGTGTTAAATAACTAAAGGTCATTTTGAGAGAAACTTGAGCATTTTAAAAGTAAAACAAACAATTAGCGCTTGACCTAGAAAAAATAAAACGATTCAAATTTAAAGAATATGGAAGGGGAACAAGATAAATAAAATTATACCAGAACTCTTTTCCATTTGGTTAAAGGCATTGAACACGTAAGAAGTTTTTATTATTTTAGTGAGAAATTACCTCTTTCTCAAAAACTACGTTACTTCAGAGAGTCGTTTCCTACAATGTTTTATACTATCAACAGCTCTCCGTTGCTTGTTACCAAGGAAGTTTTTGTGCCAATATTTGTTTTGAGACATTACCAAACGTGTACGATACCTTTAAGTTGTTTATTTATGTTAGGTTACATGTATATAAGCAGTGTTTTCGTATGTTAAAAAATTGATTCATCATGTCCCTGTCACCACATTATCCCAATTAGGATTTCCTTTTATATCCAGTTTGCAGTCACAATGAGTAAATAAAAAGTCCCCATCCAAAAACATTTTCTCTATTGCAACAGATGCCCTCTCAGACAAAATCACGGGGCCGAACTAATTCCTAGGTGCATCAACTTGACGGCTAGCTTCGCCTTACTTTTGAAAAGTATAGGGGGTGCTATATAGTATTCCAGCACCCCCCCCCCCCATCATACTGGATGGATATTGATATTGGATGAGGGGGGACTACAAAAGGGTAATCGGATAGAAGAGTTGTTTGGGGGATGATGACAATGAGGCAAAATTCATTTGGATTGTTGTATGATACGTTAGGAACAAATCACACGGGTGTTGTTTTTTACACTGGGGAGTTAAATGCATTAAATTGCACACTGTGAAAATAAATTCAGCCAAGGATTCTGTTTCTTTAAATGGTCGATATGGGGGATTCTTTTTTTTCAGGTAGGATTTTCGGTACAATAATTCATCGGACATCGTCTTTTGTTTTGTTTAAATAAATTCGTTTTAGAATTAATACTAATTTTAGTTTCTTTATAATTTTGCTTAATGTATTTGTTCATACCTACGTGTTTATCTGAAGCATCAATAGAAATAATCGTATGATTTTTTTTCTGTGTACAAATTGTAAAAATGTTCTTATTTATAAATAATTTTATAGCCATGCTTCTAATTGTTATTTTGCGAAGCGCATTAAGCGTCTTTGAGGAGGATTTTGCCGTTGCATAAATCCTCTTTTTTAATAATACAAAAATTCTACAATTTTGTTGAAACGCCCGCACAACCCGATTTTCGATTTCAAAAAATTACTTCAAACTTTACTTATTTACGTCAAAGAAAAAGGCGAAAAATCTTTAAAACATTGATGGGTCGTACACATTCCTTTATCGAAGAGCTCATATTGAAATTCTAACATTTTAAACCAAAGATGAACGATTAAAATGTCAAACAAAAATTAAACTGTTACCCAAGTTCCTAGATTATGAATAACTACACTTGTTTTCATTTATTTATTGTATTTATTTACAGTGAATTGGGCAAGGTTCGAATACACACAACATTGAATATCATTATAAACCAGAAATATAAATACATGAGTATCGTCGTTCTCTTTATTCGGTAATTGTTTCAAGGAAATCACAAGTTAAAATCAGCAAATTTATTTTTCAAATAGATGCCCACTCAACCCCTTTCATTAAAACTACGGTGTCTTAAAAAGACAAACAATTTGGTACGTTCAGGGTAAAGGACCGTAGGTGCCAAACTTTAACCCGTTTTAGAACGTCAACCTCTGAGAAAGACGATCTGCAAAGGTCGAAACGCGAGACCATTATAAATTGTTTTGATGATACCACAGCACAGGTGATTTTGTTTGGTAAGCAGTTTACAACAGCTCACGTTACATGCAATTCCCCTTTTTTCCATTTTAGAAACAATGTAGGCCCACTGATCTCAGATACAACCATCCGCGCATTGAGGTAGAAATACAATTTATGAAAACTACAAGTACATGATAAAAGATTACGTAACCCATGTACTCTAAACAGAAAAGTCGATTGTTTCATTCATAGAGCAAGGACCATTTGAGTGACGGCCAGACGCCATTGACTGGCACAATACAATCACATACAATGGGATGGGCCCAACGTTACAGCTACTTCCGGCGTTGTCAAATGCCGTTGTTTACGTGGGAGCATGAAGGTGGACAGAGAAATGCCACAACATTCCCCGTTTTATGTCAATCTTAGTGTTTACACGGGTTCCCACGAGCCCTATTCCTATTCTACATTTTAAACTTAATAAAGCTTACCTCTAGATACAATAAGTCCAGATCTGATTAAGTCACATCAAAATGATCGTAATACATCCACAGTGTAAACATACCGAGCATGCCTGGCTGCTGGCCATTTTGAATATCGCGTCACGGCATCAAGCCGTCGAGTACCCCGACCCCTACTAGGCCTATATGTTTATCTGGTGTGCAGCGGTAATCGGGTACCTGTCGTTTTTTCTTTGGCTGGTTCCAATTACCTGTGCCTGTCAAAGACCACAGGGGTACGCAACTGGCTCCCGCAGAAATGCGATAGTCTGTATATTCAAGGCTGGAATTATGGGTGCGTTCGATTAGCTTCCCCGGGTCGACCCAGGGGTGCGTTTTGGCGACCCCGACCAGAAACATGCTTGAGCTTTGGTCATTGGTTGAGCGTTTTCGTGTGTTCGTTTGAACCACGGTGACGCGGCTGTTCCGACCAAACCGTAACCATAGGCTTGGTTTCAAGATGGCGAACTCTAAAAAATGTCAATGAAATTCTTTTAAAAATGAAATAACTTCAAGCATAACAATTAAATAATGTTGATAAAATTGCAAAGACTAAGTTCCCGTATACTAATAGACTGAAGGTTTTATATTTTAAGAACATGAATTTTCAAGAGATGTACCTATAACGTCATGAACTGTTTCTGGTTACCGACCCGTTTTTGCGTAGCTCTCGGAAATTGTTTCGGTCAGTGAACTTGTTTCCGGTCATGGTCGCCAAAACACGCCCCATCGGTCTCCCCGGTGCGTTCGAATAGCTTTGACGTCATTTTCGGGGCTCACCCGGGTCAGCCCCTATGTAACGTGCTTGTTGAGCGGGTCACTTGGGGCTGACCGAGGTGCATGAATGATGTCACGACGAAAATATTTCTCAATGGCCACCATTAATATGTTTTCACCCTTAAAACAGCGACTTTGTGGGCAATAAGTATTTTTATATTCGAGGACGAGACCCAACTTGTGTATCAACGTGGGCTTTTACATAAATTAACGCTGCAGTTTTACCTTGAGAATAATTATTTTAAGATCTTTTCGTGAATCCACGGACGTAATGCACACACATGGGAAATAGTTTCGGTCGGTTGTCCGACTGATGCATCGTGTGAATGCTGGAGGGGGGGGGGGGGGGGGGGGGGTTGGCGTTTGATTAGCTCATCTCAGGGGCTCACCCGGATGAGCACACCTGGATCGACCCGGGGAAGTTAATCGAACGCGCGCAAACCTGTATATTCAAGGCTGGAATAATCTTTAATGATAAATAAACACATAAAGTTTAATAAATGGTGGTTAAAATAAACCAATTAACGTTTGTTTAATGTGAGATCATTTAAGGCAACGGTGAAATTGATTAAGAACTCAAAATAGGGTCTAGATTTTTTGTGTCGTTTCTCAATTTGTGGAATAAATTTTATATTTATTTTTGAAAGTGACATTATTTTATTGTTCAAATTTTCAAACGTAAATTGCGTCAAAATACAAAATAACTGTTAAAGACCTCAATGCACCCCAATAAAAAGAGAGAAAGAAACAATGTGGTAATTGTGATACAAACTAAAAGTTTTCGGCCACGAAATGCCCTTTTGTGATCGAAAACTGCAAGGCATACAATATTTAGTAGAAACTACAAGGCTCTTACCCCTTTTGGTTTTGATCAAAAACTGCCTTTGAACACAAGATCATAAGGGGTAAACGTTGCAGTGCTACCTCAAAAAATAAATAATTAAAAAAGAAGAAAAAAAACCAACAAAAAACGCCCACTATATACCCTTGCCCCAAAAAAGAGACAATGCAAGAGTCATTTAAGACGGCAAAACTGGAGTTTCTTTTTATTACACATGGGTTTTAACTCACGTCACATGCAGTACACAGTCGTTCCTGCCAGGCCTACCAAAGGTTACATTCTGCTGACAACTGTACCCAATTTCAGAGCTGCTTAGTGCAGAAAATATTGCTTAATAATTTTCTGCTCAGCAGAAATGAGCAGGATATAAGTCACAAATTGTACACGTGACATGGTAGTTTGGCTGGTAACCTCAGTCTGGAAAGCATAATTTTGTTGTGCTTAGCTACTTTTTGTGCTTAGGCAGCTTAACAAATATTGCTTAACAATTTTCTGCAATAAAGCACAAATGAGCAAGATACCAGTCACAGATGGTAGATCCATGTGACAAGGTATTTTAGCTGGCAACTGTTTTCTGTAAAGCGTAATTTTGTTTTCAAGTATAGCTACTTTGTGTGCTTAAGCATGAAATTGGGCCAGTCACTCAAGAAGTTACATTGATTACATCAGCCTGAAGATGATTGTTTTCTTATCGAATGCCATAATTACTATAATTTCCAAGTCTAAATGTCGGAAAACAGGTTCAAAACTAATTATGATGTGATTGCCCGTTGACGGGCCTTGTCAATCAGGATAATTGTTACCTGCAACTTGGAGGGCAACCAACCAACCAACTGCAATCAAAAGGAACACTTCGGGAGTACAACATTGTTCTCTTGGTATCTTTACTGTCCCCAAGACAATTATGTGGAAATTGACATTTGTTTCTTCTTTATGGAGATTGCCTGGAAGTGTCCCTTTAATTTAAATCACGAAAATTAATCAATAATGAAATTCAGCAAGGCCTCCATCTAAGCAACATTTCTATGAACAGGGCAATTCAGGCGGTCTTACACATGCTCGTCTGAGTGTCCAAACATGAGTTACTGTGTGCATCAGTCTTCCACAACAACAAAACAATCAAAACCGTCTTTGGTATTTTAATACAAAGCTTATTAATTCATAATTAATCTATCTACAATATCAACATCCTTCTCTTTGTAGGCCTACCCTCCATGGTATGGAGAGGAACAATTTGATCTCTTTTTTTTAAATATAAAAACATAGATGTTTTTAAAAATTGTTTATTTTATTGCAGGCTTGTTCAAATTCAAATTCGCATTAGGAAACCTTATTTTGGTTTGAAATAAGCCCTTGATGTCAGAGTCAGCACTGTTTCCAGGCTTTATATGTAGTTAAAACCCTAAAGATGAGACCTCACAGTCTGAGACTTAGACTCGAGACTCCATACAGAGACCTGAAAGTCCCATAGCAAGACTTAAACGTCCCTCAACAAGAACTTTAAATCACTGAACAATACCTTAATGTCCAAGAACAAGACCTTAAAGTACCAGAACAATACATTAAAGTCCAAGACTATAAAGTCCAAGACTATAAAGTCCTAGACAAGACCTTAATGTCCAAGAAGAAGACAAAGTCCCAGTCAAGATCTTTAAGTGCCAGAATACCGTAAAGTGCCGGAATTAAAGCCACAGAACAAGGCCTTGAAGTCACAGATAGACCTTAAAGCTGGACATGTAGACTTTTAAGTCAGTAGATAGTGTACCTGTCCTTAATATTCTTCTAGGCTCTGAAAATTAGTGCAAATTTTAAAACAACTTTTACATTTTGTTTCTCCCACATGCACAATTGGTTAAAAAAGAGCTGTTCTTGCCTTTTCCTCTTCCCTTTTGATGCATGAATGAAATCGGATTTTTTTTTTGTTTCAGTTCATGGGTACAATTTGAACGACACACTTGTGTGACCTTCCTGTCTTTAGAAATACATTTTCTGGAAATTTTGAACAAACCTTTCCACTTTAAAAAACAATTGCGTAACACAATAAAATGAACTTGTTCTTTGTGAACAGCTTCACAACTGCAATCTTGGATGGAACTATTGATAATACTTTCAAAGCTTCCTCTCTCTCTTTGCATTTTTTTAATTGTATTTTTTTTCTTCAAGTCAAGAATTGGAATACAAAATCACATTTTCCAGAAAAAAAGAAGAAGAAAGAAAGCATTTACTGGGTTGAACACTGCATACAGTAAAATAATACCAGAATTGCAAGTTGGCGGACAAATCTGAGAAATCATATTTCAAATTTTTGCTTGCAGATCTCCCTCCCCAACCCTAGAAAAAAAACCTCCACGTTCCTGACCATCTCCAAGACTTGATAAAGTTTTTTCTCTCATAATAAAACCAAATCTGCATGCCACTCTACGCTTGAAAACCTTTGAAGTAACCTACAAATAAATAAAAACCGAATCATGTACAAAGAGACCGAGAGATTATATAAATCAAAAATTAACATTCTGCCAAGTAACATAGCTTCTATATTTTGCACAGAGAAAATGCCCATCGCGAGGTGCGGAGTAATGTTTGTTTTAACAACAAGATTAACAAATTGCTTAAATATTCTGACTGGTCAGCAATAATTTATCTTCCTGGGAAAACATGTGCCTCAACTGTTTAACATTGAATAATAAATTAACCAAATCAATAGTACGAGAGTTGCAATCCATTTTTTTTTATGGATACATAATTCCATTTTCAAGATGCAAAAAACTGTAAAAAAAAGTTTGGGCATTTATTCTTCAATGTTTCCTTCTAAGAATTTCAACCACTGGGACACTGACTCTCTATGTTAAAACCTACACCTTGAACACTGAACATCAGGTACCACACAAGTTAGAGTGTCACAAATCAACCTAGGGTTTGATGCCTTGGCAGTGGCTGTATTGCTGAAAAATCCTATACTGCAACTTTGTCATTCCGGCTAACAGCCATAGCCGACAGCCATAGCCGACAGCCATAGCCGTAGCAGAATTTGCTTGATTCAGACAGGTCGATTCTGAATTAGCGGCTGTGGCTGCAGCTGGATCACTATATCAACACACACTGAACCAAAGGCTGCCCTGAGCAACACCATTAGCCACAGCCGCCAATTGAGACAAAGCCTCGTTAGGGCCCAATATCTCAAAGCAACTGATAACAAATATTCGCTAAGCACATACACATCTTACTTAGTCAGAGAATCATGTCACCAGCTAAAAAAGGCCATTCAGTGTACCTTTCTTGTAATAACTGGTTCCCTGCTTATGCATGCTAAGCCACCGAATGTGTCGAGCGTTGTTTCTAATTAACAGCTGTATGAAATTGGAGCATAAACATCCTTCCCGGCATCTTGACAATCCTTTCTTTAACTCCTTCAGCTACACCCCACACCTCCACTGAATCATTGTCAAATTCTTTTTGCAAGTAAACCTTTCAGCACCTTGGGCAATTCAAGCTTGCATGACTAAACCAACTACATCCTACCATCTAACTCATCCTGTATTCATTTTTTTGATATAATGTATATATATACTTTTTTTACAATAGTTTAAACTGGATTAATATTATTTTTACACAAAAATATTAACAATAGTAAATGGTGGAAGGAAGGGATTCCATTGACAATAGTTTAAATACTGTTTTCTGTTTTACAATTATATATTAGTGCTATTGGGAGCACATATCTCTATGCTTGGAGAGTCAAGGAAGTTTCTTCTACAAAACTTGTTATCAGGACGTTTGAGTGATGCTCTAAGTTTAGGTTGGGAACAATTCAAATTTTGCTATTTAAAAGCATCTGGCCAAAAGTATGATTTGAGGAGAAAGTTGAACATTCATTCCAGTCTTCCAGGATTTAGAAAATATTTCAACAAAATAAACAGTGACAAATCTTCAATTGGTTCTCACATTTTTAGAAAACGGCATCAAATGGTTTGTTGAATTGTCATGCTATGTTAAGTGCTAAGCACGGTGCTAAGTTAAGACTGATTTTATACAGAATATTCTTAAAGTGGCAGCATTTCAGATGGAAATGAATGGTTCAACTTCCCATCAACTTCATACCGAGTAAGTAAGCGGATTTGAATTCAACATTTCACCTTTTTGATAATCACTTATATCCGGTATCGGAAAACATCAATCTGGTTTGGCTGACAAGTGGTCTAAACTCTGAGGGTAACACAAAAGCCGGTAATGTTTCAGAGCTACGCCATTGAGGGGCAAAAACTGAAATCAACATTCAAGTTCTTCTCAGTACTTGGTATTCAAAATGGAAAACACAAAAAAATTATAATAATTATTTTGTGACTTTGTCTTAGGCCGACTTTCCATATCTCTTCCTATTATTAGTAGAAATAAAAAAATGCTACAATTTCCTATGTATTATTTGCATGATTTGGACAAATACATAAATTATAAACGAATGCCATTAAAAAATAAATTAAGAATGTCTAAAAAACTTGGGTCAGGAGGCAATAATTTAGGTTGTATTTGGGGTTGCATTATTAAGCTAGAAGGGAACTAAGTTCTTTTGGTTCACTTTGCTACTTGCTTTCACTGGAGTCTATGTTCAAACATTCTAGTCATATCCAATCATCCAGCATGAAAGATTTGAATATTTTGTTCCATGTCATACGTTTCCCATTTTGGCAATTTTCAATGTGAAACCTTTTCCTATGACATTCTCCCAGAATGGACCTTTCCCCATTTCAGATTTTCCCCATTTTACACTTTCCAACAAGAAATTTTGAAGAGATAACTTTGTCCATTTTAATACACTAGCATTATGGGTTTTGAATATCAAAACTCCTGGAAATTCCAACATTTCAATTGAACTGCAGTACATTTTTGGTCTCACCTATTTCTAGAACTAACAACAAGACAGATTCCTTGATTGATTTCAACTCTCAAGAAAACTTGAATTCATACTTTCAAAATTAAAGAGCAGCAATTGACAATCTTATTCACGCTTACCAAACTATGTCAAATGGGTAATCTATGCCAACTAATGAGTCATTTTTATTTATAAAATGATGTTTTCAGCAGTTAAACCAACATTAACGTAATCTACCGTTTCTTTGGGTATGGCGGTTGGGAGAGGGCGATTGGTCCAGAAGAAAACTTCTTTATCAATAAGAGTGACCATAAAACTTTCATGGCCAGTCATCCATGCTGCATAGATATACTTTGCCTTACGAAAAAAATTCCTTCTGCAACAACCATTGATACATTGCAGTTCTCATTGCAATGGTTATTTTCTGCAGTAAATCATTCTGCAGTAAATCATTCTGCAGGAAATCATTCTGCAGTCGAAATCATACTGCAGAATGAGATCAGAACTTTTTCATCTGACTCTTCTTGTTGCAAAAAAATGACAAAGACTGGGACCCAATTAAAACTGGCACACTGAGATTACCATTCCCAGAAAAAGAAAAAAAGAAAAAAAGATAAACAGAAGGGTATAGATTAGGGAACTTCAATAAATAATTTAAAACGTTGGACTATGGTAGTTTCTTCATAATATACGTTGACAAACTGAAGACCTACCCTTCCTCCAAACAGTATAAAAAATGCTCCCACATAAATACACTATGTTTAAAAATATAAAAAAATAGCGGAGTTACAGTACATGCTATAGCTCCATGCCTTGTGTTTCATCTTCAGAGAAATCACTCATAGAGCTTTCGCTAGACGACGACTGGGCGTCTTGTTCTCTTAACGCTTCTTCGGTTGCGTATTTCTGCACGTATTCTGTATGGAAGATCAAGACAAGATGGAGATGAGTATAAATGGATGTTTATAATGGTTCAACCATCTTGGGTTTCTTTCATTGCAACAAAACTGAGGCGCTATGGACAAAATAGACAGGTCCCTTTTTTTGAAATGTAAATCAGAATTATCAACCTCAGTATTGAAAAGGGAACCTGACCAAAAACTTTCTTTTAACAAACCTTTTTTTAAACAATCTAGTAAGGTTTGCAGTAACACCATGTGCATGAGTAGGATTTGAAACTTTGCTAGGTGAGGTACAATCTAGTAAGGTTTGCAGTAACACCATGTACATGAGTAGGATTTGAAATTTTGCATGGGGGAATACAATCTAGTCGGATTTGCAGTAACACCATGTACATGAGTAGGATTTGAAACTTTGCATGGTGGAGATACAATCTAGTAAGGATTGCGGTAACACCATGTACATGAGTAGGATTTGAAACTTTGCATGGTGGAGATACAATCTAATAAGGATTGTGGTAACACCATGAGTAGGAATTGAAACTTTGCATGGTGGAGATACAATCTAGTAAGGTTTGCAGTAACACCATGTACATGCGTAGGAATTGAAACTTTGTACGGTGGAGTTACAATCTAGTAAGGTTTGCAGTAATACAAAGTACATGAATCTCTCTTGAGTCGTGGTGGTTCTGAAAAGAACCAGTGGTGTAACAACTCAAAGTTTCAATCAGTATGCTCTGATGGTCTTCAGGAGAAAGCTGTAAGACAACCAGCGCACACTGCTGTAACATCGAATTGTTACACCACGGGTTCTTTTCAGAACCATCACAACTCATTTAAGAGATTTATGTACAAGGTGTTACTGCAAACTTCAATAATAATGAAGGAAATAATAACAAAAGACAACAAAAACGAAACCTACCCCTGATTTTTTTCTTGTATTCTTCTGGTTTATGCAGATACATAGCTGCAGCGTCTCCGTTCAGGGGGTCCCCTGGGTTGGGGTATGCCAATAATTGGGGTAGGAATGACTCAAAAATGTTTGATAAATCTGGAGAGATAAAAATATATAGACACTGAAAATGTTAAAGTGGTGAGGAACGAAGATTTGCCCTAGAATGACAATATTAAAATATTAAATTTCCATAATAACAACTTATAACAATTTTCTTCAGGGAAGAGAAAGCATCATAATAATAACAATAATAACTGGATTTATATAGCGCCAAATTACCAAAGGATGCAAGGCGCTTAAGGGAGACAGAAAGACCAAAGAAATGGGGACAACCAGCTACAAGTTGGAGAACAGGTGAGTCTTGAGACCCTTTTTGAAGGACAAAACAGTCTTGGCGTTTTTAATTGGGACAGGAAGACCGCTCCATAGGCGGGAGGCAGCAGTGGAAAAAGCTCTCTCACCGCCTCGTTTGCGTGACTTGTTCACCATGAGGGAGATAGCATCAAAGCTTCGAAGGGAGTACGGGCAGTCGTGGATTTTGAAAAGTGAAGAGAGATAATCTGGAGCACTGTGGTTTAATGATTTGTAGGTATGGACCAGTGTGCAAAACTCAATACGTTGGGCTATGTTGTAGCTTCTTGACAATCCACTTAACAGTGCGTGCTAACCAGCAACATGCTTAAGTAAGATTTGAAAATAAGCAATGTGCTTAATGCCTTGAGATTAAGAACTATGGACTCTGGTAAGCACAAAAAGGTTTGATGGAAGATGTATATTACCAACCAAATTATCATCCCACCATAATCAGAGTACAATAGTTTGTGTGTTGAGTTACTGAATGGTGTTGGACTGAGGACTGCACTAGTAAACTGATCATGCTTTACATGGGATCTGGGCTCGATTTCGCAAAGAGCTAAGATTGATCTTAAGATGTGTATCAATCTTAATTGCCAAGCAAGTGTGATATCACAATACAAATCACTATGGTTATTTTGACAGCTTATCTTAAGACGAAGATTAGTGTGTTGTGTAATCGAGCCCTGGCGTGCCACCATAATCAGAAGTTGGATGTTGAATTATCATATGGCATTGGATTTTGTTTGAGTGACTAGGAAGGATCCTAGTAAATCACTCAAGGGAGTTCAGGTAAATATAGTTAAATACTACACAATTTATGGTGTATGGATTGGTGACCTACTTCTGCTTAGCAGTATATCTGCCGGGCTAAGCAATAATAATAATAATAATAGTAATAAATAGTTCTTATAGCACATTTTACAATAACGTATCAATGAACTTTACATTAGTGCCCTGGTCATTGGGCCAATAACATTCCTTTAATCTTTCTCAGCTCCCTGGGGAGCATACAGCCCTGAGCTGCCATGGCGCTCCGAAGGCTTTTCAAACACAATATCAACCTCTACCCTTGCAGGTACCCATTTATACCCCCGGGTGAAGAGAAGCAATTATAGTAAAGTATCTTGCTCAAAGATACAAGTGTCATGACCGGGATCCGAACCCACATCCCAAAGACTTAACCATTGGAACCTGAATTCGATGCTCTAAACCACTTGGCCACATGACACCCCGATAAATCATACCCCGATAAATCATACTCAATGCTTAGCTGAGGTTTGTGAAGCCTGGGTTTCAGTCCAACATGTTGTGATTTTCTACGAGCGCTATTTTAGAAACAAGGGGAGAGCAGAACAAAATGACTCACCATATAACGCTGACCATGTTTGATTAATTACATCGAGGCATACCGTCCCTGAGCTGTGTAGAGGAAAAGAACAACATTTCCTGAGATGTAAGGTTTTAATAAAAAAAACGTGTAGTTATTCAAACGAAAGAAATCGGAGCAAGATGATTTGGTCTACATTGTTTAAAGCATACTTCTGTTGATCAGGGTTGTTTTGTAAATTTACTTGGGCGGTGTTTGTTTGTTTGATTGTATTTTTGTTTATTTTAACTTTTAACCATTTGCTCACTCGACCTTGTTACTTTATGATTGTTTGTGTGTGTTTTATGATAATGGCCGAATAAAGAATAAGAATAACGAATAAGAGATGTACGAACTCCAAACTGGGTTGTAATTTACTTGGGTAAATAAAAAGCCCAAGGTTCATTTAATCTGTCTTTTTATCAATGCCAATAAAAACTTTGGACTAAAACAAAACCCAGGGGTGAGAGTCATGGCTGACAACAAATATCTGAAACAAGGGTTCAAGTGTTAGTAGGTACATGTACACATGTATTCTGAAATGATGGAACATTAAACAGTGTTGTAGAATCCAAAGAACTTTTCTGAAAAGTATCAACGTAACACTGTAGAAGTAGATTAAGAGTATGATTTATCTATATGAACAGAAAACAACAGCTATTTATTTCACCGGGCGGTCATAAAGTAGTCTGAATTCAGATAAAAGTCTGGAATTTCCTGAAAAAAGGGGTATTGGTTGCCGAAGGTAAATTAAAAGGCAAATGCTTTCAAAACGAAGTTCAAAACGAATGTATGACAGCTGTTTGTTTGTTTCTGATTAAGTGCATAGGGCAATGGGAAATCAAGGCGTACGATCACTCCTTTCAGGGTTTCCTTAATGCTGATTTATTACAGTACAACTGAACACCAACACAGTCAAATGCTGATAAAAGATTGTCATTGAGTGCAGTCAGAAAGACATAGTTATGTAAACTTAACAGAATAACAAAATGATATTGGGGAAACTGTTGTGTTTGGGAATTTTCTTGAAAGCTTTGAAGGGCTTGGGCTGTTTTAGTTGGGAGGGACGATTCTAAAAAGAAAAGGACAGAAATACAGACCAAGGGTATACTTACGCTTCATCTATGTTTGGATGGTAGATTTTGTTCAGAAAACCTGTATTAAAAAAAAAGAAATTCAAATAAAATATTAAAAACTTACAAACCCACTAAAGTTCTCTTCAATTAAGCTTTCAATGGTGTGTAGTTCGTGTCTACGAATGAATACTTACCTGTGGACCAAGTAAATGTTTTGAGCACCATGCATAGGCACCATGTTATCTTCGTCTTTTGGGCGTTTAAAGAATGGTCATGCCCAAAATCATCGGAGCCCCACTCTGGCCCCTGAACAGCACTGTACACTCAGGAGATTGAACGAGTGTGTCACAGCATGTCTGCCAGGACAGGAGCTTATCCCGAGCCCCCTGTGGCGAGTACCAGGGAGCCTGGAGGGAACATTTGTTGAGCAGCGTTCACGATGGGTAAAACAGGGCCCAGATATTGGTCAGGTTTGCCCTGCCAACATTTCTTTTTGGAGCTAGATCCGGCGCTGGAGGATTTTTTTGATTTACCCTTGCCGGGACAACTCCTTTGTTGTTGGTGGCCCATTGCGCCTAATACACTGGCCGGGACTGAAGACTGGATAGTGTCTCCTTCCTGACCCACGGAACTGCCAGCACTTCGGGCCTCCCCCCCTGTTACTCCACCCATTACGGACAGATTCATTCCTCGCCAATTGTTGGCCATTAGAATAAACTGGCTGAAACTCTACAATATTTTTTTAACATAAATTTTAACGAGAAATCTTATAGGTAGACATTTCTTGTTAGTTTGTGAAATTTGCCATCTTGAATCCAAGCCTGACTGAGAAAACAACTTTGTTACGGTTTGGTCGGAACAGCTGCATCGAAAAATCAACCAATGACCAAAGCTCAAACTCATTTCTGGTCAGGGCACCTAAACACACCTCTTGTGGCGTGTCGTGGCCGAGCGGATAAGAGCACCGGACTCAAGCTCTGGTGTTTCTGTCCAGCAGAGTGTGGGTCCCGGTCGTGACACTTGTGCCCTTAAGCGAGACAATTAACCATTATTGCTGCATCCTTCGGATGGGACGTCAAGCCGTTGGTCCTGTGTGTTGTGTAATGCACGTAAAAGAACCCAGTGGACTTATCGAAAAGAAAAGGGACTCGCCCCGGTGTTCCTGGTTTGATCGGCAGCATATTGCGCCACAACAACTTGGAAAATAACCATTACATGGTGCTATGTAAAGGAATTGATCTCATACTTCAAAAACGTAGCTCCACAATACCTTGCAGGAAAATAATGAATGTTGAAGCGCCTTGAGCGTCACTGAGTGACGGATATGTGCGCTATATAAGAAGCGACTATTATTATTATCAAGCACTCTGCAAATTCTTACTCACCAATTGAAGGCGATTTAAATGGATATTTATCAGGTAGATCAACTCGCACTTTCCATACACCGCCATCATAAGGAGCTGCAGAAAAAGAAGAAAAAAATACAGAGTAATGTGACGAGAAAGACAAATGTCTGATTTAAAACTTGAGATAGTTAGTAAAAGTACGTAGCGTACAAAATCTTGGTGCAGGAGTCAACATGGACAAGCCCTTGGAAAGATTTTCAAACGTTTTCTGGTTTATTAATAATAACAATGTGTTTTTATTATTAATCACTTTTTCAAGCCCAGGCCTCTCAAAGCGCCCTACATTACTCCTTTTCATCGGACACTATGCATTCCTGAAACCATCCTAACTCTTTTGGAGTATGCAGCACCGGTAGACAAACGGGCGCACAGGTTGCTAATAAATCACATTTACAATTTCTACCCTCGCAGGTACCCATTTGCTCCTGGGTGAAGTGAACCAATTGTGGTCTTGCTCAAGTACAAAAGCGCCTCAACCTAGAGCTGAACCCACACCTCGAAGTCTCAGCCATCAGAACTTGAGTTCGGTGCTCCAGAACCCTTGGCCATGACATGCTTTTCTTAAAATTGTAATAGTACATGTACATGTGTGCTAATTCCTCATAATTTTGTGTGCGTGTGTGTTGAAATTTTTTGCAGAATAATTAATAACAGGCTTTTGAACCTTAGTGGCTGGCCTGATACTTCTGGGAGGCAATAGAGGCAATTGCCACAATGTCCCTCCTCATTACCTTGGTGCCTTTAAATCCTCCAGTAGAAACCTAAATATCCCTCACAGAGGTGCACTTTTACCAAGGAAAAAATGCCTTGCCCTTACAAGAACGAAGTACCGGGCTTGTAGTGGTGCATGTAAGTTCACTTTGATTAATCATGGCAATCTTAGAATGGTTTGTCTTGTGGTCTACATTCAAATTTTGTCTTCTTTACTTGTTTTATAGAACGTATGCACATTGAGAAGAGCGCCCTCCGCTAGAGGCCAAAAGAAGGTAGCTCATTGGCTGATCCTGTGCGTCGCGCGTACATGCGTCTTCCATTGTTTGACCCTAAGATGGCGGCTTGAGATTGACGACCTCAATGCATAATGTCCATTGGTTTAATATTCCTTTTCTGATTCCTGGTGTACAGTTGTACTACTTTTCATAAAGTTTTTAATTGTACAATTTAATTCCTCTTACTGTATGCATGTGTGTGTGGGTAGGTATCCACATTCAAACCAAGGACCAACAAAAGGGACAAAAGGTCCACGGTTGCTATCACAAAGGAAAACATTGTGGTCCATGGTTGCTATCACAAAGAGTTGAACAAAGGAGGGTCCATGATTGCCGGTGTTTACACACGTGTATGTGGGTAGGTGTTCACATTCAAACCGTGGACCTATAACAAAAGGGACAATAGGTCCACGGTTGCTATCACAAAGGAAAGCATTGTGGTCAACGGTTGCTAACACAAAGGGTTGAACAAAGGAGAGTCCACGATTGCCGGTATTTACGACCCGTTATGGTGCAGCGTTGTGCCCGCGTCTTCTCCGTCTTCGATGACCCCTCCTTCTCCACCAATGGATCGTGGCCAAGAGTGACCTACCGGACTCTGGTCTGTCGTGGCTTCCGAGCTGAACTCCCGAGTTGACCTGTGACTGTGGGCTGATCTACTGTGGGCTACTCTTCGAGATGCTGGGCCTAACGTCTGCACTATATAAATCTTGTTAGGGGACTGACTGGGCGGGGGCATATTCAGCCTCCTTAAGGTAAATATTACCTAGTTTGCTTTAATTTATCTTTGCCGGCTTACCATTCATTTTGCCTCTGTTTGCTTTAATCCTGCTTTGTTAACTGCTTTGTAATTTATGTGGCTTTACCGCTATTAATGTTGCTTTAACTCATTGTTCTGCTTCTTGATTTATGTATTAAATATCATTCTGAATGTATTTCATTGACTGCTTCTGTGCTTTTGCTTACAAGGTCTTTGTTCTTGTCCCGTTTTATATAAATATCGCTGTCGTGCTTTTCAGTACGTAACACACACGTATGTGTGTGTTGACATTTTTGGCAGAACAATTAATAATAAAAATAACATTTGTGTCATATCCTCCAAACCGAAATTGAAAGGAAAAAATAATCTGACCCCTTTTTTGGTGTGATAATTAGTATTCATTACTGCTCTTGTACGCAGGGAACATGACGTCCACGCAGGTTGCTATGCATAGCGTCTTGCCTGTGGCATGCACTGAACAATTACATCAAGATTCCACTTATCACATGATCCACATGGCTACATTTCCACAGTAGAAGATCAATCACAACTACGTTGAACATTAGTGCAATGACCCCAGTATGAATCTGAAAGACTAGACAGCCGGATAGCAATCTCTGTAAGCTAGATACGTTTACCAGTGCAGCAGAAAAACTGTGCAGTGCAATTGAACCCCATTGGATATTATAAGTGATCCTGTACAACTCCAAACGGTGCTGATAATATGATTTTTGGAGTTAAAGGATCATCTGCATGACACATCTACTTTCTCTACTTCCTACATTCCTACTTGCATGAACCTCTACCTCTGTCATGTCACCTGCATGCCATCACAAATACTGTATTCTGTTTTTAGACACAATAAAAGGGACCCTGACTATATCCCCCCTCCCCACATCACAATTGGGCCAGAGTGATTATGGCTATGTGAATTTTTCTGCATGACGTGTGCATTAAACCGGTCACACATATGCTGGCTGTACTCGCGCCTTAATAGATAAAATGTTGATCATATTGATCATCGCGCCAAATCGACCATGTCAACTTCCAAAGAGGATAGATTTTTAGCTGTTTATGTGCACAGCACACCATCATGACGCACATGTGTCACCATTATGACGTAATTACTATGGGTCTATACAGCCACTTGACACGGCAACGCTTGCAACAAAGAGATCCTTTTTGTTTTTTTCTCTCTCTCTTCATACGTCTGAAGATTTTAATGGTCTGACAGCCTCATCATGAGGTGATGTCTTACGTATGTTGTTAAGAGCCAGATTAAATGGAAAGAGCAGAGCATGACTGCGTCTTGAATCATGTAAAAGGACTTGAAGAGTTGAACGATTCAATCTAAAAGAAAAAGAGGATAGCATTTGCTTTGAAAAAAATATATAATTTTGTACGTGAGGCCAGAGATTATTTTGGGTAAAACAACATGGAGCTTGAGAGCTGGATGGAGCCGAAGAAAGGTTCTGCAAAATGTTCAGAAATATAACTAACTTCTTGTTCGAAATAAGAAGGGACAATTTCCATTTCATGCAAATGTCCCAACTGTAGTTGAGCCAGCCAAATTTATAATGTATACATGAAGGGAGAGATTAAATTTGAGTGTACTCTAGTTGGGACAAGCCCAATTGTTGATTTTCTCTACTTCAGGCAATGATATCAAGTTTTGCCCCTAAGATTTGACTGTAACCAGTTAATAAAAAAAAGCATAGCCATGGGCTAAAAGGAAGCTATGTTGACATAGCTGACATGTAAATTTGTTTTCTCCAGAATGATATTAATTTTTACTATTGCAAAGAAAGCGAGACATTTCCATCCTTCAATATCCCATCACACTATCTCCATTACATCAGAAACTGCAAGTTACAGGACATGGGAACACAACCTCAATTCTTGTTAAAAATACATACTTGATGGAAAATTGCCAACAGAACAAGGAAGCCACATCAAGGTTACATGGAAGTAAATATTCAAACTAAACATCCACCAGACTGTGTAGTTACAGTAAGAATGTTTTAAAATATAAACCCAATAAAAGAGGAGTTAATAGTCGGAGTGCTGAGTCAGACAATGTTTTTAAGGCGAATTCTACAGATAACATTGTTTTATTTTATTTATGTACACATTAAAGCCCATGCAAATGTTCCAATAACAGGATGAATAGAAGACAATGAAGAAATGTTCATTTTCAGATGTGGGAGGGAAAAGAACCAAAAACACACACAATACTAAAATCATAATCAACTAAAAGCGTAGTGCGAAGTTATAGCGGGGGCAGAATGAACAAAACTTGAAATAAACACTTAACTCAAGGAGTTTTGTGAATGGATGAACAAAAGATTGCAGTCTATTTATATATCAGGAGTGTTTTGTTCATGGTACGCAGAACCTATGCCAGAACGGTTTTAAACAAAGCAGTGGAAGAGGGGGGCGGGGGCTGGATAGTACTGAAGACTTAAGAATGTTTGTCCTGAGAGTAACAATTAGTTCTGCTAAATCTCTGCACCACGATTGTTCTCCTTTGCTTACTTCCTTAAAAATATCAGATTTATGTACATTGTATATTTCCACTTGATGGTAAAAGATGCCAAACTGTGTACAAATGACAATCTGTAACATGCTCTTCTTGTTATCGATCTTACTCCCCTCTAATGAGTGAAAGACAGTAGAAGACAGCAGGTGATGCGGATCAAGAAGCAATTATCTGATCCCATCCATCAAAATCACCCCTCGGCCTCAACACTCCCCAAGCCCTATTTAGACTGCACTGGACAGCATGCTTCATTAAGCCTTCCTGGGACATGTCATCCTTAAGGGGATCTGTTCTAATTCTCCCAGGTTCAATTTCTTTATTTACAGCATCCACTAGAGAAGTACTGGGTTTTTCATTCCGGTGGAAGTTACAAAATTTTATCCACAAGTAAAATTTGAAGCTCTGTACCCAAAAAGCTTTATCAAAATGTAAGTGTTATTAATCTAATGTAGCTTCTTGTGGATAACACCACAGCAATCGACAGGGCACATTATAGCCCTCCAAACTATGCTAAAAATAGAAGCTCAGTACCTGGATCTCAGACCATGGTCAAAGTTCACTAACGCACGCACACGTATGTGTCTAAGCTTTATGTTTACATTTGCATGTACTGACTGTACTACTGCGGTCTGGCGCGTCGATGCGGTAATTGCATGAGAGCTAGTATGGGTGGTAGAATGTTTGTCTGACATACAGGCATTTTGAGCAAAAGTGAAGCCATTCATGCAGAGTGCTATTTCATTGCTCTGCTTTACGCAGAGTTCTGGGCTTCCAGTCAGCTCTCCACTTACAGGGTTATAGCGCCAATTTCTGTGCTAGCTGCATTGAGCGAAGAATGCTAATAGTGACACGCAAGCCCAAAAGCAACAATTATTTTCAAAACCTGTGAAACATACAAAGAGGAAGTGTAAGAGTCATAAAATGAGGACCATCATAGAAATTTTGTAACTTCTCAGAACTCAGGTAGACACGTACATATTTTTCTGAGATGAACAAGAGATGTCCAGAGTGTTGACTTTTCAAAAGAGATTCACACATGATTGAATTCCCGAAAGTTTACTCATCAATAGTCGCTTTCTACTCAATCTCTAATCACACATTGGTATGAATACAACATTCATGAAAATGCAAGCATGCAGTCGTAGTTTGTATTTAAACATATTCAATTGGTGTTTTCTAAGCTGTGCATGATGGCATCTGCATACTGTCTTCTTTGGGGGGGGGGGGAAGGGGTTACAAGTGACAAATAAACCACATATAGTCCTAAAGGTAGATCTGCATGTTCAATATGCATAATCCTCATTACCGCCTCCGGGGATGCGCAAACATGAACGGCATCCTCTCAAAAGAAAATTGCGCTTGAATTAATACCTTGGTATCAAAAATGTCAACATGTTAGATGGGTTTGATTTAGCCTTAAGCAACGGAATAATTGCATTACAAGACTATACGGCCATTGATGTCCACTCAACATAATGAAGACTTATACGCAATCCAATAACAATATTGAGCCGTGACGGTGAGCAGGTGAACACAGGGACAGAATAATAACAACTCGATTGTCAACAATTTATGGCCTCAATGGATGAGTGGCAGTAAAGTCCATGACAACAATATCATGATTATAAATGACCGATTATGTGGATTTCGTCCCAAGTTCTCCCCATGCACGAGCTAGCGTATCGGGCGGATACATGCGAATTGCGTGCTGATATGCGCACATTTTTTTAAAATACCATAGTTTCACAAAACACATAAAGAGCCAACCATATAGAATGCTTCAGATTGCATAGTAGGGCTTTGAAAACCAAGAAGAAAAGTTTCAATTCAGCGCGCTTCAGCCAAACATCCCCAAATTTCAAATTTTGGCCCAGAATGCCCCACAGTTTTGAAAAAACCTTGGGAGAACCCTGCGTCCTAAAAACTATTTTTTGAATTTATTCGAAATGACGACTCCTTTGTAAGCAACATCACTTTCTGGGCCCAACGTCTGGCACTGTTTACCACAGATTTTTGCTCTTACCTCACCCACTAATGCTAAAAATACTGTGGACTGTGATGGTAATGAAGAAGTCTAATTGCCTTGGAACTGGGCCTTGCTGTGCTACTTCTACCAAGTCTATTGACCCAATTCACCTGACGTCATCATCACAATCATCTTGGTTGCTCCATTTTGGAAGTCAATGTCCCTGTGTGTTATACAGTGTAGTACGCATGTTCAGCAACGCAGCATTTACACGCTATATAACATAGATTTTATGTGCAATTTTACTCCCAAAAATGGCGAGCGTGGTGGACAGTAGCCTTGTGTGATGTTGGTGCAAGGGGGTCACTATCAACATGTACACAGTTAGTTATGTACACAGTTGTGCCACCACACGCAATCCATGCAGTTGAATGGTTTCAACTGGTTGGTCAACTCGCTGGAGAATGTTCCAAAGAGTAGAAGAGTTAAAAATTAAATCATGTTGAGTCAAACCTTTATTAAATTGCTCCAGTCAGGCAATTCAAATAACCGTTATTAGTGTTGAAGTTTATCATCCAAAGAAAACCACAAATTGACACAATTTCAAAACACCAGTAAGTTAAAAGGACGTGAATTCTTTGAGTATAAAGTAAAATATGTGTAGGTGTAACCAGTCCTTAGACATGCACAGCCAGTTCTATTGAAAACTATACACGGCCGTGAAAGAATGACAATGTTGAAGGGCATGACGTGGTGATATTAAATCATAGTCAGGTATGCCATTCATGAGTCACAAGTAATCTTATCACACAGAAACTGTGGGTGTGATCACGATCCACTTACAATATTTTTGAAGAGACGAGATCAAATTGTGGTGTTAGGGCCTATTTAAAGGGAAAGTACATCATTGTTTGTTTTGTTCAGTTATATTCATTCCTTCCCGTGAAAATTTCATCAAATTCTATGATCAATCTTATTAGTCAATCGATCTTGTTTTGGAGTTTCCAGAGTCATTGTTTTCCTTTGAAAATATCATTGTCACAATGAAAGCCTGACTTGACAAAGGAAAGACAACAAAGGTTCTCATAATAAGCATCGGGATTGGTTGTTCTCTTTTGAAAAAAATATGTGTACCATTCACCGTGAATCGCCAAACCTCAGACATAAGCAACGGTCGATAATCTGCCATGGTATGCTAGAATCTCGGAATGCTCGGCCAAAAACAATGATAAACAATTGCGGCAGCCTGTCCATTCATGCCACATTTGTACAACAAAAGGACAAAATGACTGGAATTGTGAATTTCCATCCAATGACCCCCGGAAAAAGGGAGATTACCAGCATAAATTCCAGTACCTTGTGTACTGTAACTTAATTTCTTTAATCGAACAACTAAAACATCAGGCAATTCCCTTTAAAAGTACAACCTTCGTTTGTTACATGCAGCCTGACTCCTCACTCAAAAAGAAACGAAAATGACAACAGATATGGCTGTTAGAAACAGCTGTTGAACCAAACTGATGTGGTATATATGCAAAAAAGTAGTAATGCAGACTAGATCTTCACGGAGGCAATGCCCTTGGTCATCATTGCCTTAGTGCCCCTTGAAGTCTTACAGCAGAAATTTAAATTTCCCTCAAAGTGGGGCCCTTTTACAATGGAACACAACAAAGTAATGTATATCAGCTGGTAATGGCCCCTCCGATTCCGACCCTAGCAGAGTCAATCTCAAAATCAAAACACAAAAACCAATTAATCAACTATAGGTTTAAATGCACCGGTTGATTGTAAGTTTCCTGATTGTAATAACGTGTGGACCATCAGTTCTTGGTAAAAGAAAGAAAAACAATGTCTAGCCTGGTCTTGTCGAATGCAAAAGTTAAATAAATACTAGGTTTACAAAAACTAAAACACAAAATGCAGATGGTGGTGTTCTTTGGAGAAGGAATTAATACACCAATTCAGCCTCAAAATTATTTGATACTTGCTCCAGATAATTGCTACTCAGCACCAACTTTGTACTGAATGCATTTTAATTAAACAAAATGCTGACGTTTTTATGAGTTACTTAAACCATAAAGCATGCAGTGTTTATTTTTGCACAGATGATACAATTCTGAGAAGCCGGGCCGAGTTGTGCGCTGTCACGTTAGTGTCAAGTACTGACCGTAGCTTGACATCTTTTCAACATGCACACTTGTAGACGTAAAGGTCAACTTCACAGTCTTCCTCTTGTCATTGGGGGAGGTTCTTAATAAGGAGTGACACTGGAGGATTCATGTAAGGTACACTGACCCTCGCAAGATGTCTTCAGAGAGTTGTTAAGAAAATACAGTTTTTAAAGATCAGCACAGTACCCAACATATACAGTGTATATTTTTAAATTATTGGTATGCGTGTTTGTGTAGCAGTCTCCATGCAGGCTCTATTCATGAAGCCCTATAGATTCACACTACCATGTCAATCCCGGGATATAAAAATCCAGGGCTCGGTCTCACAAAATGCTAAGATTTATCTTAAGATATGAGTTGTCAATAGTGATTTTTTATGATGCCATCACATTTTGCGTCAGCAGTTATGATTGATACACATCTTAAGATCAATCTTAGCTCAGTTAGTGAAACTGCAGGAAATTCCTGGGGAATCTTATCCCCGACCCATGTGGCGTGTCGTGGTCGAGCGGTTTACTGCATCGGACTCAAGTTCTGGTTGCTGAGTCATCAGGGTGTGGGTTCGAATCCCAGTCATGACGCTTGTGTCCTTGAGCAAGACACTTAACTATAATTGCTTCTCATCACCCAGGGGTAAATGGGTACCTTTGAGGGCAGAGATGGTTCTTGTGATTGATTTATCTTAGTGCGCTACAAACTTGGCAGCACAGGCTGTATACTCCCAAGGGAGCTGAGATGGTTTAAGGAAGGAAATATATGGCCCATTGACCAGGGGTAAACATTTTTGAAGCGCAATGATCATTCTTTGGAATTGTGCTATAAAAGAGTCAATATTATTATTATTATTATTATTATTATTATTATTATTATTATTATTATTATTATTATGTTCCCTCCACACTTATTGCGATTTTCCTAGGGAATATGAATTTACTCGGTATAATAACCCCGGGGTTATCTCGATTTAAACCCAACTCCCGCTCAGGGGTTTCCCCAGAAACAGCCATTTCCCAGGAGTTTACCAAAGTCAGCAATTCAAGTTTAAAACGTTCAACCAAATTTTCACAGGAAATTTGTCCAAGTGCAAAAGGAGCATTAAAAAGAGAATTTGACTGAGGATTTTAGCCGTTGAGTTAGTGAACTGAGCACTATCCATGTAAATGTAACATAACACCTCATTGCGGAATTGAATGAAACATATGAAATGAGTCGGCCTCAAAATTGAATGAATGATGACTGCATATGAGTGCACTTCAATTCAATTCACTGATTTATTTAGAGTGAAATTTATTTAATCCTCTCCACTACCCTTCCATCACAGAGAATGTTAACCTACTCCAGCTGTGTTATCCACATAATGTTATCACATACATCAATTATGAGATGCATATAATAAAAAAACCGGCACGCTCGGTTTGTATGTGGAATAATTCCAATCCGTTTTATTCAGAGAGTATGTATGTTTGTGAGAAATTACCCTGGACAGGTACGAACCCCCCATACATCTATGATCTCCCCGAACGTATTCCATCTCATAAGCGAAGATATGGAGCAGAGCTATAATGAAAAGCCGTTTGGGCAGCGCAAGAATTAAATTTTCATCATCCTCAGGTACTGGGCCTTCGCTTATTGCCGAGTGTGAACGGCAATTATTTAGATATCAAAGCGTGCTGTATTTGTTTACATAAGAATGCACTATAAGACGTTAGTAATTACACCTCCACAAAAATCAGCTTCTGGGAATTAATGTCTGCAATAAGAAGTGAATAATTTACAGCATAATGAAAGTCATTTTCTACAATGGATTACAAACTGAATGTTATACTTACTTCCTTTAGGCCCGTAAAACTTCACCATTAGCTCGTTCAGTCCTTTGAGTATCGTTACTTCATGTTTACTTTCGATTCTGCAGAAGGAAATCTTAGTCAAGGAATCCAAATAAATTTGTATCATAATAACCACCTTGATAATTCCCTAACAGAAAAAAGCTATCATAAACTATGTCCTGTTTAGGTTATGAGTTTTTTTTTAACCCGAACCATCCCCAATCCTTCAAAATCCAATCTGCGTTTTTGGTTTGATTCTGTTATGGACTGAGGACTGCACTAGTAAGCTGATCATGCTTGATCTGGCCACATCTGGCATACTGCCATAATCAGAGTCCAGTAATTTGGGTGTTAAATTACCATGGTGTTGGTTTTTGCAAGAGTAATGAAGGAACCTAGAAAATCACTCAAGAGAAATGTTAATGTTACACTGCAGTGTACATACTGAAAGTGTCTGTGGAACTACCATTCAAACACCATCGATGTGTAATGCAGATTCAGCAAAGGGAAAATCCAGAACTAGCACCCAAGTTTATCTTTCGCAAAATTTGTACAGTAATTGACAGTGAAACTCGATACTAGATTTAGACCTACAATAAACTAAAACAAACTGGAAAAATGGCCGGCGTTTTTTATGGCAAGTCTCCAATTAACCTTTGCATATTAAAGACTGTTTTCGTTATTTTATGGAAAAGTAGATTCTCTTTTGGGATTAATAATAAATGATACAAAGGAACGTTTCCATTTTGTCCCCTCACCTTTTTCCAATTACATTTAATTAATTTTAATTCTCTATTTCCACTCCAAAGGACAGGTATGAATAGTTGGCGAAGAGAATGTAAAATACAATGACATAATTAATCATTAATGAATTGAGAAAATATGACCCAAGGAGTTCTACGGCTAGCAACAATGCATCGGTGGTTCTGGGAAGAACTAAGGTTGAGATAAAGTAGAATTTAAATATTACGAGCAGTGTGCTCTGCTCGTCTTCAGGAGACAATGCAAAGCTTCACATAATTTTTAACAAAAATAAGATGTACACCAGTGATCATATCAGAGAATTCTGTCCAACTAGCCCTGCTGGCTAGTATATTGCTGAAGTCCCATCGCTACATGTAAACCACTTCATATTACAAGTTCAAATTACAAGTCCCATGTTAATGAGTAATGACAATGTTGAAAGAAAACCTTAAACTATGGACGAGTGAAAAAGCTGGCGGCCTAGTGAAATGACAAGCTGACTGATCCTGCTGGCTAAAAGGGCAAACCCTGTGCACAGGTTGGAGGTAACATGTAATTGCTTCCATGCCCCTCGTCATTGCATAGGTGCCCCTTGGAATGTTCCAGTTGAAACTTTAGTTTCACTCAATCATTGAGGCGCCCTTTAGGCTTTACTAAGAAATGTTTCCTTGCCCTGGGGTGGGGAGGCAAAGATGTGGAGGGGGTTTACAGACAGCAATCAGGGTTCTCCCCATGCACAAGCTAGCGTATTTGGCCAAAATGCACAAATACGTGCGAAGTACAGACCATATAGATTTAAGATCAAATTCACAAAGATCATAAAACAAAAACTATTTCAAGTTTTTCATATTGCACAGTAGAGCTTTTAAAAACAAAAAAGACCATCAAATGAAAACAATTCCGAGGACCGCGTTTCAATTCAGCATGCTTCGGCCGAACTTGTTTAAGTCCAGAGAATGCACCATAGGTTCAAAAGATCCTGGGGGAAAAACCCTGGCAATGCTGAAACAGTACAAACCCCCCTCATTATACATTCTTTGTACTTTACAATGCAAGTTTATCCTTGAGTAATGGCTAGTAGATGAGAGGCTTCATTAGGGTAGCTGGTGTTTGATTCACATTTGTAATTACACCTGCTATATGATCGTGCAGTTTTCATGCAGTTTTCATTATTTTAATCAAAGTCTACACTGAGTGTCTTGACTACAAATCATAATGCAGAGTAGGCTCATTATTATAAGGTATTTGCTTCAGCTCGATGGTGTTTATGGCACTGACATGTTTTTGATCAAAAAACGTCTAAAAATAATTGCTTTCAATATCTGGACAGTGTTCACCCTAAACAGATGTCTGCTGGCCAAATGCCAGTTAAACACCTGAGGACCAGTCAAAATTCTGTCCACATAGAGTCCGGCTGACTAGTTCATTGCTTCCCACTGCTAAATGTATACCACTGCATGATCGTTCATAGCACTACAAATTACAAGTACCATGCAAAAAATGTCAATATTGGAAGTCAACCTTAATAAAATATGGACTAGTAAAAAAGGTGGCAGACCAGCTAATGGAAAATCTAACTGGTCCCACTTGCAAGTCAATGAGAAATTAAGGGCAAATTCTGTTTTAGGTGCAGTGAAATAAACACTGGTGTTGATTTGTTGATATTTACTCCGACAAAGAAAAATGAAAACAAGAAACAATACATTTTTTTGAGACCTCTCAAAATTAAAGTGGCCATGTAGATCGCATCCAACAAACTTTAATGGTTTGTTTCCTTGGTAGCAGTGTTGTTGTCAAGACCACATAGCTCAAGACCCCGAGAATGAAACCTTCCCTCTAAGACTGAGATCAAGACTGAGACCTCAATAGCCAAGACTGATACCAAGACTGAGACCAGCCAATCAAGAACTAGACCCAGACCGAGACCTCAGACAAATCTGTACTGCAAACAATAAAACATCTTCAAAGCCAACTTTCTTTATTTCAATGGATTTTTAATGCTGAAGCACTGCTTTTTCCCTGTATGATGGCTTCACTCAGCCATGGTTGTCACATACACAACTGTAGCCACTATGTGGTACAGCGAAAAACATGCAACAGCGCTGCACCACACTCCAAGAAAAACAAAACAAAACAAAACACTGCACTGCGAGCTTGAAAATTACGCTTGTTCTTTTTGGGTCCTTTTTCTATTTTTAAAAATGTTTTAAGACAATTATGAAATTAAGGTCTCATTATGAGACCCCACTAAGACCTTTGCTTCAAGACTGAGACCAAGTCTTAAAAGTTGAGATCTGGAAACAGCCGAGACCTCAACAAAATGGGTCTCAAGACCTGTCTCGGTAACACTGCAAGTTGGTAGTAATAAATTTATCCTTTTTTGTATGGACACGTTTCACAGTCAGGAATCTCAACAACAGTGAATAATGAAACTGATTATAAGCAGACTCCACTCTATTAGGGCTTATTAGGGACGATAATAGTGCAATTAACATGGCAAGCCGTGACGAACCAAATCTTACTCACAAACCATGATGAAGGATATCCCTGTCATGGAGAATGTGACATATGTTAAGATTAATCCACAGAGGTGATTCACAACTCAAACATTTCTACGCAATGTAGCGCGTTGAATTGAAACTGTGAAGGCTGGGAACACCACCACTACTACCCAAAATGGTTCTTGGGAAAACCAGTAATAATTAAACCCAAATAAAATGCCTGGCCTTACACTTCATTGCTGGACGGTAGTTTGTCCTTACTTAAAGGGCATTTAAAAAGGGTTTTTACTATAACAGCTTAAAGGTCCCAAAGGCAATGGACCAAGGGCTTGGAGGCAATTGCCTCAGTAAAACATATGGGCCCAATTTCACAAAGCTGTTTACCAGGGCCCAATTTCATAAAGCACGTAAACTTGTACAAAAAATTGCTAAGCAAAGAAAACTCTTGCTTAAGAAAAATAGGTTACCAGCCAAAATGCCATACAGTTACCATTGCTGTGACTGGTACCCCACTCATTTCTTGCTCAGCAAAAACATTTGCTGAGCAGAATTTTTCTGCTGTTTGTCCTAGTGCTATCATATTTCTTGAAGCAACTTTTGTCCTCCCAATAAAAGCTCAGAAAAATTGTAACAGGTCTGCAAACTGAGTATCATGAAGTCGTCAACTAAATAACTTGAAACAAAAATTTGCCCAGATTCCTGTGAACTTTTGATTGAAAGAACCTCATCCTAATTCCCATGGCTGACTTATAAATACTAACATCAATTTGAAACCAGAGAGGAAGGCCGTGGGACTGAAATCAAAAGAAAGGTGGTGATTTCATTTGGGATGATGTCTACACTGGAAAAGCCATCATGAGGGTTTGAGTGGAAATTGACGGGTTTTGCTTAGGATAGTCTCGTCCATCATACTTGATAAGATTGAAATTATCCTTTGGCTATGAAAACGTCCACAAAAAAATCATCAAACTTGATCTGCATGAAGGCATGGAGTGGTCTGTTTCCCTACTTGAAGCCTGTGGGAATTTGACAATTTCAATCATAGCAGCTCTCAGCAGAGTGGTCGAATTCGAGAGTTGAACGTGTTCAAATCAGGTTTTTGTCAGCTGTGCAGAATCAGGCCTGCAGAAGAGATACGATAAAGATTCTACAGCGCAAGTATCAGCCAGAATTTGGTAAAATGCATAAGCGAGTTTGAATAATGTCTGGTACACTGCCTTATTGTTCGGTCACAAGTGAATGCTCACTTTGAATTCCTCAGACTATAGCATCCAGTGTTGCTATGTCACATGGTTTGAGGCAAGCTTTTGCACTGCAACCACCAGGGGTGCGTTTTGGCGGTCGTAACCAATACTAATAATAATACGAGACATTTATATAGTGCATAATGCAGGAGCCTCTATGCGCAACACAAAACATAAAACAATGAAATGTTAATTGTTACAAAAATTGAAAATCTGAAGAGAGTCAGCTTAGTGAATATGAAGAGGTAAGTCGTTCCATAACGAAGGTGCAATGAAGTTGAAGGCTCTTTGACCATAGAATTTAGTGGAAAAAGTAGTTTGATCAGAAGGGTTTGGCCAGCAGAACAAAGAAGACAAACAGGAATATTTTTAAGGAGAAAATCAAATATTCAATAACTGTTTCGGTCAATGGCCAGTGATTTAACCATTGTCCAATTCAACCAAAACAGTTATTGGTTACGACCACCAAAACGCACCCCAGATCAGCAAAGACTAGTATGGATCCTTGTTACACTATATGTCATCGTTATGCTCCCAGCATATTGAAATTTGAATGATAATAATAACAGTAACTGGTATGAATCATACCAGACTCATCAAACTCTAATCATGCACGACAGCATTTAATTGGCTATGAAAATGCAATTAGACAGCACGTTTGTATGTAATGAATATGGATTAATTAAACTATTTTGCACTTTAGTGAAAAACAAAATAGCTGATTGCAAATTGTTTACCAACCAATAATAAAAGCAGTAATGACGTTATGTTTTGACCCTAGTAGATGATGTACTAGATGTATTTTGTTGTTTTTGTGGTTTTTTTTTTTTTTTTTTATTTTTTTTTTGGGGGGGGGCTCTTTTTTAGCATTTGGGTGTTCAGTTACCATACATCAGTAGATAACTTGAATTTGAAATACAAGTGCATGTAGTTGTTTAACACATGTTTAATATGAGGATCAGGGTATGGATTAAGTCAGATCAGTATCTGGATTTGAATTAGGATCAATATTAGGATCGGGATCACAATATTGATCAACTTGGGATTACCCTACATCAGTAGATTACATAAGTTTGAAACAGAAATAGTTATGGTTAACAAAAAATGTTTTCATTAACAAGTTAATCAGGGTTAATGAGGATCAGGGTATGGATTAAGTCAGATCAGTATCTGGATTTGGATCAGGACCAGCAATAAGGGTCAAGATTGGGATCACAATTCATTTTTGGATCAGCATGATTTTGTGGGCTCCTCATTTTTTTCTGAAAACTGCAGACGATCAGTTTTAAAATCTAACTGATTATTATAATCCACAAAGGAAACTGACTGAGTAAGTTTTAAATAATTTTGGGTTTGAACAAGGAAAAATTGACTACAGCGGGACTTGAACCTGTGACCTCCGTATTAATGTGCCCTATACCAACTGAGCTATCTAGCCCTAATGCATATCTTTGTTCGAGGGTGCCAGTCAGAAGCCATTCAACCTGTTTACAATACAACCTGGGAAGCTCTAAACAATTTTTCCTTGTTCAACCCATGATTATTATTGTGGTGCTTACTGCAAAGCAACAGCAGAGGGTTCTGTCCTTGCACCAACAGCTACAAATGCTACAAATGCTAGAGACTCAACAGTCCGCTGGGATCTACTGGCTCGGCTCTTTAACACGATCCAGGTGAATATGCTTGAACAAGGTGTGTATTGCACTAGCATGGTCTTATTAAGTGACGTTCATGTGTGCCACGATGAGGAGTTTTTATTGATATTATTCTAGGGCAAGGTCAGTGAGAATCTCACCACAAATGCAGGTGGAGTAAATGTTCACTCTACTGTCAGTTTTCTACATAAATATATATAGCTTATCTTTGTATCACTACAATAATTTAATGGAATACAAATAAACAACCCCCCCCCCCAATTAAGGAAATGCTTCCTTGCTAACCACTTTGAGAAGGAAGTTCTTGAAAAGAAAAGCAACTAAATATGTACATGGTTGCTTGAATGATCTACACTAAACCTTCAGCTATTAACCCTAACTCCCAACCGACCTTTGTTAAAAACTTTCCCCAATCCATCAAATTCCAACATGAATAGTGCTACTGCTAATTCACTGGACCTAACCCATCAAACTCCAACAGTGCAGTTGTAATAACAGTACCTAGTCCAACTGTTGGATATTGGTGGAGTGTGTATCCTTGGTCCTGTTCAAAGTATGAAGAGGGGGGTTTGGCATAACCCAACCCAGCAAAATCCAACAACTGTTACTGCACCATGGTTGAATGGTTGGGTCTGCCATTGTAAGAAACAATGGGATCAACAATGCACCACATACATACAATAACATCACATGCCTTTATCAATTGTTTATTCCTCCTCCTTGCGCTTACAACAAAGGGATCAACAATGCACCACATGTACATCATATGCCTTTGTCAGTTGTTTATTCCTCCTCCTTGCAATTCACCATACCCAATCCAACAAAGTCCAACAGAGAACTGCAAGTCTACAGTACCCATTCCATCGCATTCCATCACTTTATCTATAGTACACAGTACCCAACCCATCATATCCCAACAAAACGAACTGTTGGAGTTTGAGGGGATAAGGACTGTTAGGGTTTTAAAGTGAAAATCTTAGTCTGTGATTATTTTTGTATTTGTTAATACAAAAATAAAAAATATGTTCATTGATAAGGTAACTTGTCAGAACTAATTCATGAACTCATAATTTGATGACATTACTCTCGAACACCTTGTTTTTGTGATGTCACAAAAACTGAATCTCTAGTTTTTGTATTTGTTAATACAAAAATAAAAAATCTGTTCATATGATAATAATATGAAGAAAAGCAACAATAGTCAACAACCTCTTGTGACATTCAGTGGGGCTGGGCATTAGTCATAATGTGTAAACAAACATGAATTGTTAATCACTTAGTTTTGCAGAACTTACACAATATCCTGATATTAAATTAAACATTCCCAACCTCTCAATGAAATTCCATCAAACAACAATAAGTCATTAATTGATAACAAGCTCTGAAACTATGATCCAAATTTTAGGAGGTATAGTATGTCAAAATGATGGCATTTCCACAGTTTGGTATTACCCCTTAAGTTGCTAACACAATTATGGGCTGTTTCTAGGCAACTATTCCATAAGGGAGATATATTTATAACATTATTGATATTGGTTATTAAAGGTCCTTCAAGCAGATTACTGTGGTGAATGGAAAGTGTCACCTCGCTCCACAGACCTCGGTGTTAAAGTGTCATTATGAACTCTGACATAATAAACATCAGATAACCATGACGGACAGCTGGCAGAAATTACCTCGTGGCGTTAGTGTGTGTTATCTTTTTTTTCTTCAAATTAAGCAGGATTAAAATTAGATATCTCTATTACAAATGTATCATTCTGATGAAACAAAGCATGGGTCTTATCTTATCTTATTTTGCTTCAGTTATTATTATTAAGGCAAAACCATAATGATAATTTAGTAATCTGAAAATAAAAGTAGTATTCCAAATCAAAATGGTGGAAACTGAAAAATATTCTTTTTTCTATACACCCCCTTAATAAAAAAATACATAAAGCAAATAAATCACATGTTATCTTATGAATTATTCATAATCACAGGCCAAAACCACCCCGATATTTATCTGCATTGGATGAGTAAAGTAATAAATAGGGTAACATTTGCACAATTACTGTTGTTGATGTTTTTGATATGCAATGGAAAATGTCACGGACCAATTAGCCTTCACTCAATCCAACCACAAGGCAACATACCTCAGCTCATTAAACATGTAGTTTAAAATAGCGATTCAATTGATAAAATAATGCAGAAAGCGTACTATCAAATATGGTTAGCTACAATCTTTTAAATTTTAGTATTATGTTTAACTGTGTTCTGTTTCTGTTTGAGCAATGATAATAATGGTTGGTTCAAATGCTTACATTATGAGTCACCATAGAGTTTAGTTCTGGTTGCTATTAGACCACTATCTTACATAGTGCGATTATGGGTAATAAGTGCAATAATTTTTGAGGTCATTTTTGAGTTAACTTAGTGACTAACAAGATGGCAAATCTGATGTTACTTCTTCAGAAGAGCATGCAGAAGAGCATGCAGAGTTTTGACTCCCATTAATGCAACCATACTGAGGCAGGCAGGTAAATTAGTCTGGTCCCGCCTAAATATAAGGACAAGCAGTATCTTCATTTTTATATATATTCCATTACACATCAAAAGCGCAAGCGCTAATAACAGGATGGTGAATAGGAAACAAGAAGAAATAGTTAGATTTTAGATGTGGGAGGAAAACCCCAATGGGGGAAAACCCACACAATCAGGTAGGGAATGAATACCCAATCCACATGCAAGGCTCCGGTCTGATGTGGGATAAGACCAGGGTCCACAAAGGTTAAAGGCACCTATTTCTGCTGATGAAGGCAGGGAACAAGATGGTGGAAGCAAGATCAAGGCCTGTACATGTAGGGCAACATGTAGCTGAAAAATGGCTGCCGTCTCCACTCCATGCATTTATAGAATTAAAACAGAGAATGGGGAGTTCCTATGCCATCCTGGTAACCGTGTTGTTCCTTATGGCATCTAAAACAGTGCACCCTTGGAAAATATGTCATCAAAATCTAACGGTAGACAGCGCATCAAAATAGCTTGCCTGCAAATATGGCTTGTTTTCTATGCATGATCCGAAGCTTTAGCTAGCCCATATCAAGCGTATATTGAGCTTAAAAAATAAAAAATATGTTCATGCTGTTTATGTCTGTTACAAACTTGCGGTAATTTTCAAATTTAGTTTACCGGCGGCCGCAGCTTTTTTTGTACCGCTTTAACAATCATGAAGTGTGTGGCGCAATGGCAGTGTGAACATGTGTGTGTTCCATGGTGTGATTATGCCATTCCACGCGCCTGTTGTTATAGTATACGCATTTACAGCAATGGTAACTGAACGCGTTTCGGCCCAGCCGAGGGTACGCCATTTTGTGCTCCATAGACGACAGCAATGGTGGTGAGCTCGCCTTCTTTGTTTTAATTCTATGGCATAACATAACTATGTTGAACATTGTAGTAAACTGTGCCAAGCATTTTTACTCACTAGTGTACAAATGGGCAACTATTATTGTAATTTATTAAAAACAGGCTAGAATTTGCACCAAACACCTTCACTTCTTGCATGAAAATGACCATATCCGCAGCAGCATTTGTAAAGTTATCATAATGGCAAGCATCCTTGACAAATTAGGAATCCGTTATATGGGCACTGTGACAGAGTCTAACGTCATGCACAGAGTACCTGGCTTATAGTCGCAGCCTTAGTAAGTGTTACTAAGAATTTACAAGACAATGACATCAAATACATGTTCACAACTGTCCATGAACTACACTCCACAAGCACTCATTAGAGTACATGTGTGTACGTACATGTTCCCAGTGTTTGTTATGCACACACATCTCAAACCTTGGTAAACACGCATTTCGTAGACTTTTGATAAGTGCGCTTAAATATATAATTCGGTTCTGGACTACAGCTGTAGAGGGTCAGTAATACAGTTTGATAAGCAGGTACAAGAACAAACAAAAAGATTTGTGGATGGAACATAATTAGCATAATTAATTAGCATATTCTAATTTAATAACTGAGTCTTTGGATTCAAAACTTCGCTCTGTTGGGGTGTAAAAACACTGACTATCTAATGTCAACATGGCCTAAAGTGGTCTTTGATACCTTTGAGGGCTTCGATGAACAAGGCCACCTGAATCAATGGAGATGTTTGACAAATATTTCTGGGGCAACTATCGATGACTAAAAAGTTACCTAAAAGACAACAACTGTTGGAAAATATTTGTCCGTTATAGGCACTTCAATTGTGCGTGTACATCTTTTACATAAAATGGAAACCAAATGGACTTGAAATTTCACCAGACAACAAAAATTCCTACAAAAATTTGCAGACACCAGTGTTTATGACCGACTTCACTATATGTCTAGAGTAAAGTTCTAAAGTGCCTGAGAATCCTAGCATGACTGCACAACCTTTCCACAGTCATGCTTTGTCCTTTAGATGAGATGTATAGCCGTAGGTCCTATATTTTGTATAAAGCAAGTAAAAGAACCCAATACGCTTATCAATTTAATAGAAGGGGTTTGCCCGGGTATTTCTGCCACTGTGGTTGGTTGCAAATTGTGCCGCAGCATCTAGGTTCAGGTACAAGGTACTTAAATGGGTCTCATAATTCAAACATAGTTAGTCTGCATTATGACATGTACCTGCCTGTTGTTTAAATAATGAGCGCTTCGAGACATCCGTTGGGTGTGATACCGATAAGGCGCTGTAAGAACTGCGAATTATTAAAACGTTACAAGCAAATCACAACAATTGTTTACAATCAATCCAATGTCTTCATATGATCCAGGAAGAAGAGTTTAAGAATCTGATGAACAGTTAATAAAAAATCTTGTGTCTCTGTCCTCACTATTTCATGCGTCCGCCTGCATTATGCGTGATCCGTAATCTGTTTCAATTGCTCCACAAAGCAAGTTCCCTTTTTCGACAACACAATGTGGATATGTAAGGGTATGCTCACTTGCTGGTGTACGTTTTTCGCCTTACGCATAATCCAGTACGTTCATTGCAGAACGGACACAGACTCCTGACCTCATGCTCGTACTTCTGTCTTTGTGTTTAGTTAACTTTAGCAATGGCTAATTTCCATCTTTCTTCAACAAACCATCTATGGTTGTCACATTGTAAAATTAAAATAGCTGTTATTTTGGAAATTATTTATCAACATTTATTCAGAAACTGTGGTAGCTCTATTCTAACGTTACGTTCAGCAAATGAGCGTAAAGATTCTCGCGTTGACTCATTAATTCAATCTATACATCACCTGGCCCCATAATAGTGCCAATACGCTGGACTCCCTCTGCTTCTTGGCCCTACACCCACATAGCATCAGGAGGTGTGACGATTTTGTGCAAGCTCTTTTTAGTGTGATTTTATGAAAAAACTCTGAGCTGACAATCACTCATTTAAACAACGTCGGCGCCATGATGTTTACTGATGTGCATGTGTGATGACGTTCTGTATAACCTCGCTCGTTTAGTGTAGTCTTTTGTCTTTAACAACCCAGCAGCAAGCAACAAGGAGTAAAACGGCAAGCTAAAGCGACACGAACAAAAACAAGATCGGTAATGCCGCTGTTTCAACAAATCGTATCAGCGCTCTTGAAATGCACAACAGTAAACATCATGGCGCCGACGATGTTAAAAAGAGTGATTGTCAGCTCAGAGATTTTTTTATAAAATTACACTAAAACGAGCTTAGTAGGTAAGTGAATGTTGGGGGAAAATTGGGGGACAATTTTGGCAAAAAAAAGAGTTTCTATTTGAGAACTCATCTCACCTCGTGATGCTGGGACTGAGGCCAAGAAGCGGGGAGGGGGTACAACGTATTTGGCACTTTGGGCTATACATCATCACCTCACAAATGGCTTTACCAATGATACTGCAATCTTACGATGAAACCCACATAAAGTATGGTTTAGACTTAGAGCTCTCTCTAGACAAACAAATTGTTAGTGTTTCCAATTACCGTACGTCAGCAGTTTACACTACTCACTGGGTGTTACGATCCCAATGGCAGTACATGCAGTAACAAGCATTACAAAATGTTAAATATATCGCCAACAAACTGGTGTTCTTTCCTTCCTAACATCACATTTTAAAGCACCAGAAACTCAAAGGATACAGCTTTACTACATCGGTGTCCATCCGTCGTTTATTCGGTGGTGGTGACGACATTTTGGAGGTCTTCTAATCGGGTAAATTTCTGTTTAAAAACCAGCTGTTCATGTACAAAACGATTACACCCTTCGATCTTGCGCGAAATATATCACACACAAACCGAAGTTATCCGAACCGAACCAAAACAATAACTATGCAGGACGATACCATTTTCACTAGGTACGTTGTATTTATTACACTATTTTACACCTTGATTTTTATCAATTTCCAGCAAAAATGTATCTCTTTATTTAATTTATGTTATATTACATGTATTTGGTGATCAGTAAAAATAGTTTTTATACTCGAAAGAATAAATGATAATGATGAAAACTATTCGTTGTTTTTGACTGGTATTTTCGTCCTCCCTCGGCGACCATATTCTGAAGTTGTTCACGTGACAGTGACGCAATATATCAAGGTCACCGAAACGCTGTGACCTCATAAATAAAAGGGAAACGGGGTCATCAGCTGGGAGTACGTAAACACCATTACGTAATCATGAGGATATCCATGCAAAAACTAGTTTCTCGTGAAAATAAATTGGTCATGTGTTGGAATGCTTGGAGATAAAGAAATAATCTGGTGGGTTGATAATAAACATGTCTTGTATTTCCTACAGACTAAGTTGAATTTTTTGTTCAGATGAATGGGCAATTTGATTTCGTTTTAAACCCCTCCCCCCTCTTAAAAAAAGTATATATTGATACATAAAATGAGTGTACTTTTTAATCAGAATTTACTAAAGTAAAGCATTGCTAATTAAGAAAGGTTACTTAAACAATTTCTCCAGATATGAATGAGCTACGGAATATAACTTTGACTTCAAGGTGAATAATTTCCTAAATGCAAATAATATCGGAGATTTTGGATATTCTTGTCACCCATTCTCGCCAAAATAAATCGTATCCAGTGAGGTACTAGAAGCAAGCAAACACAACGTCTTGTCAACTTTCATGAAAGAAAAAGACTGAATTTTGTTCTTTTTCTATGAGCAATTTTAAACAAGGAATCCGCCAAAAAACTGTCTTTTAAAAACACAAGGCCTGTCCAAGTCTTCACCCAATTGTTATCATTATTGACTATTCTGTTTTCAATGTATTATAACAACATAATATAACACAGTTTAACAATTAAAACAGAAAACAAACAAAAAACACTCAAGACATTATTCTGTTTGCATGAAGATTTTTATTACAAAATAAAACAACAAATCAGTTTCTTGTACAATAAATCGGGACAATGCCTCGGTAATTGACACAGAGCCTGACAAATCTACTAGATGGCTTAGGGAGGCCATTTGGATCAGACGCAGGGGGAGAACACTCTACAAAGATAACGGGGCTCACAAATTCCAGAACATTTATGACCAACTAGTCCAAACCACGCCTACAACGCCCTCTATGACCACAAAGAAAGGGTACAAAAGGCGGTTGAGCATTGGACATGGTCACCAGTCTGAAGAAGCTCCTAGCTTAGAAGTGAAACATAACTTAAATAATATGTAAGTAACATCTACATTATTTTTGGATCCGAAAAAACAAACCTCTTAATCCATGATTATCAACAATCCAGATGAACTTATTTAATGAGTTTTTTGTACATTTTGTTCCTCGAGATCACAGATCCTTCTTTAATAGGGATCCATGAACACAGCCCATAATCACAAAACCGTTTACAGGTAAATACAAAATTTGTATTAACTTATAGCAGAAAATTTTCATAAGCAAAAGTGTTTTTCATAACGATCTTGACGAATTGATAGGTGTGTGTGTACGCTTTCACAATGGATTTGCACATGGCTCCAATTTCATGGTTCTGCTTACCGCAGAATTCAGCGCTCATGGCCACCATTCTCTGCTTACAGGGTAAGCGCAAAATTTCTGCTTAGTAACATTAAGTACGCACCTGCAGAAGCAAAAATTCCTTATTAACCTATGAAATACACTTACGAGGCAGATATTTCTGCTTCCGTAAACACAAGTTTTTTGCTTACAAGAAAAAACACCAGCAAGTCAGCGTGCCTTTTGCTTTGCTTACAGTTATGAAACAGAAACTGTGCTAAGGGATGCTTCGCAAGCAAAGAATGTTTACTTAATTAAAGGCTGAATTAAATTACCCCCAGGTGTAAACAAACTTTATGAAACCAGTTGAACTCTAACCTTGTAGCTCATCAACCACATTTTTTCAAAGAATGAAAGCTAAACGATGTCACGTCAAAAAGCATTTATATTTTATCAACCTTTCTTCTTTGTGCTCTATTTCAAACTGAAGACTTCAAGCAAATGTGTAATATTTGAATTAAACTTTTGGTTGAACAAAGACAAATTGACTTAAACAGGACTTGAACCTGTGCCTCCTGATTAACATGCCAGCGCTCTACCAACTGAGCTATCCAGCCCTAATGTTGGTGTCTCCCTATTAATAGGGATGCTACGTTAATCCGGAGTTCACAGGTTCAAATCCTGTAGTAGTCAATTTTTCTTTTTTCAACCCGAAAGAAGTTTTGTGATGTACTCATAGAGTCTGCATAAAGTAGGTAAGTATGCAAAGTCTCTAACCAAACATTAAAATGGTATAAAACATCATTTTGTTTCTAATCTCTTTCAGGGCGAAATTTGAAACATGAGGCCATCAGATATAAAAACAAATGTGTCTGTTCATTCCAAAGACGAAATTATGCGCCAGTCAAAAGCTCAAATTCAATGCAGTTTTGATAAAATATCATCAACATTCAGGAATGAACTAAATCTCTCTGTACAAAAAGGTACAGATCATAATTTGAAATGGTTTTCAAACCTTTTTGAATTTTGAAAAAAATTACACCTGAAGGGTATCAAACACAGTGGCATTTTACACCGTGCTAACCTGAGGTTAGAGACTTTTAATATTTTCAGATTTTCATAAGGACTCTATCTATTAGAAAATTAATGGATCACAAAACTGAATTTGACCTTGGAGCCCCTCTAATAGAATAGAAAATTTATTAAAAAGATCAGTGATCTTGCATAATGTCAAAATCATTTACGTCAAAAACCGACACTCAAACGAATACCCTGCAAAAGATGAACATAATTTGAAGCGGTGTGAATCAGCTGCTGTCACAATGAACTTCACTCTGCCTTTGTGTGCGGTATCCAACACAACCTTTACACGACAATTTATTTACAGCTAAACTTTTGTTTGTACAGTTGCTAAGGATGGCTTTAACTATGTACACATAATCATAGCAATAAGCTTTGATAGGTTTCTTAGGCTGTGTGTGAATTGGCTGCTACAACTATGGCTACGGCTAGATTTCCGCGTCATCATGCATTGAAGTATAGGACGTCCTTAGCAACACCCTTAGCAACAGTCGTAGCCGTACCTCTAGCCTCCAATTCGGATACCGCCCGAGTATATACTAGACAAGTTTCTAATAAGCTGGATATTTTGTGTAGGCTAGAGTTTATTATCTAGGAACTATTTAAATCTATATTACTGAAGAAGGAGGCAAAGAAAAACATCCCGCCTCCAAACGAGAGCGCAATTTCATGACGCTGTATAATAGTCCTTGTGCACATGACGTCATCGGCCAGTGCAGTCTTTTTGTTAATCACCAGTGCGTATTTGACAAAAAATACAAAATATTTCATATAAAAATTAAGCTGTGTACATGCATTCATTGGGGGACATAGACCCCCTTATAGTTTTCAGTTTTCAAAAACGATAACAAAGTTCCCGCTCGAATCTGTCAAATATTTATGATAACAACAACATTGTGTACTTTTCTTATGTAGAGGTCATCACCAAAATGACAGTTTTTAAAGCATTTGCATAAGATCTAAACAGAAAAGAGCTTGTATGGCCCTTCCACTCCCCACACCCAGGCGCAAATTTCTTTAGTCCTTTAGTACATAGTTCAACAGTAAGCAATATCGTGAAATTGGGTGAAGAAATTGAGTGAATATCTTGCAGATTCCCCCCCCAACACTGATTAAATTCTTGATGAGTACTAGCTGCAGTCCTCAGCTTGACTTGTAGTCTTCTGTTTTGAAGCATCTGCCGTCTCCTTGCTCTGCCAAACATTAAGAATTCGTCGGACAGCTTTCAACATTTGACTTGGTGGGGTCTAAAGGTAACGGCAAACGGAAAAAGTTGAGGTGGGCTTCAAGTAAAACAGAAACTGAATCAAATAATTTCTTATTAGTTTGATTTGTGAGACCCATTTCTATAGCACCTTATAGGGGTTCAAAAGGTGCTGTGGTGCAATTTGCAGCCAACCACGCCAGAAAAACAGGGGCAAACCCCCTCTTAATGGCAAGTGCACTGGGTTCTTTTACATGCGTACTTACGGTTTAACATCCCATTCAAAGAACAAAGCAAGTATATGGTTCAAATTTCTTGCTCAAGGACACAAGTGCCATGACCGGGACCCGATCCCACACTCCGACAACACCAGAACTTGAGTCTGGTGCACTAGATCGCTTAGCCACAACACCCCACGGTTTAGGGTTGAGGTGACCTTCTGTTTACAAGGAAGAGATATATTCTCTTCAAACCATGGGCATGTTTTGTTTAATCTGCAAACAGGTTCTCTTAAAAGTGGATTTTAAAAGCATTGATTTCCTCAAATTTGATAACACATATTATTACTGGAATGGATTGCACTGTTGTGAAATTACACGTAGATTAATGATGATCGATTATAGATTGATACTTTATTGATTATTAGTAAATTGTACCTATGTATGAAGCGAACAGCTTGCCCGTTATGTGATAATCAACCTGTTGTGCACGATGAAGAATGCTGCGTATGTTTACACTGCGCACCTGAATTAGCTGTGCTGGCATACGCTAATGAAGAAAGGGCGTGCCATATTTAACAATTCATTCGATTGAGAATAACGATATAAAATGACTTTGATATTGTCTGTTGATGAATTGGTCTTCTCCTAGTCGGACATGTAAATAAAGCGGTCTGTATTCTTAAGCTCAAGCTTGAGTGAATTATTTAATATAAAGCCACAACAGTACTTACTGTTAATCTATTTATAGCCGGTGAAAGATCTCCGTAGATATCTGGGGCATTCTTCTTTAATAGAATGAGCAGCAGCTGCTCCCAGCTGAGCTCGGGTAATGGCTTTTCTTCTTTCCCCATTGGCTCGTTTGAAATTTTCTGTATTTTCATTGGCTTGAATGGAGAGGGTTGAATCCAGGGACACCAAGACCGATGTTCCTTGGCAGGATTGAAGGAGGAATTCTCACTCTCCTGTTGATGTAAAAAACATCATCATTAAAGGAACATTACAGAATTGGTTTTTGCTAACTGGCAGTGTAAGCACTTTATATAATCCACCATATACATGAACTGACAAACCTGTAGAAGTTTGAGATCGATCGGCCATCTGGGTCACGAGAAAATAGTGAAAAACCGATTACACATTTGCATGTGTTATACAATGCATGAATAAAACGCTCATGAGCGATAAACTCCAATCGGAAATTAGTTTTATTTATTTCTCATCAAATATTGCATTTCAGACAGAAATATTTCGAGGGATGTTTTCTACTATCATCATCATTAGACCGTGGAAGTTTTATGTAAATCTGTGATCATGAAGAAAATTTTAATTACCAGTTCTGTAACGTTCCTTTAAGTAAATTTTCAGAAATATTTCATATATGCTTTCATCTAGTCCAGTTAAAAAAAAAATTTAAAGAAGAAAAAACATCAGGGAAATATGGGGCGTGTTTTGAACATTTTCAAAATAAAAAGCCTTTTCCAAAAAATGTATTAAAGCATTGGAACTTAGTCAATATAATTTTATCAACATTAGAGAAATGGTATGTTTCAAGATTTTACATTTTTTAAAGAATTCTGTGCACATTTTTTGTTCTAGTGCTTCATCTTGAAACCTAGCCTAACCGATCCAACAACTCGATTACGGTTTGGTCGGCACAGCTGCATCAAGTGACGGCTGAACCGAACATGCGAAAACACTTAGGCAATGAACAAAGCTAGAGCATGTTCCTGGTTAGGGTCTTACACTGGGTACCACAGCGCTTTACAAGAAATGGTACATTAAAAGTATTGTACACTTTTGGTAACGGCTCAAAATCAGTGTCCACATTTTATGTGATTCAACAAAGGCATGAACAAACAAACCTGTGAAAGTTTGAGCTCAATTGGTCATCGAGATCACAAGAAAATAGTGAAAAAAGACCTTATGTGTTTTCTGTTTTTTCAAACTATCGCGCGAGATAAAAACTATTGTTTTACTCATTTCTCAGAAAAGATGGCATTTTAGGCAGAAATATTTTAAACAACCCTTGTTTTTCGATCTTACCAATAGTGTACAAGGCCCAAAATAATGGGAAAGGCAGTTGGTCCTTAGCAATCAACCATTAAATAGGAAAGTTTTCAGATGTTTAAAAGGTGCAAGGCGTGTGGGCAAAACGCACAATCACCTGCAGCAGAGTGCACCTTAGGAACTGCCAGGAGTGTACTGTCTGAATCAGAATGTCACCTTGCCTTTATTCTCTTTGTCGATTCTCCTGTTGTGTCCTGGCTATTTGACTCTGTGACCGATCTGGACTGCTGATTGGCATTTTTCAAAGATGTGTAGTTCCAGAGCCCTGCATGACGTCTGCAATACTTACAGACTAAAACTGGACAACCGGTTTGCTCTGAAAGACTGTAAAAAACAGAGGTGTACAAAAATAAAATAATAATTTAACAAATTAATATATTTATGCATCAATTAGGCGTAAGTGTCCTAAATAAAGATCTTTTCCACATGAGGTTCTAGACACTGAAATAGTTCAACGATGACAACAAGCAGTCTAGTGCATTTTATAATATATTCAAGTTTTTAGTCCAAATAGTGTTATTTACTTTATTTTTTTCAAATGCAAACAGTGCTTTTACAGTTTGTTTTCCTCACATTCATATAAATAAAACGAAAACCGAGGATTGACTGACAAAATAGTCACGCCCCTTTTTGTGTACATGAGAATCGGTATTCATTATTGTTATTGTACTGAGGGAACAAAACATGGATGATATAAAAAAGGTCCGTAGAAATAATTTGTCCAAACGTTAATGGCTGTGGTTGCAGCTGCGGCTTCATCACCACATTAACATGTGTTGAAGCATAGCAACACCCTTAGCAACAGCCGCAGTCGCAGCCACCAACTCAAACACGACCTACCTTCTTCTCCAGCCAAATAGAGCCAGCAAGCACACAGCCTGCCACACAGGTTTTTCCTCTTCATGGATGATGACTGCTGCATCCCTCTCAGAAATAGCTTCTAGGAGTACTGTCATGACATGGTCCACGTCAAACTCCCCCTTCAAAAGAGACAGACTCCAAATGAATACCACAAATATAATTGCAATAAAACTATTAATTCATGTTTCTGTTTGTTCAAGCACCTTGAGTACCTTATTGGTAGATACAATCGCTATAGAGGACAAAATATATTATATTATAATTAGAAATTGGCAATTCTGACCAATCTGTTACAAATTATTAACCCTTACAGACTAGGCAGTTTGGCTAGTGTGTGGCCTAATTCCTCTAATATCCTCTGCTCCTATGTCACTCCACACCAAATTGTTTGGACTTGGATCAGATTGAAATGCCTGACCATGTGATAAGCAAATGTTACATGGGCCTACTGGCAACGGTCCTTCTGAATCCTTCACTTTGTCAATTGGATATAGAAGACATTGGGAATGAATTTTAACTTGAGGAGCCCTTCTGAATGCATGAGTACATTGTAATTCAACACATAAACTTATGGGCTTTGGACACCATTGGAATGCCCGACATGGATTGGAATCAAGCCCACAACTTTCTGCATTCTAGAGCAGATGTCTTAACCACTAAAGGTCACTGAACTTGCCAGTTAAATCCAGTTTTCAGCGACAGAGCTCGATTTCACAACACACTAAGATTCATCTCAAGATGAGCCGGCAATGGTGATTTGTATCTTGTGACACACTTTGCTTAGCAATTAAGACTGATACACAGCTTACTATAAATCCAAGCTCTTGTGAAATCGAACCCTATGTGTTGCAACCTACATAATAAGATGGAAAATATGATTATGTCTTACACAGTCTTGGAGTGGACTGTAGTCAATGTCTGGTACCCTGTCTCCAAGTGAATATATATTGTCTACCATTCTGTAGAATTCTTCGACAGAAGTTTTGGTATCATCAAGTGGAATGTCCTGAAATGACTCTATTGTAAGGAAAAAACAAAAAAGCAAAAAACGGTCATGAATAATTAAGTGATGTCATACTGTACCTTACATCACATATTTCCCCAAGACCATTAAAGGTCAAACATTGACAGGCAGAAAGTGTGCACAGGTCCACTGAAGTCTATTATTCAGATGAAATATACAATTGTTAATAATTTAGTATTAAAACAAAAAGAATGAGGCATGCACATTACAAAGTCTTGTTCATTTTTTCATAACTTGAAAAAGAGGGGAAACTGTCCAAATCTGAACACACTAGTTCACCCTCTTGTTACCAAACTGTTTCGGCATAAACAACTACTGGTGACCACATTGTTTGACCACTCAAGCGTGAACTGAAGCACACATTCTTACACAACAAAAAGTTTTTGTTTAAAGGCCAATATTACAAAGCCTGTTATCACCTTCAAGATATTGTTTTACAGATAAAGTAATAAAACATGTCTTACTTATTGAATTACCTTTCATTGAATCATTGAGATCGGCCAATAAATGTCCAAGTTTTTGGCTTTTGTTTCCTTAGTGTTATTGCAAACTCAACACTTTTTTGTGCACAACCATATGGCACTCGGTACGTGTCTGGCATTTCAAATCTTTACACTCCAATTTGAAGGGATTCCATAAAAAGTGACCTTATTTCACCATCAATGGAAAGATTCAATCTTTCTCTTTCCAACCATCATGAACTTGGGTATGGAGGGTGAACCTGGACAAAACTACAGCTTTATAACAAAATGGCACTTGAGCTCAGACTTGAGCGTTTTTGTGTGTGTAAGCTTGGGTGGAATCCTTGTTAGTTTCTTTTCCTCCGCTTAGTGATATGCTTAAATCCAGCGGGTCCTCTCGCCCGACCTGAGGTCGATAATCGATTGTGGTTCAGGGGGATGACAAACGTCGCCAATGGTAAAGAAGAGGGAGTATGAGTGCAGTCGACAAAAGACGCATACGGTTAGGAATAGGTTAACAAGTCCCATGTTTTCCAAAAGAGTTGATAACATTTTAATACCTGGTGAAGGGTTGTCAGACCATGGACAGATCTTCTTGTGGGATTTCTGCAATGATTGCTTCAATTTACTGCAGGATAGACTATCTGAAATAATCAACATGATCTAAATTTACAAAAACAAAATTAAAATGGAGAAATACACTAGTAGATCTTCATAGAGCTTTTACATACTTCACATGTCAAACTCGGTACAAAATAAAGTCAGAAAAATAGTTTAACCTACAATGTAAAAGCTTTCACGAGTGATATTATGTGGAATACCCACCCCTGCTCTGAAGTAAGGGTACGCGGTAAAACCCTGGGATATTTCTAATCCCAAGGAAAATAACTGCTAATGGGAAATGAAAGCGGGTTTTGCAAACCCAAGTTGATATGGCCGTCAGTGGAAGGTCAGAGAGCAATAAGATAAATAGCTGAGGTCAGGAAATGCACGTTATATAAATTGCACAGTCTGCATTAAAATCTGCTTTTGTACAGATTTGTATTGAAGTATTTTATAGAAAAATACACATACATGTAAGTATCAACTTTCTTCAGTGACATCGATTTTGCATAATTTGTATTTTGTCGATAAGACACCTTCAGTCTCAACATTCAGCTTGGTATCTCCGATTTTTAGATTCAGCAGCCCAAAATTAGGTTAGTTGGCTGGGTTCCCAACTTTTACTTAAAAAAAGCAGCTTACACCCTTTATTAGAGCCCTTTTACAAATCTGGCCTAGTCTAATATAAACAGAAATATTTGTAGTACTTGTTTGAAATGAACTTTGTATTCAAAATATGTTATCTTACATGACTCTGTTTCCCATATGGGTGGTAGACCTCCACACAGTATCTCCTTGCAGCTCACACATTTAAGGATGTCTGGGTCACTGTTTTTCCAGCCGTATCTGGCACAGTGCAAGGGAGATAGGTCTTTGGGTTTGGCAAACCATCCAAAGACTTATGATAGTTAAGGAAAGCTGATAAAGATCAAATTCGGGCCGTTCAGGGTTCACATGTCAACAGTTGTCCCCAGCACTACCTTCAAGCTCTCTGACTGGTACGCATAAGCGGCACAATTTTAATAAAAGAATACCCCTTAACTTGTTTCCAATTAGCTTCCAGATTTGCGGGGTATTCTGCAATTGAGGGCAATCTATAAATGAATCTCTTTATGAAAAAAACCCCCGCACATCAATTTCTAAGGTTCAGTCAAAAATGCACAATATTGTTTATCAGTTCCAAAAGCTTTGGTTTTTTCTCAAAAGGTCAACATTTTTAACCCAAAGTTTGAAACTTAGGTAGACCAGGATGAGGCTTTGACACACCAAGAAGTGACAGTAAGCTCTAAGGCCATGTCTGAATTGGCGGCTGTGGCTGTGGCTTGTTTACATGCCTTGAAGCCCAGAAGGCCCATAGCAACACCCTTAGCAACAGCCACAGGCGCAGCTCTGCCAATAATGGTCACGGCCTTGCCCTAACTTTATATAGTGCAACCAAGTAGGTACCCATATTGTCTGGTACTTTGGTGATTAAAACAAAAAAGGATATTGTGAAGGTTTCAACTCTGTCAAAGAAAGCTTCAGTATCGCCGGGTCTGAAGTGACATCCTTGTGGCGTCTCTGGCTTTTTATATGGGACAACTCCATCTGTGATATCGTTTGAACTTTGATGACTGCTGATGTCAGGAACTGTGGCCTGAGCAGCTTCATTTTCAAGTGTCACTGCGCTGGACATTTAAAAAGTAAGAAACAGACCCAATTCTTAATTTTTTTGTGTGAAAAGTATTTGAGAATTGAGAGTCAAGATAATTTAATCACGAAAGAAATCAACAATTGTCATTACATTTCAATAAATAAACTTATCAGTTACATTTGCACTAATTTACTTGTCTGCTCTCAAGTCTCAGTAGGCCTATACATTGTGGGAAGTAATTCGGAGGAAATTGAAAAATTATTGTTGCTAGTGTTGTATTTTTAGCCCCACTTCTGACACTCCCCGACTCTGTCGTCTGCTGTTGCCCCATATAGATCTTTGGCCACAGAAATGCCATGCCACTAATCAAGAGCAGAGAGTGGATGGGGCTATGTATTGTAGGGGAGAAAAAGTGGCGACTGGATGCGGAATTTTACCAATTTAGCCTATAATAAACCATGGAGGTAGAAATAAACCAACTCACCTATTGTCTTTGTCTTGGTTGACTGGGTCTTTCCGTACCTGAAACAAGGAGAACAGAGCTTTAAAACGTTTTACACCGTTTCCAGCAGCAGCAATCTTTCGCTTCTCCGCCATTTAAAATGTTTTCGCTCGCCCTACAGCTAGTAATGTTTCTCCTCAGCGTTTGGGAGATTGACTATCGTTCCCCAGACTGCTCAAAAGTTAATACAACTCAATAAGAATAGACACATAAAGGGCACAGACTAATTCGAAAAAATAAAATAATGTACCGCGCCCTCAGGAGTTGATTTCCACGTTGGTGGGCGGAGATGGTGTGGGGCATGGAGGGAGGCAGTGCACCAACTGAAGAAAAAAAGCCTCAGAGCCAACACTTTTCATTACAAGTTTTATAAGCAAAAAAGTGAAGCGTAATAGTTTATACCAAGGGTCTAGTTTGGAAGTTTTTGGCGACTTTGAACTTTTTTTAAAGAAAACGTAACCAAATTCAATTGATCAAGTTTTAAATTCTCATTACCCCTTTCCAAAAAAGGTGTTTCCTTTAGTTTCAAAGTTACCGGTAAGATGTGTTAATTATCGGATGTGTGGTATTAACAACGTCTAAATTCTCCTTACCTGAAAAAAACTCTGAGGTCCATTACCAAATATGGTCATTTAGACAAAGCGAAGTCCTGGGGCTTTGTTATGCAAAAACACCCAGGGTTGTCTGCTGACCAATGGGAGAGAGAAGGAGGGCGAGCGGAACTTTTTTACCGAAGAAAAAATGAGGACGACTTCACAAGTCTCAGGGCTTTTCCTCCAAAACCCCAGGTTTTCCTCCAAAACCCCGGATTTTCAGCGGAGTTAGAAGGTAAATTTCCAACACAAAGTGCAATGGTGAGTGGAGAATTTTCTTGTCGAAAGAATTATAGTGTTGAAAGGGGTTTTCATTCGCACAATGTGAAGAAATTTTTGGGTTTTCGGCAGAAAGCGCCAAGTTTTAAAGTTGACTTGTTTGGGGGAAAACCGTATGCTCAGTAGCCGTATTGGAAATTGTGGGGTGAGAATTTTACCAAAGCTTGTTGTCTCAATATTCTGAGAAGTGTTATTTTTTTTAATAGCCGCTGTTGTCAGACTTTTAAATTAGCCTATGAAGAGAAAATATAATAATTAACTTCATGAAAGTGCTTTTGGGGTAGGCCTATATGCCATTCATTTCTATGCACAACATTGAGAAAATTATCATGGAAAATCATATTAAATCTAACAGGCCTACAGGTACATCGGGTTGTTCAGATCTAGAAACTAACAGACTAAGGCTCCCCGTGAGCCTAGTTTTTTAGGAGTAGGAGCCAACCATTTTGGGCCTCCGTAACGCTAATAATACGTTTTCAAAAATGGTCATGATAGATCAACATCTCTGGTGTCTTCAGCCAGCAATCCGATAACTTCAGTTTCCCATCTAAAACTCAACATACTGTATTTTGACAATACATGCGCACCTTTTTTGCAGAATTACATGTAAAAATCTCTTAAAAAGATGAAATTTCCTACTAAATACTCGCTGCTGTTGTGTTGTCAAATCACACGCTCTGATGTCTCAATGTGTTCAACGCTTGAACCCGGATGGGGTCGGACCAACCATTCTGTCAAATGCACTCATATGCATACAAAATGTTTAACAAATGTTGGGAATTACTAAATTTCTACATTATGCACATTTTTATACAGGTGTACCTTCATAGGGCCTGTGTATAAATTGCTCTACACAACAATGTAGAGGATTTAGTAATACCCCATGTATGTGTCAAAAGACAATGAGGGAAATATTTTGCCAGTATAAGACAAGCTGTTTTTCAGGTCACTAAAGCCAAAACATTGGTCCCTCAGACCAAGAGTCTCTATTATGGCTTACTGATATGATTCAGGAATGCAACCTTTTTTTTGTGATGAAACATGGTGGATAAACGTGGATCACCCAGACCATAGAGCAAGAAACAAAAGTTACAAATCACACTAAGACATAAATGTAGGTCACTCACACCATTAGGCATAAATCTGAAGTTACTGGGAATTTTTTGTATTCCCTCAAATGGAATTTCCATTGAGGAAAAAGCTTTGAAATACTTTTCAAGCACAACAGTTCTGGGCCCAATTTCATAGAGCTGCTTAAGCAGAAAATATTGCTTAACAATTTTCTGCTTAGCAGAAATGAGCAGGATATCAGTCACAAATTGTACACTTGACATGGTAGTTTGGCTGGTAACCTTAGTCTGGTAAGCATCATTTTGTTGTGCTTAGCTACTTTTTGTGCTTATGAAATTGGGACCTGGACTTCAATATCCATTTCTTCCCAATGCTTAAATATTATAATCCTAAATGTGTAAGAAAATTAAAAATACACAAAAGTGAACCCCCAGTGGTCCAGGCTTCAGAATAGGAAATATATTATATATGGTTTAACAATACTTGCTCTCGCTACAAAATTATCACCCACCAACATGGTGCTAGTCGTCTTGGATACTACATATGTAATGCCATTCAAAATGAAGTTATCTGCTGGCTGCTGCTTCCTGGTAAAATGGACAAAATTGTTAACTTACTTGTAAAGTTCTCCAATATAGTCCAATGCCAATTACGCTAAGGCTCAATCTTAAAAATTGTTGAGTCCGTAACTGCTTTTCTTTAGCAGGTCTCACTTCAATTGGCTCTCAAATTTCTAGAGCCCCCTGGCATTGATCAACATCATTGTTGATATGTAGGTGAACCTCAGTGTCAAAGTGGTAGTTCAAATAACATAGTGGCCCAAAACCAAAGCCATCTGCATATTCATAAAGATATAACCAAACTCTTGCCATACGGGAGTTTGGTACATACTGAGAATTACCAAAAATAGCACATGAAGTTCTTCATGTTATATATGAGTCAAGCATGAATTGGGTTAAAACAAAAACCATAAATTTCACATTTGGAAAATGTCTTAACGTGATTACAAGGGAAGGTAATAAATAAAAATGTCAACTTACAGTTGAACTTTCTCCTTCCTGCCAAAAGTTCAATGTTATTGGTGAAATCACTCTTGGTTTGGGTGTTGACCCATGCATTATTCTCACTGTAGGTTACAGGTCATATTAGTATTCATACCAGCCAATTAATATGCATTACAAAGTAAACTTTAGGGTTTCTCTGTGTCACTTTCTAAACAGGTAAATTTTCAAACATGGCTAATGTTGAACGATTCTACTGAAGTTGCACAACTTCCAGTAATTGAAATAGCAGAAATAGGAAAAATACAAACTTTACCCAAATCAAGCCTACACAAATTTATAATCATCATTGCAATCACATGAATTGTTATACCACTGCACAAAAAGTTTTTCTTAACAGCCAAATTTTCACATTGAATGCATTTGTTATATTTTTACTGTATTGGAATCTAATTCTTAAGTTCAGTTTTGCTGTTGTCAAATTTCGAGACTAATAATAATGTTTTTATAAAATTCTCAATTATAATAAATAAAAAATAAAATACAAACAAATATATGTTAGATATCATAAATAAATGTGTCAATGCTTATTATACTATTTTAATAAACAGTGTATTTTGTTTATATTTTCAGCATAGTTTGCCATCTCCAACAAAGAGATCTACACGTCAACAAGTAAGATTTTGCATAATGATCAGCCTGTTAAATGAACTGCCCTCACCAGTAAAAGGTAACTTCCTATACAATAGTAAAACACATTTGCCCTTGGGAAAATCAGAAATATTGTGATTAAATAGCCTGAAAAGTCTATTAAAGCCTACAATGTAGGTTAGCATTTGTACTCAATAAAATGTTTTACTTTTTTCCCAAAGGACCAAAAGTCATGCCTGGTATTCTGATCATCTAGTTTGAAAAGCTTACGAAATTAAAGTTGGTTGGCCTGATTTTTGCTAAAAGAAATGTTTTAAAAGATTTTTTTCTCTGATCGAATTGTTTACACATGACACACACAACTGGAGGGGGGGGGGGGTAAACCCTATTATGACTTGTTGACTCTATTGACCCAATTCAACTGACATTGTCATCACAATAATCTTGCTTGAGTCATTTTGGGGGTAAAATGTCCCTGTGTTTTATAGTGTAGCAGGGATTGAGTGGGGGGGAATCCACAAGACAGCAGGGCTTGTAGCCCAAAATGTCTACTGAACAAGAATTAAAATGAGAAGGACAAAACTACACAGTTTAATGTTTGTATTTGAACGAGCACTAAGAGAAGATTTCTCTCATATGTTCTATGGGTGAGTATACTTTGATACTCAACAGAATTAAAATATTTTACACAGTGAGGTATTAAACTGAAAAACACAATTGCTGGACTTGTCCGGTTTTGAGTTTACTGGCCCATTGCAAAAAATCACTGGCCTTGGGGCTGCAGTCCAGGGTTATTTTCAAGCCCTGTGTTGAGTGCATGTTAGGCGAGACAGCATTTACATACCTGGGCCCAATTTCATAGAGCTGCTTAACAGTCGATTCTGTGCTTAGGTACGAGTTTCTCTTTCATAGCGCTGCTAACCGTAAGCACACGAAAAGGCATGCTAACCTTCCGGTGCTTACTGCACGAAAATGAATGACGTAACAATGCAAAACCATTGTGAACGTGCAAGATGGCTGCCGTATTTTCTTGCTTACCTGTGAAATACGCTAAGGCTTAAGCAAATTTTTCTGCTACAGTTAGCACGAAAATTTGCTTACCGTTAAGCAGCGCTATGAAATTGGGCCCTGTTGACTCTTAAAAATGGTGAGCGCGCACAGTCACCACATGTGATGTGTGTTAAAGGGGGGTCAAACAAATAAATAAATTTGTTTTGAAGTTATATCCACTGTGTACACAGTTATCACTATTCTTAAAACTATAAACGCTTGTGACTTGACAGTCACCTACTGAACCCTTTTAAATAAATATAATAAAAACAAAACAAAAGTAGTTTCTTAACAGAACTCCTGTTTCATATGAAGAAATAATTTATAATTTTTAAAGATTTCATACTTTCTCAACCATCTTTGAAAGGTCAAATTTTTAAGTAAACATGACTACAAATATAAGTCCTATTGTTGCACGAAGTAGCACAGAGGTAGATACCAGTAAAAAGTAACAATCGGAGAAAACGGCATTTAAAGTTGAACTTTTTTAAAAACAAGCTTTCCTTCAAAATTTCAGGGTATTTTCAACTAGTTTTCTTACAGTGGAGACTTGGTGCATTGAACTTCATATAAAAATACGGTGCTTTTTAATGCTTTTCGTCCTAAATTAATGAGCAATAAAGTAAGAAAACTGCGTGCTACTTTGTGACGTCGAAAATTAACGAAAATGGACATTTTCCGTTTTCATGAAGTAGCACAGCCATGTATTACTATGCGTGTTTGTGATCTGGATAATCTAGGTCACGTGCGCGCTACACACAAGATTGCAGGCTACTTCGTGAAAAAATTTTCACTTTTGAGGTGTGTGCGCACTGTGTGTTTCAATGGTAAATTGAATCTCAGTGCTACTGTCAGGTTCGGTGCAAAGTTGCAAAGCCTAATTACCGTAATTAAAAAAGTAAAGCTCATGAAGCGTTGAAACTTCATGAAGTTGTAGGCTGAAAAAAAAAGTGGTTTTGTACACTGTGTGCTACTTCGTGGCGTCGGTGACGATATAAAACATCATAATCACAAATATATTATTGAATTGTTTGCATTTAGGGAGAGAGAGGCATGCCATTCTACAAAGAAAACTACCTATCAACTATAAGTAGATGTCTGAGATCTCCAAGCACCTTTCATCAGCCAAATGTCTTCTCGTAAAACATAGATGTCCAAGGCTGATACAAAAGTATGTAACTCTTTTTGGGATTTTTTTAATCATAGTGGGCTATTTTTGCAGAACTATGCAATTAATCACCCACATCACATTTCAGAACATTCTGAGGACTTGGTGCGGGCAGTTCTAACCCAGGTAAGTGGTTACTTTTTCGAGATTGATTTATGCTCGTGTGACAATTTGTTATCATAGTGCAAAGCCAACTAAGCCATCCGATCTCATTTCAAAGTGAAAAACACATACTTTTTGTTGTAATACCTAGAAACATGTCTGTTGCTTTTAATTGGGGGGGGGGGGTGCAGGTTAAAAGGGAAAACCTCTACTTTACTAAAATCATATTAATTTTACTTAACTTTGGGATGAACAAAGAAAAATTGACTAGAGTGGGATTTGAACCGGCAACCTTCGTAATAATGCGCAAGTGCTCTGCCAAATGAGCTTTCTAGCCCGACATTGTTTCCCTTGTGGTTTATTTTACTTGAAAGTAACTTTTTTTTTTTCAAACAATAACTTAACATTTTGTTTCTGTTTGCATCTACAGGTATGCAAGTCTTAAGGAAATCGACAGTCTTAAGGAAATCTACCATCTAAGACCAGACTTCACTACAAGCAGGTAAATTTAAAACCAAGCACTTGTTTTAAACTGAGATCATGTTAGGCAAGGCAGCAGTGGCGTAACCAGAGGGGGCAGGGGGGAGCTCCCCCCGCTCAGAACCCTTGCCTTGTCTTTTGCCCCCCTCAAATGAAATTAAAAAATGCACAACTGATTGATACATTGAATAGCAACCCGGGATGCGGGAGAGAGGCCGATCCTCTACTGAAAGGGGACAAGCACTTAGAGACCTTAACAAAAAATAATTCTTGGGATGTTGAGAATCTAGGATGAACTCAAATATCAAGTAATAAACCAAAAGGGAAACTGACTGGGAGAATTTACCAAGTCAGTTTCCCTTGTGGTTTATTTTACTTGAAAGTAACTTATTTTTTATCATACCATAACTTACCATTTGTTTTTGTTTGCATGCACAGTGCAAGTCTTAAGGAAATCTACCCATCAACGAGTAGGATGTCCCAGACCCAAATATCATCATGCACTCTGGCTGAAGACCAGCCTTCACTACAAGCAGGTAAATTTAAAACCAAGCACTTGTTTTAAACTGAGATCATGTTAGGCAAGGCAGCAGTGGTGTAACCTGTTCCAGCAAAGGCTACTGTGGCTTATCAATGCCACTCCATAACATAACCAGGGGGGGGGCAGAATCCGAGGGAGCCTCCCCCTCCCCCGCTCAGAACCGTTGCCTCGTCTCTTGCCCCCCTCATCAGATTAACAAAATGCACAACTGAACGGTTTGATACATTACACAGCACCCCCCCCCCCTCACATGCAGATGAAAATGTCTGGTTACGCCACTGCAGGGCAGAGATTTGTATACTCTATTATTCAATGCTGTTGCAGCGTCTTTTTACCTTGAACAGCCATTGACATTCAAATTATTTTCCAAACAATTTTCAAGAATTTAACCTCACTTACCTTCAATAGTGTCTGAAGTTTTCCCCGTACATATTCCGTTATTACAGCTTCAATAAGCTGTTATTAATCCACAAACTATGGTCACTGACAGTAACCTAATTAACCCTTTTAAATACATAATTGTATTTCTTAAATACAATTAAACAAACTTTTCTAAGCAGTTTTCAAGTCGTTTACTTGCCTTCAGTAGTTTAACGCACAAAATTTGGTAAACAAAAATAAAAAGGTGGGGGCTTTAGATCCCATTGTGACTTTTGGGTTATAAGTAAGATATACTTTTTAAAAGTTATTCCTCTGAAAACCACAAGCACTTGTCGGATGTGACAGTAGTCTACTTAACCCTTAAAAGTAGTTTTTGAAATAAAACCACAGTGAATTTCTAAACAGAATTCGCCTGTTAAAGATGAATAAATAATTGATCATGATTAGAGATGTGCCAATGTAGAGATACGGGAGAGAGGCTGTTCCTCTACTGAGAGGACGAGCACTTGGAGATCATAACAAATAATAATTCACCGGATGATGAGAATTTAGGATGAACTAAAATATCAAGTAATAAACCACAAGGGAAACTGACTGGGATAATTTACCCAGTCAGTTTCCCTTGTGGTTTATTTTACTCGAAAGTAACTTATTTTTTTCATAAAATAACTTACCATTTTGTTTTTGTTTGCATCTACAGTGCAGGTCTTAAGGAAATATAGCCATCAACAAGTAGGATGTCCCAGACCTAAATATCATCACGCACTCTGGCTGAAGACCAGCCTTCACTACAAGCAGGTAAATTTAAAACCAAGCACTTGTTTTAAACTGAGATCATGTTAGGCAAGGCAGCAGTGGTGTAACCTGTTCCAGCAAAGGCTACTGTGGCTTATTAATGCCACTCCATAACATAACCAGGAGGGGGGGGGAGAATCCGAGGGAGCCTCCCCCGCTCAGAACCCTTACCATGTCTCTTGCCCCCCTCATCAGATTAACAAAATGCACAACTGAACGGTTTGATACATTACACAGCAACCCCCCCCCCCCCAACATGCCCCCCAGATGAAAATGTCTGGTTACGCCACTGCAGGGCAGAGATTTGTATACTCTATTATTCCACCGTATTGCAGTGCTTTTTACCTTGAACAGCCGTCGACATTCAAATTATTTTCCAAACAATTTTCAAGAATTTAACCTCACTACTTTCAATATTGTCTGACACACTTTATTTGAAATAAAAAAAGGTTGGGGTGGGGGGGGGGGAGTTTAACCCAATCATGAATTTTTTCACTCTCCATAAATAAATACAAATGTGTTGAAGTTTTTCCCTTACACATTCCGATATCACAGCGTAAATAAGCCGTTAATAATCCACAAACTATGGTAATTAACAGTAACATAATTATCCCTTTTACATACATAATTGTATTTCTAAAATAAAATTAAACAAACTTTTCTAAGCAGTTTTCAAGTCGTTTGCTTGCCTTCAGTAGTTTAACGCACAAAATTTGGTAAACAAAAATAAAAAGGTAGGGGCTTTAGATCCCATTGTGACTTTTGGGTTATAAGTAAGATATACTTTTTAAAAGTTATTCCAGTGAAAACCGCAAGCACTTGTCGGAATTGACAATAGTCAACTTAACCCTTAAAAGTAATTTTTGAAATAAAACCAAAGTGAATTTCTAAACAGAAATCGCCTGTTAAAGAGGAATAAATAATTATCATGATTAGAGATGTTACCCAATGTAGAGATACGGGAGAGAGGCCGGTCCTCTAATGAAAGGGGACGAGCACTTGGAGACCATAACAAGTAATAATTCACGGGAAGACGAGAATCTAGGATGAACTCAAATATCAAGTAATAAACCACAAGGGAAACTGACTGGGAAAATTTACCGGCCCAGTCAGTTTCCCTTGTGGTTTATTTTTCTTGAAAGTAACTTATTTTTTTCATACCATAACTTACTTATTATTTTGTTTTTGTTTGCATCTTATACAGTGCAAGTCTTAAGGAAATATACCTATCAACAAGTAGAATGTCCCAGACCTAAATATCATCACGCACTACAAGCAGGTAAATTTAAAAACCAAGCACTTTGTTTTAAACTGAGATCATGTTAGGCAGGGTAGCAGTGGTGTAACCTGTTGCAGCAAGGCTACGGTGGCCTATTAATGCCAATCCATAACATAACCACTAGGGGGGTAGGAAGGGAGCTCCCTCGCTCAGAACCCTTGCATCGTCTCTTGCCCCCCTCATCAGAATAACAAAATGCACAACTGAACGGTTTGATACATTACACGCATCCCCCCCAACTTGCCCCCCAAATGAAAATTTGTGGTTACGCCACTGCAGGGCAGAGATTAGTATACTCTTCTTGAACAGCTTGACATTCAAATTATTGTCCAAACAATTTTCAAAGAATTTAACCTCTTTTATTATTCAATTAATTATTCAATTATATTTTATTGTCCAAAAAGGAAATTTGTGGTGCTCGCTAATCAGTGACAATGACATATTTCATGGCAGTAATAACCTTCAATAATTACCTTCAATAAGCTGACATCCAATAATGAATATGAAATAAACAAGGTCGGGGGGGGGGGCGGGGCAACCTAATCATGATTTTTTGGACTACTGTGTTGACCTTTCTTCCATACATACCGTTATCACAGCATTAATGGGCTGTTCTCAATTCACAAACTGTGGTAATTGACAGTAACCCAACTTACCCTTTTAAAGGCATTACACGTTTGGTAATTGTCAAAGACCAGTGATCTCATTTGGTGTATCCCAACATATGCATATAACAAGCCTGTGAAAATTTGGGCTCAATTGGTCATCAAAGTTGCAAGAAAATGATGAAAGAAAAACACCCTTGTTGTACAAATTTGTGTGCTTTCAGATAGGAATAAAAACTTCTTGCAATAAGTTTTTATTATTTTAGTGAGAAATTGCCTCTTTCTCAAAACCTACGTTACTTCAGAGGGAGTTGTTTCTCACAATGTTTTATACTAACAACAGCTCTCTGTTGCTTGTTACCAAGTCAATTTTTATGCTAAAATATATTTTGAGTAATTACTAAACGTGTACGATGTCTTTGTTAAAGCAATTTGATTTCGCAAACAAAACAATCAAAAGTAACTTCTAAACAGAAGTCCTGATTCATATGAAGAACTAAGTTATCATGGTTAAAGATTGTGTACTTCTCAATCATCTTTCAAAGGTAAAGTTCTATAAAGCAAATGTAATCTCAATTGTATTTTTAAATTCTTTGCATTAAGGGAGGGAGGCGTGCCTATCAACTAGAAGTAGATGTCTGCGATCTCCAAGCACCTGTATCATCCAAATGGATTCTCGTAAAACAAAGATGCTCAATGCTGATACAAAAGTATGTAAATCTTGGTTTTATTTTTGTTGTCTAGTGGGCTTCATAAATCTGTCTAGCATTTCATGTTTTAAACTAAAAATAATCATATTCAGGACCAAGCTGTTTCTGGACGGCCTGCATTATCATACACTGTGATGCGCCCATTGTTTGTGTGTGCCTGGTCGAACTGGTCGGCTATAGCTGGCCGGCCCTGTATGTGTGCGTATTCTCCATAAGACATGCGTACCATGCAGGATTTGAACGGGGGTGACAGGGATTTTCAATGTATATAGTCCGATTTTTCAAAAAACAATGGTTTTCTGATGTCATGGTGTGCAAAACCTTGTACTGGTGTGCATATGGCCAGGCTAAAAAAAGTTTGGTTTAAACTGCCCATGGAACTATCTATTTTGGCAACGCACCAAATTTAATATAGTCCCATGAAGGGCTTTTTCCAAATCGGCTTGGGCTCTGACCTCTGTTTGATATTGGAAACATTGTGCAAAATGAACACTGCTCCAAAATTGATGACGGAGCCCACAAGCTGAAGTTTGGTCTAGGCGTAATATAGGTTGCTTCGCAGCGTTGTTTCCAAAGCAATCATTCCCCGCCCGTTTTCCCAAACGAGGCAAGGTGGTTTCATGGCAGACAAGGTTGGTGTAGGCCTATATGTGCAGTCTTCAATGTTGTTTGAAAGGTGTTTTTTTAAAGAGGGTGGGGTGGACAAGTTTCCGTGTCTGTTTTCGGTTTATTGTGAACAAATTTCTAATGACAAGGATCTATGTTTGAATTAAACAAATGTAGTTCGTTTGTTGTGCAATGTCGAATATAATCACTCCGCTGAAATCTGGCTTTTCCATTTCAACCAGCTTCGCCTTGTAAAAAAAAATCGTTGTGTGGGGCTATTTTCTTTTGCAAATTACACTAATAATATCCCGCTCCAAAAAGAGACATTTAGTGGTCAAAAAGTTGCTCAGATTGCATGACAGAGCATCTATAGGACCCGAAAGTATCCTGGGCCCTCACCCTGAATTCTAGCTTTAGTGCATTTCACCCAGCTTCGCATCCTGAAAAAACCCCATTGTGGGGTATTTAATCATGTTGCAAATTACACTAAAAAATATCCCGCCCCAAAAAGGGACATTTACGTGCAAAATAGTGGCTCTGTTGCACGACAAAGCATCTAAGACCTAAAAGCTTCCGAGTTAAGCAGGCCCCGGACCCCACACCATAATGGCTTCGCACTCCGCGCTCGCCAATTGAAAAAACGAGCACCCCCTTGCAAAAATGTGTTCTCGCGGGCCTTCGTGGGAAGTTGCAGGAGAGGAATCACCTTATAAGGTGAGGCGACTTTGTATTTCAAATATCAAGAAATTAATAATCCACAAAGGAAACTGACTGGGTAAATTTACCCAGTAAGGTTCCCTTGTTGTTTATTTACTTGAAAGTGAGTTATTTTTTCATACAATTACTTCCCATTTGTTTTTTTTTGCATCTACAGGTATGCTACTCTACGAAAATCTACCTATCGACATGCAAGTAGATGTCTTAAGACCCAAATATTGTCATGCAGTCTGGCTCAAGACAAGTCTTCACTACAAGCAGGTAATTTAAAACCAAGCACTTGTTTTAGACTAAAGATTATGTTAGACAATGCAGCAGGTGGACAAGGCTTTGAAGTTTTAAGTAGCCCCCCACCCCCAAATTATGTCTGTGCCCCTGTTCTCCTTCCCCAAAAAAACCCAAACTCAAAAAGAAAATGTCTGGTTACGCCACAGCAGGGCAGAGATTTGTATAGCTATTATTCAATGCTTTTTCAGCGTCTTTTACCTTCAGTTGACATACAAATCGTGTTTTCTACAGTTTTTAAGAAAATACCCTCACTTTATCTTCAATAGTTTGACAAACAAAATTGGGAATAAAACGGGGGGGAAGTTTAACGTAATCATGTTTTGTTTTACTCTTAACAGATAAATACAATACTTTTTTCCAGTATATTTACTGTTATCACAGTGTTAATAGGCTATTCTTAAAACCACAAATTGGTTGACAGTAATCCACTAAACCCTTTTAAATAAATAGCCCACTTAACTTGTTTCCAAATGGACCTTATAACTCCATTATTTAGAACAAATTACAATCAATCACGGAGATCAGAACTTGATTAAAAACAGAATTACTTGTTCTGTTTCAGCCATCGTTTAAGATAGCGAATTCAGAGGAGAAATATTATATATGTTTTTCTAATTTCAATTTCCTTCCCTATAAGGAAAGGCTGGCTGGCTATTCTCCAATATCTACCCATTCAAAATGTATGACGGATCTTCCAGTGCTTATTAGATGCTAAATGTCTTCCCATCAACACGTAGATGTTCATGGCTGAAACAAAGTATGTACAATTATGGTTTTGGTTTTTGCAAAATATAGTCTGGTTTTAGAAAATATGCATAAATAGGTATATATCTGTAAGAGATTAGGTCCTTTGCAAAAATTGAAAAGACCGAAAGAATGGCCCTAAAACATGAATAGAACAATTCTAAAAATATCAGCGAAGGAAAAATCATGAAACCTGATGATATTTACCATTTTCTTATTTTTGTTGTTGTTAGAGGTATTTAATAATGGCAATAACAGTGTGAGGAGCCGGTCTTCACTGCGTGGTTATGACCAAGGTTGGTGGCCAGCCACTGATAATGGACGTTGCCTTCCGCTTGATCCATTAACAGTGACCAACCACCAACCCGGTCATTACATTGCAGTGTAGACCAGCTCCTCAAACTGTTATTGCCTAAATCACACACATCACACACTGCGACAGATGTGTGCAAAATAAATGTTCTCATTTGAAAAATTTCAGTTGTTTATCAGGTCTCATTTCTAAGGCAAGAAGTAAAGCATTTTGCACTTGATGTAACTACTTTGTCTGATCTTTATGCTTTGTTTTCTCTGATCTTTACTCACAAAATCTTTAATTAAAAGTACACTGTGCATTGCCAATTTGTTGTAGTGTTAGAAATTCCTTGATCATGTGATTCTGCGAGAAAATATACATATGCATTCAAGAAAGAGTTGTCAATCACAAAGTCGGTGTTTCAAAAAGTTATTTAATGTTTTTAAAAACACATTTTGGAGATTTACAAAACATTACCCCTTTTGAATGTTTGTTTCTAAAAGGACCTCATAACTCCAAGTAAGAATAAATTAATCTCTTTCACAGAAATTAAAACATATTTACAACCCTTCAACTTCAACAATAATTTATATTTCTTTCCTTTTTAGAATGGCTTGCTATTCTCCAATGAGACTGACCCATCCAAAGATGTAGATGTCAGAGATCTGCAAGTGCGTATATAATCTTCGGCTGAATGTCTTCCCATAACACATAGATGTAGATGTTCTAGGCTGAGGCAAAGTCTGTAAATTCTGGTGTCGGTTTTTGAAATCAAATAATAAACCACAAGATGTTTGTTATCGTCGTATAGTGGGCTGTTTTTGCAGCACTATACAATTAACATTGTAAATAACTGCACCATTGCAAGCAAGTGTACATCCGTATTTTGAACTATGAAACTGGAGATCATGGCAACATGCTTCGACTTTGGTGGTGCGAGGTTTCAGATCGTTCGGAATCCATTGGAGGTAAAATCACGGGAAATTCCGAACTTAACTTCGAAAAGGGACTTGGACACATGCATATGGCATGTGGGGTCCTACTCCTGGCCAGGGTCACAGCTGGTGGTTAATCTTAAAGGTGCATCAGGCTCCTCAGCGGCGAGGATGTCCTGGTGTTATCACAAATGGTTGACCAAACAGGATAGTTCCTAGTCTAGGCCGTGGGGCTAGGGACCGCGTTTAAGGAGTAGAGGGCGTGCCCCTCAGACGGGTGCGTGGACCGGGCGCTCCGAAAGGAGTACGAAGGCCTTGACGATCTCCTTAAGCGTGTTGGTGGTTGCGACAATTCGAGTGGCATATGCGGGGATCCGAATCGTTTGGAATCGAATGGTAGTAAAATCACGGGAAATTCCAAACTTAATTGTAAAAAGGGACTTGGACACATGCACATGGCATGTGGGGTCCTACTCCTGGCCAGGGTGACAGCTGGTGGTTGATCTTAAAGGTGCATCAGGCTCCTCAGCGGGTAGGATGGTACTGGTGTGATCACAAACGGTTGTCCAACGGGAGTAGTCCCTAGTCTAGGCCGTGGGGCTAGGGACCGCGTTAGTAGGAGTAGAGGGCGTGCCCCTCAGACGGGTGCGTGGACTGGACGCTCCGAAAGGAGTACGAAGGCCTTGACGATCTCCCAAAGCGTGTCGGGGCTGGTATCCTGGGACCTGCACGTTGGTGGCCCTGCTTACACAGACCTTACCAGGATGATATTGGCAAAATTTAGCAGCGAATGAATCAAACTGCTTGCAATGGTGCACTTATACCTTACAGATTACTTTCAATGAATTTAATATACAATTTTACAAATATACAGGCATGCAACTTTTCAGGTCATCAGTTGAATTCCATAATTTTTTGTTTTTCAGCTGTATACTGCCATTGAAAATTAAAAACTTGGTACAAAGAATATTCTTGGCCTGGCACTTTCCTCATTGTGGCAAAACTTGGTTGCATGCCTGAATATACAATAATTTTTAATTATGTACTTATAGTATACAGGCATGTATCACATTTCAGGTCATCTTCTGATTTCCTGGTGTACTGCCACTGCAAATTGACTAAAAACACTACCAAAGATTGCAGTGCCTGGCACTTTCCTCTTTTATTTTTAAAAACTGCTAGCTGTTGCATGCCTGAATATATAGCATTAGATTTTTAATTTTTAGATTATGCTAATACTCATTTGAGAAATGACCCATTTTTACATAAACATGTACGTGGTAGTTAACACTTCTGTAGTGCTTGTTTTTATTTCCTTGAAAAAAGCAAACATCTTTTCACAAATTATTTCACTAGTAAAAGCAAAAAATTACCTTTTGGGCTTTCAAAGTGAATCAACAATAGAAACAAAAAATACAATTGAACAAATTCATGTCAAATTTAAGGACCTTAAAAAAGCATTATCCCCGCTTAAGCAACAATAACTTCGGAACTATACGATCATCTTATTGCGTCAAGGGTGATTTCTACAAATTGGAATTAGCATAGTCTTGTTTTGTGTGAGAAATTGCTCACTAATAAATTAGTATGGAGTCAGTGTTTCATTTCTTGTGTTGGAGTACAATTACATGGGTCTATTATGGTTACCATTGAAACGTACAAAATATAAGTGTTTTGGAAATAATTTATGACAAATGCCTAAACCGAATTTATGTTGTACTCAGAGGTAGCCATGATATACTTACAGTAATACAAGGTATCTTGCTTGCACTGGCTTTCTTTTAACTGTATTAAGCTGGCAAAAGTGCCATACAAAATGACGCGTTTTTTCATGCTGCTTGCCAGTGTTCAGGCATAATCATATCAGTTAATTAAAGAAAGCTGGTACTAGCCAATTATCAACTGTCTTAATAGGCCTATACCCATCTTGGCTATTTAATTAGAGGGGACCTTTTAAAGTGCAAAATGAAATAAAACCAATGTAAAAAACACTATCCAACAAAAATAGTTTTCCTAAACTTATAGGTAAATTTTGTCAAAAGGGCGCTATATGACCCTTAAAAATGGAGACTGGGGTTGGTCTTGTTTCAAGTCGTCTTTCTCTGAAAAAATTATGAACATTTTGGACAAAGGGGGCGCTGTTGCCCTTAAAAATGAAGATTGGTTAGTCTTGTTTCAAGTCGTCTTTCTCTAAAAAAATTATGAACATTTTGGTCAAAGGGGGCGCTGTTGCCCTTAAAAATGAAGACTGGTTAGTCTTTCTTCAAGAAACATATGTAAACTTTGGATAAAGGGGCTGCCGTTTCCCTTAAAAATGGGGCACGGTTAAATACATGTGTAAATTTTGGTCAAGAGGGGACGCTGTTACCCTTAAAAGTGGTTTGCCTTGTTATTAGTCACTATTCTCTAATTACATATGTGAATGTTGGTCTAAGAGGGCGCCATTACCCTTAAAAATGTAGATCTTAGTTAATCTTGTTAAAAGTCATTTCCCCAATCAGTAAGTTTTCACCATTTGGGGGGGGGGGGGAAACTGTGTTCCAAAAAATTGATATAACGTCTTAAGTCTTTAAAGGCACTGGACACCTTTGGTAATTGTCAATTCACTTGGTGTATCTACAACAAACCTGTGAAAATTTGAACTCAATTGGTCATCGAAGTTGCGAGATAATAATGGAAGAAAAAACACCCTTGTCACACGAAGTTGTGTGCTTTCAGATGTGAATGAATTCAAATATTTTACTGAGAAATTACTTTTTTCTCAAAAACACAGTTTCTCACAATGTTTTATACTATCAACAGCTCTCCATTGATCATAGTAAGTTTTTATGCTAACAATTATTTTGAGTAATTACCAATAGTGTCCAGTGCCTTTAATTTTGGCCACTACCGCTGTATCCCCCAAATTTAAAAGTCCCTCTTGTTGTCATTGGTGAAATTGTACCGTATGCCTGAATCACAATTTGCTGGCTTCAATTCCCCCCATACAGCGAACTGTATAAACTTCTTCTGCTAGTGCCTTTTTTTTTTAATCATCCTCTAGCACATGTTAATTTCCCATAATGGGGGGGCGGGGAACAGAATTTCCTTGACACCAGCAAAATATACACTACCTTGTACTAATGTAAAGTTTATCATGGCTACCTCTGACTACAGCATAAGTTCGGTTTAAAAACACTCTTTGTCATTAATTTTATTTTTCCAAAAAACTTCTTCTGTATGTTTCAATGGTAACCATAATAGACCCATAGGTGACTCAAACACAAGAATGAAACACTGACTCCGTATAAATTTATTAGTGAGCAATTTCTCACACAAAACAAAAACAAGACTATGCTAATTCTAATTTGTAGAAATCACCCTTGACGCAATCAGATGATCGTATAGTTCCGAAGTTATTGTTGCTTAAGCGGGGATAATGCTTTTTTTTAAGGTCCTTAAATTTGACATGAATTTGTTCAATTGTATTTTTTGTTTCTATTGTTGATTCACTTTGAAAGCCCAAAAGGTAATTTTTTGCTTTTACTAGTGAAATAATTTGTGAAAAGATGTTTGCTTTTTTCAAGGAAATAAAAACAAGCACTACAGAAGTGTTAACTACCACGTACATGTTTATGTAAAAATGGGTCATTTATGAGTATTAGCATAATCTAAAAATTAAAAATCTAATGCTATATATTCAGGCATGCAACAGCTAGCAGTTTTTAAAAATAAAAGAGGAAAGTGCCAGGCACTGCAATCTTTGGTAGTGTTTTTAGTCAATTTGCAGTGGCAGTACACCAGGAAATCAGAAGATGACCTGAAATGTGATACATGCCTGTATACTATAAGTACATAATTAAAAATTATTGTATATTCAGGCATGCAACCAAGTTTTGCCACAATGAGGAAAGTGCCAGGCCAAGAATATTCTTTGTACCAAGTTTTTAATTTTCAATGGCAGTATACAGCTGAAAAACCAAAATTATGGAATTCAACTGATGACCTAAAAAGTTGCATGCCTGTATATTAGTAAAATTGTATATTAAATTCATTGAAAGTAATCTGTAAGGTATAAGTGCACCATTGCAAGCAGTTTGATTCATTCGCTGCTAAATTTTGCCAATATCATCCTGGTAAGGTCTGTGTAAGCAGGGCCACCAACGTGCAGGTCCCAGGATACCAGCCCCGACACGCTTTGGGAGATCGTCAAGGCCTTCGTACTCCTTTCGGAGCGTCCAGTCCACGCACCCGTCTGAGGGGCACGCCCTCTACTCCTACTAACGCGGTCCCTAGCCCCACGGCCTAGACTAGGGACTACTCCCGTTGGACAACCGTTTGTGATCACACCAGTACCATCCTACCCGCTGAGGAGCCTGATGCACCTTTAAGATCAACCACCAGCTGTCACCCTGGCCAGGAGTAGGACCCCACATGCCATGTGCATGTGTCCAAGTCCCTTTTTACAATTAAGTTTGGAATTTCCCGTGATTTTACTACCATTCGATTCCAAACGATTCGGATCCCCGCATATGCCACTCGAATTGTCGCAACCACCAACACGCTTAAGGAGATCGTCAAGGCCTTCGTACTCCTTTCGGAGCGCCCGGTCCACGCACCCGTCTGAGGGGCACGCCCTCTACTCCTTAAGCGCGGTCCCTAGCCCCACGGCCTAGACTAGGAACTATCCTGTTTGGTCAACCATTTGTGATAACACCAGGACATCCTCGCCGCTGAGGAGCCTGATGCACCTTTAAGATTAACCACCAGCTGTGACCCTGGCCAGGAGTAGGACCCCACATGCCATATGCATGTGTCCAAGTCCCTTTTCGAAGTTAAGTTCGGAATTTCCCGTGATTTTACCTCCAATGGATTCCGAACGATCTGAAACCTCGCACCACCAACGTCGAAGCATGTTGCCATGATCTCCAGTTTCATAGTTCAAAATACGGATGTACACTTGCTTGCAATGGTGCAGTTATTTACAATATTAATTGTATAGTGCTGCAAAAACAGCCCACTATACGACGATAACAAACATCTTGTGGTTTATTATTTGATTACAAAAACCGACACCAGAATTTACAGACTTTGCCTCAGCCTAGAACATCTACATCTATGTGTTATGGGAAGACATTCAGCCGAAGATTATATACGCACTCGCAGATCTCTGGTATCTACATCTTTGGATGGGTCAGTCTCATTGGAGAATAGCAAGCCATTCTAAAAAGGAAAGAAATATAAATTATTGTTGAAGTTGAAGGGTTGTAAATATGTTTTAATTTCTGTGACGAGATTAATTTATTCTTACTTGGAGTTATGAGGTCCTTTTGGAAACAAACATTCAAAAGGGGTAATGTTTTGTAAATCTCCAAAATGTGATTTTAAAAACATTTAATAACTTTTTGAAACACCAACTTTGTGATTGACAACTCTTTCTTAAATGCATAATATGTATATTTTCTTGCAGAATCACATGATCAAGGAGTTTCTAACTCTACAACAAATTGGCAAAGCACATGCAGTGTAATTTTTATTAAAGATGAGGTGTAAAGATCAAACAAAATAAATAAATAATAATAATAATAATAATATGCGCAAAAACATATCCACCCAAAGGGTGCTCAAAACCCATAAGAAGAAAAAGTAATTAAATATGACATGTTAATAGGTGTGACTTTTGATATTTAATAAAGTACAACTAAAACTTACACATAATTCAATACAAATCTGTATAACAAATAGCTATAATGTAGGTACTACAATTTATTTAGCCTGCATTTCTTGAACTCGGCCGTTTATCTTTTGCACTTTTCACTGTCCGTCAGTAAACTGGGGTAAGCAAAACCCACGTTTCGTTTCTCACTAGATTTAGTTCCCCGGGGTATAAAAATACCTCAGGGTTTTACCACTTACCTCTACTCCAGGAGCAGGGGTGGTTATTCCAGCCCACTGTACTGAGGACAAAGGGGGAAAAGAGCGAACATTGAACTTTACTTACTTTTTAGTTTCAGTCTTTTGACATCAACTTTAAGTGATGGGTAGATGTCAGGCCGACGATGTGCATCTGTATGCCTTAGATGTCTATTTAGTTGACGGGTAGATATCATTGCAGAAAGGCATTCCCTTCTGTTTACAGAAATAAATGTAATGTTTATATACACAGTGCTCATCATACATTTGTGTAGGGTAAACCAAAATAAAATAATTTAACCCCAAATATCATAACTAATAAATAGCTGAGCTTTGTAGCTCTAATGTTGGCGGTCTCCCTATTTTGTCAATATTTTTGTTCGGGGTGCCAGTCCGAAGCCATTCGACCTGCTCTTTCCCAGGTTTAGGGATGAAAAATTTCAGACTTGTTCACGTTTATTTAATTAGTTTTAGGTTAAACAAAGACAAATTTACTAGAGCAGGATTTGAACCCCCAACCTCCGGATTAACGTGCCAGCGCTTTACCAAATCATGAGCTTTCCAGCCCCATTTTGGCGGGCTCCCTGTTTTGTCAATATCTTTGTTTGGGTGACAGTCAGAAGCCATTCAACCTGTAACTGCTGTATAACCAGGGATCACACTCAAATTAACGTTACAACCTGCAGGGGTAGGAGTCATTGCTGCTTACAAAAAAGTCTGGAAGGATCCAAATTTTAGGAGGTATGTTAAAATGAGAGCATTTCCACCTTTTGGGAAACCCTTGGGGTTTAGATTTTACAGAGCTTTAGGAACAGTGTCCTCAGCACTAGAGAAGTAGATGTCAAAGAAGATTTCTTTACATTTCAAAAGAAAATTGCTGATTTTCTTCAGCCGACGCTCTATGAACTGAGCTATCTAGCCCTATTTTGTCAATACCTTTGTTGGGGGTGCAAGTCAGAAGCCATACAATCTAAGTTAACTGCCGAGTAACCAGGGATCACACCCAAGTTTACGATACAACCTGGGAAGTGACAGCCAAGGAATCATCTTTTAAAAGGAGATGCCACTTCAAATATTAAGTAATTAACCACAAGGGAAACTTACTGGGTACATTTTTAACAATTTGATGTTGAACAAAGAAAGATTTACTAGAGCGTGATTGGAACCAACGACTTCCGGATTAACGTGACAGCGATCTACCACCTGAGCTATCTAGCCCTTTGTCGGTGGTCTTCCTATTTTGTCAATATCTTTGTTCGGGGGTGCCGACGTTTAATTTTTTATGAAGCCAGGGATCACACCCAAGTTTTTATGAGACAACCTGGGAAGCAGCAGCTAAATGATCACCTTAAGGGGATGCATCTTTTTTATTTCAAATGTCAAGTAATTAACACAAAGGGGAACTGCTTGGCAACACAGCAGTGACAGGGTGTAATTAACCCCATGCAAATATCACAACTACTGAATCTTTAATGCTGGGTTGAACAAAGAAAAATTGACTTGAGTGGGATTTGAACCTGCGACCTCCAGACCAACGTGCCAGCACTCTACCAACTGAGCTATCAAGCAGTAATGTTGGCGGTGCCCCCAATTTGTCAATAATCTTGTTTGAATTGCAGAGTGTTATTTCATGGAAGTATGTATGTACAGTGCTGCAAAAACAGCCCACTGTACAAAAAAAAAAAGAAAAAAAAAAAGGTGCTTACTTTTTCTATCTGCCTTGGACATCTGTAAGTGACGGCTATTAACTGTACCAAACCTTTTATGTGTGCATCTTTTTTCAATCCAACTTGGGGGGAGGGGGGGGGACGACAAAAGGGGGCTCAAGATCTCTTGTTGAAAACAACTGCTTGGTTATAAATTTACCTGCTTGTCGGTTTTACCATGGTCATGATAGCCCTTTTCTCTGAATGCCATGTTTGCCCAAGAGTTTCTGTCACGTGATAGAATATCCATTTGCAATAATTATTTGTTAGAACGAATTTTTTTTTTTTTTTTTTTTGGGGGGGGGGGTAGGCAAGACAGAGGAAAATAATTGATTTATTTTAGTATTTTCATTGTATTAATATTTACTTTTTTTTCTTGGGGGGGGGGGCTGGGGGGGACAAGAGGTGGCTCATCAAAAATCCATTACAAAAAGAGATTGAATGTCTTATTATTGATAAGATGTTCCTGTTGAATCCAGAGTTCGTTGAAGAGAGGGTAAAAGGCTTAAAGTCAGTAATGTAAAGATCTGTTTAAAAAAAAACAAAAAACAACTGCTTGGGTATAAATTTACCTGATTGTAGTGAAGGCAGGTTTTTAGCTAGACTGTCTGATGATATTTGAATCTTGGACACTGGCACACCTGTAGACAAACAAGAACAAAACCACATCCCATTATTTTTAGATACTACACTGAGAACATGATAAAGTTTTTAAATTTGAAACTTGACCACGGCAAACAGACACGCTTTATTTTCCTGTATATGAGCATGCATGTGTTAACAATCTTATACCAAAGTTTTGAACTGTTACCAATGTCGATTCTACCATGGTCTTGAGCCCTTTTCTCTGAATGCCATGTTTGCCCAAGAGTTTCTGTCATGTGATGGAATATCCACTTGCATTATTTGTTTTAAGGCAGTGGCATAACCAGCCATTTTCATTTGGGGGGGGGGATAGGCAAGGAAAAATAATAATAATTATAACTATTATTTTTTTTTTTTTTGGGGGGAGGCTATTTACTGTTTTTAAACCAATCATGTGTTCATCTTTTTTTTCAATCCAACTTGGGGGACATGAGGGGGCTCAAGGGCTCCCCACTCCCACCCAGTTATGTCACTGCTTCAAGGTAAAACGGTAATCAAGTAACATATTTACAATCGAGTTAAAAAAGAGACTTTGAATAAGTGAAGAAAAGAAAGTCCGCCCTCATCCAACAATTCATTTTAAAACTAGAAAGGCAGAAGCTGCTATGGCAAGCTGCTGAACGCCCGATAGAGAAACAATGAATAATAGAAAAACAATCATTTGATCAACTGATGCTCAGAGAGGTGGGGACAATTAACAAGTACATGTATGTAGTTAACCATTGCCTACTTGGTTTGAAATGTGGGAAAGAGGAAAAAACTTTAACAAAAAGTATTAATGCGGATGGCCAAACAGAAGCTGTTTGATATCCAGAGGGTAATACTGTACCCTGAAAAATTTAACATTTTTAAACAATTGTCATTAGCACACTGTGGATCCAACCACATTTTGGCTGTAAGACAAATGAAATGCATGTTGAGAGTAAAAACAATTATTTTACACAACAAACTATCTTACACCATGAGGCAAAAACTTTAACAAAAAGTCTTAATGCGAATGGCTGGACAGAAGCTGTTTAATTTCCAGATGGTGAGAATGTACACTGAAAATTTTAACATATTTAAACAATAGAAAAACTTGACCACAATTTCCATTTTCACTTAGTGAATCTTTTCACACAAAAACAATTACATAACACGACAAACTATCTAAAGCAAAAACTTTATCAAAATGTCTCAATGCGGACGGACGGACAAAATCTGTATTACATAGGCTTGCATTCTGCCAAAGCAGCTCACCAAAAACTAGTACTAGAAAGTGTTTAGGTTGGATGCAGCTTTGCCCCCAAAAAATAAACGCCCATTTTTGATACAGAATTATTAATTTTTCTAAAGGTTAGTTCATCCAGCAAGACCCATTTAGGCCTATATAGTCAGATATTCATTTAATTGCCAATAAGTGCCAGTCAGAAGCCATACAATGTTTACCCCCGTGTAGCCAGGGATCACACCCAAGTTTTTACGAGACAAAATGCAGGTAAATGATTGGTCGGATTGAAATGTATATTTTCACAGATTTGACATAACTTACATGGTAAAAAGATGGTCATGGTGGAAAACTTCCCTTGAAATAGTTTTACCATACTTGAAATGCCATAGTTTTTAAGAAATGAGTAAAACAATAGTCTTTATCCTGCAGGATAAAATCCGATGTTTGAAAAAAAGTTAAAACATATAATGGGGTTTTTCACTGTTTTCTCACGACTCTGAAGATCGATTTAGCTAAAACTTTCACAGGTTTGTTGTTTATGTATATGTTGGGTCACATCAAGTGTGGATACAGGTCTTTGGCAATTACCAATGTTGAACACACCCTTTAAGAGGATGCAACTTTTTTATTTCAAATGTCAAGTAATTAACCACAAGGGGAACTGACTGGCAACACAGCAGTGACAGGGTGTAATTAACCCCATGCAAATATCACAACTACTGAATCTTTAATGCTGGGTTGAACAAAGAAAAATTGACTTGAGCGGAATTTGGAGCCGGATTTGAACCTTCGACCTCCAGATCAACGTGCCAGCACTCTACCAACTGAGCTATCAAGCCCTAATGTTGGCAGTCCCCCTAATTTGTCAATAATTTTGTTTGAATTGGAGAGTGTTATTTCATGGAAGTATGATGTTTGTACAGTGCTGCAAAAACAGCCCACTGTAACAAAGACGATAAAGAAAAAAAAGAGTGCTTACTTTTTCTATCTGCCTTGGACATCTGTAAGTGACAGGTAGACACTGGGCTGATGGTGTACATCTGTATGCCTCAGATGTCTACTTAGATGATGGGTAGACATCATTGGAGAATGGCTTGCCTTTCTTTTGTCAGACAATCAATAAAAAATAATAGAATTTACATGTAAATAACAAGGATTTTTCAGCTTAATTCGACAGGTTGTAATTTAAGAGAAGGCACTCATACTTAGCTAAATGTTATTACGACAAGGGAATGGATGTTTAGGTTTAACTATTAGTTTTCAGTTAGTCCTTTTACTGAACGTTATTATTCATGACTACCAACAAAACTTATCAAACTAAGGCAAATTATGGAAAGGTGACCTCAAACTCAAAAAGTAAATCATGTGTAAGAGTATATAGGATTTGAGGCATTGCATGGTGAGGTATCAATATATTTGGTTTGCGGTAACACCATGTGTGTATCTACTTGCCAGGTAGAGTTTGTTCTTAGAGAACTGTCTTGCTTAAAATTCTACTACCGCGGAGTAGATTGTTCGGGTGTTCGGGAGACGATGACTAGAGCAAGCTAGTCGAAACGTTGAGACCAATCCAAGAACTGACTCCGCGGCAGTACAGTTAATTTCGTTCCTATAAGCTAAAGTAGTAGTCCCAGCCTATTTCTATACCATCCGCCCAGGTAATAGTTAATAATAGTCAATAAGCAGGACAGTTCTTTTCAGAACTGAGAAGTCTCCCGAAGTGTGCTGCTCCCGAACACCCCTGTGTAAGAGGTTTAAAATACCTTGCATCAATAATGACATATTAGGCAAGTTACTATCCATTAAAAGACTACTTGTTGATACAGAGCTATTGATTTAAGGAATCAAAAAAGAGAAAACATGTTGATTCTAATCACATTTGCAACTGAACTAGAAATGTTTTATGGACTTTTTAAAAATATATTATTTTGTATATTTAATATGAATTTTGGGTTGAACAAATGCATAAATATGATTTATTACTTGATATATTTAATATGAATCTCTGCATTTTCTTGGCACAGATCTCGCTTAAAACAAGTACTTGTCAATAAATTTACCTGCTTGCAGCGAAGGCAGGTTTTAAGCCAGACGGCATGATTACATTTAGGTCTCGGACATCTACTTGTTGAGTGTTCAGAGGGAGATTTCCTTTGAGACTGCCATACCTGTTGACATGAACGTAAACGAAACTGAATAACATTATTGTAAGACACTACTTAGATTATATACAGGGTTCTGCCCAGGATTTTTTTAGTGCCGGAAAAAAGTTTTTCCAAGTACGGTCAAGTCAATTTCCTTTCGATCGTGCACGGAGTGGTTACACACGTGCACCCTGCAGCTGTGCCTTGAATGTAGGCCTCCATAGTGCGCGCACGCCTTTACCGCCATGGGAAAACAATTTACAGCATCTATAGCATGGTGCTTACTCTGCAGTTCATTTTCCATTGTATTAAACGCTATAGAATAGGGTACGCACTGTGATGAAACTGGTATCATGTTTTTCCAAGCGTAAAGCTATGATCAGCGTGACTGGAAACCATTGCGAAATCAATGCGAGTTTCGTTGGATATCATGTACATCGTACAGGCGGGAGGGATGCTCGATCCTGGATCATTAAAATAGACTCAAACCAAAGAAGTAGGCTACTCGAAACTTTGGATGAAGCTTTTTACTGGTAAATAATGTTTTTACACGACGTTCAAAATATTTTGAAGGAAATGGGCAAAAAATGAAAGGAAAATGTGTGGTGGTCGGAAAACAAAAAAATTCTGCTAGTGGTGGTCGGGGAATCCCGAGTGCCGGGCGGGTTTTCCGGCACCGACCACCGTGGGCAGAACCCTGTTAAACTATTTAAACTAAATGAATTTCACTCCAAAAACATGTTTAAACCTGATGTCTTTTAAGAAACTGTTTGACAATATTTGGGTGTTTTGTTCCTAATTCATCAAAATAAAAATGCTACAGAAGTATTGAATAATAAATTTAAAATAAATCTCTGATTTGCCCAAGAGTTTCTGACACGCAATATCCACGGAATATCCGCTTGCATAATTTGTTTTTAGGCAGTTTGCGTAACCAGACATTTTTTTTTGGGGGGGTGCATCTTTTTTTCAATCCAACTTTGGGGGGACATGAGATATCTCATTTAAAACAACTGCTTGGTTATAAATTTACCTGCTTGTCGGTTTTACCATGGTCATGATAGCCCTTTTCTCTGAATGCCATGTTTGCCCAAGAGTTTCTGCCACGTGCTTGCATTATTTGTTTTAAGGCAGTGGGATAACCAGACACTTTTATTTGGGGGGGGGCGGTAGGCAAGGCAGGGGAAAATAATTGAAATATTTTAGAATTTTTAATGTATAATTATTTACTTTTCCCCCCCACCTTTTTTTTTTTTTTTTTTTTTTTTTTGGGGGGGGGGGCGATTTACTGTATCAAACCTTTCATGTGTGCATCTTTTTTCAATCCAACTTGGGGGGGACAAGAGGGGGCTCAAGGGCTCCCCCTCCCACCCGGTTATGTTACTGCCTCAAGGTAAACAAGTAACATATTTACAACTGAGTTACAAAAAAAGACTTTGAAAAAATGAAGAAAAGAAGGTCCACCCTCATCCAACAATTCATATAAAAAAACTAGTACTAGAAAGTGTTAAGGTTGGATGCAGCCCCCCCCCCCAAATGAACACCCAATTTTGTTACAGAATTGTTAATTTTTCTAAAGGTTAGTTCATCCAGCAAGACCCATCTAGGCCTATATAGTCAGATATTCATTTAATTGCCAATAAGTGCCAGTCAGAAGCCATACAATGTTTACCCCCGTGTAGCCAGGGATCACACCCAAGTTTTTACGAGACAAAATGCAGCTAAATGATTGGTCAGATTGAAAATATATATTTTCACAGATTTGACATAACTTACATGGTACAAAGATGGTCATGGTGGAAAACTTTCCTTGAAATAGTTTTACCATACTTGAAATGCCATAGTTTTTAAGAAATGAGTAAAACAATAGTCTTTATCCTGCAGGATAAAATCCGATGTTTGAAAAAAAGTTAAAACATATAATGGGGTTTTTCACTGTTTTCTCATGACTCCGAAGATCGATTTAGCTAAAACTTTCACAGGTTTGTTGTTTATGTATATGTTGGGTCACATCAAGTGTGGATACAGGTCTTTGGCAATTACCAATGTTGTACACACCCTTTAAGAGGATGTAACTTTTTTATTTCAAATGTCAAGTAATTAACCACAAGGGGAACTGACTAGCAACACAGCAGTGACAGGGTGTAATTAACCCCATGCAAATATCACAACTACTGAATCTTTAATGCTGGGTTGAACAAAGAAAAATTGACTTGAGCGGGATTTGGAGCCGGATTTGAACCTTCGACCTCCAGATCAACGTGCCAGCACTCTACCAACTGAGCTATCAAGCCTTAATGTTGGCAGTCCCCCCAATTTGTCAATAATTTTGTTCGAATTGGAGAGTGTTCATGGAAGTACGATGTTTGTACAAGGCTGCAAAAACAGCCCACTGTAACAAAGACGATAAAGAAAAAAAAGAGTGCTTACTTTTTCTATCTGCCTTGGACATCTGTAAGTGACAGGTAGACACTGGGCTGATGGTGTACATCTGTATGCCTCAGATGTCTACTTAGATGATGGGTAGACATCATTGGAGAATGGCTTGCCTTTCTTTTGTCAGACAAACAATAACAATTAATAGAATTTACAAGTAAATAAAAAGGACATTTTCAGCTTAATTCGACAGGTTGTAATTTAAGAGAAGGCACTCATACTTAGCTAAATGTTATTATGACAAGGGAATGGATGTTTAGGTTCAATTATTAGTTTTCAGTTAGTCCTTTTACTGAATGTTATTATTCATGACTACCAACAAAACTTATCAAACTAAGGCAAATTATGGAAAGGTGACCTCAAACTCAAAAAGTAAATCATGTGTAAGAGGTTTAAAATACCTTACATCGATACTGACAAATTAGGCAAGTTACTGTCCATTAAAAGACTACTTGTTGATACAGAGCTATTGATTTAAGGAATCCAAAAAGAGAAAACATCTAAATTCGCATCACATTTGCAACTGAGCTAGAAATGTTTTATGGACTTTTAAAAAATACATTATTTTGTATATTTAATATAAATTTTGGGTTGAACAAAATAAATAAATTTACCTGCTTGCAGCGAAGGCAGGTTTTAAGCTAGACGGCATGATGACATTCGGGACTACTTGTTGACTGCTCAGAGGCAGAATTCCTTTGAGACTGCCATATCTGTTGACATGAACGTAAACAAAACTGAATAACATTATTGTAAGAGACTACTAAGATTATTTACTTCTTAAACTGAATGAATTTCACTCCAAACACATGTTTTAAACCCGATTAAAAAAAATATATATATTGGACAGTATTTTGGTGTTTTGTTCGTATTTCATCAAAATAAAAATGCTACAGAAGCATTGAATAATAAATTTTAAATAAATCTCTGAATTTTTTCGCACAGATCTCTTGTTTAAAACAACTGCTTGGTTGTAAATTTACCTGCTTGTAGTGAAGGCAGGTTTTTAGCTAGACTGTCTGATGATATTCGAGTCTTGGACACTGGCACACCTGTAGACATAAACAAAAACAAAACCACATCCCATTATTTTAAAGAACATGATAAAGTTTTTTAATTTGAAACTTGACCACAGCAAATCTGGCGATCCTTTTCTTTATTAAATGTTAGACCCAGACACTCTAGTACCAGGCCCAATGACACTCATATTGAGATCCAATTACATCTTATCTTAATCATCTACAGTTTGTTATACATTGTTTTAGTTTGTAATACTCTTGCTTCACTCAAACCTTTACTCAACCTTCCTCACCCATGTCAAAAACCAAGCCGCCTGCGCTGTGTCTATGTGGTTTTCTGACCTGATTTTGCGACCCTTAGGAGTGGGTATTGTGTTATATTTTATTTAAACCTGGAAAGTGTATAAATGACATTTGCTGGCTTATAAGTTATATAGTTTACGGTTATAAGATATAATTTATTAGTATCTTATTCATGCAAATTGTTTCATCTGGTTTACCACCCAAGGGAAGCCTCTGGTCAATTTATTTTTGGGTAACTAAACTTATTCAATAAAAATAGTATTGTTTTTAAAATTAATAACCCCCCCTAAAAAAGTTAATAATGCATTATGGTTTTATTTTGATTTACAACTCATAATTTAATGGCCTTCATGCCTTTTCTAATTTTGCCTTTTTGGCCTTGGTGCCCTATCTACTGGCCTTGGTGCCCCAAAAGTGGCCTTGCCCTAAAAAAATTGTTATTCGAGGCCTGCCCTTCCTACTGACAGGGAAAATATAAAAAGACTTGATTGAAATCAGAGGTTGGTTCAGGAGTCAATATAACAAAGAATGTGATGATTAAAAAAGAAAAAATCCCTACCCAACTACCCTATTTTTTTCTGGCCCTTTACGCCAACATAACCATTTTTTTTTAAGTGTCTACAACCCTTAAATATGTACTTTTTAGGGTGTAAAATGTAAATATTTTCCAAAGGGCTCGCTTGCCCATTAAACCACCGCCGGGGGGCCTGGACCCCCGCTAATGATTTGGACATCCTGTTTTTCAAACCAGTCAAATTTGGACACCCTATTTTCAAATCCTGGCTAAAAGCCTGCCAACTTGGGGGGGACAAGAGGGGGCTCAAGGGCTCCCCATCCCGACCGTTTATATTACTGCCTCAAGGTAAACGGTAAACAAGTAACATATTTACAACTGATTTATAGAGTTATAAAAAATACTTTTAAACTAGAACAGCGAAGCTGTTAAGGCGAGCTGCCGATTGCCCGATAGAAAAACAATGACTAATAGAAAAACCAATCATTTGATCAACTGATGTTAGAGGTGGGGACATTAACAAGTACATGAAGTATGCACTTGCCACTGCCTACTTGTTTGGTATGGGAGTGACAGAGGGGCTCAGGATGGGTGAAGGCCGACTGGGAAGAGACGAAACAAATAGGCATGGGTGAATGAGGACTCAGTGGTTTAGGGGGGCAGAGGGGTGATTTGCCTGATATTTTACAAAAAATTAAAACACAAGTTATGATAATTATAAATTTATAAGGTTTGCACTTTTTGAACCGTCTATATTCTAAAACCTTTTTATATTGTTGTTTTAGCTCATTCAACTGGAAACAGTGTCATAATTATGAGTTATATTCTTTTGATATGAATCAGCATGTTGGTGGCAATAATATTTGATCCAAGTCTCAAGTAGATAATTCATTGCAAGAAGGAGTTATGGCCACTCAAGCTTTTTTAGCTCGCTTAACTGGAACGGGTGTCATACTTATGAGTTTTATTCTTTTATACAAATCTGCATGTCATTGGCAATACATCATTTCAATAAGGAGTTATGAACATTCAGTGTTTATATTGTTTTAGCCCTTTCAACCGGAACCATCAATTGTCAAACTTATGAGTTTTATTATATTTATGAATCTGCATGTCAATGACAAAATTTGATATAAGTTTCAAGTTGATACATCATTGCAGTAAGGAGTAAAAGCCACTCAAGGTTTTCATTATTTTAGCTCGTTCAACTGGAACAGGTGTCATACTAATGAGTATTATTCTATCATGCAAATCTGCATGTCAGTGGCAAAATTTTAAGTTGATACGTCAAGTTTCAAGTTGATACGTCAACTGGAGTTATGGACATTCAAGGTAACTCAATGCTTTAACTCACTCATCTGGAACCGGTGAAACAACCACAAGTTTCATTCTTAGTGTGTGACTGTGCAATATGGGCATGTCTTTTGTAATGTTGCCTGGTTGCATGTCAAATTTATAAGTCAGTTTTAGAACTTTATAATCAAGGGGGCAATTTTTCACCTAGCATTTTTGTATTCCCAAAAACTTCAAAATTTCTTTAAAAACATGATTGAGAACCACAAAATATGACTGTCACTGTACACTGATCCCACTTGGGGATTTTTGATTCCATAAAACATCTCAACACCTAAAAGTTAAAGCTTCATACTAAAACTTTAACATTTATACTGAATGCGGACGCCAAAAAAGAAAAGAAAAGAAGGTCCAACCTCATCCTACATTCATTTAAAAAAAACCCGAGTACTATAGAAAGTGTACACAAATGTCTTGTGAAATTATTTGATTCACAACAATATGTGAGCAACATTCAACAAATTGGTACAGCAAACTCGCACTCACAGGGGCTCAACCCTCTTTTCTAAATGCTCTTGTTCATTCCTTTCAAGAATTTCAGTTCATTATCACTCAACGACTTCTCAGATAGAGACAACCAGCTTTAGTAAAAAAAATCCCCACAAGTTTCAATATGGTGTCTCAACACCGAAACTTAGCCAAAACATGGTTTTTAAACTTTGCGCCTTGTGCCGAAAACAACCAAAAATTTTACGAATGAAAATTGGTTTCAAACACCATAATTTTTTCGAACATTCTCAACTCATAATCACACTTTATTTTTTAGTAGTAGTTTAACCTCAGACAGCGGCAAATACAGCATATTTGTTAGAGGAAACGGCATGGAAACTTTTGCTGAGCAGGAGATTGTTAATCAATATATTTTGCTCAAGAAGCTCTATGATTTTTGGACAGGTATGGTTGTGGCTGAACACAGTCATGTAGGGTTCCTTAACCCTCTTGAATCCTACAAAATCCTTTACATACATTTGAGGCTTGCGGATTAAAGTGCCCACCGATCGGGTACCGACTCAAAAATTTGGACTGCTTAAAGCTCCCTCTGGAAGTTGGCGAGGCTCTTCAGTAAATGAAAAAAAGGAAAGTATCTTGGATGAAGGTTGTTTCATAAAACATATTTTGTCAGGCCGTATCCGAATCAGCGGCTTCGGCGCAGCTGTTGCTAAGGGTTCAAAACATGATGCCAAGGCGCTACAGCCGTATCCATAACTACCATTTTGGACACGGCCTAATAACTCAAAGTGCCTGTTCATCTTTGTCATAATGAAAAGTTTTGGACATTTGCTTGTCTGTGTGTGCGCGCGTACACACAATGCACGTAATAGCATTACCTTGCATTTGCAGTTGCGCCCTCAAATTGGTCATATCACTAAAATGGACGAGGCTGTAAATTTGGGGTGATCAGAATATTAAACAAAATATCCCTGCCTTTCTAGTGATACCATTTGTTTACATCATAACCGAGAAGATGATTCGACCATTTTAGTTTACAAAACTTGAGTCATACCCCAAAACCGCAGAAGTACCTATTCAAATGTGCACAACACGCAAACAGCAACCTATTTTTTCACTGCATGGCCTCGCTCGCCGCTTTATAACCAAAGGAACAACTCAGTGTAGCCTTTGGGGTGACGTCATTCTCGAAGCCTGTGAAATCATCTTCACACTGATGCAACAGCTGTGTCTATTGGACAATATTTTCCAACGACCATCTTTAATTTAAAAACTTATACCCAATCACTGCCGCGGTTACTTTGTATGCCAGGGCACTATACCATTCACATAACAATGTATAACATTATTTCACAGCGGGTGTGTGTGTGTGCGCGGGCGCGCCGTGTTGTGTGTACAGAGCTTTTGTCCTATTTTGTATACTTAGTTTTCATTATGATACAACATGTAAACCTTTGAACACCTGTATGATGTACATGAAGTCTATGTACAGAAATATGGACTGGCATAATTGGATCACTAGTGGGCCGGTGAATGACCAGCATTTTGAACTATTACCAATTTCCGTTCTACCATGGTCATGAGCCCTTCTCTGAACGTCTGGTTTGCTGAGAGTTTCTGCCACGCGATGGAATATCCACTTGTATTATTTGTTTTAAGACAGTGGCATAACCAGACATTTTTATTGGTGGGGGGAATACATAATTTGTGGGGGAGGGGCAATTTTCTGTATCGAACCATTTATGCCTGCGCTAACTGTGGCACTTTTGCCGTGTCAGACTCAAATTATTAGAAAATTATTAAATAAATTTGACAAAAGATGAAGTTTAGCGCAAACTTTTGATTTAAGTTTGGCACTGCCGTGTAGCACGGCAAACTCTGCCGTGTAGCACGGCAATGGTAGTTGCACGACGTGATGACAAACGTCGCGCTCTTGCCGTGTCGAATCGAATTGAATTCTCAGTCGGGTGATGCTCTTTGGGAATACGCATGCACAAAGCTTTTGAGAAATGTTTCATGTATATTTTCTAATAATGCAGCATTTTGTTAGAAGTAAATGGCATGGAGACTTTTGCTTAGCAGGAAATTGTTAATCAATATATTTTGCTCAAGCTATCTTCTGTATCAAACCATTTATTTGTGCATTTTTTTTCAATCTAACTTGGGGGGGGGGCTAGAGGGTTCTGATTTCCGAGCATGGGGGGGGGGGCTAGAGGCGGCCGAGGGTTCTGATTTCCGAGCATGGGAGGGGGCTCCCCTTGCCCCCTCGTTATGTTACTGCCTCAATGTAAACAAGTAACATTTTTACTACCAATTCTTTAATTCATAGAGTTATATAAAAGGAATTTAGAAAAGGAAAAGAAAAGAAGGTCCAACCTTATCCAACATTCATAACAAACCTAGGAAGTGTATAGCCTGTTGTATGCAGCTTTTTATTTGCTCAAATTAGATATTGCATTTGGTAAAGAGTGAAAAAGTGGCCCAACACAGAATTATTAATTTTCCTGAAGGTTATTTCATCCAAGACCCATCAATAGTCATTTAAATTGTACACTAATGACTTGTGATTTTTTTTGACTAACTGATTTTAACTCACAAATAATGCGAGTATCATTCAACAAATTGGTACAGCAAACTCGCACTCACAGGGGCTCAACCCTCTTTTCTAAATTCTCTTGTTCATTACTTTCAAGAATTTCAGTTCATTATCACTCAACGACTTCTCAGATAGAGACAACCAGCTTTCGTAAAAAGTATTCCCGTAAGTTTTAATACAATGCAATATGACGTTTTAACACCGAAACTAAGCCAAACGTGGTTTTTAAACTTGGCGCCTAGAGCCAAAAACAACCCATAATTTGTTCAAATTTTACCAACGAATATTAGTTTTAAACACCATAATTTTTTTGAACATTCTCAACTCACCATCACACATTTTTTAGTCGTAGGTTACCCTCAGACAGCAGCAAAAACAGCATTTTGTTGGAGGAAACGACTTTCAAGACTTGACAAGTTGTCAATTTTTTTCGTCTGCACGGCACACTGTATGTAAGGTTCGCGTACGGCATGTACGGTTCACATTCGTCCGCCGGCGGCAGGAGGTCACGCCACCTTGGTCTTGCTCTCTTATTTGCATAACAAAGCCGCTAATCTTCCTTATTTGGTAATATGGACAAGAAGCTCAAAAATCAAAGGTTGAGACCATTCATTTTGAAGGGTATGATTACAGACGTCCTAACCAGCGGGAATCTGATTGATAACAACGCAACTTTTCTCAATGGAACAATATATCCCTATAAAAGAGAATCGAAGACACCAGAGAAAGTTTTTTGTCTAAAGCCAAGGTAATGAGAATTTAAAGGTTAATCAAAACCACATATCTTACAACTAACACACGTTACCCGCGACTGAAACGTAAGTACACCGTTTTTGTAAAGGGGTAAGGAGATTTTAAAAGTTGATCAAATATACTTTTTTCCAGTTATAGCCTAGTTCCAACATTTACGAAAGCGTTATGTGAAAGGCACTGGACACTGGTAATTAAAGGAATATTACAGAATTGGTTTTTGCTCACAAACGATAAACGATAAACTCCAATCGGAAATTAGTTTTATTTATTTCTCATCAAATATGGCATTTCAGACAGAAATATTTCTAGGGATGTTTTCTACTATCATCATCAATTAGACCGTGTAAGTTTTATGTAAATCTGTGATCATAACGAAAATTTTAATTACCAGTTCTGTAACGTTCCTTTAATACTCAAAATAATTGTTAGCATAAAAACTTACTTGGTAATCAATGGAGAGGTGTTGATAGTATAAAACATTGTGAGAAACGGCTCCCTCTGAAGTAACATCGTTTTTGAGAAAAAAAGTAATTTCTCAGTAAAATATTTGATTTCGAGACCTCACAATTACCAAAGGTGTTCAGTGTCTTTAAAGGAACATTGACACAAAGAAGAAAGCACTTCCCGAGGGGTTAGTGGCAAGGCGATACGGAGTGCTGCCCATGGTAGCGAGGGTAGCCTAAATTTTGACTCAAAAATAGCGGACAGGATAGGCGCGTGTAAGTTCACTGTGCGACGTGAAAGGGTCAATTACTGACCCCATTCGAGACGCAGAACGCATTGGCGCGTCTACCATTTCCGCCATTTTGAGAGTCATTTCCTTTCCTACCTACCTCGTTCCCAGTGGTTTACGATCTCCCCGCGCCCTTTCCCCCAGAATGCCTTATCTGCTCAATCATAACGCCGGGAAGTGTGACTTTGAATATCACCACATTGGACATTATTCTGTGGTTGATCCATCCATAGAGTATTGTAGCTCTATGATCCATCCATGTGTTTTAGCGACGAGCGAAGAGCGCGCCAAAAAAGAGGCATCCCAAGGCGCGCAACGCTTGGAAAAAACGTCGTCTTTTCAACTTTTTATGTGAAGGTGTCTTTCCGACGATTTACGCAATTTCCCTGACAGGACAGCTTGACATAACGATGTATAAGAACACTGACCATAAATATTTACTACTAAACATAAACTGAATCCTGAAAACGGCGCAGACAATAGGAAAGTGTAAGTGTGCTACATCGGTTTAAAATGTGCTACAGGCAAGGTTTTTCGACAACATTTCAGTATTCACTTTCTGTTCATGTAACATTCAGTTTCAAATATTTAATAAGTATATTCTACATAATTTTGTCATGCTGTCCTTTTAGGGAAAGTGTGTAAATCATTGAGGAAGACACATAGGGCGTTTACGAAACGAAGGCTCCGTTTTCTCGTCTGAATCCCTGAACGCATAGCACGCGTATAGTCAAAACAACTGAGGGGCCTAGCCTCAAGCCTGAGCCTGAGCCTGAGCCTCCGTTTCGTAAACGCCCTTAATTCGCATAAAAACTAAAATAGACAACGGGTTTTCCATGTCTTCGTGTACAAAACATTGCGCTGCCCCAGCGCCCCGTCCCAGCAATGGCAGTGCAGTCATGGCAGCGTGCAGCACTTTTGCGCGTATGGATCTGTTTATAGAGCCACTGGTACCCTCTTATTCTTCTTTGATTTTTCGACAAGTCTAAATTGCATGCAATTAGGGTGACCATGTAAAAAAATGGATCACTTGAAGTGGATTGCCTGAAGTGGACGCCTGAAACTTCCTGCGTTCAGCGCCGTAACTAAGGGTCAAATTTTAGGGGGGTGCACCATTTTTTTCTAGGGGGCACTTCTGGCCAAGTTTCCGTCTGCCTTTTTCTTAATCAAGCCCATTTTTCAAATCCCCAAAGTCCAGATTTCAAATGGGGGAGGGGGACGGACATCAATGGTGGGGGGGGGGGGCACTGCATGCGTTTCACAAGGATCCTTATCTTTTTCAAAATAATTGTTTTTCTTTCGAAACGGTGCACCAGGTTTACAAAGCTTCAGTTCTCAGAATGTTGTTGCTGTATATATTTTCAAAACTGCGCACCAATTCCACATCTTCAAGTCTTTCCCCGTCATGAAAGCAATAGGCTACGTGTCCCAAACATAGGCCTACATGGATATTTTCGAAACGGAGATATGTGCAGATTTGTTTTCAACGAGGTTTAACAGAGAGGAAAGGCTTGTTTTTTTTTATGATGAGGCCATGTGTCCGAGAGTTCCACCCAGCGAGCTGGACAAACTGAAGCACTTGATAAATGTAGATACATCACACAAAACCTGCTGTGAACTGTTCATATTGTGCATGCGTTTACACGTCTTCCCTTTTTTTAAGAGAGAGATATTCTAGCGCGATCTGAAATCTATTTTGACCAAAAAGGACGCAACAAAGATATTTTATGAATTGATTGCTCTGATGTATCATATTTGTGGATGGATCGGTTATAGAGATCACTGGAATGTAATTACCAATTTCATACCCAACTGAAAGTAAAGTTTGAAATCTCAACGAGACTTTTAAGTATATGTTTCGAAAGTGGAAAATTGCAGTAGATGTATTTCTGTACCTTCATGACTTTTAGGAGACATTAATAAACCCTACATTCCAATATTTAATTGATTGCATCAGCAGCATATGCAGGCGTGCAACTTTTCAGCTTATCAGCTGATTTCCTTTTCCCCCTTTAATAGTAGTGCTGTTGAAAACTGAAAAATACTAATGTCTGCACATATAGGTTTAACATGTGCGTGATTTTGTTTCGTCAAATACTTTGTCTTACCGCAGTTTCTGGCTTTAAAAAGCTTACAAAATTGAGAATAATACAAACTTTTGAAAAACACACTATAAAATATATATTATTATCAGTTTTTTAAATGATTTGACTTGAATATCTAGTTTATTATTTTTGCGCCAACCAACAACAGTCGTTCAAATTGGTTTGAAAATGTTGCCCATTTCAGTCAACCTTTAACTCTGAAAGTTGATCATGGTAATTCATCCAAAGTTAATAATAAAATGGTATGTTTAAAACATTTAAAAAGTTTACAAGCAAAACTGCTTCTACAGTATGAATTATTATGAATGAATATTTCATCATATATAAAATGTTGTTGCTGTGCCCTTCGATTTAAATGTCATACATGACTGCTCATACTCAGAACAATTCAACTTCAAACCCTCTTTATGCAGACTTTGTAATTGTCAATAAATTATAATCAATTCAAAAATATTCGCATTTCATGGCATAAGTAAACAATGGTATGCTTAAAACATATTTGCTTTTAAAAAGTTTACAAGCAAAACTATAGTATGAATTATTATGAATGAATATTTCATCATGTCTAAAATGTTGTTGCTGTGCCCTTCGATTTCAAAGTATCACTGCTGATACTCAGAACAATTGTATTGATAGTTAATGTTTATTGCACAGAAAGTAGCCAGACCGTTTCTTTTACATTTTGGTCAAACTGATATGAAGCTTCGGCAGTGTCCGAATTGGCAGCTACAGCTACGGCTAAGGCTGGATCGCCGCGTCATTATGCGTTGAGGTATAGGACGTCCTTGGCAACACCCTTAGCAATAGTCAAAGCCGTAGCTGTAACCGCCAATTTAGAAACGACCTTAAATAGAAATTTCATACAAAGAGTAGTTTTGATCTTTTACCCATACAGCGATGTGTGTTAGGCACTGTGTACTCACTCTTTTTGATATGCAGCCTAAAGGCCCATGAAGTTAAATCATTCCTGAACAGTCCTAATAATTAATTTTCTGTATAAATCACAACAACCAATTTAAGGCTTATACTGTACAATGAACAGATTAATTGCAACTGCAACTGATAAGTTTTTTCTTTTTAATTTTTGCATAACAAAAATACACTAACTATAGAAAGTACTGTCTTTATTCCATCCTGTTTCAAGCCAAAATTATGATGTAGAAAACCGACCATAAATATTTGCAACTTAACGGAAACTGAATCCTGAAAATGGCGAAGACAACAAACGAGTTTAGGTGTGATACTACACAGAATTGCACGGTCGGGTTTCAAATAAGTTACTTCAGCAAGGTTTTTGTGCGAATTTCAGTATTTACTTTCTGTTTAGTTGCAAAATTCAAGATAGTGCCTGCTCATTGTAATGATTTTCTTAGTATACCCTCTGTGTTTTTAACTGCTATGGGAAGGGCATACATGGCCATCCGCTCACCAGGTGGTGCAATAGCACATTGGTATATGAATGGAACCTGTGGCAAAGGAATGCCCTTATTTAATGGACAATACTGGAGGACAATACTTGAGCAGCCCCCCCCCCCCCCCCAAAGAATCAAATGTTGGGAGATGGAACACTACATTATAAATATCTGTGTAAGATTAAAATTTACAAAAAACACGAGTAAGAGTTATTTGGAACGCTTTCCATTGGGGTTTCTCAACTTCTCTCTCTGGGTTTTAGTGAGACCACAGAACCAGGCTGGTGAAGCATATTAAAAAGTTGGTCTACCATATTATTGCTAGTACTTCCTAACCAGGAATATTACACCGTTTAAGTTGGCATAAGAAGAACAGTGAGTTTTTTGTTATAAGGCTTTGCACATAGATTAACCTGAGTAGCCCACTTAAAGGGGCACTGTCATCGTGATCATAGTCTGCCTGTGGCTGGACATGGAAACATGAACTCTCACCCATACTACACGTGTTGACCGTCACATCACAAACAAAAGATTTAAAGGGCACTGTCATTATTATCGCGCGCGTGTGCAGTATAAACTTGGTAAGAGTTCATAATTTAATGAGATCAAGTTTAGAAATGTCATAAGCTACTGATATAAACAATTGATGATCAATGTTATTTGCAAAAGTCTCTGGTGAAGGTCCATGTAAGCTCTTCTTGCAGTTTTGACCAGTAGGTTTCTTGATATGTTGGTGCCATTGTCATGGGTTAATTTGTTTAACATTTTACTAACGCTGGAATTACAGAATACCTGTTTGGCGTGTTTCATATTAAGTTGATTGGTTTTGGTGCAGAGCAGGCGCCATAACAAAGATTTACCACTGGAGAAAGCCTTTTGTCTTTTCGTGATAAGAAAATGAAGGACAAGAAAGTCAACGATAAGTTTTACTGGAACAACTTTGTTGGCTCGTCTAAACGCATTCCTTGTAGAAACCGAAGATAAGTTGGTTCTGAAATGACATCAAGCGGTAATGCAGATAGGCCTATTTATTTGTAAAGTCAAGCAGATGTAAAGCCCTTTTCACACCACAGAGCCAATTCCAAGAAATATCAACCCTGGCTTTTTGAACGGACCTTAGTAGAACGCTTGTGTACCTGCAAACAACTGCGGATTCTGGGGCTTACCATTATCTGGAGAAATATGACCCTGATATATTTATACCAAATGTAATATGTAAAGAAGAACTTTATTATTTTATGCACTAATTGGTCTCACTAACCGCCAATGGCAGTGTGGACAATACTTCTACAATTTTGAGATGCCATTTGTGCATGCCATACAATAAAAGGATAGAAAACGGGTGATGGTGCAAATACAGTAACGCTGTAAATGACGGACGATCTTTGGGAACAATAGTTAGACTGCAACTTCAAGAATTTCAACAGATTATGAACTAGTGAAAGTGACTTTAGAAGGTGGGTCAGATGGTTCAAACAAATTTGTTTTGTTTCTGTTTCTTAACAAATTTCCTGCAGCTGTAGTGTTATTAATAGTGTTATCCGATCGGAAACCGGTAAACTGAAACTAAGCCAAGGTACATCATGACAAACCAAAAACCTCAATGGTCTGCCCATCTAATCTTATCTATACTCCAAGTCCATGATGACTCACAGGCCCAGGTCAAGGTAGCACTAGCCCCCTGTAAGACGCTAGTCTCTGCACTGTAGTGCTGCACTAGTGAAACGGAGGAGTCCACTGGGCTCTAGGGTAGCACCCACTATCTATAGCCCACCTTGTTCGGCTGTTATGGCTCTCTTTTGATAAGACCGAAAAGAGAGCATATTCAGCCCAACAAGGTGGGCTAGCTTGGCTAGGGTAGCACTACTCCTAGAACTATGCGTTTCGACCGCTACTGTCTCCACGAAATTCATGGGGATAAGTGACCACACTGATCATATGTACAAAATCTTATTCGAAAGTTTTTGCCCTTCACGTTTTATGCACCGCGACCTGCAGTTCTTATTTGAAACCGGATCTCACCAAAATTAGGCTCTATCATGTGCGTGTTCTTTGTTCCCACACACTGCACAGTACACAGTCACATCACAGAGAATTAACTGTCCGACTGTGGGCCTACCACACCACACTGCACCGACGGTCACATTACAGTGTGAAACCTAGCTAAGAAAGTTAAGTAGCACTATAACACTAGCAGTGTAGCAGTCACTCGCCGAGTAGCACCACCTCACTAGTACTGTCCTGTAGCAGTAGCACAGACCATGCACAGATTTAGTTTACCAATCGTTGGTCACCGAAGTGGGGCTAAGTAAGTTAAGAGCAGCACCGGCACTGCCATAAAGCTATCGTCAGCAGTAGACGCACGCGTCACACACATACCTAGCCCTGGTAGGACGTCAGTCAGTGCCACTGCACTGACGTCCTGGGTATAAAGCTTCTTTACAATGCGAACACAAATTTGACCACAATATTTTCCTATTTTTACCTTATTTGAGAAGCTGGAATCCCGCTCATATATTCCTGGTGACATTTACTACACTTTGGATGAGTTCACAACTGACAAATATATCCATGGGTGAGATTATTTCCAAAAATATGTCGGAGTTCTGCACTGTAATTTTAACCATCATGTACATGTACATGTGTACCGCTCGACGGTGTAAAAACATATGCGCATGTGCGAAATGCATAGCAACCCGATGCGTATACAAAACTCGCACATGCGCGTTAGCCTTTACAAGCTCTTTGTTTATGATGTGCAGTGATGGAGCCGTAAATGTCAATTTGTTTTCACAAATAATAACATCAACTGATTCAAATGAGAAAATTCAACAATTTTCAAACAGGCCTCCATGGAGTTCCGGCTACAAGGAACATGAGCGTAAAAGTTCAGCTTCCTCAATAAGGTAAAAATATGAAAAATTTGAAGTGTAAATTTTGTCGCAATGAATGGTACGGCCCCGGAACCTTCTGGACTCCGTCGCGTTGTATTGTATGCAACGGAGGAGTCCAACCTGGGCTACGTAACACATACCTAGCCCCACTTGTGTGGCCCAGGCTAGCTTCAGCTAGCCAAGGCTAGCTGAAGCTAGCCTTGGCCACACAAGTGGGGCTAACACATACCGTGACCTGCTAACCGACCGTCAGCAAATGCCATCTGAATGCCCTGGCAATGGGCAAAGTGAGACTCAACGAACAAGTGACCAACAGAATCAGAAACAAGTCAAACAAAAGTAAATTATTATTTTACGTACGAAATCTTGCTCAAAATCAGTGTCATTCATAGAAATAAACATTCACCTGACATTCTCACCTATTACTTTATTCTGAGTTGATTGTGTCTTTCCGTATAAATGTTTAAACGAGGAGAACACAGAGCTCTAATCCGTTTTGCACTGCTTTTCACCAGCAGAAATATTATGCACCCTCCGCCATTTTTAATGTTTTCGCTCGCCACCCTACAGCTGGAATGAAGAGCGCTGTGATTGGTCTATATTTTAGAGCTTCAATAACTTTGACCAATCGGTAACAGTATATGTAACTTTTATGAATAGTTTCCGCGTATTATATTGCGCATCTACTATACAGCTAGTCCTTCCCCTGACGATGAGTGAGTGTGAGAGAATGGCTGATGCTAATGACATGAATGATGGGGAGCGTTTGGCTTGTCCACTCAACTTGATTAAAGTGGGAAAGGCTGTTTTCTCAACTAGCAGATTCTCTAAAAGTATGTCTTTTAATGTATTTTGTTTGAAACATACTGGACATTTTTTTTTTGAAGTTGCCTTTTTTACAATCACTTTTTCATTCCAACATGTCCAAAACTGCAAAAGATCAAGCGCGCAACCAACCAAGAACCTATAGCCTACCGCTATAGCCCCACTTTTGTGGCCAACGATCCATGAATCCGATCATTGGCCACAGAAGTGGGGCTACCAAGAACCATGAATGACGCATGATTGAATGAGCACGCCCCCCCCGCCCCTACCACGCCTACAAAACAATGACTACAGTACAAAACTTAGACTTTTATAAGTTAGAGCGTCCGTCTTTCCCTTTCTGGTCATTGCCTTCCTCCGGCCTTTAGCTTGTTTAGTTGTTACGAGCAATAGGTGCTTCTCCAGACCAAGAACATGTCTCTGCTTTGGCCTGGGATGGGAGTACAGCAGTAGGTGGGAATGGGAGTGGTCCACAAAAGACCAAAGACTGACCCATGACCATGTGAACTGAAGAGTGACGGCAGAAGTAGTTTTGATAATCATAACCCTCCATCCTCCCGACAGTCGTCGGGATAATGATGGGTAAATATCGCAACTACGGTGGAAGGTACTTGCCAAAGGCCAAAGCAAAAATATCCATTTAAAATATAATACTATACTATGGACTTGGTCCTTTACAATTGTTCGTTGGGAAAGAGAGGGATGTGGGGGGGGGGTGGGGTTGAGGCAGGGAAACTTTGTTAAATTATATCATTTGACTGAAGTTGGCAGCCAAATACATCATCCCAATTAACCAAAGTTCCGATGAGGGAAAACTATAGTTTATTCTTAAATTTATTTATTTTGTGAAGGTTTGTGGTGATTCCTATACTAGTGAGTTTTTATTTGCTTTTGTTGCAGACCAACCGTACCCAAGAAGTGGACATTGCTCTGCGACGGACGGCATAAACTTTTACATGTATGGCGGTTACCACCCTGAATATCACTTCCCAAAGGATCCTGGTGATTCAGATGATGATGATGAAGTTGGTTACAATGAAATATTTCAAGATGTAAGATGCAAACAAAATTTAAATAAATTGATCCCCCAGTCTGTATGCAAGGTAGCCCCGTCGTAGGGCAAATCCACTGGACTGCATCCGTATCTGTCAGGAAGTCCAGTGGATAATTGGCCGGAGAAGAGAGGAAGGAAGTTGTAGCTCATTATGCCAACTGTAATAGTCCCCAGGAGGCTTAGGTTCAGTGGGTCTTGATCCTTTAGAACAGTGGGAGACCCAGGCTCACCAGTCCTTTACTCATGGTAATGTACAGAGGCAGAGGTTCAGGGGTCTGGACCCTCTAGGGGGGAGATAGTTTTCAAGTTTAGTTGTGGTGATGTTAAAAGACTGTAAATCCTCTAGAAATCAAACACCCAGGAGGCCGGCTTCAGAAGGGGGGGGGCTTCATCCTCTAAACTAAAGGGACCTAATCCCAGCAGTCAACTACCCAAGTTCTCAAAGTTCAGTTGCGGTTGTGAGTCTGTAAATTCTCTGAAATGCAACAACCAGTTGTGGGGTGGGGGGGGGGGGCCTTCTTCCTCAACTAGAACGATAGGGAAGTTCCAGGTCCATAGTTTAGTGTAAAGAGTCTGTAAATCTGAACTGCAATATCCAGGACTCGTGGATATTATATTTCAGGGGCTTCATCCTCTTGACCAAGTGAAGACTCCGAAGACCAGGGGAAGAGCTCATAACTTTCCTGAAGGCCCTGCTACCCATTTTCTTTTCTGTTTTTTTTAACCTGTGTAAAATCAAACTCCTGTCCTGTGGAATAATAACCTGTCCAACAAGTTGATTCAACAGAAAATGTCTTGTTCATTTTGTCAGATGTGGAGCTTTAATATTGCAACCGAGACGTGGCAAGAAGTAGACACAGTTGGGAGGCCACCAACGGAGACATGTTCTATGTCAAGTGAGTGGCATTAATGTGAACATCGGTCTTCAAAATTAAAAGGTTGCCCTGCTCTGCTTGGGCATTATTTTCCTTAAATCTGCTAGTTGAAGCTAGCACACTGATAATGGTTGACCACTTGGCAACTATATGCTCCCTTCTACCCTTTTTTCAACATTTTGACATTTACCAACCAAAATTGTCAGAACGTTTGGAACTAGTACAACATTGAATATTGATTGTATACAATTTTTAGGCTTAAAGAATATAGATGACTTTGAAAAGAGCCAAATGGTTTATTTTCATGGTTTGACAAGTTTAATTCTTTTTTTTGTTATCCAGTGTTCCTTTGTGACCAGATGATGCTTTTGTTTGGCGGGACTGGCTATCCGTGGGGTAAGAATCCCAACGCAGATGTGTTCACCTTCAACTTGAGTGAGAAATCATGGTCTGTCATGGGGTGCACAGGTGAATGCCCCCCTGGAAAGTATGGACAGGTTAGTAACATTCAGAGGGTCATTGTCGACCAATCCATCCCAATAATCCATTTGCGTGCTACATTTGAATAATGTCTGGTACAATGACTTGCTTAGTTACAGGTTACTGCTTAAATTTGAATTCCTCAGATTATAGAGACAGTTGCTATGTCAAATGGTTTGGAGCAAGCTTTGGTATTAGCCCTTGGCACGGTCAGCCATTTGCGTGTAGAGCCTCAACTTGGGAACAGCAGTGAATAGAAGCATTATATAACTCTGTATTGTCACGGTATTGTAATGACGCTTTCATTCAAACAGATGCATAAATACAATACAAATGAAGCATGAAGTCGAGGCTCTACACGCATATGGCGGATCCGTGCAAAGAGCGAACAGCGACTTCCAGATAAGCAAACCCTGGTACCATTGTGCCATACACATTCATTCAGAATTGTGTATGGGTGTCCGGCGTCTCTTGCATAACTGTGCAATGTGGAAATGTAAATTTGCACCGGAACATTTAATTAAAGGGGCACCAAGGCAATGACCAGGGGCTTGGAGGCAATTGCCCCCATTAAGTAACGGGCCTGTATATTTCTCTAGTTGATATGAGGAGGTAGTTGAAATTAACCAGACTTTAAAAAAAAAATAGTTGTTTACACAACTTCCTCCACTGATGATGTTGACACTGTCACCTTGCTTGGAACAAGAACAATTAGCTTTGTGGAAATACATACTAAAAGAAACTAAATATTAAGGACAGATTTGAATTTGAATTTCTTGGTGTGATAATTTTGCAACTTTTTATTTTATTTTGCATGCTAACAAGGGTCTCTGTTTTTCTTTCAACATCAGGCAATGGTTCTGCATGATAAAAAGTTGTTTTTCCACGGAGGCTGTCGGATGATTGACAATCCATTAAATGTTGGACCGCACAAAATCGCCTTGTTCGACTCCACTGTTTACTGCCTGGATGCAGGTAGTAAGACATGGTCACAGTTGGCCACTAGTAGCGAGACCGAATCCGATGGAGAAAAAGGCATGTACAGACACGGTTTAGCTTGGTTTGATGGCAAGCTGTACCTCATTGGAAGTAGTGACAATACAGAACACATGACGGCACAATTTCTGGATAAGGTAAGTCATTGTTTTTATTGCATCAAGATTGTTACTCGGTGTCCAACAATTGTATGTCACTGCCCACTTGACCACACCCTGGCCAAACGGTCTGGCGTACAGAACTCAAAATCTGGGTGGCTGGTCATCAAGTGTGGGTGGTTGTAGTCATCAGGTCAAAACAATTAGGTCCTTGAGCAAGACACTAAACTATAAATGCTTCTCATCACCAGGGACTAAATGGGTACCTGTGAGCGTAGTGATTGTTGATGTGAATGATTGGCAACCTTAGGGCCCATTTGGCTGCCGGTGCTGCATTCTCCTAAGGAGTTGAGATGGTTTTAGGAATGCTTAGGCCCAAATATTCGGGTAATAATGCAATGCCTTTTTGTGGAGCCTACTTGGCTTCAAAAAGTGCAAAATAAATACACGTTGTTATTAAAATTATTATTATTATCACTCCTTAAGTTTTGCATACAGTACATCCGTAATTGTTTCAGATACAATTGACTTACTTTCATTCAAACAGGGTTGAACTGGGTAGACTACAATGGATGCAACAGCTTTTTCAATGAACATTGAAGTATTTTTGGCAATCAGAGAAGATTTTCCACAAATACACAAGAATTTCCGAATTTAGTCAGAAAATACTTACTGGTTTTACAATGTGCATGGGCAAGCAACCCCACTGAACAGATACAAAGCATCAACCCTAGCCCACAGCACGTCCCCAGTGTATACTTTTTTACAGTGCGCCATAGTGTCAAGTTGCCCTTTCTCTAGTTCTAGTAACAAAGGACCTCTGTTGCCCTGGTCTTGGCTGTGTTGCCCCTTTAAAACTTTCCTAGACTTAAAGATTTTCCAATGGAAGTGCTCTTTGCAAAATGAAAATGGCCTTGCCCTCTCAAAGATGAAATTCCAGGCCTGTTAGACTTTGACATTCTACATGCCACAGATGTCGTCTGTGCTCAACGTGAATTTTTTAAAATTTGTCTGCCATAAAATATCCAACACTGTAACATTAATAGTTGATTACTGTATCTGTTCTTCTCCCAGCTGCATGTATTTCAGCCACACAAAGATAAAGAAAATCGTTGGACTGTTGAGGGAACAAAGCCCTGCCCGGAAGGAAATTATCCAGCTCCGAGGAAACACCACAGTTGTGTCCAGAGGAAGAATGGTGTGTGAATTCCAAGACAAATTCCTATCTCTTCTACTGTACTTAACATTTAGATGTTTTGTAGATTTCAATGGAATTTTGAGGGTGCCTACAAAGCTTAAACGGGCTGTGTTCCCATGATCAAAGCAGGCCTGTGGCTGTACATGGAATTATGAACTCTCACCGAATTACTGCACGCGCACGCCCTTCCTCCGTTAGAGTTCCTAATTCCATGCACAGCCACACGCCTGGATGCTTTGATTATGACAACAGGGTTCCCCGTTCCCCTTTAACACAGGTGTCACAAAGTAATTTTGTTTGTTTGTTAACTCTTTTCAAAATTGTAGAGATATACATATCTGGCGGTCATAATAACAGAGAGATATTTGACGACATTTGGAGACTGGAGCTACCAAGCTTACAGTGGTTTAAACTGCCTACTGCACTACCCGTTCCAACGTGCTTCCACACAGCTGCAATTACACCCGAAACATCCAAGGTTGTTCACTGTTTTAACATAAAGTCATTTGTGAGATAAATAACAACCCTGGCTCGATTTCATTGGTCACAAAATGTGCTTATCATATTTATCATAGCGGGTGGCGGGCTTGGCATAGTGGCATCTTTCCTCCCCTTCCACCTCTAGGACCCTGGTTCGAATCCTGCCAGGGGCACTATAAGGATTGGGTTTTCAGTCCCTACCTGATTGCGTGGAATAATTCTCTATGGTGTTCCTCTAACATCTTAAACTGAAACTTTCTTGTTTGTCTTCTCTCTATGTGGTTCTTGGCTAGTATACAGTGATTAGGTTTGCTTTTTTGAGACTCCTTGACTTCACAATTAGAATTATTAAATAAAAATAAATAAAATAAATTTGGATCCAGCTCATGTCATGGAGGCAATTTACAAGCAACCGGTTCCAGGTATAATCTCGAAGAAGAAAAGGCACTTGCATTTGAAAGTTAACATAGTTTTATTGGGGATTGTAAGAAAGTCCTGTGGTTTGAAAGGGTTCCTTTCACTGCAGTTAATTGCCTCAAGGTTACCTGTAAAAATTGCCCTTTGTTAAAATCGAGCCCAGATTCTGTTGAGCTTTTTAGCAGATTAAGTATATGGTTACGTAGTTGATTTAATGGTTGAAGACCAACAGGAAACCAATACATGGTTGGTAACCATACATGGTTGAAGGAGGTGGTCAAATCCTAGTTAAAACCCATGGACCAGTCAAGATTTTCTCCAAGTGGTGCAGATGGCTAATTGTGTTGACTTGTATCCCTATCTTAATTTGAAATATGGACTACTGGACGAGTGACACACGACAGCTCTGGTCCCACTGGCTAGTCACTAATAAGGTTATGGGCAAACTCGAGGGGGAATCTTGCTTTTACCAAAGCTTTCGTCGACTTAACTCTAATACTATTTTTTTGTTCACAGATCAAGTGCATGTATATCTTTGGTGGTCTGATATCAGACATTACCAACACAGACTATCGCCAGCGTAAACGCACCAACAATGTGTTCCGCATCTGGCTGGACATTCCACCTCTTGCTGATATTTCCCTTAGGAAGGTTGTGTCATGTTTGCCCGATGTCACCAAAGAGACTATTCTTACACTTCGTAACCTGGGAGTTCCATCCGGCGAGCTGGATAAACTGAAGCATGGTAAATGTAGATAAATCACATTATAAGTCTCTACAGTTCAATTGAAAAACCTGCTGTGAATTTTCTTATTGTGCCTGGCACATTTGAAGGTCTTCCTTTTTTTTCGAGAGTAATATTTTATTGTGTAGAAGCCTAATCTGAAATCTATTTTGACCAAAGAGCAACAAAGATATTTTATGAATTTATTGCTCTGATGATGTATATTTGTTTGCAATTTGTATAAAGATGGATCGGTTTATTTGTATATAGAGATTACCGGATTGTAATTATCAATTTCATACCCAACTGAAAGTAAAGTTTGAAATCTCATAGAGACTTTAAAGTATGTCTCGAAAGCGGAAAATTGCAGTAGATGTAATTCTGACATACCTTCATGACTTATAGGAGAGGTTTAGAAACCTTTCATTCCAATATTGAATTGATCGCATCAGCAGCATATGCAGGCATGCAACTTTTCAGCTAATTTCCTTTTTGTCCCCTTTAATAATAGTGCCAAAGAAAACTGAAAGATAATGTACAAAGTATCCATTTTCTCTTCTTTTTTTGCAATTACAAAGTTGCATGTCTGCATATAGGTTTAACGTGTGCGCGATTTTGTTTCGCCAATTTCTTTGTCTTACTGCAGTTTCTGGCTAAAAAAAACCTCACAAATTTGTGAAATAATGCAAACTTTTGAAAAACACTCTATAAAATATAAAGTATTTTAAAAAATATTGTTTTAAATGATTTGACTTGAACTTCCAGTTTATTCATTTTGTGCCAACCACCAACAGTAGTTTCAATTTGGAATGTGTTGCCCATATAAGTCAACCTTTAACTATGACAGTTGATCATGGTAATTCATTCCAAGTTAATAATGGTATGTTTAAAACACTTAAACAGTTTACAAGCAAAACTTCTTCTACTGTATGAATTATTATGAATGAGTATTTCATCACATCTAAAATGTTGCTGTGACCTTTGATTTCAAAGTCATACATGACTGCTCATGCTCGGAACAATTCAACTTTAAACTCTCTTTATGCAGACTTTGTAATTGTCGATAAAATGTTATCAATTAAACAAATTTCATAGCAAAGGTAAGTAATGGTTTGCTTGAAACATTTGCTTTAAAAAGTTTACAAGCAAAACTATAGTATACATGTACATTATTATGAATGAATATTTCATCATGTCTAAAATGTTGTTGCTGTGCCCTTCGATTTCAAAGTCATACATGACTGCTCATACTCAGAACAATTGTATTGATAGTAAATGTGTATTGCACAGAAGGGAGTGAGACCGATTCTTTTACATTTTGGTCAAACTGATATGAAGCTTAGGCAGTGTTTGAAGTGGCAGCTACAGCTACGGCTAAGGCTGGATCGCCGCGTAACCATGCATTGAAATATAGGATGTCCTAAGCAACAGTCGGGGCCGTACCTGTAGCTACCAATTTGGATATGGCCTTAAAGACACTGGACACCTTTGGTAATTGTCAAAGACCAGTCTTCTCACTTGGTGTATCTCAACATATGCACAAAATAACAAACCTGTGAAAATTTGAACTCAATTGGTCATTGAAGTTGCGAGATAATAATGGAAGAAAAAACACCCTTGTCACACGAAGTTGTGTGCTTTCAGATGTGATTTCGAGACCTCACGCGTGAGGTCTCGAAAATGAATTCAAATATTTTACTGAGAAATTACTTTTTTCTCAAAAACGACGTTACTTCAGAGGGAGCCGTTTCTCACAATGTTTTACACTATCAACAGCTCTCCATTGATCGTTACCAAGTAAGTTTTTATGCTAACAATTATTTTGAGTAATTACCAATAGTGTCCAGTGCCTTTAAATGGAAATTTCATACAAAATTACTGCACAATGAGAAAGGTTTGTACTGCACAAGCCAAATCTATGATCAGTCCAATAAACTTAAAGTATTTGTACCAGTAGTTTACCAAATTGAATTCTGCTGCTTAGCTGTTTGTAATAGAAGTTAAATTTGCATCAGGGACAAGGAATAATTTTGTATCTTTTACCCATACAGCGATGTGCGTTAGGCACTGTGTACTCGCTCTTTTTAATATGCAGCTTAAAGGCCCATGAGTTTAAATCATTCCTGAACAGTCCAAGTAATTTATTATCTGTACAAATCACAATAACTAGTTTAAGGTTTATTTTTTTATTCTTTAACATGTGCAATGAACACATTAATTGCAACTGCAGCTGATAAGCTTTTTCTATTTAATATATATGTAGTAAATCCACAATGGTGGAGAACTTGTTGAGGCGTAGGCCTTACAACGGGGTAGGGAGTGATCCCAAGGAAGGAGGCGAAGAAAATGACGCAACAAAAGAAGGTGATTGGTAGAAAATGTTGGTAGTCTCCCGTTAGGCTTTATTGTTTTTATTGGAGAATTTATAACCATAGTCAAAGACAGAAAAACCCCTGTAATAAGATACAGAATAACAGGTCTGCGTTTAATATTTATCTAAGTAACAATTAGCTTTCACATACAATGATATGATTGAAATTAACAACTGTTTTCGCTTCAATCTTTGAAAAGACTTAGACTCACCCAGCACTCGGAAAGATCTCCGACTCACATGAAAATTAGTACAACCTGCACTCGGCAGGGCAGTTGTAATTACCTAGGAACATAAGACAGAGCAATTTGTATTTGTTTAATACTATCACCATCAACTTAGAAGAAACTAAAAACGAGTTTTGCTAAGTCTATCTAGCAACGGTTGTCATGACCCGAAAAGTAAACAGTGTACAGCCCTAGAAAGTCTATGTACGGAATGGCCGTTGTTTTAAACAAAAGAACGATCTCCCAATAATCGTTACAAAAACACACAAACTCCCCGGCTTTCCCACAACCTATTGGTAAGTAAAACCCACCAACATGGACCTTGATATGTACTAAATCTAGTGGGATTTATCACAATGTTTATAGATGCATATTTTAAATCTTAATTAAAGTAAAATTTGTCTCTCACCAGCAACAGAGAATGTCCGTGTTCCAAGCTAAATCAAGAGAGGTCGACCAAATCACGGAAGGGAACATATGTATCCATGCGCATGGTTGTCAACAAATCAAAAGTATTTAAAAGTGACTTTAGACAATCGCTATTGTAACAATATTTTTGTAACTAAACAAATCTGCAATAAACATTTCTTCTTGAGTGGAAACTCCAGAAGAGAACCTTGAAACTATGACCCTCCTAATGATGACGTCATTTTGGGTTTATATTTTAACAATCTATGTATTATTGAATGCAAGCGTGATGAGGTTCTGCCCGGATACAAGGGGTTAAAGGAACTAATTGCGACTTGCGGAGTAATATTAGTGTATACATTGTACAGTAGTAATGTTACACATCCTCACAATTTCCCTGATTTAAAATTACGTACGACCCCGTACGTCGGGACATTCTTATGTACGATGAAAAACCGAAACAGTTTTAAGACAATACATTACACAATAGTGATCTCATGGTTGAAGATCTTGTGCATGCGATCCAAGAGAAGTTCGAGAGTCTATGGAATTGGAAATGTTCCATCAACCACGCTATACTGATAGATTACAAAGTACTATTACAATAGTCACAAGTTTAACACATAAACAATCAACTCTGATATGAGACTCCAGTCAAATACTGTATACTTGTATCTATAATGCTCACAAAGATAATGTAGGCCCTAGGCCTAATAAAACAATTTTCTCAAATGGAGAACAACTGATCTCCTGCTATATACCTACTTCACTTTTATAGAAAGGACAGAATGACTTCTTTTAAGCCCTTACAATATTTGTTCATCCCCTCTTCATTTAGGTGGCAACCATCCAATAGGCACTTTTGGCGATTTATCTTCCGTTGTGAATACATAGTTACTACATTTAAGGGAGCATCTGTTCTAGTTTCCGGCCAAGCTGGCAGTTGTATCGTTTGGCTCTGTGATTGAACGTGGATAAAGAAACTTGCCCCACTCTATTAATCTTTGACCTCTGGATTACCGAAAGAATACAAATATTCCGAGGTCTGTTAGTGCCACTGCACAATCGGTCAAGAAATCCAACCATGCTCTCAACCACTGCTTCAGGTGTGCCATCTTGATCACATAAGTCATTCGTACCTAAGTCTAAAATTAACAAATCTAGTGAACGAGACGTAATTTCCCCAATGTAATGGTCTGCACTCCCAAAGACACGTGAAAATGTCAGTCCTGGATGACCAATAACCTGAATGTGATACTGATCAGGGGGGAGGTTCAAAACACTTTCTATAGTCTCTCCCGTATACCTTATCTTCCTATTCAACCGGGCTGGGAATGAATGCCCATAGATTAACACTTGGGGCTTAGATGACATCTTAGTCCTTCTATTATTACCTACTTAATAGCAACAAATTATTGCAGTAGAACTGGCGCTTCACTAATTATTTAGTTTTAACAATGTATCTGCAAATATTACTAATTTGTAATAATGTCCTAATCTCAATCAGTCTGGAGGTATCCGAAGATCACGCAATTGGCAGTAAACAACAAAAACCGCAACATAGACGCAACGCTTCGGCGGCCGCACCAAAGTTTAACACAACTTATTGAACTCTAACCAAACTCGTTTTCTCTCTTTTTCTTTTTCAAAGAAAGATACAAAATTGTTTTCAGGAAACTTCTAATTAGGCCTAACTTGTATTTTCAACCGGCAATAATAAAGATTACGGTAAAGTACGATAACAATACATCGGTCGGGTCCGAATGATCTGAAAGGAGGCTTAACGCCAGACCTCGGCCCGTTAAGCGAACACGAGTCACCTTTCTTTCTCAATAAAATTCCTACACACAGAGACACAATACGATAACACACACCCAAAATAAGAGAATTCTGAACTGGAATACGCGTCTATCAAGGCAGTTCAACATTTGTATACCAATTATAGCTTATCTTTTGCGCTTTGCTATGCGTTTTGACCTTCTTAAATTTGGTTGTTCCTGCACCCTATCCTCAGTTTTACAATGCGCTTTCCCTTCTTGCTGAATCACTGGTTTACTTGGGTCTTTACTCTGTTCAACCTGGGGAAGAGGTGGAAACAGAATGTTACTGATAGGTCGATATTCCTCATCTGAGGAAGTTTCATCATCTGATTCACTGTTCATCCGTACCGAACTAGCGTTCCCTTCATCGCTATCTGAGAAATCATCACATCCTGGCAAGACCGATTGTAAACTCTGATTTTCAACTTCAATTTCTCCCCTCGGATCTATCGTGAGCATTTTTCGATTAACCCAGCGTTCAAGACCCCCTAGAATAGGACGCACAGCAAAGAGGTCGCCCTCAGGATTACAATTTACAACTACGTGCTGCTCTTCATAAAACGCATCACTCAATTTATGCCGCCCAGTGAAAGCGCACTTCTTCACAAGAACCTTACTCCCTACGCTTAGTGGCACCGGATTATTGTTAGGATCGTAACGTCGCTTGTTGGCTTCTGCCGCCTTAGTCATGCGGTCCTTAACGATGTCATAGGCCCTCTGGACAAATCTCGCTTGCTCCTGAACATACTCTTCGCTACATTCATATTGAATATTATTTATCAAGTGGTCCAGTGGAATAACGGGTTTGCGACCGAATAGCAACGTCTGGGAGCTAGCCCTGTCACGCAATGGGGTGTGGAATTATATATGTATACAAGGTGGGGAAGTAATTCTGGCCATCGCTTTCGGTCTTTCCCGTCTAGAGACTTGATAAGGGAGCACAATGTTTGATTAAACCTCTCTGTTTGCCCATTACCCTGTGGGTGGTATGGACTAGTGCGGGTTTTCTGTATTCCATACAGGCGACATAACTCTTTGATTAAGTTCCCTTCAAAATTCCTACCCTGATCAGAGTGGATCTGAACCGGTATGCCATAGTGGACAAACCAACTGTCCCTGAGTACTTTAGCTACTACCACAGCCGTTTGATCTTTACATGGTACGGCCAATGCGTACTTTGTAAAAGCGTCTGTCATGACTAGTACGTTCTCAAAGCCCTTGTAGCCTCTGTCAAGCTTAAGAAAATCAATGGCTAGGCGTTCCATTGGTCGGAATGCCAGCAGATGTCGCATGGGTGGTTTGACGGTCGGTGTAGGGACTCTAGCAATGGTACATTTAAAACACTGATGAATATGATCTTTTACGTGTCCACTAATGCCTGGCCAAAAACAGCGTCGTCGTAATAACGACTGAGTACGAGTAACTCCTGGTGCCCCCATTGATCATGCGTAGCCTCTAACATAGTTTTCTGTAAGCGCTTTGGAACTAGCAATTGAAACAGGGTGCCAACAGCTGGGTCTTCAACTGTCCTGTATAGGACCCCTCTTTTCTCTGCTAACCGCGGCCACTCTTTCAACCATCCTCTAAGGCCGGGTGTATCAGGGGGACCAGCATGCAGAGGCTGCAATTTTGTCTCCCACATTTTCCAAATTTCACCGAGTTGCTCATCCTCCTTTTGCATGGAGGCTAGCTCTACAAAAGAGAATGAAGGCAAAACGGATGAAATGTGGGTCGTCTCACCATCGTTCTTAGGTTGTACATTGTGCTCTATTGCCTCTGCAGCTGCTCTCACTTCTACAGGGAGGGTTGTACTTTGAGTCACCATTTGAAAAATCTCCTCAACTTCTATGGTCTTTGTGTTAGAGGGATGTCGGCTAAGTGCATCGGCGCAACGATTAGTTCTTCCCGGTCGATATTTTACCTCCATGTCGAATGCTGCCAACTGGGCAACCCAACGCTGTTCCGTAGCACCCAGCTTTGCAGACGGTAGATGTGCCAAAGGGTTGTTGTCTGTGAAGACAACGAAGTGACTACCCAGTAAGTAGTCCCGAAACTTTTCAGAGACGGCCCACTTTAATCCTAGGAGCTCAAGCTTAAAACTCGAGAGATCGGAGTAGTTGCGTTCGGCACCACGCAATCCGCGACTGGCATAAGCTACTGGGTGAACTGCCCCGTCTTCTCCGAACTGCGTCAGGCACGCACCAAGACCCTTCAAAGAGGCATCTACTTCTAACATGAACTCCGCCTCAAAACATGGATAAGCCAAGACTGGTGTATTGCAGAGCGAAAACTTTAACTTACAGAAAGCTTCGTCAGCCTCCGCGGACCACTGCAAAAGGCGGGTCCGGTTCCTGATTTTTCTACTGTCTTGCCCGTCAACGAATGTAAAGGGGAAGCTATGGACGCAAAGCCAGCAATAAACCTTCGATAATACGAAGCAAGACCCAGAAATGACCGTAATTCCTCGACATTTTTGGGGACTGGCCATTCTTTGATGCGAGATACTTTTCCTGGATCCACTGAAACACCTGCACTATCCACAATGTGTCCAAGATGTTTAACTGCTTTCTGGAAAAGCTGACACTTACTTCCCTTAAGCTTCAGGTTGAATTTTATCAACCGCTGAAAAACCGTTCCAAGCCTCTCAAGATGTTCATCGAACGATTTAGAAAACACAAGGATATCATCGAGGTACAAGACTACTTTGGACAAGTTTATGTCTCCGAATATCTGCTCCATTGTCCTTTGGAACGTCCCTGGACTGTTGCATAACCCTTGGGGTAGACGGTTGAAGGAGAACAAGCCCCAAGGGACCCGGAAGGCCGTTTTGTCTACAGAATCTTCAGACATCACCACCTGGAAGTAGCCATGGGCCATGTCTAATGAGGAGAAAAACTTTGATCCTCCCAAAACCTCTAAGGTTTCATCGATCCGGTGAAGCGGGAACGAGTCTCTCACGGTGATAGAGTTTAGTTTCCTATAATCTATACAGAGGCGAATGCTACCGTCCTTTTTCTTCACAAGGACCACCGGACTCGCGTATGGACTAGCCGACCGCCTAATTATTCCCCGTTCTAGTAGATCCTGTAATAGCGCACGCACTTCTGAAACAAGGTGTGGAGGTACACGTCGATATGGCAAATTTACTGGCTTGTTGTTCGTCAAATGAACTTCGTGAGGGATGAGGTCGCATCTCCCCAAATCAAGTGGTCCTTTAGCAAAAGCAGCATCGTGCTTCCTTATCATCTCTGCCGCAGCTTCAGCCTGTTGATGGTCAAGTCCGTCTAAACTTATGCCTGGAGGCAACCGATATGCACTGCCGTCTGAGAAGTTGAATACATCTTGCGGTTCACATGATGGGCCCACTTGAACTCCTTCATCGGGTCCTTAATACTAGTAACCGCAGAACCTGCATGAACCTGAGAATCTAGGGCACTCCTCCCCCTCTCTCAACAACCATGCTATGTACAGACACCTGTACCCCTTCAACTCCAGACTGTAAGTGTATCTCCTCCGTATCTTCAACTATGGCTGCTGTAGCTATCTGAGACCCTGCCTCCAAGACGAACGATTCTGAACCGCTGTTGCAGATTAAAACTTTGAGGGAGGAGTCATCTAACTGTTGGACACCCTCAATAACTTGAACATTACATACGTCACTGTCCCCTGGACTCAACTGTTGAGAATGCACCACAAGTTTAGGTTGAAATGGGAACGCCCCAACAAAAATACACTCATTCTCGTATACGCTTGACATCCCAACCGTGCACGAAATCACTCTACTCGTACTTGGTGGAAGGATTTCCCTTGAATCGTTTGCACCGTTCCCAAAATAGGCACCTCAGGTCCCGAGGAACCTGGGACTTTATCTGTAGAGTCTAGGTCAAACCACCGAAGAGCAAGTTTCCAATCGTCTATGTCGGGTCCGGAATCGGGGATTTCCATGCTAGAAATTACCCTTAACATATTACAACCAAGTATTATCGGGTACTCCTCCTTCGTTCTAAATCGGTACCAGGACTTTCCTTTTTGACCAGGAAAGTCGCTTTCACACTGAGCCCAAGGAACTCTATAGGGATTTCCAGGTAGCCTTCTATAGGAACCTCTAGATCATTCACCCCATAGACTGTCAAGAATGAACTCACTGAGCCTAGGCCATTTCGACCATTAGACAAGTGAGTGTGATAGAAAGTTGATGACATCAATGACGTCTCTGCACCGGTATCTAAAATGCATTTGGCATTTACTCCTTCAATCCTAATATTAGCGGTTGGACTACGGGAAATCAACTTTCGGTGTATCTCTTCCCTACTAAGGGGCAAACTTAATGTCTTCCTCTTTCTACTCTTACTATTAGCTAAAACAACAACATCTTCCTTGGGCACAGCAGCCTCCTCCGTCGAAGTGCCCCTTACGACGGAGGTGGCCCGTTTCCCGCACCGGCGGGGTTTTGACTCACCACATTATGATTTTGTTCGCCCTGCTCTCTTTGTCTCCGGCGGCAGTTTTTGGCAAAATGCCCTTGTATTCCACAATAATTACAGGGGCCATAGGATCGGCTAGGTCTTGGAGCTAAGGCAGCGTCTAACTTCTTTGAGATTACCCCAACAAGATTCTGAATCTGGTCGGCAGTGGCAAGCTGAGTAGCAGCGAGGGTTTCCAACTTTTGAGAATCTGATCATTTCCCGCAGCAATGGCCCGAACGGTATCATTTGGTTGACTAGATATTGCCCCAACCTGCACTGCTGGCGGATTCTCGTCGACCGCTACAATAGCACGTACTTTATTCCGGCGCGTACTGCTTTCATCGCTCTCAGGAAAAAGCGCAAGGGCATGCTCTCTAAACTTATAGAACCCTAATTCTGATCTTTCTACCTGTATCCTACGCAATTCGCGTCGAACGGCTAGTTCTCGGACCCCTTTGGCAAATTGCTCCTTCAGAACCCCATCACGGAGGAGCAGCAACGCATTGCGCTCACGAAATCCTGTACTCTGTTCCATTCTATCATGCAGACGCATCAAAGACCTACTAAACTCAGCTAGTGACTCTCCGTCATTTTGGGTGCGTGCATATAGCGTACTGGTTAAGGATGCCAGGGATTCTGGAGGACCCACCATACGGTCAAGAAGGGTAATTAGTTTGGGTAATGTGTCCCTTTCTTCCGTTGGACTACATAGGATTTCGTCCTTAGCAACCCCCCCGAGATGATCAAGGGCTGCCCCTACTTGTTCTTGCTCATCTAGTCCTAATTGCCTTGCGTACATTTCAAATTCCTCTAACCACTCTCCCAGTGTTATGTCACCCGATTTTTTTGGTGGTCCGCAGAACTTGGACAATTTAACTTTTGGCGCCCGCGTCAGCCGCAGATTTTGAAACGCTGCTGCTAATGTTTCGCCCAAGGCAGCATTAGATTTTGTTATGGCCTCAGCTAGATAGTCGGGTACCTCCATTTTTACACAATCTCAAGGAAAAACGGACAGAAGATCCCTTTAAAACTGTGATTTAGCGCACATATGAAACAAGGTCACCCAATACTTCCAGTTATCTTAAATGTATAACATTTAACAATATTTTATAACCAGATCAATGAAAGTTATACTTGAATAAAAAAAACATACAATCTCACTTGTAAAAATCGATACCAAGCAGAATACCGCTATACCGATACGTCAGTTTGCAATGTAGACAAACTGCGCTCATGTACAGTACATCATCACATACAAAGAGAGTCAATTCAAATTATTTCACACTGGAGATACAATGTATTTATGCAAACAAAATATCCAAGACTATTACATCCGATATTTTCAAAACATCAAGTGCTAGGGGTTCAAAACAAAAAGTCAGAATATTTTTAATAAAATAGCGTAGATCCGTGCGTGTCAACTTCCTCACATCCTGTCTACGACGCCACTTTGTAGTAAATCCACAATGGTGGAGAACTTGTTGAGGCGTAGGCCTTACAACGGGTAGGGAGTGATCCCAAGGAAGGAGGCGAAGAAAATGACGCAACAAAAGAAGGTGATTGGTAGAAAATGTTGGTAGTCTCCCGTTAGGCTTTATTGTTTTTATTGGAGAATTTATAACCATAGTCAAAGACAGAAAAACCCCTGTAATAAGATACAGAATAACAGGTCTGCGTTTAATATTTATCTAAGTAACAATTAGCTTTCACATACAATGATATGATTGAAATTAACAACTGTTTTCGCTTCAATCTTTGAAAAGACTTAGACTCACCCAGCACTCGGAAAGATCTCCGACTCACATGAAAATTAGTACAACCTGCACTCGGCAGGGCAGTTGTAATTACCTAGGAACATAAGACAGAGCAATTTGTATTTGTTTAATACTATCACCATCAACTTAGAAGAAACTAAAAACGAGTTTTGCTAAGTCTATCTAGCAACGGTTGTCATGACCCGAAAAGTAAACAGTGTACAGCCCTAGAAAGTCTATGTACGGAATGGCCGTTGTTTTAAACAAAAGAACGATCTCCCAATAATCGTTACAAAAACACACAAACTCCCCGGCTTTCCCACAACCTATTGGTAAGTAAAACCCACCAACATGGACCTTGATATGTACTAAATCTAGTGGGATTTATCACAATGTTTATAGATGCATATTTTAAATCTTAATTAAAGTAAAATTTGTCTCTCACCAGCAACAGAGAATGTCCGTGTTCCAAGCTAAATCAAGAGAGGTCGACCAAATCACGGAAGGGAACATATGTATCCATGCGCATGGTTGTCAACAAATCAAAAGTATTTAAAAGTGACTTTAGACAATCGCTATTGTAACAATATTTTTGTAACTAAACAAATCTGCAATAAACATTTCTTCTTGAGTGGAAACTCCAGAAGAGAACCTTGAAACTATGACCCTCCTAATGATGACGTCATTTTGGGTTTATATTTTAACAATCTATGTATTATTGAATGCAAGCGTGATGAGGTTCTGCCCGGATACAAGGGGTTAAAGGAACTAATTGCGACTTGCGGAGTAATATTAGTGTATACATTGTACAGTAGTAATGTTACACATCCTCACATATACATTAAAAAAAGCACACTAACCAGAGAGTACTGTTTGTTTTCCATCCTGTGTCCAACCATAATTACGACAAAGAACACCGACCATAAATATTTGCAACTAACCAGAAACTGAATCCTGAAAATGGCACAGACAATAGATGAGTTTAAGTGTGATACTACACAGAAACAGCACGATCGGGTTTAAAATCGATTGGTGGTGGATATGGGGCATGGTGTACCACCCCCCCTATTGTGTCTTCATTGTGTGCTTGGAATCTCAGGAATTCTTTTGAGGATTTTAGGGGGGGAGGAGTTCTATACAAGAGAAAAATAGTGTGTTATAGTATGGGAACATTGGGGGGGGGACACACCCTCTGCCCCATATCGGGCTGCTCGGGCAGGCTATATTAAAATGAGTTACGTCAAGATTTTGTCAGAATTTCAGTATTTACTTTCTGTTTAGTTGCAAATACTTGATAAGTATGTTCTACATCATTCTATGTCATGCTGTCCTGTTAGGGAAATTGTGTAAAATCGTTAAGGGAAAACACTAAATTTGCATAAAAAGTAAAAAAGACAATGGTTTTCCCATGTCTTTGTGTACAAAACTTTTCGTTGGCAGTGTCCAAGCAATGGCAGCGCGGCATGCATCACTTGCGCATATAGATTGGTCTATACCACCTTAATCAGAGTCAAACAGTTTGGGTGTTGAATTTTGTTAGAGTGAGGCAGGATTCGAGTTAAACACAGTATCTAGGGTTAGTAACAACTAACACTTCGCATTTTCAAAATTTGATGTAGTACCTACTCATTGTACTGATTCTGTTAAGAACCTCTGTGTTTTTAACTGCTATGGGAAGGGCATACATGGCCATCCGCTCACCAGGTGGTGCAATAGCACCTTGGTATATGAAGGGAACCTGTGGCAAAGGAATGCCCTCAATGGACAATACTGTAGGAAATTGGACAGAGGATGGTTTTGACCAACGGATTTCCTGTGTGTTCCATTTTATTATACAAAAATATACTTAAATAACACAAATCTGCTATGTTTCCAGTCTACCCCCCCCCCATGAATAAAAAAAAACAGTGTTCGGAAAAGGAACACTGATTACACTATAAAAATCTGTTTCAGATTTAAATTTACAAACATCATAAGTAACGCAAACTGTCAATACTAGGAGAATTAGACTTAGGAACTGGTAAAAGCTCTTTTCCACATGTTTGGTACATAGCCCTCTTGCAATAAACAGTTGACTATTTGGCAGAGAGGGAAACTCAGTTTAAATAAGAAAATTCTTTAATCATGTGTGGAAAACATCTTTCTGAGACATCGATAGACATCATAGAAACATGAATTGAAAGGCTGCAGGACAAGTCACTAAAGGGTCAGTTTTACCGGAACAGCTTTGTTGGTTCGTCCGAATGCATTCCTTGCAGAAACTGAAGATAATTTGGTTCTGAAATGACAAGCAGTATTGTAGACATTTACTTCTAAAGTAAAGCAGATTTGAGATAAGCTCTTTTCATACTACTGAGCCAATTTAAGCCCGCCACCTATTCCTTGATGCTATTTCCTTGGGGAAAATGAAAACTTGGTACACTAACCCCCAGGGTTACACTGATTAACCCTACTGCCAAGCAAACAATGTTTTTTTCCCCAGGTAGGTTGCCACGGTTTATAGCAAAAGTGTGAAAAAGAAAAGGTCAACCAAAAGTCTGAAAGACTCTTTATTAAGTAAGTCATACCTAATGAATTATCTGCTTGATTTTTCATGATCATACTACAATCCAGTCTCCAAATATACAGCCCTGATTCTTTTTTTTGGGAAGGGCAAGGCAGTTTTTCCAACCTCGTTCCAAACTCGCTGTGCCATTTTTTTCCCAGCACGCGCTGCTCGCTCATAACACCTGGGGTGCTTTTTCGCGGCTGTAACTAAGCAATAACTGTTTCCGTCATTGGCTAGTGATTAACCAATGACCAATTCAACCAAAACAATTATTGGTTACGACCATAAAAACGCACCCCTGGTATTGGTTAATTTAAATGTGCTACTACATGGGACATTTTAGTTGGGCCTGTAGACTGCACTTTACGCGAGCGCTCAAGAATGGTAGCCCGCAAAAGAGGCATCAAGTCATAGAGCAACTGGTCCCCTCTCATTTTTCTTTGATCTTGTGACATGTTTAACTGTATGCAGTTTAGGGTGATCGTGTAAAAACATGACTCATTTTTTTTGGAATCACCTCAAAATACTTGCATTTTGACGTGCGCATTACTAAGCATCCTACAAGTGCCATACAAGCGATGGACAGTTTTTAACAAGCGTGCGCATAAAGCATTAACTTTGGGAGCCAATCAGCATTGTTTTTCAGCACATCCCTACCAGGGGTGAGTGACGAGAGGTATCGATACGACGCCCTGCCGCCCCATGGTAGCGAGGCTGCAGTTTTTCCTTTGTAAAGGGCACCTCATTTAGGGAAATTTAAATTTCTTCTGGAACATTTCAAAGGGCACCAATGCTATGACCGTTGCCTCCATGAAGTATACAGCCTGAATAAACAGTGCATCAACTGAATACTCACATCGTCTATTTTGTGAATGGGATGTAGCGACCGGCCAAGTGTTTTTCTCAATTGGTATTTTGTGTCTCAGTTGGCAAATGAAGCACAAAATCAAGTAGAACATATGCATCAACAAATTTGCAAAAAAATGGTTTGTCGCTTTGACATTATTGAATAATAGTGGGGTTACGCACTAGGCACGCTATAGTCTGTCTTGAAATAGTGGAGAATATTGGGGGTCAGCAAGTCAGCAAACAGGCTTCTATCCACCCCCCCCCCCCCCCCCCACTAAAGGAAATGCTGGTCAGCCAACACCTGGCTTCCATACATCCTCCAGAAGAATGTACCCTTACTCCGGCCTGGATTTTGTCATTAAAAGATTTACAAGCAGATGTCGCCCAATGATTGTAAAATTGTGGATGCAAGCTCAACAGGGTTAATCAATCATTATATAATGGTGAAAGATGAACCTTGGTAACCCCATTGTTCCTGAAATTGTTAATAAACAAGAATAATGTGGATTTTGGGACTTACCGTTATCTGGAGAAATATGACCCTTGCGTATGAGGAAATCCAAAATGGTCAGGGCACAATTTGGTTTGAATTCTTTGGTCACTATCTTTGACTTTACCTGAGTTATTAAAATGCATTAAGAATGAATGGGAAGTAATTACGAGGATTGCAATTTTTCCACAAGAGAAACACTTCTTGTGAAGGTTTTAAACATAATGTTAATAATAATTTTGATTCATCAATCTCAAATCAAATACCAGAATGATTGATCCCATCATGCAACCCCTACCTTCCTGAAACGTAGGGTCATAGATTGGTTTTTGTCAACGTAATGCTAATTTGGGGTTGAACAAAGAAAAATTGACTGAGCGGGATTTGAACCAAAGTCCTCCGGATTAACGTGCCAGCGCTCAGCCAACTGAGCTATCTAGCCCTATGTTGGCAGTCTCCCTATTTTGTCAATGTCTTTGTTCGGGGGTCTCAATCAGAAGCCATACAATCTTTAACTGCAGTGTTGCCAGGGATCACACACAAGTTTACGATACAACCTGGCAATGACCAGGGGCAGGGTGATTTTGGATGGAATAATGGCAGGCTGGGGTTAACATAAAACCAAATTCAACCTCACCTCTTCTATCGTCCATAGGTAAAATTCTGAGACCTCATCGTCATTGATTTCTGGCACGAAGTCCACAGGAAGTTCAAGGTCATAAACAAATTGTGTTTCATCAAAAAGACCTCGTTCGTCCTCATAAAAGTAGCTGAAGAAAGAAACAAACAAAATTGAGTTGTGTAGACATGTATGTATACGAGTTAAAAACGAACTACTGATGCTTAAATAAAAAGATAACAGAGTCTCAACAAAGTACTTCGGACACTAGGCGGCAGCAGACATTCCAGGTGATTTTCTATTGTTTACTTAATTCTGAGCATGCGCATACTTCTGAGAGAACATTGGATTGAATATCTGGTATATATGTAATTCTACTGCCGCCTAGCATCCAAAAATGCCACCTAGCGTCCCTTACGCTATTTTTAACCCTGATCACCAGGTCTAAAGCATTCCTGTCTTAACTCCTTAGGAGTATGCACCACCAGCAACAAAATGGCTGCAAAGGTTGCTAATCATTCATATCAACAATCTGTACCTTCGTAGTTACCCTTTGAAACTTTCCTGGCAATTTTATTCTAAAAAAGAATACCTTATGGCACCGGTGGGTACAGCTTTTAGTGCAATTCTTTCTGGGATAGATGCTTCTTCTGCGCACTCTTTGACAAGACATTCCTTGATTGGCATCCCTGATGGCAGACCACCAGCTGCCTTGGATAACAAAAATAGAATAACAAACTCATTTAACAATAACAAAAAGACTTATACTAGTGGTTCAAGGTTATATTGGCCTTATTCTTAGTTTCCCACAAAACCAAGTGTAGCCCCACCCCAAAGGGGTAAGGGAAGATCTGAGAGAAAAGAGCAAGAGAGGTAAATAATCCCCCTCCACCAGAGTCTACAGACCTCCCCTCCCCCTCAGATCTGTACATTTGGGCTCACCACATTGTCCAGTTTGTTGGGAAATGTCGACTTTGTCGGAGAGCGTCTTCCAACCCACATACACAATCCTTTGGTTTGGTGGTGGCAGTATCCATTCATATTAACTCCATATTGTTTAATTCCAAACAGACCTGCGGACAAATTCAGAAGAAAATTAAAACTTTTAGCATTGGCATCAAAATTCAATTTTTTGACATACTTTTTTCAGACAAAATTATTTTATAGGATGCTTACCACCATCTGACCATTACCACCTTTACACCAAGGAGGCTTTCAGACAGAAACTACACCATTTTTCTTGGGGTCATTACTCATTACTAAAGTATGACTATACCTTTAAGTCTAGAACTACAAACAAACAAATGTTTTCTCAAATACCGAATGATAAAGGATGGCCGCTTTGTGGGATTGGTCCTCCAATGCCGACAATTACAGAGAGAAAAATAGTCAATGGAATCTCTAAGGGCAAATAATTCAAATCTACTCACAAGTAGCTGCACGTTCCATGTCCATGAGTGTTACATCGTGGTATGAGGAAGACACTGCGTACATCTGAGAATGGTAGAGAGAACAAACCATTCAAGTGAGCTCAATTTTCTTTGAGGTATTTCAACCAATTTTGAAACCATCACAAAAACCCCATAAAAAGCCTGGTTTTTTAAAATTATGTTTTGACATTATCAAAATTAAACAGACGTATTGAGTTTGCTGTTCAGTTCTTAGGCATCTTCAAAAAGGTACCTATTTATTGCTTCCACTTTCCATTATTACAATTTACCAGTAAAAGTTGACCAAATATCTGGAACCATTCAAGTTTAACTGCTCGGGTTTTGAATTGAAGAAAACATGTGTATGATGACGCTTACTAATGCCTGTAATGAAACTCTTATGAATTGTCTGGGAACCATAATGTTGATCGAATCAGCTGATTGATACGACATGATGTATGACTCGAGGAATGTCAACACAGCCGGTAGACTAAACAGTAGAAGACGATCAATTAAAAAAAAAGTAAAACAAACTTTTGGTTGTGATGTCATTTTCATTGAGGGCCAAATCTTCGACTCAAGCCTCAGTGTTCGAAAACTTTTGACGGCCATGTTTAACACAGCGAAGCCTAAGCCCCATGGAGCCGGAGCCTGAAAATTCAAAGCCCGAAGCCTGAAGCCAGAGTCTTCGATTCTAAAACCCTCAACGGCATTTTGATAATTTTCTTCCGATTTATGCACATTTTCCCAATGAAAATTGCAAATAAGGACCTTAGCACTTTGCTGGAATATGATTAGCAATAACTTTATCAGAAAAGAAAATTGCTTGGACTCGAAATTCCCACCTCATCCCGCCATCCTCTTAGCGTTACAAACACGTCCAGCTTTTTCAAATTTTGAAGAAGCTCAGCCATCTTAGATGTTCGCTCCTCAAACGTCTTCAGTGAGGAAGACATCGAAACTCTCTCCACAGCGTCTGTGGCTGCATCCTTTGTAATGACAAAGACATCTGGATAATCTTGAAGATGTTTGAGGACAGCTGGGGTGATGTGACCAACTTGACGATCGCCGATGAAGAATGGCCGACACTTGCTCCGACTCGAACCTGTTAAAAGAGTTTAAAAGGCATTTTTCAGTTTTCATAGATTGATAAATCTACAAAAATAAAATGAGACTTTAAAAATAAGTAATTTAGATTTTGGATCCCCGATCGACGATGCATTTACGCTAAAACATTAAGTAGAGATTTTCTTATTTCTCATTAACTTCACCAACAAACTTATTTATTTATTACACATTCAAAAGTGTAAGTGTTAATGGAACTCGATGAAGAAATGTGTAGAAAGAAACCCACAAATTGGGGAAAACCCAAGACTGAAAACTCAATCCACATAATAATAAGGCTCTGAGTCAAGGGGGTTATCGAACCACAGGGTCTACAGAGATGATCGGCAGGAAAAGAAATCAACAATTGACTCCGATGTAGACAAAGATAACACAGAACATCAATATGCAATTGTTTAAACATCAAGTAAAATTAGAAAAGCCCAATGATAAAATCCTTGTAGCTGTAGATAAATTCAGACTTGGTTTGTCATCACTCTGAAAATTGTTACATTTTTGTTAACGATTTTTTCAAATTTCCTGATTGAACACAATTGAGAATTTTGTTTTTAATAATAATATTCTTTAAATTAAAACAAAGTGAAGTCAGCTGTGATTGGTAGACTAAGGTCAAGTCATAAGTCTGCAATCATTATATTTTGTTTCGCTTACTCGAGTCTAGTTTGCGATAATCATAGCTCTTTGATCACATCCCTTAAATAATTAATTCTCCAGTCTTTGACCATCGGGAGGATCAAAGGAATATTGCAACAAACTCGACTTGCGCTAAATTAAACATTTTATCCATGTGCAAATTTTACATCCATCAATATCTTGTCATAAAAACGGGAAAAGTTTCCGCAGCGTGCCTCCAACTTTTTTTTTTTTTTTTTTTTTCCATTTGGAGATAGGCCTAGGTGGAAAACGGGAGAAAAAAAAAAAAAAAAAAAAAAAAAGTTGGAGGCATGCTGCGGAAAATTTACCTAAAAACGAAATGGTACAAATTTCTGCAATGATTTGTGGAAATTCAATTCCCTTCATCATCAACACAAAAAACACTTACCTTTGGAGTAAAATGAATTGCACCATTTCACAACCTCAAACATTTGGTCAGACCATCGACGGTCAACAGTTCCTGAAGAAGTTGCCATATTTGAACATCCAACCCAGTTTAACGAAGATGACTGTAGTATACACAGCAACTTTGTAATGAGACACTGTAATACTTAAAGTGAGCCCTCTGTTGGTGAGATTATGCTAATGAGTAGTTGACGAATAAAAGCGTTCTTATAAATGGTAGCCATCTTTGTATCTCGTGTAATTGACTTGAACCCCCAATATATTACATATTTGGCGACGAGGATGGGATACAAATTTTTAAACAGTGTTTAATAGTTCCAGCTAAGTATAAGGAACATCTAGGGAACACGATGGCAGCGCTGATAGGCAAGATAGGTGAATATCAGGAGGGAGAAGAACAGTTTGAATACTACCTGGAACGACTAGAGCAGTTCTTCGTCGCTAACGCAATTGCAGACGACCGTGCGGTAAGCGTATTCTTGACGGTTATTGGACCGAAGTCATATGGTCTGCTCAAGAATTTAGTATCACCAGGAAAACCAAGTGATAAGTCATTTGAAGATTTAAAACTGCTACTAAAGAACCACTACACTCCCGAACCGCTGGTTATAGCCGAAAGATTTAAGTTCCACAAACGAGATCAGAAAGTAGGTGAAACAGTAGCCACGTATCTGATAGAATTAAAACGTCTTGCAAGTACATGCAAGTTTCAGGCTTTTCTCAATGAAGCTATAAGAGATCGCCTAGTTTGTGGCCTGGAAAATTCAACATGTCAAAGGAAGTTGTTGGCTGAGAAAAACCTTACACTGGAGAAGGCAGTAGGAATTGCGACTGCAATGGAAATGGCCAGCAAACAAGCAAGAGATATACATTCTTCGCATGTGGCAGACACATCGGGAAGTAAGCCAGTGACTGTTAACAAGATAAGGTCCAAACCTTACAAAAGTTATCTGGGTAAGGCGAAGAGTGGTCAAGATGGATCAGCTCCCAAGCAAAATCCGTCCAAATCTTTCAACAAACCAAAGGGTAGTTACACTTGCTACCGCTGTTCCGCAGAGGATCATGATGCAAGCCAATGTCCTCACAAGTCATCCACTTGCTATAACTGCAAGAAGGTGGGTCACATAGCCAGAGCATGTAGAAAGAAACGACAACAGAAACCAAAAACGGTAAAACTTGTCTCTACCACTGCTAGTGAGGATGATGAATTTGAATTATACACGATTAAGGAGTTTCCATCAAAATCGGGTATAATTCTGGATGTACAGGTTGGAGGTACACCCATCCAGATGGAGTTGGACACTGGTGCGGCTGTGTCTATTTTATCGGACACTGTATACCAGAAGTATCTAAAGTCGTGGCCTTTACATGAGTCTTCTGTGAAACTACGTACATACGCAGGGGAGGCCATTAAAGTGTTAGGTTGTGCCACAGTACCAGTGCAGTACAAGGATCAACCAAAGTGCCAACTGCCATTGTTTGTTGTGTCTGGGGACAAACCAGCTCTCTTTGGACGTCAGTGGCTAGAAACAATCAAGGTAGATTGGAACAGTATCTTCAAAGTTGAGACGACAGCAGCTCCCACCGCCAAGTCAGTTGAAGATATTTTGTCAAAGCACAAAGAAGTGTTTGCAGAGTGTGGAGACCCCATCAAGGATTTCACTGCTTCAGTGAGAATTCCAGAAGGAACCAAACCAATGTACTACAAGGCACGGCCTGTTCCATATGCATTGAGAGACAAGGTTGAACTCGAACTTAAACGATTACAAGATAATGGAGTAATATCTAAGGTAGATCGTAGTGTATGGGCTTCTCCCATTGTAGTTGTACCTAAGCCAGATGGAAAAATAAGGCTATGTGGGGATTATAAGGTGACAGTAAATAGGGTGTTGGAAGAAACACATCATACCTTACCCACTGCGGATGATTTGTTTGCAACCCTAGAAGGAGGGAAGATTTTTACCACATTAGACCTTACTAATGCATACTTACAGTTAGGACTAGACGATGAGTCAAAGAAGTATCTAACTATCAATACTCACCTGGGATTGTATCAGTTCAATCGTCTGCCGTTTGGGGTATCCTCGGCACCGGGTATATTCCAAAATGTGATGGATCAAATACTATTGGGGATTCCAGGGGTAGTGTGCTACCTTGATGATATTTTAATATCTGCTCCAAATGAGTCGGTACACTTGGTGAGACTACATCAAGTAATGAGGCAGTTAGAGAAGTATGGAGTAAAAGTTAAATCACAGAAATGTGAATTTTGTCGAACATCAGTGGTTTACTTAGGGCATAAGGTGGATGGAGATGGCCTCCACCCAACCTTGGACAAAGTAGAAGCTATCATGCAAGCGCCCAGCCCCACGAACATCAGTGAGCTGCGCTCATATTTGGGTTTGCTAAATTACTATGGGAAGTTTCTCCCAAACATAGCAACTGTGATAAATGCACTGAATGCATTGTTACGCAAAGAGACAACGTGGCGCTGGACCAAGGCATGTGAAACGGCTTTCCAAAACAGCAAGAAATTGTTGTTAGATAGTTCATTACTAGTACATTATGATGTAAATAGGGAACTCAGGCTAGCTTGTGATGCCTCTCCGTATGGAGTAGGGGCAGTCATCTCACACATCATGCCAAATGGTGATGAGAGACCAATTGCGTTTGCACGTACACTTTCTAAAAGTGAACAAAACTATGCACAGATTGAACGCGAGGCGTTAGCAATCATTTTTGGAGTGAAGAAATTCCACAAATACTTGTATGGTAGGAACTTTACTTTACTCACAGATCACAAGCCGCTTACTGCGATTCTAAATCCTGAGTCCCCTATACCTACCTTGGCTGCGGCACGTATGCAGCGATGGGCCTTGATATTGTCAGCATATAAGTATAAGATTGAGTACAGGAAATCTGCAGAACACTGTAATGCAGATATGCTGTCAAGGTTGCCAGTTAAGCAAGGTGATACAGATGACAGAGAAGTGAATTACTTCTCATATGTTGATGAGTTACCCATAACAGCAGAAGACATTGGGAAGGAAACACTCAAAACCCAGTCTTAGCAAGAGTCTATGACAATGTGATGAATGGATGGCCTAACTATGTTTCAGACAAAGACATGCAACCCTATTTTTCTCAGAAATGAACTGTCTGTGGACAAGGGATGTATTTTGTGGGGGTTGCGGGTTGTAATTCCTGACAAATTTAGGCGTACATTATTGAATGATCTACATGAGCAGCACCTTGGCATTTGTAGAATGAAAGGGCTGGCTCGTAGCTACTTGTGGTGGCCAGGGTTAGACCAAGGCATAGAAAATGTAGTTAACCAGTGTGAAACATGTCAATCAGTAAGAAATACACCACCCTTGGCACCGCTTCAAACATGGACGTGGCCAAGTAGGGTGTGGGAGAGACTGCACATAGATTATGCAGAGTTGAAGGGTCAACATTTGTTTATTGTCATAGACAGCCACTCAAAATGGGTAGAAGTTTATCCCATGAGAACTACGACGGCAGGTCAAACCTTGGACATATTGAGGAGATCGTTTAGTGCGTATGGGTTACCTGAGGAGATAGTATCAGATAATGGTCCTCAATTTACTTCCAAAGAGTTTGCAGAGTTCATGACCAAAAATGGTATAAAGCACAAACGTGTGGCACCATATCACCCAGCCTCAAATGGAGCCGCTGAGCGGACTGTTCAAGTGGTGAAAAAAGCGCTCATTAAGCAAATGCTTGATCCTGAACCTCGGAAACGGGAGTTGTCAGTACATCACAAATTGGCAAATTTTCTGATTACGTATCGGAATACTCCACACACTACAACCGGTAGAACACCTGCTGAGTTATTTTTGAAAAGACAACCTAGGACAAGGTTTTCTTTACTGAAGCCTAATTTGGCACAAACAGTGGACAAAAAGCAGGAGAAGCAAAAGAGTACCATGATAGGGGCCGAGTTCAGGAGCGAGCATTGCAACTTGATCAGAGAGTCCGGGTTAAGAGTAACCTAAATGGGTTGATTAAGTGGTTGCCTGGTAAGGTTACAAAAGTCTGTGGTTCAAGAACATATTTGGTACATATGTACAACAATGGCAGAACTCGGTTTGTACACATTGATCACATTTTGGGTTCACATGAAAGGGGTGTTCCTAACAACAGTAACAGCACTTATCCAGACTTACAGGTACCGGTTGAGTATCCAGTACAGAGTGATACAGGTTTGGTGCACCGCAGTGGCCAACACGAAAGGGGTGAACAAAAACAGGCGCATTTTGAGAACAATCAATTTCGACCAAATCCTGATTCACAGGGTAAAGGTGATTCCCAACCTACAAGTTCACCTGTACCTGTACTCACACCCGCATCGAGCCCAGACGTTCCACTGGGGAGACGCTATCCTATGAGGGTACGGAAGGCACCAGTTAAACTTAATTTGTAAGCCAAGTTAAAAGTAAACAAATCAGTCAGTGATAAAGCAGTATCAGATTAAAACAAGCACAGGCTACATTTTATTTTTGATTGTTAAGTTTACACAAAAGGAAGAAAGAAAACAAAATCAAGGCATTTGATTTAAGTTAATTTGATGATAGTTTATGTTGTAGTAAACAGCTAACTTTAGAAGGTGCTCCGGTAAACAGTAATAATAACATACTTATTGCATAACGACAAAATACCTGGATATGGTTTCTTTTAAATGTCTTGCACTATTCACTCACGGGGTGACAGTATGTTTAAGGGGGGAGGAGTGTAGTATACACAGCAACTTTGTAATGAGACACTGTAATACTTAAAGTGAGCCCTCTGTTGGTGAGATTATGCTAATGAGTAGTTGACGAATAAAAGCGTTCTTATAAATGGTAGCCATCTTTGTATCTCGTGTAATTGACTTGAACCCCCAATATATTACAATGACCTTAAATGGCGATGACGAGGATAGTTTGTTAACAACTTGAAGCTGTATGAGAATCGAGATTGATTTTGGTGGGAGTGACGGTATTGACTACCAAAACTACTGTTGAATCCAATTATTTTGCATGGACCTCGTTGACAATCACATATTTGTATAACCCTAGTTTATCTGCTAATGGCAAAGCTAACAACAGGGCTATGCCACCTCAGCCATAAGCCTTTTTGAGGTATGGCGGACATGATAGGAGCATTTCTACCTCCATGATAGGAGTGTACTGTTTGGTTTGGGTGTATACACACAAATTTACCCAAACCTTATAGTGTTGTAGCATTGCGTCCGCCATATCTCAAAAAGGCTTATGTCAGCATTATCTATTTTGTCTATCCATCATGTTTGCTGGGTATAAAAATCTATTGATTCAGGGACTAAAACCGGACATGCCAGAGTGACATTTGTTCGGAGGAAGGTCACATCAGCGTCACTGTGGCTAGGCTGGGTGCATCACTCTGATCACCCCCCCCCCCTGCCCTAGCCTAGCCTAGCCCCACTTCTGTGGCCAACGATCCAAGGATTTATGGATCGTTGGCCACAGAAGTGGGGCTCCCACTTCTGTGGCCAACGATCCATGACGATCCATGAATCCTTTCAAAGATTCATGGATCGTTGGCCACAGAAGTGGGGCCGGGCTAAGCCTAGCCCTGCTGCCCAGCTGCTTTTTAGTTTTAATTACTGCGACAGTGTCAACAAATTACAAAATACCAAGTAAACCAAGTAAGTCTGAAGTTAGAACAAAATGTGAACCAAGGTTAAGTTCCTTCCTCCATGGATGATGGATATCGAGAAACAGTCAAAGTAGGATAGGAAGGAGTTTGCAAATGGGTGCCGAGTTTGCTAGGTGCTAAGTTTGACCGCTAGGTGCCGAAGTGATCAGCAGGCGTACTTCTTTCCTCGCCACCTTCTTCTCGATCTTTCAGGACCACGGGCATGCCGCCGGGTTCGAATCCTGCGTGTTGTTTTCACTTCAGTTGCACTTCTTCTCATCTGACATGTTAGCCCCATTAATAGTGCCAAATTCTCTGGACTTCCTCCGATCCTTGGCCCTACGCCCACGTACCTCCAGGAGGTGACATTTGTTTTCGAAAAGAAACTCACATTTTTATGCCGAGATTTTTTCCCCAGTTGTCACTTATTGTAGCTCATTTGTGGACAGCACATTAATTCGAAATAGAGCTTGCTCTTTTTGGTGTAATTTATGAAGAAAATCGGCGGCGTTACTGACACGGTTTGACTGCCCGGCATCCGCGATTTTGCTAATGCGCTATGGTCTTGGTGCAAGACGTTTCTCGTTTACCTTTTACGCACAGCGCGGCCGACGACCCGCTCATTCAACTCGCCAATAGCGCGCGGGGGCGGTTCGTGGGCTAAAGTCAGGTGTTCGTGGCGCGCGCTATTGGCGAGTTGAATGAGCGGGTCGTCGGCCGCGCTGTGCGTGAAAGGTAAACGAGAAACGTCTTGCACCAAGACCATAGCGCATTAGCAAAATCGCGGATGCCGGGCAGTCAAACCGTGTCAGTAACGCCGCCGATTTTCTTCATAAATTACACCAAAAAGAGCAAGCTCTTTTTCGAATTAATGTGCTGTCCACAAATGAGCTACAATAAGTGACAACTGGGGAAAAAATCTCGGCATAAAACGTGAGTTTCTTTTCGAAAACAAATGTCACCTCCTGGAGGTACGTGGGCGTAGGGCCAAGGATCGGAGGAAGTCCAGAGAATTTGGCACTATTAATGGGGCTACTGACATGTCTGATTCGTGGAATAATTCTCTGGGGTTTTCCTCCCATATCTAAAACTAAAACTTCCTTCCTTGCCTTCTCTCCATTGAATTCTTGGATAATGTTGAGATCAATTTTACTTTGATGAGAATACTTGGCTTCACAACCATAATAAATAAATAAGTAAATATAATTTTCTTTAGAAATACAAACAACCCCTGCGGTCCATTTGGGACTGGTCCGATTACCGTACCAAAGGAGAATTGTCTATTGAGGGCGCCCTTTTCAAAACTTGTAGCTGAATTTTTTTCTTCAGTAAGTTTGACGGACGCCACATGATTGTTTACGTTTTTTAGGTGAAAACGCGTCCTTTTAATGCCAATATTTTTCAAAGAAGTGAAACAGGATCTGTACACTGATATTTCAAAGGACAGAACAGCATAGCATTCAAGGTAAAGTATACAATTTAATGGAAAACAATGGCACTGTCAGACCGACCATGGAGGTAGAAATATTGGAGGTAGAAATAGAAATCTGTGCTAGTCCTACTACTGCTACTCTGTACCAATAGTATTGGTACAGACATGGAGGTAGGAATTCCTACCTCCATGGCCGGTACAGAGTAGCAGTAGGACTAGCACAGTCTGACATTGTATTGGCAATACAGATTACAGATGATGATGGATGGATGCATGATTTGCACACAGTAACAACATGCTGATTGTGACTTTTGACCTGTAATATTTGTTAGCGCCATACAAATCCCATATGGATTTTGCTTTTTAATTGCTGAGAACCAGTATAATCATAAAATGCAGACAGTTAAAAATGGCATCATATTGGCGCGTGTATTTTTTGACAACGCAAAATTGTGCGAAATAGTAAAAATATGTAGTTACGTATGACCTTTGACCTTCATTATGTTTGAGGGCTCCCAACTTGATCCCAATTATTTTTCAATTTAAATCTGTTTAGGAACACGTAACTAAACCAAATACAAGAAAACATTGATGGGATCTTGTTGGCGCAGGTATTTACAAGAATGAGAACAGTGCATGTTGTGCCAATTCTAGGCTAATATGCATGGATTGCAATACTTCAAAAAATGTTTTGACATGGAAATTGTAGAGATCCCAAGATTCTTTTTTCATTTGTCATTAGAGGACACTGTTTCTACACCTGGTTCTTGGTTGTCATTTTAAAGGCATCGTACACGTTTGGTAATTACTCAAAATATATATTAGCATAAAAACTGACTTGGTAACGAGCAACAGAGAGCTGTTGATAGTAAACATTGTGAGAAACGACTCCCTCTGAAGTAACGTAGTTTTTGAGAAAGAGGTAATTTCTCACTAAAATAATAAAAACTTCTTGCAAGAAGTTTTTATTATTCTATCTGAAAGCACACAAATTTGTACAACAAGGGTGTTTTTTCTTTCATCATTTTCTTGCAACTTTGATGACCAATTGAGCCCAAATTTTCACAGGCTTGTTATTTTATGCATATGTTGGGATACACCAAGTGAGAACATTGGTCTTTGACAATTTCCAAATGTGTATGATGCCTTTAAAAGTTTTTTGATGTTGGCGCGCAAGGTTACGGAGGTGCAAAAACGCAAGAAATTGGTCAAATTTGACCTTTGACCTCAATTATCTCTCTGCGCCAACAAGATCCCACCCACTTTGCACTTAAATTTGTTTCAGGGCTGCGAGTTCTTTCATCTGAACTTGTTTATTTCATGGTAATCTTATAGGCCTATTGAGTTATGAGGCGTTGAAAATGGCATGAGGGCGTTGTTCATCAAAGGTTCAGGTCAGCACAACATGACGGGCCAATGAGATCCCAACATTTTATTTTTACTTCTGTTATGTGCCCAACGGAGGTTTAAAAAAATGTTTTACTTTTGTTTGGACGAGCTTGGCGCACGTTTTTTTGTTTACTGGGAATGTACTATTCGTTTTACGAGCGTTCTTTGGCTGAAACTTTGATAATTCATTACGCCCAAACCGAAACAGTCAGCAAGCTAAAATTTTGGATGTATTAGTTTGGTATGACGTAGCCTTGATCAAGGCGTTGGAGGTTTTTCCTCAATTTTATTTTTTTGTTTTCATTTTTATTTTATTTGCGCTGCGCTACCCACCCGAGCTACCAACCCGCCCGAGCTGTACTGTGTGCATGGTGTCTGTGTGTGCAGTACGGTATGCGCGTGCTCGTGTGAGCTAGCTGTATGCGACACTCACCGAATCAACGCCTTGACGGTTCTGTCTCGAAGCCAATGACTCATTACTATAATGCGCGCGAAAGGCGAGACCCCATTGGTCAGTGGTGGAAGTCTTGTTTAATCATTCTTATGAATGTGCATGCAGTATCCAGAAGTGGCTACTGCACTGGCGCACCGGTTTGAATTTGGGAATACTTTGTTATAATAATATCTATCTGAAAATGTTGCGTATTCTCCTCAGTTGAGCGAGACAATGAGGGTATGGCAGGAATTAAACAAATGAGGTTGCGTGGATCAATTTGTAACATACATTACATACACCATTTTCCAGCAGGAAGACGCTTTTCTGATGTATTTTTGTAATGACGTAAGGCCCGATTGACCATCTCCTGTCTCCATCTTGCTTCATTAAACAGTGATTTAATCATTGTTGGTGCATTCATTGGAGGTAAAAATATACAAAACAAAGACCTCAATAAACTACCATTGTTGATTGTTTCATGAAGGCATAAGCTGCCTAACACCAGATTTCCCAAGTACACTCACTAGAGCAGGGTAGCTAAAAATCTATTTCACATGTATCATGTGTGGCTGTATCCTGTCAATTTTTGTTTAGCAGTAAATTCTTATAAGACCCTGTCTGAGAACAATTCAAAAGTATGAAGACGGTGTGGCTGCTCAGAGTCGGACTTCGAGAGTGACATGTCGGGAAAACACAGATGCAGAAACTACATCAACTCCAGAATTAACCAAAAGAATGGCGAATGATCAGGGTAGTCCAATGAGGGAACTTGAGTGCAGCGCATAAAGCTCCAGGGGCCGCGCCCGGGTTCAGCACTTGTGAGCTGACTGACCTGCCTCGCAGATTACCAGTCCAAAATGGCTGAGACAATGCTACACACAAACGCCATTAAGTTGGTAACTACTCGCATCGCATCACATACAGCAAGCATGATATGGTACAAAGGTCATAGTGAGAGAAGCTCGTGATTGGACGTCAAAATGAATAATTCATTTGCTTCCCATCCTGTGTTGTCTGCAATAGGTCTGACGAAATATTTAAATATTCATGAGCTGCATACTAGCATATCCGAGAGCCCCCCCATTTTCGTCCAATATTGGACGAAAATATCAAGAAACACATTAAACCAGGAAGTTACAGACCCGTCAAGGCTGTCGGCCTGACGGCCTCCGCATGCGGAGAGTGGTACGAGTGTGGATGACCTGCGCACAGTGTGTGTACGGGGGGTCGTGCGACGTGATACACACATTATGCACAGTGTATGGGTGTGTTTACGGCGTCTTTTTTGGAGTGAAAAATGCGACTGCCTTGATCAAGGCTAGGTATGATGCTGTATCACTCTGATTTTTTAGAAGAAGGTCTGAGAACTCATGAATCACCACTTGGTACATTCTTACAGGCAGTGACTCTTAATCGGATAAGGATTGGATAAGTGTTCTAGCGCGTGATCATGGACCGTTCCATTGGTCCACCGGAACGTTCCATTCAGCACTGGTTCCAAATTGGACCGTTCAAAATACTAATGCAATACTCACGTGTGTACATTAACTGAAAAATCATCTGAGCAGTGATTATCTGATATATTATTTGTCTCTTTTTAGTGTGTGTGATTGAAGCCTGGATTTTTTGTGAATGACTCTGAGGCGGTGACTCGTCAGTTAAGATGGCTTATCTTCATGATATTTGTGTGGAGGAGATAGCACTGGAAGGACTAGAAGGTAATCTAAGCCCCCTTATCAAAACCACGGCTTTGGTTGAAGCTTTGGCCTCTGGCTCTGTCAGAAATGTTTGAAATTTACACTTTCAGTACGGGGCTTTACACAGGCGAAGGGTGCCTAAGCCAGAGCCTAAGACTAAGCAGTGGGTTCGGAAACGGCCTAAAATAGTTGAAGAATGAGAATACACAATTTTAGTTCATGGACCCCTTGCATATGAACCACAAATTCAAACAGCATCAAAGGAAGACCTATCATTAATAATAATAGTGTACATTTATAAAGCGCCATGTCTGTCATAAATGATACTCCTGGTTTCACAAAGAGTTAAGATCGATCTTAACTGTGTATCAATCTTAATTGCTAAGCAAAGTGTGATGTCACAATATAAATCACTATGGTAATATTGGCATCTCATCTTTAAAAGATGAATCTTAGTGCTTTGTGAAATCGACCCCTGGCTCAGAAAAATCAAATTTAGCAGAGCTTGTTAAGAATGATTTTATGAGATAAAGCAACCATAATACAACACCTTGAAAGATATACAAGGTGAGGTGACGCATATTGCTGTCAGACCATGCCAAAAACACCGGGGCAAGCCCCTTCTCTTTACGATATGTGTACTGGCCTACTGGGTTCTTTTACGTGCATACACAACACACAGGACCTACTCTGTATGGCTTTTTTTGTGTCCCATCTTATAATAGATAAGTGCCTTGCTGAAGGACACTTACTAATGTCAAGATTAGGGCCCAATTTCATAGAGCTGCTTAAGTAGACAATTTTGCTTACAAATGTTGTGCTTAGCAAAAGTTAGCATGATGCCAGTCAGAAATTGTGCAAGTGACATGGTATTTTGGCTGGTAACCTTATTCTGGTGAGCATAATTTTGTTGTTCTTAGCTACTTTTTGTGCTGAAGCAGCTCTATGAAATTGGGCCCAGGACTCACTCTGCTGATCAGAATCACCAGAGCTTGAGTCCGGTGCACTTGACTGCTCGCCCACAATACACCAACTTTGGCCGAGAGTCCAGAATTGGTACATACACACATAGTGCACGCTTCCATTGTTTGACCTCGGCGATGGCAGCCTTACATTAAGCAGTGGGTCTATTATTCAAAAAGGGAATCTGATTTTAATCTGACCCACTGCATCAATATTGCCCTGTGAGAGCTTGTAATCAAATACCAACCAGGGACTTATTTCATAGATAAATGCAGAAAATATTGCTTAAAGGGTGTGTACAACATTGGTAATTGCCAAAGACCTGTATCCAAACTCGATGTGACCCAACATATACATGTACATGAAATAACAAACCTGTGAAAGTTTAAGCTAAATCGGTCTTCGGAGTCATGAGAAAACAGTGAAAAAACCCCTCATGTGTTTTAACTTTTTTTCCAATATCGGAATTTATCCTGCAGGATAAATACTATTATTTTACTCATTTAGTAAAAACTATGGCATTTCAAGCAAAACTATTTTTAGAAGTTTTCTACCATGACCATCTTTATACCATGTAAGTAAATGTGCAAATCTGTGAGCATTTATATTTTCATTCTTACCAATGTTGTACACACCCTTTAACAAATTTCTGCTAAGCAAACATGTGCATGATATCAGTCATAAATGGTACATGTGACATGGTATTTTAACTTGTAACCTAAATCTTGTTTATACAGGATAATCAGTTTGTGCTTAGCTAGCTACTTTTTGTGCTTTTAAAAAGCAGCTCTATGAAATTTGGCCCCGGACCCATTTTCATAGAGCTGCTTTAAAACCAGAATATATTGTTTGTCAATTTTATGCAAAGCAAAAATGAGCACGATACCAGTCACAGAGTAGGAAATGGTATTTTGGCTGGTAATCTTTTTCTAGTAAGCATAGTTTTGTTGTGCTTAGCTACTTTTTGTGCTGAAGGAGCTTTATCAAATTGGGCCCAGGTATAGGGCCGGATCCAGTGAGAGCCATTTGCCCTGGGGTGGGCGAGGCATGATGCAATGAGATATCAAACAAACTTACATCAGTTTCATTTTTTTCCAGTGGGGTGCACGCTACACTCCACTCCCTTCTGGAATCACCACCAAGCTACTGACTAAAGCCCAGTTCATACTTCCTGCGAATGCATATGCGATGCGAATTTTGACGTCACAAATTCGCAACGAACAATTTGGAAGAGTTGAGCTGAGGGCAACTGTTACGAAACATTCACAGCGAAAACAGATGTGTGACATAAAATTCGCTCCGCACGAAGCATTCGCAGGAAGTATGAACCAGGCTTAACCGTGCCATTGTCTACAAGTCTTCAAATAAAATTTAAAGCCAACTTACAATTCCAAGTTTAGTTCCGCTTATGATAAAATCAGATCAGAAATTATAATTAAATTTAAAAAAAATTCTTGATTGATTTTATAAAATAAAGAAACAAAGACAATGTCCATATCAATATTTTTATTCTGATCACCAATTAAACAGGAGTCACCCCAGCTTGTTTGTGGTGTCGGCTTCAGCAACGGATCCCAAAGTTCTCCTTGTCACTAGACCCCAAATCCAAGCAGTTTCTATGGAGTGGGATTGTTCCAAACAGCGATGTGGAGTTCTATCGTCTCAGAGAGCCGAGGGAGTTGCCCACATTCCACCACGAGTATGTTACCGTCGATGAAGGAACTGGAATTGTCATGATTGATCAGGAGGTGAGGATGTCCTCTGTGAAGAAACTCTAACCCCCCAAGACACTACCTGCGGGAAATTGCCTCAATCCTCCAAAATCAACCGATATGAGTTTATGTAGGACCTCTACTGCCTCAATCCTCCCAAATCAACCAATATGAGTTTATGTAGGATGCTTACTGCCTCAATCCTCCAAAATCAACCAATATGAGTTTATGTAGGATCCCTACTGCCTCAATCCTCCAAAATCAACCAATATGAGTTTATGTATCTGATCCCTACTGCCTCAATCCTTCAAAATCAACCAGTATGAGTTTATGTAGGATTTATACTGCCTCAATCCTCCAAAATCAACTGATATGAGTTTATGTAGGATGCCTACTGCCTAAATCCTCCAAAATCAACCGATATGAGTATATATGGGATCCCTACTGCCTCAATTCTACAAAACCAACCGATATGAGTTTATGTAGGATGCCTACTGCCTCACTCCTCCAAATTTAACCAATATTATGAGGTCCCTTATCGCACACCCACGACCCTGCCAGTCTTAAACGGGCGTTTAAGACCTCGTCGCTACTCTTTTATTCCTGGATTCAGATTTTTTTAATTTGAAATGGCCTCAAGGTTGTACAAACTTGTTTCTTCCCCGTTTCCCTAAATCTATTCAGGTTACACGGAAGGACTACACTGTCTGTATCATCAATAGTGCGGAGAATGATGGGATACAGGGATCATGCCCTACCTTCAAAGAGAGAGTCAATGTCAGTCAAGAGGTCAGGGGTCATGACGGAAGCAAGGTCATGACCTTAGAAGAAATTCAAGAAAAGTAAGATTCACCATATTTTCAGTTCACATAGAAGGAGGAAGGTGTATCAAATACTGCTGTGGAATAATTTCAGAGAAAATACAAGTTTAAGTGAAGGAAACAATAGATTTTTAAAATTTATATATGTTTATTTTTTCAGATGGGGTGAGTCTCTTGTCATAGTGGGTAGTCCTGAGCTTCGCCACTCCACGTTAATGGGACCAACTGGTGATCCATCTGTGGAGCTACCGGACCTGAACTACTGCCTCCTGGAGTTCATCGGACGTCAGCGACATAACGGGATAAGTCAGGTGGAACTTGCCAAAGCCTTCAAGATCACTCCAGTCACTATGTTTCATTACGCCAAGGATCTTACATTTCACAACTTCATTGTTAAACAGGTGAGATAGATTAACTAATACATCTCTACCATGTCTACTCCCAGTGGCTACAACGTGGTCAAGCCGCAGGCATGTAGAGGCACCTTTGGCAGCCAGCCACATTGACCCACAGTAGAGAACCAACGCACAACTCAACTGGCGTATGGCCCTAGCAGGAATCAAACCAGGGCTACAGTTGTGAGTAGGGGTGTGCTTTATGCACTAGCCACCCATGCCACCCTGAGTCAAGAGAGAACGCATTGAGTCAAAGCAAAGCTGTAGACCTCGGGCCGATATCATAGAGCTTCTTCGGGGTTGTCCGATATTTTCAACATTTTTAAAGACGTACAGAGAGTACAGAGAGAAGATCCCCCTCCCTCCCCCCCTCGGCAGAAATAATTCCTCAACTAAATTTTCACTGAGCAGGGAACCAGTCACAAATGATACATATGACATAGCATTTTGGATGGTAACCTTTTTCTTGATAGCACAAGCTTTGCGTGTTAAATGTGTTGAAGCAGCTTGCGTCATGAAGAAGCCATCTTGATTTTCGGTCTTTGGAATTGATAAAAAGGCTGGCGTTTCTGATCAGCAGAGTGTGGGTTCAAGTTCCGGTCGTGGCACTTGTGTCTTTGAGCAAGAAACTTTACCATAATTGCTTTGTCCTTCGGATGAGACATTAAGCCGTAGGTCCCATGTACTAGCATTGGTGGTGCACGTAAACAAATCCAGAACACTTGTCGTGGAAGAGTAGGGGTTAACCCCAGTGTTTCTGGTTCACATAGCAAGCCTGTTGTTTACAGGTATCCTCAGGCTTGTAGGCTACAGTGATTAAGTTCACTTATGAGGCATCCTAAGTAGTCGGATATAACAGACTGAATTGTTTTATTTTTTCCACCCAGAATTGTTGGTGTGAGACCAGTAAACGGACAATGAATGTCACCATGCTGATGCTACATCGTTTTTTATCCTTGGCCAACTACATCACCAAGGGCCGTTACCTGATGCTAGCCAGCCACATCACTGACTTCCTGGAGACTAAGCCCAAGAAGACGGCAAAGGCTCAGGTCGTTAAGGATTTGGTGAAGAAGAAGTTTTCATCTTGGGTGAGTTCACGTTTCTGAAGAGACAGTGGATGCCAGTAGAATCATGAATTAAATTGAAGATCTTGCTACTTGCTTTCCGATGCATTAACACCTAAGCTCCAACTTTAAAATCTTTCCGACCAACTATCCATCAAAGATCCTGTTCAAAATTTGCGTTTGTGTTCCCCAAACTCCTTCTCTTAAAGGCATCGTACACGTCTGGTAATGACTCTGATAATTAATAACAATGAAAACTTATTCGGTAAGAAGTACAGCAGCTTTGGATAGTATAATGCATTTTAAGAAACTTTTCACTTTGAAGTACTGCGGTCATTCCAATGCAGATTATTTCTGCGTGGCCATAACCGCTCCAGATTTTCGGCAATATCTCAAAAAAGCTACCACCTTTTGAAATGAAATTTTCACAGGTTAGTTTTATGGTATATATCTACAACTATGTTTGAAACAAACAATAGGCTCCAATTACCAAACGTGTTTGATGCCTTTAAACACTTCATGTCGGTATTCTGAAGAAAAAAATAATTTCCCGCGTATTTATTTTTCTGAACTTTTTGGAGCTTCTAGAGTATTTTCCTTTGAAAATACCATTGCCAAAATGACACCCTGACTTGACAAAGGAAAGACATCAAATGTTCTCATAAATAGCACCAGGTTTGATGTTGTCATGAGAAAATATGAGTAGGCACTCTCAGTGATTCGCAGAACCTCAGCCGTGAGCTATTGCCAATAATCTGCCATGGTATGCTGGAATCTCTGAACCAAGGTCTGGAAATCGGGGGTTACACAATAACCCCCAGAGCAGGAATATTATTGCAAGGCATGTTTTCCTATACCTGGTGTCCCTCGTTGTATAAGTGAAACGAAGCGTAGCATAGTAAGTTCATGCCTGCGCACGCTACACAGTGGAAAGTCTGGTTGAATATTTTCGTCGGCTGTTCGGCTGCCAGCAAAAGAAGGGTGCTCCGAAGTTGTTGTGGTCATAATAAACCGTCCACCGTAAGTCAATCCAGAAAAATTTGGCGTGTATACAAGTGATTCGGTGTGAAGTTGTTAACGATAAGTATACTGGGTTATTTAACGTACATTAGACAACGTCCCATTCCAAGGAACCTTAGTCTGTGCACAAGACTACACGGCAACGGCACTCTCATTGTAATAGTTATCATCAGAAAATAGCTAATTCTATTTTTCTTAGTTTTCATTTTAGTTCTTGATCAACTACACTCTATATTTATCAACATAATCTAAATCATTATCACCATGATCAATCTGATCACCATTGATGAAACCGTTGTCTCCTTCAACTGCAGGCCTCAAAGAAGGACATCACTCCAACGTTCAAGAAGGTTTACCTCATGTTACAGAAGATGAAAGTGATCCAGATTGTGTACGCCCAAGGCAAATGTGATCTCTTCAACAAGGTATGTGCAATGAACAAAAAGTACTATTTTTCAACTGATACAAAACAAGCATTAGTCAAAAATGTATGTAAGTTTAATACAAACTTTGGGTTCAGAGATTTCCATGCTTGCATTTTATTAATGAGAACGATACAGTGAAGAAAAAACCCATATTGACTATAATGTTTACATGTGGCATGTTTTTATTAACATGTGATGTCATAGGTCACATGGTCTTTACATGTAGGTGCTGCATTGGGTTCAAATCCATTCATCCACGGTTGACTTTCCGTCTGCGGATTCGGACTTATAATTACCACCACCAATTTAAAGCTTTCTGAAAATGTCCTCAGAATATAAGTAAGATTTGAATCTTAACATAAAAGGAGAACAATTTAGAAACTAATGTTTGCAATGACATCATGTCGACACTGCTTTCACAAAGAGCAACTTATGGCTTGATTGAGATTTACGTTTTACTCTGTGCTGCTCAGCTTGAAACTGTAAGTCTGCCACGGTTTGCAGTTTCAGACCTCTTATATGATTCTGTAAAAGTTGAACCTCTCCATTGAACTAACTTATTTTTAAAAAAATATTCTCCTGAAGACGATCAGAGCATACTGATCGAAACGTTGAGTCGTTAACCACCGGTTCTTTTCAGAACCAACACTACTCAAAAGAGATATTCACAAGGTGTTACCGCAAACCTCTCTTAGTTTTAAAATGATGGCTGATTGCCATTAGTAATTAGTAATTAGATATTCGCTCGTTGTGAAACCTCAACTGAATCATGTGTGTTTTTGCATTGAGGGACGCACACGTCAAGTGATCGCGCGCACACTGACATACATGCCTCTTCGTGAACCCCCCTAAAAATGATTTGTCCTACATTTACGCCTTTCTGTTGCAATGTATAACATGCATCTTTGGGGGCTTGTGGCTCTTTGTGAAAACGCAAAATGCAATTACTGAGATATACAATGAACGCCCTTCCTGTATCGATCAATAATTTGTCATCTTAAGGTACGTGGCTCTACGTGAAAACGGTGACGATATGATCTCTCTCTTTAAGTCGTAAAGAAAAGAATCAGTGTTGTAGCAACTTGACCTTTCCATCAGTACGATATGCAAAATGTGACCCTGCGTTGTCAAAATATGATCCTGCGAGGTCTTTCAGAAGAGCTAACACATAAGATTCAAACTGCCACTAGCCACCGGGCTAGCTCGGTGGTCTAGTGGATAGACATCTGCTCTAGCAATGCAAAGGTCGTGGGTTCGAATCCCACCCGTGTAATTTGCCTGTGGATTGTTTTCACAGAACTCGGGAAAGTACTGAGTATACAGTGCTTAATACACTTCAGTGGAAGGGTAAAAACAAATTATAATCTGATATCATGTTTGGTCCCCCCCCCCTCCTGAAGGTCGACTCTTTTAAACTTCTGAAGAAGCTCCCCACAGAGAAAGAGGACCCAATTGAGGATGAAATCAACGACGCATGTGAGTATATCTTTGACCTCTTCGACGAGAGTGCAATCTTTCTTTACTCAGCTCAGAGATTCTTCATAAAGTTGTAGTTTCATTCTTTAAATTTGTTAATGCTCTCGAGCTATATCCCTGAAGCAAATTTAACATTTATTTTAAAAAAAGCGTTGCCGTATCCGCTGCTAAAATATAGGATTTGAACAGCTAGCTACTGGGCAATCTTGGTAGTCTAGTGGTAAAACATCTCCTCTAGAATGGCAAAGGTCATGGGTTCGAATCGGGAAAGTAATGAGTATACAGTTCTTAACACACATCGGTGTATGGATAAAACAAAAATTATATTCTCTTGAGCTGTACAAATTTTCTATCAGTAATGTTTTGTTTATCACATTTACATGGTTGAAATTTGTTTGTGATAGTGAAAAACAACCATTTTTTTTCAGATATCAAATTTGTTTTGTCATTTATAAAGTATTTGGCTTTTTAGAATGGTATGTCATCTATTTCTCTTTTTGAGCAGACGATCCCAGCGCAACATCTGTTCTTGTAGCTGAACTTCCAGTGCAGTTTCAAGTCTACAACCTGATTGATAATCTACAGCATCGCCCGCAAGGAATTAATACACACGTAAGTCAGCCTCGCTACCACGGGCAGCGCGCCGTATCGGTACCTCTCGTCACTAACCCCTGGTAGGGATTTGCTGAATAACAACGCTGATTGATTTCCAAAAGTGACTGCTTCGCGCAGACGCTTGTTAAATACGTTCAAGCGCTTGTATGGCGCTTGTTGGACCCTTAGTATGCGCATGTCAAAATATTACGACGCGATTTCATTTCCAATGAATCATTTTTTACACGGTCATCCTAAACTGTATACAGTTAAGACATGTCTCAAAGAAGAATGAGAGGGGACCAGTTGCTCTTTGACTTGATGCTGCTTTTGTGGGCTACCATACTTGAGCGCGCGTATAGAGTGGATCAACCACAGGCCTAAATAAAATATGCCTTGAATTTCACATTTAAATTAACCAATACCTGGGGTTATGAGCGATCAAGGCGTGCTGGAATAAAAATTGTGGGTGAAATTGATCACCACTGGGAATGAGGTTGCAGGTAAGTTTAGTTATACTTTTGGATCATCTAACGATTATCCTAGATCCTGAGAGCTCTCGTAAGTACAGTGGACCTGAGCAGAGATTGGCCCAGGTTCAAAAGTTCACATTCAAGTACCAATCTGGGGTGCAATTTGGAAGAAAGCAGTTCACCCTCGGACCAGAAAAGTGTTTGAGCTTCGGTCATTGGTTAAATGTTTTCACGTGTTCGGTTGAGACGCGGTGACGCAACTGTTCCAAGCTTGGATTCAAGATGGCGGATTCCACAAACTAAAGGAAAATTTCAATGGAATTCTTTTAAAGATAAAAAAATCATGAAGCACACCAATCTAATAATGCTGATAAAGTTACAAAGGCGAAGTTTCATAATACATTGAGTTCGATTGAGTCGCGGTGACGCAACTGTTCCGAGCTTGGATTCAAGATGGCGGATTCCACAAACTAAAGAATGTCAATGGAATTCTTTTAAAAATCATGGGCATACCAGTCCAATAATGTACGTTGATAAAGTTACAAAGACTAAACTCCATAATACCTGAAAATAAAATGAAGGCTGTATATTTTGAGAACATTTTGAGAGCTGTACCTACATCACGAACTGTTTCTGGTTAACGACACGTTTTGGCGTAGCTCTCGGAAACTGCTTCGGCCTATGATTTTTTTTGCTCTCCTTTGTTTCAGGACATTAAAAGAATGTTGCAGTTGGATAAGACGAGTCTGAGGAGTATCACAGACAAAGCCCTCAGAGGTAACAAATTGATCACATCTTACCTTACTGACGAAGGCAGGCAGAGGGTCAATAAGTAAGTATAAACTCAGTCACTGAGTTTCTGCCCATCCAAACTTGTTTTCTGCAGATGTATGACTGCTCAAAATGAGAATAGCTCTTTTAATGAGGTATGTTTTTATGTTAAAGTTCATTGCGAGAATTTATAACTTTCTGATCGAATTCTTGTAATTCCGTTCAGTTCCAAACAAGTTCACCAGAAATTTGTTACGGAAAAACTTCTTTTTGAAACAGCTCAATTGCATTTAAAGAAAAATTATTATGTTATGTAGGGATACCGCAAACATAGGGCTAGATGGCTCAGTTGGTAGAGCACCAGCGCATAAATACGAAGGTCGCAGGTTCGGATCCCATTCTAGTTTTTGTCTGTTCACCCAAAATTGATTTATAAGTACCCAGTCGGTTTCTCTTCTGTTTATTACTTGAGGTTCAAAAATTAGTGAATTTATGTTTTTCAACATTAATATTGCTGTGTAGAATTTTGTTCTTTGAGAACTTGTCTTGCTATTTATTCTACTGCCGCAGAATAGATATTTCGGAATCGGGAGACTATTCAAATGACGATGACTAGAGCAAGCTAGTCGAAATGTTGAGACCAATTATGAACTCACTCCGCGGCAGTGAAGTTAATAAAGAAAAGGCCCCTCGATCCATTAAACGAAAGTAGTAGTCCCGGCCGATTTCTTACCTTCCGCCCAGGTAGTAGTTAATAAGCAGGACATTTCTTCTCAGAACTTGGTAGTCTCCCGAATTCCAAAATCTACTCTGCGGCAGTAGATTAGTCTCCCAAAATCCGAAATCTACACTGCGGCAGTAGAATAAATAGCAAGACAAGTTCTCAAAGAACAAAATTTTACACAGCAAAGTAGATATACACATGGTGTTACCGCAAACCGAGTATACATTAATACCTCACCATGCAATGCCTCAAATCCTGTAACATTAATATTAGTTTTGCTTTAATACATCTATGTACATAATAAAGTTGTGTCTCATCACTGTGGACAGAGTCCATCAGTGAAAAAAAAAAGGACTCCCAGGGTGGGATTCGAATCCCCATGACTCTCCGCATTCTAGACCACTGAACTTCCCGAGTAAGAAATAGATTAGCAACGTCTTCAAACACTTTATCCATATTTTTACCATGTTACCTTAACTTTCACATTAGATATTCCTCCATGTAGAAAATCAGTTTTTTTCTTTTTTTTATGAGACAAAAATGGCTTCCGTCTTCGTAGTTTTGTTCTAATCATAAGAATATTTTCCGCTTCTAAGGTTTCAGACAACAGAGATGGCTGAGAAGGCGTTAAAGAAGAAAGTTCTGGATACGACGCCATCCTCTTCAAAACAAGACTCTCAAGGTACACATTAAACAAAAACAACTAGAAATTACCTTTTTCTGAAATTTGACTTTAGGTTAACCACTCTACGTGGGTATTTTGAAAATAATCCTGTGCCCAGGATTACAAAGCTCCAAAAAGTTCAGTGAACTTTTTGGAGCTTTGTGAGTAATTATCTTCCCTTGAAAATATCGTTGCCACAGTGAAGCCCTGATTTGTCAAAGGAAGGACAACAAAGGTTCTCATAATTAGCTCCAGGATTTGATGTTGTCGTGTGAGAAAATTGAGTAGTCACTCAGTAGGATTCGCAGATCCTCTGCAATGAGCCCCAGCCGAAAATCTATCATGGTATGCTGGAATCTCGGAACGCTCAGACTTACCTCCCATTTAGCTGAATATAGTGAAGAACAATGGTGGCAGCCTGTCCATTCTTGTATGCCACATTTGTATAACAACATGTCAAAGATCTGGAGTTGGGGGGGGGGGGTTACACAGAAACCCCTGGAGTGGGATTTTACAAGACAAGTTTTCCATAACCTGTTGTCGCTCTTTGTATGGGTGAAACAAAGCGTATCACGGTAGGTGCCTGTCTGTGCACACTGCACACTGGAAAGTCCGGGTGGATAAAAACGTCAGCTGTCCTACTGTCGGCCAAAAATGGAGGAAAATCCAAAGTTGTTCCGGGTGTTAAAAACGTCCGCCGTAAGTCTGTCCAAAAAACTTTTGCGTTTAAACACATCATCCGATGTGAAGTGGGTAAGGAGAAGTCCTTTAAAGCTTTGATGCTTTCTCTGTTAAAGAGGTTGATTGTATTTAATTCCCCCCCCCAACAAACAATTTCAATTCTAGTAATTCAGAAATTCTGCGTCTCTTCGAGGTTACACAAATTTAGTTTCCCTTACAAAATTTTAAGAGTATAGGGTTTGGAACTTACGGTTTTCCAATGCGTCATTCACTTAAAGTTGTGCTGTTTGGGGTCAGAACTAGTTAGTAGTAGGGTCATATCTTTGGATTCCGTGACCATTTTTTTGCTACCTTTTTTTCTTGATGGATTTGACTTAAGGAACCATTTAAAAGGAAAATAAGCTCCTATGTACCTCTGAAATGTGATAGGAACTTTTTTTATAGCGCAATATTCAAAATGGCCGCCGACGCCATCTTGAAAAACATAAATTGTAATAGCTCTGGCACCAGATGACCTAGACGGACAAAAAAGATATCTTTTTCCAGTAAATCTGGCATGACAAATCCACTGGAGTAGTAATTGTAAGGTTTGGGGACCATCTTGACCTCTAAATCCAAGATGCCCGCCGTCGCCATCTTGAAAAACATAACTTTCATCAGCTCTGGCACCAGAAGAACTATAAGGGAAAATAGGGCGTCGATTTCCACTATTCATGGCATTACAAATCCACTGGAATGGTAATTGTAGAGTTTGGGATCATCCTGACCTCCAAATTCAAGATGGCCGCCGTCGCCATCTTGAAAATTAATGTGAAAACTCTGGCACAAGAAGAGCTATATAGAAAAAAATAGGGTTTCATTTTCCACTTTTTCTGGCATTACAAATTATTTTAAACATGTTTTTCATAGTTGATTGATTGATTGAAAAATGATGGTGCTGTCCAATTCAGTGACACTCCAACACTGTTGACTTGAGATAAACGTAAAATTGTAAAAGTGTTTTTACATGTTTTATGGGTATGGGTCAGGGTCTGGGTATTATGTTTGTATTTTGTCAAGTTGACTGGGGTGGTTGGCGAACATAAAAAGGACCAGAAGAACCGGTTGACAAATGTGTCAGGAAAATTATTTTTTGGGGGGAAACCGCGAGGATATTTTTCCAGATCCTCTTTGTTATAGCAATAACTTGTTTTCATGCCTACTTGGCACTCATCAGTTGCGTGTGGGTGGTTCTATATTAGAATATGTAAGTCTCATGTCTTGTGAAAGACATTAGTTAGTGTATTCCGCTTAGGTTCAGGTAAGATGTATAATAAATCCGAATGCGGACTTTTAAACCTGAGTTGAGTTTTCAGTATAAGTGACCTGTTCCTCCAGTAAGGAGATTAGAATGTTTTAATAGTGTTTCGTCCGGGTCTACAAAACCCGAATCATCAGGGGGAGGAGCGAGCTGTTTGGGGGTGGAGTCAATTTGACTCCGGTTTAGTTTTGCTCTGATCAACCTTTCCCTTAAGTTTGGACCTTTTCTGTACGCAATGAAAGGAGGATCTTGAAAGATCTCCGAAAGTGTTTCATGGTTGCGTATTAGAGACCAATGTTGTTTGATGGATTTGTTTAGGTCACTTCGGTTGATGTATGGGTTGTATGTCGTACTGAAAACCAATGGAGTTTTGCTTTCTGCATTTCTCTGCTGTTTGTTAATCAAATTTGATCGGTCTTTGTGTGATTCTTTTGTTCTGGTTTTGTTTATCTCTGAGAAATCAGTTCGGTTCATTATGCAAATACCTCTTCCTTTGTCGTAAGGTTTAATTACAATATCTGGGTTGTGTTTCAGTTTGGTAATGGCTGATATTTCCTGTCTGGTCATATTTCTGAGCTGGTTGCGCAATCGAACATGAGCAAATTGGTATTTTGTGGCTTCCAAGTAATTTTCGAGTGTCGCACATTGTGATGAAATTGGACGCCATTTTGAGGGTGGTTTGAATGGTCGAGCCTTGGCAGGTTTGTTGTGCATTAGGAAAGCAATTCTCATTCTTCTTTGGAAGATGTTGAAATCACTCAGAAGTTTTTAGGCCTTTTCCTGAAGCAACTTTTTCAATTGTAGAAAGGTTTGCCCTGGATAGATTCGTTATGAATTGTTCGCTTTCTTTAGCCAATTATTCAAGAATATTATTCTTAATGAACCGTTTGGATGTGTCGCACGTGTGAGAAAAGTTGTTGGCTTTTCTTTGAGAGCTGTTTGCTCTTTCAATAAACCTTCGTTTAGTCATGTTTAACAAAGAGGAGTACTGATTTTTATTGCTTATAAATAATAATATATACTTGGGAATGCTGTATTATATTATTATAATAAATATATTAAAAATCAACGTAGTCATGAAAATCTCTCTTTGGAAAAAGTGGTGGTCCTGAAAAGGACCGGTTGGTTTATTAAAGAGGTTGTTCTCTTTTTCTCTTGGTTCCTCGAGCCTTGGTTGGTCTTGGCCGGGTGAAGAAACCGAAGAGCTGGGTTGCTGTTCTCAGTTCCGCTCCCTTGAAGTCTTGTACCAGCTGTGCTCTTGCTTCTTTCTTGCCTTGTCAAGTCTTGTCTCCAACTCCTCCGCCTGGAACTGTACTCCGCGAGTGTGAGCTGGACCAGTAGCAAGGATGCCTTTGAAGTGAGTCTGTTCCAATTCTCCGTAAAGGAAGGTTGGAAGGTGAGACCCTTGTGTGGATGCGGTGGCCTTGCTGTGTTCCGGCGGTATGCCGGCGGTTTGTGTTTGACGCTATGGCTTGGCCAAAAGTGGTGACTTGGTGCGTAATGTGGCTCGTAGCGGATGTTAAAATGTTAACTGGCTCCGCTAAGAGTTTTACGTGGTTAAAGTCTTTTTCGGCAAGTTTGATGCGTGGAGCAAGGGTTTCACTTTGATTAGTGAATCCTCCAACTGGTCGATGAGAGGGAGTTGTCCGCAGGTAAAATCGCTGATGACGGAGGAGGCTGGCGATGAAGGCTGATCTTGAGTGCTTGAGCAGGAAGGCTGAGGGCTGGACTTTGGGCGTCGTTTAAACGATTTGCTCAGTTTGGTATTCTTCTGGTCCTTTTTATGTTCGCCAACCACCCCAGTCAACTTGACAAAATACGAACATAACACCCAGACGCTGACCCTACCCATAAAACATGTAAAAACACTTTTACGGTTTTATGTTTATCTCAAGTCAACAGTGTTGGAGTGTCACTGAATTGGACAGCACCATCATTTTTCAATCAAATGATTTGGAGGTTAAGATGATTCCCAGACTCTACAATTACCATTCCAGTAGATTTGTCATGCCAAATATAGTGGGAAAAGACATCTCTTTTGTCTGTCTAGGTCATCTGGTGCCAGAGCTATTGAAAGCTATGTTTTTCAAGATGACGATGGCGGCCATCTTGGATTTAGAGATCAAGATGGTCCCCAAACCTTAAAATTACCACTCCAGTGGATTTGTCATGCCAGATATAGTGAAAAAGGACATCTTTTTTGTCTGTCTAGGTCATCTGGTGCCAGAGCTAATGCAAGTTATGTTTTTCAAGATGGCGACGGCGGCCATCTTGGATTTAGAGGTCAAGATGGTCCCCAAACCTTAAAATTACCACTCCAGTGGATTTGTCATGCCAGATATAGTGAAAAAGGATATCTCTTTTGTCCGACTAGGTCATCTGGTGCCAGAGCTATTACAATTTATTTTTTTCAAGATGGCGTCGGCGGCCATTTTGAATATTGCACTATAAAAAAAGTTCCTATCACATTTCAGAGGTACATAGGAGCTTATTTTCCTTTTAAATGGTTCCTGAAGTCAAATCCATCAAGAAAAAAAGGTAGCAAAAAAATGGTCACGGAATCCAAAGATATGACCCTACTATTAGGGTTTTATGCAAATAAGGTTACTCCACTCAGTTCAAAAGGTAAGATTTACTTTGGACTGACTCATTTTGACCACAGGTAAGTAAAAGTAAATGCAAACTTTAATCTATACTGTGACATGGGTACATGGTCTATAAATGGTCTGGTTTCTTGACTTCACCACAGATACAACGCCTTCTAAGGCACCGCAGACTGAGAGGTATTCCATGCGTAGACAGAAGATCCTTGACATGATAAAGAAGCATAAAGTACATGAAGGACGATTCGCCATGTTGAGGGTAAGTGGCATGGCGTGTTGTGGCCGAGCGGTCAAAGGACATCGGACTCAATCTCTGCTATTCTGAGTGTTTCGAGGGTGGGTTCGAGTCCCGGTCTTGACACTAGTGTCCTTAAGTTACTCATTTTTAGGGCTGTCAGGTTGGCCTTCCACCTCTAGGACCCCGGTTCAAATCCCACCGGGGGCACTACGTGGATTGGGTTTTCAGTCCCTACCTGACTGCGTGGGTTTTCCCTGGAATAAGTTTCTGGGGTTTCCTCCCACATCTAAAACTGAAACTTCCTTCTTTGTCTTCTCTCCACGGGTTCTTGGCTATGTATAGTGATTAACTTCGCTTTTCTGAGAGTCCTTGGCTTCACAACCAGAATTAATAAATGAAATGAAAGCTGTAGGTCCAGTGTGTTGTGTAATGCTCGTAAAAGAAACCAGTACACCAATCAATAGTGGTTATGGCATAGTTGGCACCACCTCACCTTTTAAACCCTTACAGATGCTGTGATCATTAGGTTGGTATTGCTTTTTCTCTTCTCTGAAGATGTATTTGGTAGTCTATGGACTCATTTTCAAAAGCCTAATCTATCGTACATTCACGAAATCGAACTTAGTATGACAAATGTGTACATTTTGAATTTCATTTGTGCTTTTAAGTTATTTGAGAAAGAACAACTCTCTACTAAAAGTGCACAGGTTTACCTCCAGAAAGAAATAATAACAATGATAATAAAACTCATTGAAGATACCTGAAAAGGAGGATCTTTCAAATTTGTGTTCTAAAATCATATCCCTTTTTTTGATTCTTTTCAGGCAATAAGATTAGATGAGGCAGAGGAGGGGAGGACTGAGAAATGTGACAGGAAATCTGTTAGTAGGTAAGGTCACCTGACAGGTCAGAGGTCATTGCTGTGATTCAAATGAGGTCAGAGCAGAAAACCCAGAAAAATTTGGGATAATAATAAATTTAATTTGGTCCCAAATTGCCATAGGATACAAGGCCTTTTGTAGACAAAAAGGTCCCAGTTTCATAGAGCTGCTTAAGCACAAAAGTAGCTAAGCACAACGAAATTAAGCTTACCAGAGATACGATAAGGTTACCAGCCAAAATACCATGTCACATGTACAATCTGTGACTGGTATCCTGCTTATTTTTGCTAAGCAGAAAATGTTTAAGCAATATTTTCTGCTTAAGCAGCTCCCTGAAATTGGGCCCAGCTGAGGTTTGTTGAGGAAAAACTAAAAAATAACAACCAACTGTTTATCAAGCATGTTGGAAAGAAAGTGTACTCAAAATCCATTTCATACTTTCCTGTTATGAAAATATTGTTTATATTTATACATTTTTTTTAACAGAATAATCGATCGTCTTGTGAAGGAAGGGCTTTGTAAATCTTTCTCTACAGTGGTCATGTCGGATGACGGAAAAAGCTCTAGAACAGTAAGTCTCATGTGATTGGGCGGCTGCAAGAGTCATGTGACATAAGTTGGTTTTAACATTATTTAAAAAAGATAAAAAATAAAAACAGAGACATCATTATATGGAGTTTGCTGAATGAAATATGCAGAAGTTGTTTTTATGAGTATGTTTGTAGAACAAATAGAGCATTTGAACGAATGCGCTCTTCCAAAATTCCATTCCATTATGATTTTTTAAAATTTTTTTAAAGGGGCCATGTTTTTTATCAATATATGTGCCATAGCTTTCTCTCCTTAAAGGCCCTGTACACTATTGGTAAGATCGAAAAACACAAATGTTCACAGATTCACACATAACTTACATGATCTAAAGTAAGTAATGGTAGAAAGGGTTCCTTAAAATATTTCTGCCTAAAATGCTATCGTTTCTGAGAAATGAGTAAAACAATAGTTTTTATCACGCGCGATATTTTGAAAAAAAACAGAAAACACATAAGGTCTCTTTTCACTATTTTCTCTTGATCTGGATGACCAATTAAGCTTAAACTTTCACAGGTTTGTTTGTTTGTTCATGCATATGTTGAATCACACAAAATGTGGACACTGATTTTGAGCTATTATCAAAAGTGTACCATACCTTTAAGATGCTTCTCATTATCTACATTGTAATTGTTTAGACACATCTATCATCATGTTGTTTACATAAAGCATATATTAGTTTTCCTCATGCAATCATACTTGTCTCTTTAGTCCAATGTCTGTCTAGTCTTTTGTCTCCTTAGCCGTCTGTCTTGTCTTGGGGCTGATTTCTATAAGTTCCGACTTACTTAATCAGCCTCCATACTTGTCTTTCTTTTATACTGTCTACATTGTCTTCGTTAATTTTATACTTTGTTTGTTAATCTTGTATGAGAGTATGGAAATAAACATTTTCCCGAATTAAATTTTGGATTGGTTTCAAGGTGAACTTTATAACAGACACCGACGTGGAACAGAACGACCCCCAAGTCTTGCATATTATACAACAAGTCAAGTTCCGGATAATCAACTATGTCAATCACTTTCCTGTGACAAACCACATCGGGAGCAAAAAAAGCAAGTTGCCAGCGGTAAGTCTAGTCATAGCTTGAAGTCTCAGACGTGGGCCCATAATTTTCAACTCGTTTACCACAGACTTCTGTGCTTACAACCCATATGCGTTTATGCTTTAGCACAACTCTACGGCATTTGTTAACCAGTAGTGTCTTCACGCATGCGTGAATGAAATTAGCATAATTTCATGGGATGGGCTAATTGCAAATGTTGAAATAATGTAACAAAAGGAAAACATTTACCCTGTATTCACGTTTTGTATGAGTTCAATCTTTTGTCAGTGTTTGATTAACCCTTCGAGCGCCGCCAACGTTTTGAAATGCCATGCAAAATTTCCATCCACAAGCCTCCAACGTTCCCTTATGTTTATAGACTGGTCCCCTGTTTTTATCTGCAAGGATAGTTACACTTTACTGAAGTATGACGTCAGGTGTCCAGACTACCTTACGTTCTACCCTTCGAGCTCCGCCAACATTCTGAAACGTCATACTGATATATCCATCCACAGGCCGCCAACGTTCCCTTGCGGTCTGAATTTTTTTTTTAATGGCCAACCTGTGGATTCAGAATTACCAAACGCTGAAGGCACTGTAAGGGTTAAACAAAAGCACGATAAAAAAAAAACACAAAACAAAGACAAGAAGGCGAAAAGAAGTTTAGTTTAAACAAAATCTTGACATCATTTTTTTTTTAAATCCCCTTGAAGAAACTGCCGCCGGTCAAAAAAAAACAGAAGGCGAAGACCAAGGTGTGGAAGAGGAACACTCAGTTTGAGACTCTAACACAACCCAGTGACGATGAAGCAGCGCCCTCTAGCCACAAAGCTTTACTGGATGATGTAGAGAAGGAAGACCAGGAAGGAACGGATATAGAGACACTGACTGAGGTAGGCCAATAGAGGGAGCTGTTTATAAGAGTTATTTTTGTCTGTAACATATCGTAGAGTGTCGTGGCCGAGCGGTTAAGAGCATCGAATTCAAGTTCTGATGGTTAGTCATCAGGTTGTGGGTTCGAATCCCGGTCATGGCACTTGTTTCCTTGAGCAAGACACTTAACTATAATTGCTTGTCTTCACCCAGGGGTATAAATGGGTACCTGCGAGGGTAGAGGTTGATATTGTGTTTGAAAAAGCCTTCAGAGCGCTACGGCAGCTCGGGGCTGTATACTCCCCAGGGAGCTCAGAAAGGTTAAAGAAATGTTATTGGCCCAATGACCAGGGCACTAATGTAAAGCGCATTGATACGTTTATTGTAAAATGCGCTATATAAGAACTTGTTTTTTTGTTTTTGTTTTTTTTACAGAATTTGTATTTTAATACTGAACTTTTTAAGTTCCTTAAACAAAAATCTCAACAGTAGAGAAATATAACATGGTTTGAGGGTGGGCAGACGTTATTAGCTCCCGAGGCAAAGCCGAGGGCGGAAAATTTTCCAGGGTGGACGATTTTCAGAGCTCCATAATTCAAATCTTACCTGTAAGAAGCTACTAATCTCACTTGATTAGCAATCCATGGCTGCATACATTTTTGGGCGGTGGGTTTTGAACATCTGATATTTTTCATAGATTTGTCATTTACGTGAAATAATTCAGCGCGCAACGTTAAACATTTTTTGCCAAACACAGTTTTTAACGCAAGCCTACAAGTGTGTTTGTGTGTGTTTTCGCGGGCGCTGATGACGTATACCGTTGCATGCAATCAATTCATATGAATGCCCCGCAACCATCCTGCGCCTAACAAACTAGTGTAAGCGTATGCATGACGGGCATGTTTGAGAGAACAAGCAAAACGGACGCTTTGTAACATTGAGAGCTGAATTATGTTATGAAAATGATGGGTTTATGAGGAATATCAGACGTCCAAACCCCACCGCCAAATAATTTATGTGGCCATGGAATGTCCATTTGGTGAGATTAGTAGCTTCTTACTTGCAAGGTTTGAATTATGGAGCTGTGAAGTTTTCTCCGGCCCAGAAACGGACCCTCATATCCAGGAAGTCACTGTACTATTTATACAAAAGTGAAAGGCCTCCAGGGCTAGAATGATGTACAGCTGGGTATCATCGGAATAGATGTGGTATTGAAGCTGGAAACTTTGCAATCATGTGCTGGGTTGGATATGTATTAATTACAAACAATTGCAGGCCTAGAACTGAATAAGCCTTGAGGCACTGAATAATTGAGAAACGATGTTTTAGAAAACGAATTCCTTAAACAAGAACACCGCATCCGATTATTAAGGTTACACTCCCACCGATTGAGGGCCACTCCAGATAATATGCCCAAGGATTTCAGCCACCCTGGCAGCAATATGGCGTGATCTACCGTATCAAAAAAGGCGGCGCTCAAATCTCGGACAACAATATGGCCATTGTCTATAGCAATTTAAACATCACTTTCTAAATACAGCAACGCAGTTTCAACACCTTGATTTACCCTGTAGTCTGACTGAAAAATCACACTTGGCAATGGGAGACTTTTGAACGCTAGGTGGCAGCAGACTTACCAGGTAAATTTCCATTGTATACATCGTTTTGAGTATGCGCACATTTGCCGAGAACAATCGATTTACCTGGTAAGTCTGCTGCCACCTAGAGTTCCCAAAAGTCTCCCATCAAGATTGATTCAGAGTGAATATCACTCTCAGCTCTTTGTAAATTCCACCCCAGATTCTTCTCTGAGAATGCTAAACATCTTTTTAAAAAAACCCTGATTACTTTAACAATTTCATTTTTCTCTTTTTCCCTTTTTGACAGAGACGTTTAATTCTGAAAAAGAACTACTATGGCCACTTGCAAAAGATGGAGAAGTTAAAGGTGTTTCATACGTTCATGTGGTACATTGTCTATGGCATGGCCAAACAAGAGCCTGCTGTTGAGGCCCCTCAGCCAGGTAAAAAAAAGTGTTTGTTTTTAACAGATTCAGATCATTGATCAAACTATGTTTTTAGTAATTTTTAGACTTTGCATTTGGTGCTTGATATGGGGCATGGTGAACCCAACCTATGGCGTCTTCATTGTGTGCTTGGAATCTCAGGAATTCTTTTGAGAATTTTAAGGGGAGGGGGAGGAAAATAGTGTGTTAAAGTATGGGAACATTGAGGGTGATACCCTCTGCCCCATGTCGGGCATGGTATAAAACTTTGTATGTTGAGCAACCAAAGGTGTCGGAACTTTGACTGCATGCATTTACTACTTTTTTAGTTTAATTGTTTTGTTTATTTTAACAGAAGCCCCAGTTAAACAAACTGAAGTCATTACCATCAAACAAGAATTTGATGAAGACCAACTAACACCGGTAACAACAGAGCTCGATGAAGCGTATCTGGAGAGTAGCGCAGGAAGCAGTCGACAGGGTACAGACAACCTGATTGGTCAACCTACAAACCATTCTGTAAAGCCAGTACAAATTGCTAACCAATCAGAGAGACGCGCTGATGGTGTGGCCGATGGAATGATAGCGGAGACAGAAAAGTTGGGAGATGGTGATTCGGGATCCACTGCTAGTCAGTCACATGGATGCCCCGAGGAAGGTTCTACTACCAGGGACAGACACCATGGAGAGATCAGCACAGCTTCACACCCTGAATCACAAACGGCACTCAGTCTCCTTGAGTCGATCCAACATGGGAATGTTCCAACAGAGACTGAATCCGACCAGTCAGCCAGCAATGATGCCTCCTCGAACACGACCCACAAACACGACCTCATTTCAGTGGAGTCCCCACACCCCAAACAAACAGCAAGCGTGGATGCCACCACGAGCCGTAAGCCCGGCCCCGTTCTGTCAGACACACCAGATCCAATCCTCGTCCCCTCCGCACGTATCGAGAAGCACCGCGTGTATCTTGACGTCATGGACTGGCGACGTTTCGTCAAGCCCTTGCCTCGATACCATGACGTTTCAGACGGCTGGTGCATACTTGGGGATGCGGTTCTGTCGATGCCCGTGGGGATATTTTGCAAAGTTGTTCCATTGAGGTACATGGTAAGAATAAACGACTTATGTGATTATATTCATGAAGAGGAAATATCGCCCGTAGTATGCCGGTGGAATTTGTTTCCACAGGACTCAGAAGGTACTAATTGTATAGTGCTTATCACACATTGGTGATGGGATAAAACCTAAACAACATGCTTTAGACAGTTTGAGTTCTCAGTAGGTTTTTTGATTTGGCCCAATGCAGATCGACAAACTGTCCCATTACCTCAACGACCCCGTCAAATCCCTGTGGTTGGTCAAAGATTTACCCCATAAGATACGCAGTCGACTCCTCGAAGGAAGGAGGTATCTCTCCTTCCTGACGAGGGAGGTTGATCGTCTAGCATCGATGGGACTGGCCATCTATACACCGCATCCAAACGAGGGCAAAGAGATGGTAAGTTGTACTTCATCAAAAAAAATGTCAAAAACGAGAAAACAACTCTTAAGGAAGACTATATTTTACTATGAAATCATAGCTGAACAAAGAAAAATTGACGAGAGCAGGATTTGAATCAGCCACCACCTGATTAATGTGCCGGTGTGGCAGGAGATTCTGTCCCCCGGAGATTCTGTCCCCCGGAGATTCTGTCCCCCCATACGGCGAACTGTGTACAAACTTCTTCTGACATGTCTGATAGCGCCCTCTTTTGAATCAACCTCCTTCATCGGCCCATTTCCCATATGAGGGACAGAATCTCCGGGTGACAGATTTTCCTCTTTCAACTAAGCTATCTACCCTAATGTTGGCGATCTCATCTAAAACCACAGTAGATGATATTGAAAGGTCAGACAGTAGGAAGGTTAAAGTTCAATATGATCTTTATTTCTACTCAGTTGTTTTCCTACATCTGCCGCAATGCCACCATCGTCGACACCTCATCCAGTGACCCAGGCGGTAACGCTGTGTCTGACAAACCTTACCCCATCCACAAACATCACTTTAGAACACTCAATGATGTTGAGAAGTTTTGGTTTGAACTGAAGGTGATTTGTTCGGACACGCCGCTCGGTAAGTATAGACCCAACATAAATACTGCTAAACCAATTTCTTTATTGAGCAAATAGAGAGTGGGGCACCAGGCGCAGCAATGCAAACCGTATGATAGTTGGCTGGCAACCTGTTTCTGCTGTGCAACAATTGTTTTGGCTAGCAATGTTTTGTGCAGACAAGTTTTTGTGAAGCGGTCATTAAATTAGAACAGAGAACGGCGAGCTCTCCGCCATTGCTGTCGTCTATAGAGCACAAAATGGCATACCCTCGGCATGCCGAAACACGTTGGTTATCATCGACGTATAATTACATGTAACAACGAGCCCAAGGAGTGGCATCAACACAAAACAGAGCTTATGGAACCCACACACACTGAGTTTGTGCCACGCTTTTTAAAATTGCTCGCGTTACCTTACTTAATTTCATATGGAATGTCTAGTTTACCAGTTGTGAAAGACGTCCTGGGATCATAAAAATAAATAAATGCCTAGGATCCTGCTTCAGATTGACCTTCTTTCCTTTGTATAAAACCAACTAAACAAACTCACCATATATTTTCAATAGTTTATTTTGTTGCCATCATTCCAGTGGAGTCAGTAGTTATCCCTATAACCGGGTAAAAGCCATAAAAAGAATGCAGCTGTCGGTAAATTAACTCTGAAAAATAGCGCAAGTTTGTAACGTACATCAATGTACCCCTTCCCTCCAACCCACCCTTTGTCTCCCTATTCATTGTGTACCCCTTGCTTTTTCTGTGTGCTTTCTGCCTCTCTTTCTCTATTCATGTATTTCACTGCTTCTGTTACACTTGTATACCTGTTTATGTGTGTGTTGTGTTGTCATTTAACCTTTGAGAAAGACTCTGCTAGGGTCGAAATGTCAGGCCATTAACTACTTTTTTTTTGCGTACATAATTGTCATGTACATATTTTTTTAAAGGCAAAAATACGTAGTACACTAAGCCTGCTGTATGCGCTGGACATGGGCGTGCTACAGCTGCGGATCACACATAGAAAACATGCCATATTTTTCAGGGATGCTATTTTGATGCTCTGTCTACCGTTCGATTTCGGCAAATGTTGTGTTTCTGAGGGTACACTATTTTAGACACCATGAGGAGCGACGAGGTTACACGGGCGGTATAGGAACTCGCCGTTCTTCTGTTTTAATTCTATGGAAACGTTCTATTTTTGGGGACACTAGGTGGCAGCAGACTTACCAGGTAAATCAATTGTTTTTTTAGGAAATGTGCGCATTCTCAGAACTATGTAAACAATGGACATTTACCTGGTAGGTCATCCGCCACCTGGCGTTCCAAAGTCTCTCATTGGATCCTTGTCTTGTAAAAGTTCTCAATCACAAAGACTATTTTGAATTGATTCTATTTATTAAAGGGATTGTATACGTTTGGTAATTGGAACCAACTGTTTGTTTCAATCCTATATAGTTGTAGATATATACCATAAAACTAACCTGTGAAATTTCATTTCAAAAGGTAGCGTTTTTGAGATAGCCGAAAATCTGGAGCGGTTTGTCCATGCATGAAGAATAATCTACAATTGGAATACACAATCTGAGAAGCATTACTGCCGTAACGCTTCTCAGATTCAAAATTTTTTCGATAAAAAGTTAAGTCTTTTTCTATAACCGCAGTACTTCGAAGTGAAAAGTTTCTCAAAATGCATTATACAATCCAAAGCTGCTGTACTTCTTACCGAGTAAGTTTTTGTTGCCATTCATTTTCAGAGTCATTACCAAACGTATACAGACCCTTTAAGTCATCAATGTGTCCTGTCATTGAATACTGCTGCCATATTCGGGCTGGTGCTCCAGCTTTGTCCCCTTTTGACGGAATTCAGCGACGCATTGCAAATTAAGTTGGGCATGACTTGGCTTCACCTCTGGAACCCTTATCTCTCCGTCTCTCTGTTGCCTCATTGAGTCTCTTGTACAGGTATTATAATGGCAAGTCCACCAACAGACTCTCACTGGTTGTTCCACCTAACCGTTCCTAACCGTACAGGTATTATAATGGCAAGTCCACCAACAGACTCTCACTGGTTGTTCCACCTAACCGTTCCTAACCGTACAGGTATTATAATGGCAAGTCCACCACCAGACTCTCACTGGTTGTTCCACCTAACCGTTCCTAACCGTACAGGTATTATAATGGCAAGTCCACCAACAGACTCTCACTGGTTGTTCCACCTAACCGTACCTTTGGCCGCACCACATGTTTCTCTACCCATTCACATTCTTATATACTGTAGCTGTCCCTAGAGCTAATCCCATGTGGTACTCATCAAGCTTCTTCCCATGTACTGCCTTACTTTGGAATTCACTCCCTAAAGGAGAGTCAGGAAAATGGTGTTACATCAATACTAATGCAATGATACAGCTTTAGATGTCTTTTACGCAGTTGGTTTAGACCAATCCATTCCGGACGTCTTGTACCAGCTCTGGGACGCATACACCCGGCATCACAGCCATCTCCGACAAATGATGTTGATCGCAATTATACAAAACACCAGTGTGACGCAAGATAAGGCCTGCGTACTGAGCTTCCTAAAGCATAAAAGTGTCTTGGTAATGGTGGGAAAACACTGGTACTAGACATTATAAAATTTACTGGAAATTGTTTGGTCTGCACATCAGTGCAATATTGTGAACAATCTGCAGCGAAAACATTTAAAATTTTTGAGCCTTTTGTTTTTGTGGCTTTTAGGAACGTCACGAGTGATTGTTTTGCCTGGTCAGTTGAGCCTGAAAGTGCGGCAATCAGCGTTGCCACGAAAACTGGACAGTCACAAAGATGCGGTCATTGACGACGGTCGGATACCTGGGGATGGCAGGGGAGCGGGGGGATTGGATATAAGTTTCTACAGGTAAGAGGAATGTGGTCTTGATGACATTGAAAAAAGGGTATTTTTTAATAAAAAAGGTATTTTTTTAAAAATTTTAACACATCATCTAATGGGTCATTCATAATAACCCGGGACAGTTTATCCATTCTGATTGGTCGAGAAGAGATCACATGGTCATGTTTGAACGTGCGATATAAACACGGTGATTAGTTTCCACTAACCTTTGACACTACGCAAAGTTTCTTATCTGTACGTTCTCCACCCTGATAGTCATTTAAAGAGGAACTGGACAAAGTCATCGTTTGATCTGAACCGAATGGTAAAAGGGGGTCTAGTGAACCGCTTTGAGGATCCACAGAACAAACGGCTCCATAGACTCAATAATCCACTGCAACGCAAAACGGTTCTGCTCAGTGTAAAGCCAGGTAATTAGTTTTGTTAAGGATATGTAGCCTGTAGATATTGACTGACTAGATCGTATCTCAGTTCACAGTGGTGAAGATAATTACTTGTCCCCCCCCTTCTTCAATCCACTAAGTAGAAGTAGATGTCCCCAGTTTCCTGGCAAGTTCTTATTTGAACTCGGTTGTCTCCCGATTCCCAATCTACTTGAGGGCAGTAGATAAACAGCAGGAAAAATTCTTATTTGAACTGGGTTGTCTTCAGACTCAAAATTTACTCCACAGTAGTAGATGAGCAGCACTGACAAGTTCTTATTTGAACTATTTAAAGGCACTGAACACGTTTGGAAATTGTCAAAGACCAGCGTTCTCACTTGGTGTATCCCAACATATGCATAAAATAACAAGTCTGTGAAAATTTGGGCTCAATTGGTCATCGAATGTGGAAAATGATGAAAGAAAAAACACCCTTGTTATACAAATTTGTGTGCTTTCAGATAGGAATAAAAACTTCTTGCAAGAAGTTTTTATTATTTTAGTGAGAAATTACCTCTTTCTCAAAAACTACCTTACTTCAGAGGGAGTCGTTTCCTACAATGTTTTATACTATAAACAGCTCTCCGTTGCTTGTTACCAAGTAAGTTTTTATGCTAATATTTGTTTTGAGTCATTACCAAATGTGTACGATACCTTAATAGTGTCCCGATTCAAAATATACTCCACAGCAGTAGATAAACAGCATTTTGTCTTATAAGCGTCTTAATTAGGATCAAGATGACTGAGACAAAAATAAACATAAACATTCACCTGTAACTAAGGGCCATTCAGAATTACAAATATTTTGAATAAAGTTTGAAAAAACAAATTTCCAAAAAATAAGGGTGTCAATGAAAATATTTACAAAGTTTTTGAAATTGTAAATTGTCGCGTGAGAACTATAAGGTCCTTAACAAACATGATGGACAAAAGGTCCTTAACGAAAAGAAAAAAATTTAAGGTTATAAAACAGTAAATAAAATTAAAAAAACAACAAATTAGTGTTTCCTTATAACAATCTATTTTCAGATTTTCATAAGGAAACATTAATTTCTGATAGTTGTATTTTATTATATTGTTTTATAGGCTTTAAAAAATGTTTTGTTAACGACCTTTTGTCCATCACGTTTGTTAAGGACCTTATAGTTCTAACGTGACGAAATTGGGGTTGTGTTGGGGTGGGTTAAATAACTGGTAGCAAAATTAATATTTTAAAAACGGATAATTTTGAATGCCCCCCCGCCCTTCCTTACAGGGGCAAAAGAAAATGTTGCGGTGGAAACCAAACTAGTTGACGTTAAAGAGTACAAGGCAGAAACGGCCGGTGGAAAAGGTCGCAAACGCAAGAGGGCCCCCCAGGAAGAGTCCGAGGAGAAAATCGCAAAACGGAAACGGCAGGAGGAGCGTCGGAGGGTCAGGGAAGAAAAGCAACAGAAGAAGAAAGAGAGGAGATTGAAGAGTGAGCATAAGAAAGCGTCGGGCTTGACAACGAGGGCGACATTCAACTGGACTCCAGAAGAGGATAGTATGGTAAGGTTTGGGTTTGGATGGATTGTTTGTGGTGTGTTGTGGCAGAGCGGTTAGGCGCACTGAACTCAAGCTCTGGTGCTTCTGATCAGCAGAATGTGGGTTCAAGTCCCGGTCTTGACACTTAACCTGCGACATTTGCCTGCGAGTCTGTGGCTCACGAATCGGACTTCTGAATCTTTTACAGAGTCACCTCGGGCTATTTCTCCCTCAACCGTAACGACTAAAATTTTGTCATCTCCTGTGGAGAACATCTCCCTTGACCGCGAGGGATCGTCTACTACTTAAGCAAGACACTTGACCATTATTGCTTCACCCTTGGATGGGACGTAAAGTTGTTGGTCTCGTGTTTTTTGTAATGCATGTTAAAGAACACAGTACACTAATCGCTAGGAGATGGAGTTCGCCTCGGTGTTTTCTGGTATGGCCATGGCTGGTTGCAGATTGCGCCACAGCACCTCGGAAACTATTACATTGTGCTATTTTTATGTAAATAAATGGGTCTTGTATTTCGAACTTAGCTCCACATACCTTGTAGAACATATCCAACACAATACTGTCTCAGCCCTCTCAGGGTCCCATTTGTAAACCTGGGTTAAGAGAAGCAATTATGGATGAGTGCCTTGCTCAAGGACACATGTGTCTTGACCGGGAATCGAACCCACAACCCCGATGATTCAGCAACCAGAACTTGACTCCGATACACTTGGCCACGACACGCGATATTTTACCACATGATAAAGGAACTAAAATTAGTCTGTTTCTCTCAATGCATTTTATTTTCAGCTATTGCTCTGCAGAGTTGCTTCAACCATCCTGACCAAGAAGTTAAATTACACGACCTCCATCACCTGGGAGACGGTGCATCATGTCTTCTCTAAGAAAGTGCCAGTAAGTATAATGACTAGTCATACAAATTCTTCTTATTCAACGACAAAGTACATATATTTTACATCTATAAAAAAATCATTGCGGCACCCGCTGCCTAAATATAGGATTGGAACTGCCTCTAGGAAAAAGGTCTCATACTTAAAAATTAGGAAAAAATACTGAGCGCATTGATACCCCCAAAGGATGCAGATGTCAATACCGACATACAATCCTCCACGCAGACTAAGGTCATCAGACTCCTCCCTTCTTCAAGTTCCCAGATCCCAACGCTGTTGGGGTGACTGCAGTTTTTCCCATTCTGACCCTACTCTCTGGAACAGTCTTCCACTTGCCCTTCGTCAAGCCTCATCAGCTAGTTCTTTCAAACAATTACTCAAAACCTATTTGTTCACACCCTAAATCCAAATTACTATATGTTCTTTTTCTTCTCTTTGTTTTTCAAATTGTTGAGCGCCTTGAGCGTCACTGCGTGACGGATTTCTGCACTATTTAAGAAGCCAGTATTATTATTACTGTTATAAAGCGCTATATAAGAACCCAGTATTATTGATATTACTGGGCAGGCTTGGTGATCTAGTGGTAAGTTATCTGCTCTAGAATGGCAAAGGTTGCAGGTTTAAATCCTTTTTCACAGGCTGCAGGAAATTACTGAGTAAACAGTGCTTATTCGTTTGGTAATGACTCTGACAATTAATGGCAACAAAAACTTACTTGGTTAGAAGTACAGCAGCTTTGGATAGTATAATGAATTTTGAGAAACTTTTCACTTCGAAGTACTGCGGTTATGAAAAAAGATATCACCTTTTATCCCCAAAAATTTGAATCTGAGAAGCGTTAAAAGCGAGTGTGTATTCCAATTGCAGATTATTCTTCCTGGGTGGACATAACCACTCCAGATTTTCAGCAAAATATCTCAAAAACGCTACCACCTTTTGAAATGAAATTTTCATAGCTTAGTTTGGTATATATCTACAACTATATAGGATTAAACAAACAGTGGGTTCAAATTACCAAACATGTACAGACCCTTTAACACACATCAGTGTATGGGTAAAAGACAAAAATAATTTTTATCCCCGATGCAAAATTAGAAAGGTTAGAGACTTATAATTCTTTTTCAAAATTTCATAAGGACTCTATCTATTGGAAAATGGGTGCATCGCAAAACTTAAGTTGACCTTGGAGACCCTCTTTAATTTGATTGTTTTTTGGGATTGTTGTTTTTTGTCAAATAAAAGTAACGTTTGTTTGTATGTTTGTTTACTGTTTACAGAGCTTTGTTGATATGAGGAACAAGGATGCTAAGGCTGTCGCCACACGCTCCTTCAGACTCCTCAAGGGTAGCAAATTCCAAACCAACTTCGCTGTGTGTCTCGGTGAATGCGCGGAAGACACGGTAATTAACCCACATTGGCAAAAGTTTTTAGAATCACAGTGTCTCGCCTGCAAGTTTGGTTACAATAATTTGAAACAGACTATTATAAATGATTCTCTTTTTTGTACCTTGGTTTTATATCAGTGCAAAAACGTTATTTCTTTTGTGAAAAATATTGTATCTCATTACGGGAAAGCTTCATTAAAGAAAGAGGCTAGAATAATGCATCCTTTTCGTCTTTACCAACTCACACATGTTATCTCCATGTAATTCTTTTTCCAAACAGTGGACCCTGATCTATTTAATTGGATTATGAACAAGCCCGTTGTGCTGCTGGCTGCCCCAGGCAGATTAACTGCTCATCCATAATAAGTTTTATGACCCAAGTAATGACAGTGTAAACACACTTACCCCCTCAAAAGGATGTTTTAGTTTCCGAGTTTTGGTGGCCCATGGAGGTGATTAGGTGGCCAAACTCGGAAATTCATTAATGGAGCTTTCCCGTGATGTCGCATGAAAATGCTCCGTTCAAAAACATTGGATCTCGGTGTGTACTTGTTTTGTGTGTACATCCGGGCTATTTTAAGCAAGATACAAGGTTTTGACAATTTGGAACTCTTGTGTAACGTAAGTGCTACTTTAGGAGATACTACGCTTTTGCACTGACTTAACAATATTTTTGTTTTCTTAATTCCCTGTCACACTTTGGCCGTTTGAAGTGTATCCTAACTCCGTGTGTGTGGACAGCAGCCCTTCGTATGTGTCAAACTTTTTTATGTGTGCTGCAACCAACCTGCTCACTGTAGGCTGTGCATGCAGTACCAATATTCAAGGTCACTAGTATTTCCAACCTCCCACATAACCACGGCTTTGCTGCATCATAGAGGAGTCAAAGGTCAAGATACCAATGAAAGTCAAGCTTCTTGGTTCAGTTCCAAAAAAATACATCTTGTTGAAAACTGCATGCCAGGGCCCATTTCATAAAGCTAAGAAAATACTGCTTGACAAATTTCTTTGCTAAGCAAAAATTGAGTGGGGCACCAGTCACAACAATGCAAACTTAATGTAATTTTGGCTGGTAACCTGTTTCTGCTAAGCAATACTTTTCTGTGCTTAGCAAGTTTTTGTGCTTACCGGCTTTATGAAATTGGGCCCTGCTCACCAAGCAAGTACTCTTTGGTCAGAACAACCATTTCAAATTCCGAGTGCCTTGGGCTCGATCTGCAAAGGGAATCAACAAGTTAGCGACATTCATCACCCTTTGATCATCCATCACAGTCTTGTATCCCATCTCACTTTAATGATGGAACTCAGTATCACATTAGCCCCGGATGCCTTTCACTTTCGTATAAATACTACAGTGACCTCCTGGATATCAGGGTCCGTTTCTGGGGGGGGGGGAATTTTCACAGTTCCGTAATTCAAATCTTACCTGTGAGAAGCTACCAATCTCACCAGATTAATACTCCGAGGCAGCATACATTTTTTTTGCCGTGGGTTTTGGACGTCAGATATTCCTCATAAATCCATCATTTTCATGAAATAATTCAGCTTTCAACATGAAAGTTTCCTTTTTGTTCCTAGTCTCTCAAACATGTCTGTCGTGCATACGCGTATACTCGCATGTTAGCACTGGACAGTTGCATGACGTTCATTTGAGTTGAGTGCATAATGCTGTGGGATGCCTTATCAGTGCCTGCGTAAACACACGCACAGGTTTGAGTAATGTTTAATGTTGGGAGCTGAATTATTACATAAAAAGTATGAATTTATGAGGAATATCTGCCGTCCAAAACCCACCGCCCCAAAAAATAAGATTTGAATTATTAACCTCTGGAAATGGACCGTCCTGGAATCGGACCCTCATATCTAGGACTCTGTGTACAGCACAGTGGAAAAGTTCTACATAGGGCTAAGTATCACATAAATGTATCTCATAGGATCTAATGAACAGTATTCCATCCATGACTGGCACCCACCCTCCAGACTACTACACCAGAGTCTACGAAGACTTTATTGATAAACTTCAAGACAAATTCAGGTATGTGAGCTAGCTCTCCGTCTTCATAATAAGAAACAGATTCAGTATAATGCGAAGTAACTGTTTCTAGTTAACATAAATAATAATACTGGGTACTTATAAAGCGCTTTATCACACCCCTAGGAGCATATCAAAGCGCTCTATCTTTTTTCCTTCCAAGGTATGCGGAGCTACGTTTTGAAATATGACAACTTTTTCCTTTATAGCACTGTGTAATGGTTTACAAGGTGCAATGGCGCAATATGCTGCCGATCAAACCAGGAACACCGGGGCAAACCCCTTCTCTTTACAATAAGTGCACTGGGTTCTTTTACGTGCATTACACTAAACACGGGACCTACGGCTCTACGTCCCATTCGAAGGATGCAGCAATAATGGTTATGCTTAAGGACACTTACTTATGTCAAAATCAGGACTCGAACTCACACTCTGCTGATCAGAAACACCAGAGCTTGAGTCCGGTGTTCTTATCCGCTCGGCCACAACATGCCATGCAGGTACAACCATGTGTAAATCTCTTTATGGAGGAGTGTTGGCTCTGAAAAGAGCCGGTGTGGTCAGGACTTTTTGAACAGTATACTCTGCTCATCTTTAGGAGTATATATTGAAAATACTGAAAATTCATAGATTTGTATTCTTGTGTGAAACACTTCACCATAACTTATTCATAATCCTTAGACATCGAGATGGGCAGGCGGGCACCCTCCCTGATGACATCACCAGTCTCCATAGCAACTACAGCGTGGAGCCGATCGCAAAGACTGAAAAGAGGGATAAGATTTTCTTTAATGTTGAGAATGAAACGGACTTGAAGAGACTTACTCTACACACCATCGTTCTGGTGAGCGTTCATCAATGTTCAAATAAGTAGCTGAGAAACTGTTTGATTTTATTTTGTTTTAGTAGTTTCAAAACAGGCGTTCCACATTATATAGCGCCCTCTACAGTTTTCATAGGCTAGGCCATTTTCGCATTGAATCATCGGGAAAAAGTTGACACGTTTTGGTGCTCCCGCAGAGCCCACTGCACGACTTTGATTGTTGAAGTTCATTTGTGGTTCGCAAAGCAAAGCAGCAAGGTTGTATTTGGCTGTGTTTTTTTGTTTGTTAGGCTAGTGAATGTTTTTCATGTTCATGTAAACCATATAAAGGTCCCAAACTGAGTTTGAATAATTGCGAGTATGATCTTTGGGGTTTTTTGTCAACCCTTTTCGGAAAGAATTTGCCTGTGCGGGATGAACTGTAGAGGGCGTACTGTGTTGGGAATCACCTGTTTTGGAGCTCGTCAGTGAAGTTCCTTGATTGAAACACTAAGATTCACCTTAAAGGGATTGTATACGTTTGGTAATTGGAACCCACTGTTTGTTTCAATCTACATAGTTGTAGGTATATACCATAAAACTCACCTTTGAAAGTTTCATTTCAAAAGGTGGTAGCGTTTTTGAGATATTGTCAAACAAATTTGAGTGGTTATTTCCACTCGCAGGAAGACTAAATCTGCAATTGGAATACACAATCTGAGAAACGTTACTGCAGTAACGCATTTCAGATTTAAACTTTTGGGGATAAAAAGTGAAGTCTTTTTCCATAACAGCAGTACTTCGAAGTAAGTTTTGATTGCCATTAATTTTCAGAGTCATTACCAAACGTATACAGACCCTTTAAGATGAGTCGTCAATATCCCCATAGTGATTTGTATTGTGACATGACACTTTGCTCGGCTCTTAAGATCAATCTTAGCTCTTTGTGAAATCAAGCCCAGATCTTGGTGTGTTCCCTTTTCAACAGCAGTACAACTCCTTCATTATTTCAGAGTTCCCTGATGTCCCAGAATGCCAGTGACTATGATGCCAAGCTAGCGTACAAGTTGTATGAGCAATATGACGCCAGTATTCTACATGATGTTTTTCTGTTCTGCCGCTTAAAGGGCGTTATCTCTCGAGCTGTAAGTCAACTTTTCTTTATTAACTTTTTCTAGTTCAGTGCACAAATGATGGGTAAAGATACAACTACCCCAGTTCTTAAGCAATCCTGAAAACCATTTCAACCCCTCAGGAGTATGCAGCACCGGCATCCAAACGGATGCAAAGATTGCAACAATCTCTTGCAGTCACTCACATTTGAAGTCGGTTTTCTTGTGATTTATTCCGATTGTACAATACGGGATTGCCCGAGCCTGGATGTGATATAAACATGGACTAAAATTTCTGTTACATTTTATATTTCTAAATATCAATTAATAAACCACAAGGGAAACTGACTGGGGTGCCAGTCAGAAGCAATGCAACTTGTAATTGCCGTACTGCCAGGGATCACACCCAAGTTTACGATACAACCTGGGAAGTGGCAGGAGAGGGATCACCTTAAGGGGATATGACTTTTTATTTCATTATCAAATAATAAACTACAAGGGAAACTGACTGGGTAAATTTTTAGTGGCTTCTGACTGGCACCCCCGAACAAAGATATTGACAAAATATGGAGACCGCCAACATAGGGCTGGATAGCTCAGTTGGTAATCTGAAGGTCGCAGGTTCATGTCCTGCTCTTGTCAATTTGTCTTTGTTCAACCAATTTTTTAAAAGTATTTCTGTGTTTTTGTTATCTGTATTACTTCCACAGCGAGAAGGTATCGTTAAACAAAAGAGGATTGCACCCAGTGTTCCGATGTCCTACCAGCTTTCTACCACCTACTCCAAACACTTCCGATCTGAAATCCCTCTGGAGATACCCGCTGAAGCTCTAACTTGCCTGAAGGCAATCAATGAAGCCGGTAAATTAATCTTAGAATCTTAGAATGTTTGATTGAGTAGATTTTATGCATCTCATTGCCAAGAGGCAAAATTGTGTGTATGTTACAATTAATATTATTTGGTTTTACCCATACACCAATGTGTGTTAAGCACTGTATACTCAGTCCTTTCCCGATTCCTGTGAAATAAAACCCACAGGCATATTACTCGGTTGGGAATCGAACCCACGACATTTGCCATTTTAGAGCAGAAGTCTTTACCACTAAGAGCAGAAGTCTTACGACTGGACCACCACGATTGCCCAGTAGCAAGAGGCAGTTCAAATCCTATGTTTTAGCAGCATATAGATGTCAAATTTGCATCGAAAAAACCCCACAGGCATATTACTCGGGTGGGATTCGAACCCACGACCTTTGCCATTCTAGAGCAGATGTCTTACCACTAGACCACCGCGATTGCCCGGTAGCAAGAGGTAGTTCAAATCCTATGTTTTAGCAGCAGGTACCGCAACATGTTAAATTTGCATCGGGGATAAAGAATATTATTTGGTTTTACACCGTTTACACTGATGTGTGTAAAGTACTGTATACTCAGTACTTTCCCGATTCCTGTGTATGGGTAACACCAAATAATAATCTTTATCCCCGATGCAAATTTAACATTTATTAAATATGTTGCAATTGTCAGCATCATAATCATCAATTGACTACAACTTGCAATTGCGTCAGGCACGATGACAGATTCACCCGTACATAATTTTCTTCCTTCTGTAATTCCAATTTTGTTTTAACCTAATAAAACTTTAACAAAATTGTTACTAAATAGCCTTGATAAATAAAAGCCTTTACCATACGTACATGAAGGTCAGCCCGACGCATGTACTCAATCAAATTTGCCTACTGTTTTCCCAAGGGCCATCACATGTCCCATTCCATCTTCAGTTTCTTGAGTTCAGCAGCAGTCACAACCACTGCCCCCCCACCCCCCACCCACCCGTGGCGTGTCGTGGCCGAGTGGATAAGAACACCGAACTCAAGCTCTGGTGTTTCTGATCAGCAGAGTGTGGGTTCGAATCCCAGTCGTGAAACTTGTGTCCTTAAGCAAGACACTTAACCACATGCTTCGTCCTTCGGATGGGATGTAAAGCCATTGGTCCAGTGTGTTGTGTAATGCATGTAAAAGAACCCAGTGCACTTATCGTAAAGAGAAGGGGTTCGCCCCGGTGTTCCTGGTCTGATCGGCAGCATATATTGCGCCACAGCACCTTGTAAACCATTGCATGGTGCTATAAATGAATAGGCCCCATACTTCAAACGTAGCTCCACATACCTTGCAGGAAAAAATGTGTAGTCAGACAATTGTTTTCTAAGCGCACCTAATAAATGTTGTGTATTATTATTATTATTGACCCATGGTTTGGGAGGGGCGCCAAGGGTTCATCCTCCTGTGGGTTGGTTCCCAGATGATGACTTGGACAGAGCTGCCAACTCTCCCTGATTCCTCAGAAAGTTCCTTAAAAATGTACCAATCTTTCCATAGTCTGATGGACAAATTTGAAAAATCTCCCGGAATATGGAAACTTTTTCCCCATTATGTTGAATTTAATTCTAAATATCTCCCTGATTTAATTGGAAGATGCAAATGTTGGCAGCTCTGCTTTGAACTATGGCATGATAGGATTCACTGAATTGTATGTTTTTTATTTCTTTGGTCTGATGTTTTTCAGAGGACGGTGAAGGTGTTCATTTTCAGGCTGTCAGTCCTGGAGCATGCGCCTGTCAAATTATTCTACTTGCTGAGGATAAGGTAAACAATGTCAAGTCTTTTCCTTAAAAAAAAAAATTATATTAGGTACTTGTTCAAATACGTAGATGGCTTATTTCAAGCAAATTATCATTGACTTGCTTAAGACCATTTACATTATTTGTTGTCCACGACAATATAAACATCAGGACACAGATTTGTCACAACATAACATGACAATGACTTGTGACTTGACTTGAGGAAAAATGTCTTGTGACTTTACTTGACTTGAGTTTAGTAAATTTGACTTGTGACTTGACTTGACTTGAGGAAAAATGACTTGTAACTTGACTTGAGGAAAAAAGACGTGGATACAACACTGGAACACAGTATCCCTCAGTTTTGATGGGACTGGACTAAACCAAGTCAAGACCACTAAATTCCTTGGACTTTGTATAGACAAGAATCTCACCTGGCATAACCGTAATGTTTCATGTAGCAACATTCCCAAAAATTATTGGGGTATTGAACCATTTGAAGAAATTTGTTCCAAGAAATATTCCTTTGCCTCTCCATAATTCACTTATTCTCCCATACTTGAATTATGGTCTACTTGCCTTGGGGGATCATCAACTTTACATGGTTTTAACAAACTTGTTATGTTACAGAAGACAGCTGGTCGTATTTTAAATGATGCATGTCACCATGACCACTACTCTTTTATTTGATAATAATAATAATAATAATAATAGTGCCTTCTTATTTAGCGCAGAAATCCTTCATGCTCCAGGCGCTCAACAATTTGAAAAAACAAAGAGAAGAAGAAAACAAATAGTTATCTTTGTATTCTAAAACTGAACGATCTCTACCACCACAGACTGGGCGTACTTATTTACAAGTATTCTCACAACAATAAGACATAAGAAAATTAACTGGGGTATGGTTTGTATCTATTGTCTTATTGTTTATGCCTTTTACAAATTTGTTGGTGCTCTTATTGTAAATTTTAAACGTGATCCTGTATGGGGAGTCCTGCCAGTGTCTTGTCTAATCATCATTTTTATGAATTTATGTGGCATTTCTTTGCTTTTTACCAATTTTTGTGTGTTCTTATTGTGATTTTCCTATGTGTTTTAGCTTGTTATCCATGTCCTTTTTATGTAATTTTTGTTATTCATGATTGTTATGCACCTGTGTATATTGTATGGAATGGGCGCAATATAAATCAATAAATTATTTCATGTTAATTATAACATACTACCACAAAAGTTTAATAACTCCTTCGTATTTACATTTTCTGTTTCTTCACACGGTACATGTAGTTCGTCCAAACTGGACATTGGGTTAACAGAGAGCACCACTGTGGTTTCATTTGCCAACAACTTTTATAAACTTTATAATCAAAAGTTGTGTTAAGAGTTATTTACCTTTCTATTTTATTTTAAATTTGATGAGCCAATCTTTACATTGTACCAAGTCTCACTCATTTTTCCTTTGTATGCTTCTAGCCGGTCCTAATTTTGTCATTGTTTCTTGGCACTACTTGTATAATTATCTCATTACTGATACATTTTGCATTCTCTCCTGTCTGTTTTTTACATTTTCTGTTTTTATCTTTGATTATTTTGTTTGTATTATGTCTAGGGCCGTTTCCAACAAGCCTCTGCTTATTTGAACAGCCTCCTTACTCACTACATTCTACTGTACAATTTTTCATTTTCATTATCATCGGTCATGCATACTCTTTGCTTCTATTGCACTACTATATTTTTCTATCTCATGATTCTGTCAATTTGTTAGAGTACAGAAAGAAATGTTACATTGAATACTCTTTATTGTTATTGTTATTGTCCTTGTCCGTTTGTTGTTGTCCTGGAGTGTTGTCCCGTTTTCTAGGGAAAGGTACAAAAGCTATGCTTCACCTTTTTTTGTACATGTTGACATCATATAATGGTTTTTGGTTTACAGTCAATTCTTGTGCTCTTAACGTAAACTCAATTTTATGCATACTTACTGTAAAACTGTTGTATTTATTTCTGCCCAAAACTACTGTTTAAATCTTCCTTATACATGTTTTGTATACTGTCATTGAGGATGTGAATGTGAAATATTGAATTGAATTTTCAAGAATTCAAAATTATGTGAATATATATATTTGTTTTGATCATTTTAGGTTGAACTGAAGAAAATTAACTGGGGCGTGATTTTAACCTATGACCTCCGGATAAACATGCTGGCACCTTACCAACTGAGCTATCTAGCCCTAACCTTGGCGGTCTCCCTATTTTTGTCAATAATATCTTTGTTTAGGGTGCTAGTCAGAAGCCATTTAACCTGTAACGGCCGTACCCAAGTTTACAATACAACCTTGGAAGCGACAGGAGAGGGATCACTTAAGGATTCCACCAACATTGTGGCTTGAAGACTCAGTTGGTAAAGTGCCGGCTTGTTAATCTGTAGGTCGCAGGTTCAATTCTCGTTCAAGTAAATGTTGTCTTTGTTACACAGTAGTTTTCCCTTGTCATTTAATACTTGATATATTTTCTTGTGCAGATAAAATGTACGATCGTCATTCCAAAGCAGCTGGTCGTAGTGGATAGCAACTTGTTGGATCGAGAAACCTTGAAGCAGATGGGACTTCTTAAGAAAGGCTTGGATTCTGACTCTGAGAGTGACACAGATGAGGAGTCGGAAGATGAAGAAGATGAGGACGATGATGCCAATGAGGAGGGCACAGGAGCAAAGATGGACACTCTAGAGGGCGCTGCACAGGGTGGAGAGGCGACAACGACATGTGACGTGGGAATTGTTTTCGAGGAAGCTGACGGGAAGGTTAATAACACGGATTCTGTTGAAGGCCTTTCATACGTGCAGGAAGCTAAACCTCAGAGTCCAAGCAAGGAAGGCAATGTTATGGGTTTGCTTGAAGAGCTCGCCAGTGGTGCACAGAATGAGATTGCACAAACAGGACTAGACGGTAGCCTTCTGACTCATAGTGATCACAACTACTTCATCAGCAAAGAAATACTGAAAAACAGTGACGATGATACAGGGTTAACTGATGGGGTAGGGAGTAGTACCAGCTCATTGAGACCTGGCGGTACACAGGATACTACTCAAGCTGTGGAATCCAAACAGACTCCAAAAGACTCTGCTGATGTGGTACAAGACGACGGTAAATTCAAGATCCCCTCAGTCTCTCAGCAGAAACCAGCCCCCAGGAACCCTACCATGAAATGCCTAGCTGCCTCCCAGAGCTCCTTTACAAAGTGGCTCATAGCCCAAGGACACTATGCTCCAGGAATCTGCGGCAAAGGAAGAATCAGCAACCTCCAGGACAACATCGTCCTCAGCGCTTTTACCTTAAAACTCAGACCCAATTCCCCCAACTCCACAGCCAGCCCCGATCATTCCTATCAACCCAACCCTTCTTCTAGCCTGTTGGAGTATCTTATCAAACCCTGTAAGAAATTCACAGGGATGGAGACTTTTTGTAGACCACAAGAGCGTTCGCAGGCTTTGTATCTCCAGCAGCTACTAACAGCTAAGTACATCAACCAACAAGAAGCCAGCGTGGAGAAACTGACAGAAAGGTGAAGAATCTTAACTTTGTCTTTTCAAATTTAGCCAATATTAATAATAACTAGTTTTTATATAGCGCTTTATCAAGGTGCATCTCAAAGCGCTTATCATAATTTATTTCCAGACAAGTTTTTGAAGTTGTTGATTTATGAGACCCATTTATGTAACACCTTGTAAGGGTTTACAAGGTGCTGCGGCGCATTCAGCAGCTATTGCCAGAAACACCGGGGAAAACCCCTTCTCTTTGCGATAAGTGTAACTGGGTTCTTTTATGTACATTACACAACACACGGGACCAAAGGCTTTACGTCCCATCCGAAGGCGAAGTAATTATTGGCAAGTGTTTTCCTTATGGACACAAGTGTCAAGACCAGGACTTGAACCCACACTCTGCTGATCAGAAACACCAGAGCTTGAGTCCAGTGCGCTTAACCGCTCGGCCACGACACGCCACCCCACAATCAGAGCTTGTTTTGGCGATCCTGACAGAAACAAGTTTCTGACGTAACATTCACTTATCAAAACAATTTGCAAGAGCTACACATAAACAGGTCGTTAAACAGAAACAGTTAAGTACATCTCTTTAATATTAATGTTCTCAAAAAATACAGCCAGTATTTGATTTGCCAGTAATGGAAATCAATCTTTATGATTTTATAAACATTATTGGATTTGTATGCTTCAAGGTTTATCATTTTTAAAAGGTTACCCCTGGAACTTTCGCTAGTTTGTAAAATCGGCCACGTTGAAACCAAGCCGAACCCAACAACCAACTAACTAGGATTGGTCGTAACAGCTACATCACTGCGCACCACCAAACACGCGGCAATGCATAGTCAACGACGGCAGCTCAAACACGTTTCTGGTCGGGGTTGCCAAAACACGCCCTTAATGATCAATTGATTAATAGATGATAAATAAATAGTTAATAGATCTAAATGTTATCTTTTAGGTGTTCAGAGTTAGGCCTCGGTTCTCCAGTGATTTTGACAATCGTCAAGGTGTACGGAAAGATCAATGAGGCTGGATTTCTCGGGGTGACCATTCCCAAGATGAAAAGGATCATGGCCAGAGTAAATGCAGACGCTATCACTGAGGTTCCACTATTGAGGTGTATAGACTTGTTACTGCAGCAGCAAATGGTACGCTCAAAATGCTGTTGTATTCATTGAGAATTTTGTGGTTATCAAAGAAAAATTTACTACAACAGGGTTTGAACCTGCAACCTCTGGATTTCCGTGCCGGCGCTCTCCCAATTTAGCTATCTAGCTCTATGTTGGCAGTCTCCCTATTTCGTCAATATCCTCCTTCGGGGGGTGCCAGTCAGAAGTCATGCAACCAAATTCTGCCATATATCTCCCTGGCTATACAGTAGGCCTATAAGGTTATATAATTTCTGACTGGCGCCCGCCGCACAAAAATATTTACAAAATAGGGAGATCGCCAACATAGAGCTAGATAGGTCAGATGGTAGAGCACCGACACATTCATCTCGGGGTTGCAGGTTCAAATCCTGTTCTATTCAAGTTGTCCTTGTTCATCTTGAAATTAACTTATAATTTTCCAGTTTATAGTTTCCTTGAGGTGTATTACTTAAAGTTATTCTTATCAATATTGGACCTTTCCTTTTTGTTGGTTGGGAAAACTATAGGCAGCCACCTGTGCAAAACACTCAAAATCTGGAAAGATTTTTTAATGATGACCATTTCAAACTTAATTAGCAGATTTTAATCTCTAAATCTTTTTAAAAGACAATGGAATTAATTAAAACAATATTAACAGCCAGCTGACAGTTTGTCAGCTCGTCACCTCCCAACCAAAATGGCAAGTATTTATTTATCCTGAATTCTTTTCCGGATTTTCATTCCAGGTGTTTGAAGTCGGCGCTAATGAGCTTCGCCTGGTGACTATGGAGCATGTCTCTCTATGGTGCATCAGATCACAAAGATTGATCTCTTGTGCTCAACCGACGGATTCAGAGCCAAGCAAGAAGAGGCTGTGCCAAGACGTTGATCAAGAGACGGTAGATCTAACTGAAGAATCAAACATGTCACAAAGATCGGTTTCTTTGGAGGAGCCAGCTTCTGTAGAGTCTTGCCTTGACACTCGGCCATATCAGTCTGTTGACTTGACTAAGAAACTGAGTGCTTCAGGTATCCCCGAAAGCAGCACTGGGGGAGATGGTTTAGAAGCCGACAAAAGCAAGAAACTTGATGGAGCCAATGTGTTGGAGGTTTCTCCCACGCAGGGTGACCTTCTGAAAAGGTCAGAGGGCAAAGTTCACTCGGACATTATTGACATGGTTGCAGATGAGCAGTCGACAAGAGATGAAACGGATGTTGGGAGCTCAGAAGTTTCAATGAGAGAAGGAGGTGATGACGTTGAGGACATCCTACTGGTAGAGCAGAAGACAACCCAGAGTGGACGTGGTGCTGCATCAAAGAGGAAACAGTTTGGGGCTCACAGCGGGTAAGGAGGAAGGACACAATTGGCAACTGGAGTCACATGACTCTTAGTGGGTGTATAATGATAACAAACCAAGCAAGCAGCGCGCAGTGTGCATGAAAAAGCATGGCTGCTCCCCACCTTGCATAAGCAGAAGCACTTAGAAGCAGCAATGCGTTTCCATGCACACTGCATGCGCTGCTTGCTTGGTTTGTATTCATTGTATAAATCCAATATGAGTCATGTGACTCTGGTCACCGATTGTGTCTATTGACTGGACCTTTAAGTTGTCTGTTCAGAGTTAGCCATTTGCGACTTAGATTTTAATAATATCCTGCACAATGGCTTGTTTAGTCACAAGTTTTATTTTCACAGACTAAAGAGTCGGTTGCTATGTCACATGGGTCAGGGCAAGCTTGGGTATAGCAACTTCCATATAAGCGATTCCTGGTACCATTGAGCCATACACATTCATTTAGATTTGTGTATGGGTGTCCGCCATCCCATACTTAACTACGCAAAAGCTTGCCCCAAACCATGTGACATAGTAACTGTCTGTAGTCTGAGGAATTCAAATTTATGTGGTCACTGTGGACTAAACAAGTCATTAAACCAGATTCAAATCGAACCATTATTCAAATCGAACTCGCAACTGCCTTATTGCATAATTGAAGAATTGTGGAGCTCACTTACATTTATGTTACATCATTTGTTGTGACAAAATAGGGAGACCGCCAACATTAGGGCTAGTTAGCTCAGTTGGAAGAGCGCCGGTCTGTTCGTAGGTCAAGTCATGCTCTAGTCAATTTTTCTGTGTTCAACCCACAATTACTTAAAATTTACCCAGCCAGTTTCCCTTGTGGTTTATTACTTGATATTTGAAAAAAAAAGTTGTATCCCCGTAAACTTGGTTGTGATCCCTGCCTAAACAGCAGCTGCAGGTTGAATGGTTTCTGACTGGCACCCCCGAACAAAGATATTGACAGAAATAGGGAGCCCGCCACCATAGAACTAGATAGCTCAGTTGATAGAGCACCGGCACATTATTCCGGACGTCATTGGTTCAAATCCCGCTCTAGTAAATTGTTCTTCCTTTAACCCCACATGAATCTATGGGCCGGTAAACAGAGCCATGAAAGTGGGCACTGTATGCAAAACACAGACCGTGCAAGTTTGTGGAACCTTGGTTTCCACGTAAAATGTGAAGAAATCAAAATCAAGGGCTCAACTGTCGATTCTGCAGGAGACTTGCTAAGTACATTGTAGTCCATTCACAGATTTCTGAAAAGCAGTACAGTAAATTATTTAACCAAATATTATTGTCTCAAATTGCCAAGGTGCCTTTAGGGTGTAACTTTATCTCAAAAACATAAATACAATATGTCGGTTTAGAATTGATTCTGAATTATTTGTGTTCATCCCACTTTTGTTTTAGCGTCTATGAGCCAGTGAAATTCCTGCCCTATCCATGGCGAAAGGAAGACGGTACGATAAACAAACAGGAGCTCAATAAAATGATGAAGAGTATAAGTCTTCTCGTCACAGAAAAACCCGGCATCAAAGAATCCACCATCTTGGACAACTTCACAGATGTCTTGAGACGAGTAGACTGTCAGAGAATTCTCAAGGTAAAATTAGGAATTTTTGGGGGTGCAATTTTATTTCCAAATCTTTGTTTTTGTAACTGCTATATTTTGGTTGAAAATAATTCTGATAAAGAACAATTTGATTTTAGTTTTAGCTTTACATAAATGTTCGGTAAAACACTACATCCGTGGTGTCTGAGTCGCATCTTTTTGTAGTGCCCCTCCCAGAGACCCCTTAAAGGTATCGTACATGTTTGGTAAATACTCAAAACAAATATTAGCATAAAAACTTACTTGGTAACAAGCAGTGGAGAGCTGTTGATAGTATAAAACATTGTAGGAAACGACTCCCTCTGAAGTAACGTAGTTTTTGAGAAAGAGGTAATTTCTCACTAAAATAATAACTTCTTGCAAGAAGTTTTTATTCCTATCTGAAAGCACACAAATTTGTACAACAAGGGTGTTTTTTCTTTCATCATTTTCTTGCAACTTCGATGACCAATTGAGCCCAAATTTTCACAGGTTTGTTATTTTAAGCATATGTGGGATACACCAAGTGAGAATACTGGTCTTTGACAATTACCAAACGTGTTCAGTGCCTTTAAAAGGAAGTAAAAGAATGCCTTCAGGACCTGATCAATTGGGGATGGCTTGCAAAGTCATCTTCACCCTATTCTTCCCCAATTGTGTGCATAGATTACCGGAAGCTGATCCTCAAGACCATACCTAACAGACAACCCATCCCAAGAATAGACTGTGCAAGTCTCGCGCATATTTGAACTTCCGGGACCATTGTGGTCCCAACCATATGGAGTTTTATGTGGGCGGGATTTTGTTTTGTCAATTATTTTAGTTTAACGTAGTTTATGACCATGAAAATTATATATGTTGTTGTGAGTGTGATACTAAGTGATTAACAATATGAACGTAAAAATTAATTCAACAAAATTCTAAAGAAAACATGAGAATAAGGCTTGACTTCCCTTTCCCGTTACTTTTAAAAAGATTAAGAATTTTGCCCAACTGACGGGCATGTTGTCATTTAACCTATGTGATAGACACACACACTCGGGTGTGATTGGCAAATGGGGTTTCTAACAATAAGCATCCTCATCACAAGTTTTAATTTTGTTTCAATGTTGATGTGAACAAATTATTTGTATTATACAAAAATTGAAAATTTATTTATAGCAACTTGCTATGGATATTTTTTTATTTTCAAGAATTTTGTACAAATATAATTCAAAAAGATTTGATTTCATATAAAAACTTAGTCTTCGTTCAAGTTTTTTTTCTTGTTTTTGATATGTGCGAGACTTGCACAGTCTATTCAGACTGGTTTAGGCGGAATCTCTTGGTTCTCACATCTGGACCAGGGTAAAGCCTATCCTAAGGGTTTCATGCACAATACTGGAGGATTGCTTCATGTACAGTCTTGAGCACTTGGAAATGGGAACTTGTATTTTTTTTTGAGGGGTGGTATTTCCTAACTCCTCTGGGTCTCTTGGATGGGCACTACATTTTTATTTAAATTCTAGGACAGTTTTTGATATTGCTGGTTTGGTTTTTGCATCCCGTAGATGATGTCAGAACTTCAACTCATCACCAGACACTGTGTCCACCTGCCTCAGCCAGGAATATTCAACAGTAAGTCAAGGCGCCAGATTTCCTACTTCCTCTACCACACCACCGTGGACTGTTTGATTAATATTGGAACACTGTATAATGATCACGATTGAAAAAGGACGGTTTTCAATAATAACATTCTTTTACATGAGACATCAATGTCATGTTTTGTTACGTGTTGTGGCCGAGCGGTCTAGTGCATCAAACTCGAGCTCTGACGGCTGAGTCATCTGAGGGTGGGTTCGAGTCGTGGTCATGACACATGTGTTCCTGAGCAAGAAACTATAATTGCTTCTCATCACCCAGGAGTAAATGGGTACCAGCGAGGATAGAGATTGCTGATGTGAGTGATTAGCGAAATGTACTTCGATATGGCTGCCAGTACTGCATACTCCTAAGGAGTTGAGATGGTTTCAAGAAAGCCTAGGGTCCGATGACATGGGTAATAATAGTGTGAGGCACTTTAAGAGGCTCCCCTGGCTTGAAAGTCTGTCAGAACAGTACTTAAAAAATATAATTAATAAGTACCTGGGACAGTTTATCTGTTCTGATTGGTCGAGAGGAGATCAAGTGGCCATGTTTAAATGTGCGATATAAACACAGTGAGAAGTGTTTAAACATGTGTATGGCGCGCAAGCTTACACAGGCATTAATTTACGCGTAGCACAATCAATACAATAAGTTGAGCTTTGCATGCAACTTGACCCTTCGCAAAGCGGAGCCCGAGGGACGCGACAGGAATTGAAAATTTACAGAAAAGTTTACAGATTTTCCAAAAAGGGCATTTATAAATGGGAATAAAAAAGTGGTGACTCGGTCTTAACCAGCCGTTTAAAACCTTGCAGGGTCGTGGCTGTGCAATAAAGGACCTCCCCTTCATCTTAAGACCTCGTCACCACTCTTTAATTCCCTCAATAACACTTAACTTGACAAGCATTTAATGCTCCCCACCATTTTTTCTTATTAGAAATGCCTTCCTCAATATTGAAGTTTTAGATTGATTTCTCATAAACATAAACAACAAATTTGAGTCAACTTTTTTTGTTAAGCAAAACTTATTCCCTGTACACCCTTTTAGAACTTTAATCAGAAAGATTTGTGCAGTTACATTAATCTGCTGTAACTTATTTATATGAAGTAATTTAATTAATATAATCTTTGGAGGATTCGAAATAATAAAGCTTTGATATCATCAGTAATAATAACATAATTGACAGATTGATTGTGGAAGTTCAACCTAGTGTTTAATTTCTTTATTAAAGAAAGATTTGTATATATATAAAAGCACAATTAATTTTTGAAACAAAAAGGTAATGTTTTTGTTTCATTTATAACTTTCTATAAAATGTGCATACAATGAAATAAATTGACATGTGTACCATACTGTAAAGTTCTCTGTGGAGAAAATAAAGTTCATATTCTTTGAAAGAAAATTATTTGTGAGAAGAAAAACAGGTATGTATACGTTTGGTAATCTTAAAATAAATGGCAAGAAAAACTTACTTGGTAAGAAGTACAGCAGCTTTGGATAGTATAATGCATATTGAGAAACTTTTCACTTCGAAGTACTGCGGTTATGGAAAAAATATATCACTTTTTATCTCAACAAATTTGAATCAGAGAAGTGTCACTGCAGTAATGTTTCTCAGATAGTGTATTCCAATTGCAGATTATTCTTCCTGCGTGGACATAACCGCTCCAGATTTTCGGCAATATCTCAAAAACGCTACCACTTGTTGAAATGAAATTTTCAAAGGTTAGTTTTATAGTATAGATCTACAACTATATAGGATTGAAACAAACAGTGGGTTCCAATTACCAAACGTATATACAGCACCTTTATATTAAAGTGCAATTCACTAATTCAGGCTGCCATAGCAGTAGACGTATGGCACAATGTATGTGTTTTTTCCCCATCATTAACCAGTTCTAGCTCACATTGATTTGTTAACTCCATTCTCTTCAAAGTTTTTGTGAGCCTGTACTGTAGTTCAAGATTGTTTTAACCAAGAATATTTGAAGTTGAGTATAATTAACAAAATCAAGTGAATCAAAATTTATGACCCTAAACGATTTAAAGGCAGGGTATACTTTTGGTAATTGTCAATGACCAATATCCTTATTTGGTGTATCCCAACAAATGCATGAAATAACGAACCAGTGGAAGTTTGGGCTCAATTAGCCATCGAAGTTGCAAGAAAATAATGAAAGAAAAAACTTAGTTGTTGCATAGAATTATGTGCTTTCAGATGCCTGAGAAAGGCTTCATGCAGACTTAAATTGTTTGGTGAAAAATTACCCCTTTCCTCTAAATCTACATTACTTCAAAGGGGGTCGTTTCTAACAATGTTTTATACTCAGCTCTCCAATGCTCTTTACCATGGTCATTAAGTTTTGGAGTAATTACCAAAGGTATTACCCTGCCTTTAGTGCATCAACTCTGAGACGCATTGAAAGTAAATTACAGGGGGGGGGGGTGTTAGAGGGTGGGAACTTCATTCTTCTATGATAAAAAGAAGTTGCTTTTTTGCTTTAAATTCTCGCAATTTTCATCTTTTGGCACTAACGAATAATATTGTGTGTACCTCTTTTAGAAAAAAGGCATAAAGTAGTATTTAAAAGAAGTTAACGGGACTTTCATAATTTTGGGTTGAACCAATACAAAAAATAACCAGAGCGGGACTTGAACCTGCGACCTCCGGATTAACGAGCCGGCGCTCTACCAACTGAGCTGTCTAGATGTTAGCGGTTTCCCTATAATATATTTGTCCTTCCCGGGAATGCGCATGCACCTGTAAATGTGTTACCGTTGGCGGCGGTTTACAGGAAATTGTTATTTGCCGCTTTTTAATTTTCAGTATACCCTCCTAATTAAAGGTATCGTACACGTTTGGTAATGACTCAAAACAAATACTAGCATAAAAAGTTACTTGGTAACAAGCAATGGAGAGCTGTTGATAGTATAAAACATTGTAAGAAACGACTCCCTCTGAAGTAACGTAGTTTTTGAGAAAGAGGTAATTTCTCACTAAAATAATAAAAAGTTCTTGCAAGAAGTTTTTATTCCTATTTGAAATCACACAAATTTGTACAACAAGAGTGTTTTTTCTTTCATCATTTTCTTGCAACTTCGATGACCAATTGAGCCCAAATTTTCACAGGCTTGTTATTTTATGCATATGTTGGGATACACCAAGTGAGAACACTGGTCTATGACAATTTCCAAGCGTGTTCAGTGCCTTTAATGGCCTTTGGTGATCGGAGGAAACGGCCGGGATCGGGACTCGACCTTTTTGTTCAAATAATTGACTTATTTATCATTCATAACTCTCAAACATTCAACAATAAAACGTGACTTTCCCCTTTATGAATGGAAGTATTTTCACCCAGTCCGATCCGACGTTTAAATTTATGATATAATAACACTGACAAAATAATTAGCTGTTTCAAACTGCTTACCAACCAAAAGGGGAATGCAAAAAAAAAAGGATAGTTAGTAGCCTTGCCTTTTGACCTAGCAGGGTCTTTCTCGAAGGCTATAAAATAACATTTTCCACCTAATGCTGCTTTGATGTCCGATTGCAAAAGCTTGTCATTATCTCTGCCCGTCAAACGACAGAGAGTCGTTTTGTGACACTCTCCTCAAGCAAGACATTTTCTATGTACCGCATAACTTGAGAACTAGGGGGCCCTTTGGCTGCACAGTTGGCAGTTTTTCTAGTGTTCTTGGGGAAGAATGTCTACTTAAGTTCATTAAAAAAATCTAAAATCAATATAACTCTAGATTTAACAAAGAAATCATTGCGGGATAGTGCCTGATTTAAAGTTTTCACTGAGTCTTGTGGTTAGGGCCAGTGTCCCAGGGAAATCTGTCCCCCGGAGATTCTGTCCCCATATGGGAAATAACGTGGGCTGGAGGAGGATGTTTCAAAAGAGGGCGCTATCAAAAGTAGTTTGTACACAGTTCGCCGTATGGGGGGGGGCATAATCTCCGGGGGGACAGAACCTCCTGCCACACCGGCCAAGCATTAGGTACACAGTCCGGTAGTCTAAGACTAGAAGTAGTTGAATGGATCAATGACATTGCTGAAGTTGCTTCACCCTCAAAAAGCAATATTGATAGTAGGCCCTATTGGTAAAGCCCAGTGTGTTTGTCACATCAAATTAATCTCAAAATCTTGACGCTTAATCGCTTACATTATTAGTGATTGACAAGGTGATATGAATTTTACAGTGAATGTCGATTAAACTTGACCAACATTACTCCGTAGCCTGTAACCACCGGCCTGTAACCACGCGCCAACCGGGGCCCTTCTGGGCCCTCGACCCCCAGTGTCCCATAGCCGAGCACGCCTGCTCTCCCGTGCCCGGACTCTCGACCCTTCTGCTCCAGCCAGAGTCGTCGGGAACGGAGCTCCGCCGGGCCCCACGAGGGTCTACCGGGGTTTATTATTCAAATACTTGCGTGAATACATTAGGGAGGGGGGGGGGGGAGGTTGCAATGTGAAAGAAAATGTACATCGGCGTGTGATGCCCAATTCAAGCCATTTGGTGCACCATTTTTGCGCTAATCTTTTTGGCGCACCACGGTTGTTTTTTTGCAAACTTTTTTTTTTTTTTTTTTTTTTTTGGGGGGGGGGGTTTGGGGGGAGCCGTCCGCCTGCCCCCCTGGTCTCCCTGATAAGGGTTTCCATGTTCTCGAAAATAAAATAGCGATGGCTGTTTTTTTTATATAGGCCTAATTATAATTAAAATTATATAGGGTTATAACACATTTTCATCGATATAGATGTTGAGTTTATTTTAGGGTTAGGGTTAGAATGAGGGTTAGGGTAAAAGTGAGGGTTAGAGTATAACCGTAATTACCCTCACTCTAACCCTAACCCTCACTCTAACCCTAACCCTCACTCTAACCCTAACCCTCACTCTAACCCTAACCCTCACTCTAACCCTAACCCTAACCCTAACCCTAACCCTAACCCTAACCCTAACCCTAACCCTAACCCTAACCCTAACCCTAACCCTAACCCTAACCCTAACCCTAACCCTAACCCTAACCCTAACCCTAACCCTCACTCTAACCCTTACCCTCACTCTAACCCTAACCCTTACTCTAACCCTAACCCTCACTCTAACCCTAACCCTATCCTAACCCTAAACCTAACCCTCAGTCTAACCCTAACCCTCACTCTAACCCTAACCCTCACTCTAACCCTAACCCTCACTCTAACCCTAACCCTCACTCTAACCCTAACCCTATCCTAACCCTAAACCTAACCCTCACTGTAACCCTAACCCTCAGTCTAACCTTAACCCTCACTCTAACCCTAACCCTCACTCTAACCCTAACCCTCACTCTAACCCTAACCCTATCCTAACCCTAAACCTAACCCTCACTGTAACCCTAACCCCAACTCTAACCCTAACCCTCACTCTAACCCTAACCCTCACTCTAACCCTAACCCTCACTCTAACCCTAACCCTATCCTAACCCTAACCCTAACCCTCACTGTAACCCTAACCCTCAGTCTAACCCTAACCCTCACTCTAACCCTAACCCTCAGTCTAACCCTAACCCTCACTCTAACCCTAACCCTATCCTAACCCTAACCCTAACCCTCACTGTAACCCTAACCCTCAGTCTAACCCTAACCCTCACTCTAACCCTAACCCTCACTCTAACGTAACCCTCACTCTAACCCTAACCCTATCCTAACCGTAAACCTAACCCTCACTGTAACCCTAACCCTCACTCTAACCCTAATACTCCCCCTAACCCTAATCCTCACTCTAGCCCTAACCCTTACCCTAATCCTATCCCTAACCCTAAACCTAACCCTCACTGTAACCCTAACCCTCACTCTAACCCTACCCTCGCTCTAACCCTAACCCTCATTCTAACCCTTACCCCTCCCTCTAACCCTTACCCTCACTCTAACACTAACCCTCGCTCTAACCCTATAGCCATCAATCTAACCCTAACCCTCACTAAACCCTGACTCTCACTCTAACCCTAACCCTAACCCTCACTAAACCCTGACTCTCACTCTAACCATAACTCTCACTCAAACCCATAACACTCACTCTAACCCTAACCCTCACTTTAGACTGAGGATTAGGTTCAGGGCATGGGTTAGGGCAAACTAAACAACGTATTAGTAATAGGTTGTGTGGTTAGGGTTATTGGGTTGAGTGTGTAGCTCAACAATCTGATATTTAAACAAATTTGGGTTGTTTTTTTTCTGACAATTTAAATTGATTCACGTAAGTGTTGTACATCTCCTTTATGGCCGACACGCTTGTTTATAGCTAAACTTGACGAACATTACTCCGAACCTGTAACCACCGGGCAGCAGGACTCTCGCTGCTCCCAGTGTGTAGAATGATTAGCTTGAACGTCAAATCAAGAAACTAGTGGGTTTCTATATCTGTGAAGTATATCCTTGGTTTATCAAAGTATTAACACATTGTTGTCGATAGCAGACGTTGAGTTATTTTTCGGTTTTGTTTTGTTTGTTGGGGTGTTGGGGTGTTTGTTTGTTTGTTTGTTGTTGTTTTTGTTGTGTTTTTGTGGGTTTTTTTGGGGGGAGGGAATTGGGTGCATTTTTTGAGCACTTGCTGGGATTATCGGTTTCCATATAGTGCTTTTGAATAGTAACAAAAGTATGGTCATCTCTCTCCTATATCGATACATTTTTTTAATATCTTTTTTTCTTGCATTATTTTTTGGATTAATAGTATAGTTTTTTATCGTGCATTATTCTTTCCATCTTTTATGTTGTTAATATTGCATAGAGGTGGAGAAAATAATAAATCTGGCCAAAAAAGAAAGAAATTACGCCGATGTCGGGCGTTCAGGCACCGCGATTCGGTATACCGGCCAGATCGGCCCCTCACCGGCTACCATAATATAGTTTCCTTTTTGCATGGCGGCCGAAAAAATGATACATTTTTAACGATGCTGACGAAAAAAAATAAGTTTTTAAATAAATAAGATCGTAACTTTGACTTTAGCACACCGATAGGAGCACACCGAAAAAACTGGCAACCATCTCGAAAAATGTGTCGGGCGGCCATTATTTTGAAAAGAAAAAGAAAAAAGGCCCTCCTCCTTCCTTTTTTCAAAAAGGCAGGACGCTAAACATGTTTTTTAAAAATCATATTTGGCCTTAGGGGCAGACGGTAATCGTGAGACAGTCCCAGCACTCGGCCTATAGCCCATGGCTGCGCCAAAGTGTCTGTACTTGGGCATTTACATTGTATTGAGACTGAACTCCACATCACAGGCATCACGCTTTCACAAACTGAATGTGAACCTCGAGTCGCGCTGAAAAGCCTCCACAGCTCTTTTGTCCTAATGAAGCTTATCAGAGAAAAAAGTTATTGATGATTATGACATATGCATGTTACCGTTTTTTATATTATTTTTTAACAATTATGCACCAAAGTCTCCCTTCCTTAGGCCTAAACGTGAAAACTATGAGAGCAGTAAAAGGATCAAGGCCATGCATGCTTTATGTATTCCAATGCAGTATAACATTAGGGACAATAGCCCTATATAGAGTTTAACAAGTTGTGGGCATAATTACGTTCAGTGCAAAACTAACGCAATTTTTTAAATTTTGCTATTGTGTCGTTAGGCCTTGGCCGCCTATTTTTTTTATTTTTTTATTAAAGCTTCAGTTTTGTAAAAGCAAATTAACAAATCTGCAAATTATTCACACAGATTTTTCACTCAGTGTTCGAACGAACTCTAGTCTTAAAAAACGACTGTCACTTCCCGTAGAGACCTGTCGACGTTGCCCCCCCTTCCCCCTTCCTGGTGGTGGGCAGAGATACTTTTGCTTAAAATTCACCGTGGTATCTAGTTTTTATTGTCACAGATGACTTGCATCCTCATGTGCCAGCGAATCATTGCCATTGCACGGCGGTCACAATATTTAAATATTAAAGGGAAAATGGGCACCTGCAAAGTTATACAAAGTAAATTTCAACTTTCCTCTGAGCCACAAATGGAAACATTAGCATTCCTGGGCTTAAAAGGTATTACCATTCCAAATGTTGGTTTAAATCGTCCCTTAATATATTTTTTACGAGCACCACGAAGAAATGAACACAGAATGTTAATTTCTCGCTCGCTAAAATCTCCAGCTTATGCGTGCGAGAAACGGGGTGCGACTCCCCAGGTACATTCAATTAACAAGGTGACTCCCCGAATTATTAAAAATTTGTGATGCATTCGTTCGCCTGAAATGCGGTAAAATTATTGTTTTATTATTGTTTTACAAGATGAAATGTACTATCTTCACTTAATATTTTAATTGGTGTAAGTTATTTAGTGTGAATAATCTATTTCTTTTAAATTCAGATTAATCTTTATTAATTTTTTTGGAATAAGCGAACGTGCCTGGAGAATGATGCATTGTGGTATATTTCACCACGTACATTGGCTACCGGGGTAACTTTTCCCACACCTTAGCGTGGCAATTTGTGGCCGTTTTATTCCACTAAAACACCTTAAAATTCCGTTCCACTTCAACACCGTTGGCATGGTAATAAGTTTGTACCCCATAGAATCACATTTTCGATAAAAATCAGTGAAATTTGCGAGCTGTAATGGGGTCTCGACGTTCCCCTTTCGACCCAGTTGCTCATGGGTTGGACAAAGATTTCCAGCTAACCAACTACACTTTTACGGATCCGAGAGGAGTTGGGTGGAAGGTTCCTCAAAAAGACCTCCTTAAACTCCTTGATGAGTTTAAGGATGATGGAGGCAAGTCAGCGGAAGAAATGATGCTGCAACGAACAGAGTTTGGTGAGTTATTGAGTTTCTTGGAGTGGTAAATTATTATCTGTTAAAAACTGATTACATTCTCTCAAAACGGGACGATCTATTAAAAATCTACACAAGTTAAGATAGGTTTAATGTTGGAAGCTAGGGAGCCATAGTGTACCAGGGAAGTCGCATGTCCTCCCCGTTCATCAACACTTGTTTGTAATTTATTGTGTCCGTCTGGTGTTTATAAAATCATAAATGTGTTTTTGTATAGAACTGCAAATCACTTTTCAAAAGCCTCATTTTTCAAATCAGTCAAAAGATATTTTAGACCTTATTTTGTTGAAAAATTACAAAAAAATGAGGACTTATAAAAGTTATAAACACAACAGTGCATGCATTGTTGAATACAATTTATACAGGCTAGGCTATAGTGCTTGCAGCAGTGTGACTGACCAAGCCTGATAAGTTTGGACTAATTTGCATATTTATGAGTAATTTGAACACTTAAAGGCAGTGACCATAATATGGTCAACTATTATAAAAAACATGTAAATGTGATATTAATAAACAGATACTTAAACATTTTCAAGTCATGAGAGATATTCTTTTTTAGAAAAACAAATTTATGTTAATTGATTGATTGATTAAATTTTTTGGGGGGTTAATACTTAAATGAACAACTTAATGGGCCTAATTCACTAATCACTGGAATTAAATTTTCAACCCAACCCCAAACTTAAGGTTTTCTTCAGACAATAGCATTCAGACTTATATTTCTCATGGTAAAAATATATTTTTATATTTTACATGATTCAACCTTCCTCTCCTTGTTTAGAGTAAAATTTGATTCCCAAAACGTTGGTGTTTTTTGTTTACTTTGTTTAGGAATCGGCAGTGACTGCAGCGTCAAACCTCTCCCACATGGCGGACTTTGCCTCGTTGAAACCACCGACTTTTTCTACCCATTGGTGGATGATCCGTATGTTATGGTGAGATATAGTTCGAAGTTTTTCAGAAGCAATTCACAAAAACTTAAAAGTAACATGGTGGAAAACATTTTCAAATAGCTTGTTTTCAAAACTTTATTTAACGAAGCTGGTGGCAAGAAAAAATTGCCCTATTCCGAATAGTTCGTCTTTGTGTACAATTTTAGAGAGTTTTTTCCCTTTTAAAGGTAGAGTCATATACTATTGTTATTTTCCCATCATTTTCACTTTTTATTTTAGAGTTTTCTGTGTATTTTAAATGTTTATACTGTCAAAAGGCCACACGAATTTCCCCTGGTGGGACATCTATCTACCTTGTTACCATCTTTTGAGAAAATAGAATTAGCTGTTGCAAACTGCTTACCAACCAAAAGGACCTATGGTATAAATGAAAAAAATAGTTAATGGCCTGACGTTTCGACCCTAGCAGAGTCTTTCACGAAGGCTAAATCACAAGACAACACACATCTATCTTTTGGTATCATCAAACTTGAGAAAGGATTCCCCTCAAAATAATATGGTTTGGATAATTTTTCACCCCCAAAAATTGGAATCTTACTAACCTTAGAAACAATTCATGCATGAATCGTTTCTCAGATTTCTGAGGGTAGTCCCTTCGGGAATGCTGCTGTCAGAGATGCGGTTGGTAACCGCTGTTATCTCGCTTAACGTGGAATGATTAGACGTTCTTGAGAAGATACGTGGACAGTTTTTTGCTGTTTTCTCAGCAAGTAGACACTATATTCAACTGAAACTTTCACATGTGACTTTTATTGTATCTTTCTTTATGCCTATAATTTTGCCTGTAAATTAGCATTATGCTGACAAAAACCAAATCCTACCTTATGCGAGTTTTAATGAAATGGGTAAAAAGGTTTTTCCTAATTAACTTTAATTCTCAGTTTCATAGATATAGATCTCTGTGGGGATATCAAAGAAGGGTAAAATTTGATTGCTTGTACCATTTTTATCTTCCATTAGGGGCAAATAGCATGTGCCAATGTGCTTAGTGACATTTACGCCATGGGCGTCCTCGAGTGTGACAACATGTTGATGTTGCTTGGCGTACCTCAGCGATTCAGTGACAAAGAGCGTGAGATTATAATTCCCCTCATGATGCGAGGCTTCAGGGTAGGTACCTCTTAAATACAGTCTTAAACGTACCAGACCTGTTACTTCATTCTTGTATGGGCAGGACAGTTTGTCTTTTGGTAAAGGGCACATCTGTGAGGGAAACTTACTTCTACTGGAACAATTCAAGGGGCACCAAGGAGATGACTAGGGTGAGGGGGCTTTGAGGAAATGACATTGGTGCATTGAGGCACTGACCAGGGGCAATAAGACGAACCAGGGGCATCTAGTGGGGGCATCGATGCATTGACACGGGGCAGTGAGGCAATGACCAGGGGCATGGAGGCAATAACCAGGGGCATGGAGACCTAGGGCATTGAGGCATTGACATGGGGCATGGAGGCAATAACCAGGGGCATCGAGGCAATGACCAGGGGCATCAAGGCAATGACCGGGGCATGGAGGCAATGACCAGGGGCATGAAGACATTGACCAGGGGCATCAAGGCAATTACCTCTGTTCACTCTCAGCTACGATAAGAGAAACAAAATAATAATTTGAAATCTTACTTTATGATCGGATTAACTTATTGCTAAACTTAACTGATATTGTCGCTTTATTGCAGGATATGGCAAGCGTGGCTGGAACCAAGGTCAGAGGAGGTCAAACAGTTCTCAACCCTTGGTGTACCATCGGGGGAACTGCTACAAGTGTGTGCCCTGGGACTAATATTGTGTGGTGAGTTGAACAGTTAACAGCGTATTTTACTTCTAGATATCTTCTGATTCTCTTATGATCATTCTGGGAGATAAACCATCCATTTTGTACCCCTATGGAAGATTGAAATGTAAAAAACAAAATAGATTGGTTTTTGTCAATGTAATGCTGCAAAATTATCAAGGAATATAAAATAAAAGTCACCTGTGAAAGTTTCAGCTGAATACAGTGTCTACTTGTTGAGAAAACTATTTTCATAAATAATGTTGAATCCATTCTCGTTAGCGAGGTGGACACCACGCTATTTGAATTTTCAGTCAACACTCGGATGTCTGTGAACTGATTCATGCATGAATCGTTTCTCATATTCAAATGTTTTTGGTTGAAATATTATCTAAACCATATTGACTCAAAGGGAATCCTTTCTCAAAAAAGTTTATACTTTCAACAGCTGCAGTGCTTCCTACCAAGGAAGTTTTTATGGCCATTATTTTTTTTGAGAATTTACTTATCTTTGACCCTACCTTTAAATATAAACCTTGACCTTCAAAGCTGCTTGTTACACAAAGAGTTTTTCATTTCATTTATTAATTCTGGTTGTAAAGCCAAGGACTCTCAGAAAAGTGAACTTAATCACTTATACTAGCCAAGAACCCCATTGAGAGAAGACAAAGAAGGAAAATTCAGTTTGAAATGTGGGAGGAAAACCCCAGAAAAATACTCCAGGGAAAACCCACGCAGTCAGGTAGGGACTGAAAACCCAGTCCACAAAGTGCCCCTGGTGGGATTCGAACCGGGGTCCTAGAGGTGGAAGGCGAGGAAAGATATCACTACTGTAACACCAGATATAAGTTGCCTTCAGCTGTGATTATTTTCAATCACAAGTCTTACTCTTTCGAGTTCTTCTTTTCTACAGTCCCGACAATGCTTTGGTTGGCGATGTGCTCGTACTGACTAAACCTCTGGGCACCCAGATCGCGATCACCGCCCGGCAATGGCTGTCGATTCCAGAGAAGAAGAAGAAATTGAACGCTCTCATTACTGCTGAAGATGTGGAGAGAGCGTACCAGGAGGCTGTATATAACATGTGTAAACTCAACAAAATATGTAAGTGATCCTTGTTATCAAATACTCCTACTTGTTGTTGATATTTGGCATGTCATTGCTGAGCGGTCTAGTGCACTGGAGTCAAGTTTTGGTGGCTAAGTCATCAGGGTGTGGGTTCGAATCCCGGCCATTACACTTGTATCCTTTAGCAAGACACTCAACTATAATTGCTTCTCTTCACCCAGGAGTAAATGGGCACCTGTGAGGGCAGAGATGGTTCTTGTGATTTATTTGGCTTGGTGCACTACATACTTGGCAGCACAGGCTGCATACTCAGCAGGAAGTTGAGATGGTCTGAGGAATGAAATATATGGCCCAGTGACTAGAGTATTAACGTTAATGCGCCATGAGAATCAGAATTGGTGGATACAGCGCTATACAAGGTCGTTTCCGAATTGGCGGCTACAGCTACGGCTACAACTGTTGCTAAAAGGACATCTTAGACGTCAACGCATGATGACGCGGCAACCTAGCCGTAGCCATAGCCGAAGCCGTCAATTCAGACATGGCCTAAGTGTCCAGTATTATAATTTTATGGAGACATTCTGGCTCTACAATGAAAACATGACATTTGTAAACAACTATCAAGATCGATTCCACATTCAATATTAATTGGTTATTTTTATGTTTATTTATTGACTAAGCAAGGGAATCAGAACTTATTTGTAACAACAATTTTTAACAAAGGCTTCTTTTTTGTTGTTGCTACCTTGCAGCCGCCAGCCTGATGGCCACATACAACGCCCACGGGGCCACGGACATCACAGGTTTCGGTATTCTCGGCCACGCTGAGAACCTTGCCAAGTGCCAGAAAGAAGAAGTCAGTTTTGCCATCCATAATCTTCCCGTCATTGCCAGAATGCAGCATATCGCCAAAGGATACAGTGAATTTAAATTGCTACAGGGTTACTCCCCTGAAACTTCAGGTACGTGATCTTAAATGTAGATAATTCGTCACTCTTTTCACAAAGAGCTGCACATAAGAGAGATTTCTTACATGGTGTCTCCACAAACCTCACTTGATACTTAAAGTGTATTTCAATCCAGGGGTTTTTCGGATTTCAGGTTTTTTCATTGATCTCCCTGTGCCCTCAGATGTTCTTGAAAGAGGCAAGCTTGCCGTCACAGAGATATAAGACTGGGCCCTTGTTATGACCTGGGCCCAATTTCATAGAGCTGCTAAGCACACATTTTGTGCTTACTGAGCAAGTTTCCCTTTCATAGCGCTGCTAACCGTAAGCACACGAAAAGGCATGCTAACCTTCCGATGCTTACTGTATGAAAATGAATGATGTGACAATGTAAATCCATGGTGAACGCGCAATATGGCAGCCTAATTTTCTTGCTAACCTGTGAAATACGCTTATGAACAAGCACATTTTTCTGCTACAGTTAGGACAAAAATTTGCTTACCGTTAAGCAGCGCTATGAAATTGGGCCCAAGTCTTCATATATATCTATTTGAAATGATGTAGAGAGTCTGTCAACCTCTTAAGTGTACCGTCTTGGGCTTCGTTGCCGAACCAAGAGGAAACTGTTATTCAATTTTAGAATTTGTTTAATTTTCAAACCATCACACCTCTTCATATTCTCTTCACAGGGGGACTTCTCATCGCGTTTCCAAGAGAACAAGCGGCCAGTTACTGCAAGGAAATGGACAGACTCGGAGCCAGCGCTTGGATCATCGGTATCGTTGAAAAAGGGAACCGCACAGCCCGCGTCATCGATAAACCCCGTGTCATCGAGGTCAACACGAACATCACATAAGTCTGACAACTTTTTATCCTGTCTGTACGACGTGCTAATCATTCAGAAACACCGAACTTATAGATTGCTAAAATTTATATCTCGCTTTCACACTGTGTAACTATTCCACTATACAAAGGTTATCTTTATTGCTGCTCGGTACAATGTGTGGATTCCAAGTAACAATTCTGGGAGACGGTTTTGGGAAAAGAAGTTGAATTGGAGTACTCAACTACATGTAAACAAAACAAAAATTCAGGTTCAAAATTCAGACTTTTTCAATGAATGCCCTGTTAACATTGCAACGAGAGAAGATTTTTACTTTATAGACATGTGTTGGCCAGGTTGCTGATAGATTTGAAACTGTTCAGAAAAGAGTAGAGCTTTCTCAAAAGTCTATTAAAATTTACAGGTCTGAAAAATTCAAGAAATATTGTTTCATCTTTTTATGAATGAAGTCTGTGTGTAATTTTAAGCAAATACACACGAAGCTTGGAATTTTATGGAGGGCATTGTATCTGGTTTTATTTGCATGGCTCTTGCTTACCGCGAAAATCTGCGCTTACGGCGCCCTGTAACGCACACATTCTATGGGCCGTAAGGGCAGCATTCCGCGGTAAGCAGAGCCATGAAGTTGCGCCCCTGTTGTCCTGGTCTGGACTGTGGTGATACTTTAAAAAAAATTCCTATAGATCTCCCCCACCCACCCTTTCTCATGGAGGTTATTGTTTCCTCTTCTGTAGAAAGTTCTTGGCCTAACGCACTTGATATATGCAAAAACCTCAGGCCATTCAGATTCTGTTTTAGTCCCTGGAATAGCCAGAGTCCTGTGTGACGGGACTTCTCATTGGACCAGCTTGATCGTTTGCCTCTCAAAATATGCAACGCGAAAATGGCAGACCTATTTATGCAAAGTTGAATCCATGATGAAACATGAATTATGACACCCCCTTTTTTCCCCAGTTATGGTTTATGAGATGGAAAATAAAGTTGTGAAATTTCATAACCAAGCTTTTCTCAATCAGGACATTCTGTAAAATAGTCGGCTCCTGTGCTCAATTTCACAAAAAGAGCAAAGATTAATTTTTAATTGACTATCAGCATTTTAAAGGTAGGGTCATTATTATGTCAACGTAATGCTGATTTATAGACCAAATTACCAAGAAAGATCCAATAAAAGTCACCTGTGAAAGTTTCAGCTAAATACAGTGTCTACTTGTTGAGAAAACAGCAACAAAACTGTCACGAAGAATGTCAAGTCATTCATGTTCAACGAGGTGACAGTGGGTACGAACCATATCTCTGGCCGCAGCATTCACAAATGGGCACCACTTAAATGTAAATGAGATGCAAATTCTGTGACATATTTTTATTAATTTTTAATCAACGGGGTGGGGGGGGGGGCACTTCAGACGAAATAGTTTTCCATTACCATTACCATCTTTATAATAAGTAGGCTTTCTGAGAAAAATTAAACAATTTATTTTCAGGGTTATCACTAAAGTATGACCCCACCTTTAAGTGCTAAACAAAGCATGATGTCACAATTTAAAACCACTCTGGTAATACTGAACTTAAGATGAATCTTAGTGTGTAGTGAAATCGAGCCCACTTATCTTTTTAATATGCAATCAGTATTTCTTTGTATTCAGATTTATCAAGAACTATGTGTAATTATGTTAGAATTATGATCATTTTAACCCTGTATAAAATTTCACCCTCAGGCCTGGAATTTCATCTTGGAGAGGGCAAGGCCATTAACATCTTCCAAAGGGCACTTCCATTGGAAAATCTTAAAGTTCATGGGATACCGATAAGGGGGCACTAGTGGCCAAGCAAGACCAGGGCAATAGACCTTTATCATGGTGCGGCCATCTTGATTTTGTCCAATTCAAATCAATGTAACCAAACCGAGGCTGGAAGGAGTAACAGTCTGGTTCCTTTTTGTACAATGAGTATTAACATTCATTACTGCTATTGGATACAGGGAACATGACCAAGATGGTGGCAGCATGGGTAATTCCAGGCCTGTACCCTTAATACATTCTAACCCCAAATGTAAAGTCAGTAGCTGTATGAAGAAACAATTTCTTGTTCACACTGACTACGAACAGGGAATTTCTTGGTTCTTAACTAAACAATGATATGGAGAATACGTCCGTAACAATCAACTCACAAATTTGTCCTAAAACTCACCTTGTATCTTTGATTAAAAAGAAGACAAAAAAGTAAAACAAAAAACAGGTGCTGATGATGGCTGTAGATACTTGTGTTACAATCATCGTCAAATGTTGTTAATTTATCAGAAAAGAACATTTAGGTTGTTTAACAGTAGTAATGTAAACACCCACTGATGAGTTATCTCTGAAACAAAGTTTATTTTTCTTATTTTTTCAGACACAACAAATGTTCAATGCCAATTAGCTAATGTATGGAGATTTTCCCATGTGCATGAAGCTATTATTATTGCATGAAATGCTAGTCATTTAGCAAACTTTTATATCCACAGCATTGCTATTTCTTTACATTTAATATTTCACTCTAGAAGCAAACAAATTTATGTCCATTTTATTTTTTATTTTGTAATTTTTTTCCCTTTGATATTTTGCAGGTATTTTATGTGTAAATCATCATGCGCTTAATTAAGAAATTTTAGATGCAACTGGTTTTCCACCATTCATTAGGTATCAAGTATATTCTACATTAAAGTTGTTTATGGAATTATTCATGGAGAGAAACTTGGGTGAAAGAGTGCTTTCATTTTAACTGTAAAAATGTTCTGGTTTTGCAACCAAGAAAGAGTAATTAATCAAAGTATTCTAATGTCACTTTTTGTAACTCAAGTAAAAATGAATACAACTTTCAATCAACTTTCAGTATTGCCAAACTACTGCTGCTCTGAATTTGTAAAAAGATTTGTAAGGTTAACGAATGTTACTTGATTTATTTCCAATTTATTTCGTCACTGCTTCAATCCCTGGTCAACAGAAAGCATAACAAGTGATTACTGAGTCGAGTAATTGTACACTCAAATGAGTATTTGAGCTCCTGTCCCCATTTAGTATTCTCCTATCCTCTTTGAGTGTCTTCTATCATTCATTCATTCATTCATTCAATAACATTTATTTCCATTTCACATATCTCATCTCTTTGAGTATTCTCCTATCCTCTGAGTATTCTCCTGTCCTCTTTGAGTATTCTCCTATCCTCTGAGTATTCTCCTATCCTCTTTGAGTATTCTTGTATCCTCTGAGTATTCTTCTATCCTCTTTGAGTATTTTCCTATCCTCTGAGTATTCTCCTGTTCTCTTTGAGTATTCTTGTATCCTCTGAGTATTTTCCTATCCTCTGAGTATTCTCCTATCCTCTTGAGTATTCTCCTGTTCTCTTTGAGTATTCTTGTATCCTCAAATCCTCTTTGAGTACTCCTATCCTCTTAGTATTCTCCTCCTGTCCTCTTTGAGTTTTCTCCTGTCCTCTTTGAGTATTCTTATATCCTGAGTATTCCCAATCCTCTGAGTGTTCTCCCCTCTTAGTTTTCTCCTGTCCTCTTTGAATATTCTCCTATCCTCTGAGTATTCTCCTGTCCTCTGAGTATTCTCAAATCCTCTTTGAGTACTCCTATCCTCTGAGTATTCTCCTATCCTCTTTGCGTATTCTCAAATCCTCTTTGAGTACTCCTATCCTCTGAGTATTCTCCTATCCTCTTTGCGTATTCTCAGATCCTCTTTGAGTACTCCTATCCTCTTAGTATTCTCCTGTCCTCTTTGAGTTTTCTCCTGTCCTCCTTGAGTATTCTCCTATCCTCTGAGTATTTTCCTATCCTCTGAGTATTCTCCTATCCTCTGAGTATTCTCCTATCCTCTGAGTATTTTCCTATCCTCTGCGTATTCTCAAATCCTCTTTGAGTTCTCATATCCTCTAAGTGTTCTCCTGTCCTCTTTGAGTATTCTTATATCCTCTGAGTATTCCCCTATGCTCTGAGTGTTCTCCCCCTCTTTGAGTTTTATCCTGTCCTCTTTGAGCATTCTCCGATCCTCAAAAGAGTTTCTTGTTCGTGAGTACTCTTCTGTCTTCCTGGAGTATTCTCCTGTCCTCCTGAGGTTTTTCCTCAACTCTGTGAATATTCTTCACCCACCCCACCCAGTTAAGTACTTATGAGTTGAGAAAATTTACCAAACCGATATTTGTTTTTAGTTGAGACTTTCCCAACTCTTCTCTCATGTTTCAGGGTACGTACATGTATTTAAAAATAAAAATAAATAGCTCATTTAAAACATTTTGTTTCTTGAAACTGTCATTTTTCAGGTAGTGTGTTTGGTACGTAAATGTCCATATCCAACTGCCACATATTTTCATTCATTATAAAATAAAATAGTACGTTATTTACTCAAATGAGATATTACTTTTGGTAACAATGAGTGTCAAAGTGGCAGTCGGATACTTAAATATTTCTGTGTTTTGCAGTGGTGTAAAGGGGGAGGGGCCCAGCCTCTCAGAACCCTTGCCTGCCCCCCCCCCCCCCCCCCGCTCAGAACCCTTGCCCCCCCCCCCGCTCAGAACCCTTGCCCCCGCCTCTTTCCCCCTCCCCCCGCTCAAAACAATTGCCCCCCCCCCAAGTGAGATCGAAAAAATACACAAATGAATGTTTCGGTACATAACTAGCCCCCCCCCCCACCACCTTCTTTTCTTTGTAATTATTTGCCTTTATTTGAAATCTCACAAAAACTTGACCAACTTCAGTTCCTTCCTCCATGCTCCCAGTAACACAACTTTATTCCTCAATGGCCTTGTTCGCATACACCCCCTTAACTTTTTTCAATCAACTTGTTTTCTACCTTACCGTCATTTGCGACAGTAGTTTTGTGGGCCTACTAAGTAAACATTCTTGACAATATTGTGTCAAATTTCTTGGAAATATGGCCTAATAAAAAAACAAACTACTACTCGATGTGGAAATAGGGGAGCGCACACTGCATCCTTTAACCTTACCCAGGGTAAAGCTCTTTGGCTGCTAACAATTAGTAAATCGACTCCCTTAAACAATCACAATTTGTTCAATTTAATGTTTCTCCAATTTTTAGACAATTTAAAACATATTTTTTTCGCATTGAATATTGTTAAAACTTTTTCAATTAATGTATACTGATGATTTGTTTGATGAAACAATAAATTTCATCCAAAGTATATTCAAATTAGTCAAAATAAATCGGTAATTTATTTTCTCAAGTGAAGGAGCCTCTAGGATGATGCATTGTGGGAAAGGTTAGCAGACGGTTCACACTTTCGGGGTAAATCTCTACTCCTCAAAAGCGTGTGAATTTTTACTCACAATTTAGTCTAATTTTTCAGTTTAAAACTGCAGAAAAAGAGCACTGAGTAAGTGAAAGGGTAAAATAGAACCGTCCGCGATGGCTACTCCATTGCAACAGCCATTTGACCCTGAGGCTCACGGGTTGGACAAAGATTTTCGTCTGACCAAATTCACCGAGTTGAAAGGGTGAGGTTGTAAAGTTCCTCAGAAGGATCTGCTCAAACTTCTGGAGGAACTACGTGTAGGTAATGAAGCCGAGAATCCCGGAGACGGGGCTGGTGATGGGACACAAGTTGAAGACTTTTTAATGCAACAACAAACGTCTGCGACACAACCACAGTTTGGTAAGTTTATTTCTGCCTAGATAAATCACTAGTCAGTGTCCAGTGACTGAGTAAGCCACCCACCGCCAATGCCCGGCCCATGGTCATGGACAGTGACACACACAGACAGTCACAACGAACATTTTAGACCCAGTAATGAGTAACTGGGGCGCTGTACTCGTTTTTTTTCGAAATTTTGACATCTGCGGTCGTACTACACCAGCGCCCCAGGAATGCGTTGCACATACGCACAGGGATCTTCAAATTGATATATAAGTTGACACAAAACTAGCCCCATTAATAGTGCCAAATTCTCTGGACTTCCTCCGATCCTTGGCCCTACGCCCACGTACCTCCAGGAGGTGACATTTGTTTTCGAAAAGAAACTCACGTTTTTATGCCAAGATTTTTTCCCCAGTTGTCACTTATTGTAGCTCATTTGTGGACAGCACATTAATTCGAAAAAGAGCTTGCTCGTTTTGGTGTAATTAATGAAGAAAATTGGCGGCGTTACTGACACGGTTTGACTGCCCGGCATCCGCGATTTTGCTAATGCGCCATGGTCTTGGTGCAAGACGTTTCTCGTTTACCTTTCACGCACAGCGCGGCCGACGACCCGCTCATTCAACTCGCCAATAGCGCGCGCCACGAAGACCTGGGTTTAGCCCACGAACCGCCCCCCGCGCGCTATTGGCGAGTTGAATGAGCGGGTCGTCGGCCGCGCTGTGCGTGAAAGGTAACTGAGACACATCTTGCACCAAGACCATAGCGCATTAGCAAAATCGCGGATGCCGGGTAGTCAAACCGTGTCAGTAACGCCGCCATTTTTCTTCATAAATTACACCAAAACGAGCAAGCTCTTTTTCGAATTAATGTGCTGTCCACAAATAAGCTACAATAAGTGACAACTGGGGAAAAAATCTTGGCATAAAAACGTGAGTTTCTTTTCAAAAACAAATGTCACCTCCTGGAGGTACGTGGGCGTAGGGCCAAGGATCGGAGGAAGTCCAGAGAATTTGGCACTATTAATGGGGCTAACACAAAACATGCCTCAGAACGACAAAAATACCCAACAAAAAACGCCTTTAAAAATGCCTACTGCTTTACTGGCTTCTTCATATATGTCTAAGATGCAACATCAGGCATGTAGTAATGTACTCACGATTTGGTTTTGAGCTGCAAATTTACGATTTTCGGAGAAACCACCATGACGTCAACCTCTCAGTAATCAGTTGGGCGGACATATTCATACTGTGTGCACTCGCCACAGCGCGCGATTGCTATGCGAATATACAATGCATTCCTGGGGCACTAGTACGACCGCAGATGTCAAAATTTCGAAAAAACGAGTACAGCGCCCCAGTTGCTGGGTCTAGTGCCAGTCAATTGTTAAAAAAGCGCACTCTTTATCTTTTGATTTATTTACACAAGTCACAGGCGTGCTTTAATAAAAATTATGCCGTGTGCCAATTTTGACGACCAAACTTTGTTTGCACTGTAATGCACGTGTGACTTGAAATTTGTGCAATTAGAGTAGAGGCGCAATCTTTGAAAAGATGAAACACCAATAAATGCTGGACTGACTCACTCCGCTTCTTGGCCTTACACACAGCATCAGGGACCTGCGAATGAGAGCTACATGTACGCAGCATGCAGTGAAATCATCAGAGAGGGTGCTATATTACCAGTATGGATAACATCTGCCGGCTTAGTAGTGTTTTTTTTAAACTTAGCCTGTGCCAGCAATATATCCACTATCTCTTTTATTAGTAATCAATCAACAGATATTAATAAGGAAACATATCGGTTGATCATGTTGAAGACCTTTTACCCTTGTCTAGATGCTGAACAGGCTTTGACAAGTAGTAGAATAGGGTAGTAGAATAGATAGCTTTAAATTTTATTTTGTTGGTTTTTGTTACATTTGTGATTTTAATGAACATTATCTTTCTTCAGGTATCGGAAATGACTGTTGTGTCACACCCCTTCGTCATGGCGGATACTGCCTCGTTGAAACCACCGACTTTTTCTATCCACTTGTAGATGACCCATATGTTATGGTATGATTATGAACTTTTATGAAGAGTGGGCCTTATCTACCATCTTTTGTTATTTTCCCTATGTGACATTATGGACCATAGTTAACGATAGTTCGAGTAACTCTGATCAAACGCACACTAGTTTATGATGGCTGGACTAGGCTAGTTGATGATTTGAGACCCAACATATCGAGGCTGATCGCATTGCTGGTTTTAGCTGTTTTATATAGCACAGTGCAGAGAGGGTCAGTTGATCCTACTTGAGTACTGGTTATTAAAAAAATCACGCAGACGTGATTTTACCAACTTTTGCAACGCTCTTACCGTACTCAAATAATTAATTGATTTTAATAACAAGCTTGCCACAAATTTTGGTTTAAAACTGTTCGTCTACAATCGTCTGAGGCACAAATTACCACTTGTGAAAGCAAATATTGTTTGTATCGCTTATTATCCATGAACTCATGCAGGCTTAAACAAACTGGCCACTGCCATTTTCTCATGGCTAGAGTTGTTCGCACTTCAACTTCAGTGCGCATGCAAGACGTAATTCACGAACCAACCACTAGTTAACCATTGGTCCTTGATCGAACTGGAAGTCTCTTAGCTTTACTAACTACAGTAGTACTAGTACTCCTAGGCCTACTACCGCGCTAGTGATACAAATACAGTTTCCGAGAAGGGGTTAGATTATTTTGCCCTCCAGTCATCTGTCTGGTTTACATTGGTTTAAAATGAAAAAAAAACAAGGTGGCTGTACCTCAATAGAGAAAGGTCTAATGTTCGAAATATCATTCCGCACTAATCACATCACATTTGCTCAAAATACCCGGATCTCAGAAAAATATTCTACCACTAGCCCTCAAGCGATCACTGCATCAGCGCGCCAGACTGCAGTAGTACAGTCAGTAGGCCTACTCGTGAGTAAGCATAAAGTTTGGACATAACGTATGCAAGAAATTTGACTCGCTGTGTGTGAGATCCTGTCTGAGCTTCTATTTGTAGCATTAGTGGGGAATGCTATTTAGAGTTAAGCAACTTACATGAGTATGTGGACGGCACATTCTCCTTACTATGAGGTTGTTAACGTTACGCTATTGTCTAGTGGAGACGATTGCTAATCAACCTCATTGTTCGAGGAGTAGATGATACTAGTCCTCAAAAACATTTTAATTTTTAAATGGTATATTTTTCTGTCTAACACATCGTTTCTTTCTTGTTTTTGCTTTTTGGTTGTGTTGTTGTCATTGCTACTTGATAATAACTCGTTCTTTTGTGAAATGTGAACAATTGTAGGGCCAGATAGCCTGTGCCAATGTGCTGAGTGACTTGTACGCTATGGGTGTTGTGGACTGTGACAACATGTTGATGCTGTTGGGAATACCACAAAAGTTCACCAATAAAGAAAGGGACGCAGTCGTGCCTCTGATGATCCGTGGATTCCGGGTAAGATAGGTTGGGGAGAGTACAGGTGTTTTTAGTATTCAAAATTGAAGTCATTCATATCTCACCCTTTTTCCGAGTCTATGGCAATTATAATCAGTTGATATTACCCAAATGGAAATGCTGGCTAGTCACTGAATAACTCACACATTGATTCTTGTCATTTGAAAATTGTTCACAATAAACACAAAACCTAACTTGAAACTCGTACACCCCTCACTCTGAAAACTCTTAACAATAACATGGACGACTCCATGTAGACACCAACCTTGTCCGCCGTGACATGAGCTTGTCTCATTTGGACGAAGGAGGGGGAATTATTGTTTTGGGAACGACCCTGAGAATTAAGCATCTAAAATCAATATATACCGTCCTATATTTATTTTACATATACAACGGTTACGGCGGTCGAACATCGCGGCAATGATACATGGCAAAATAAAGGATGACATGTGATGCGCATTCCACCAATCAAATGACAAGGATCTATGGGGGAGTTCTATAAAAGAAAACGGTGATGAACCACACCTCCAAATAATAATTACATTCCACACTTGAAAATTGTTTGCAAACTATAGTGCAAAACATCAACCATTTAGAAGTTTGGATGCCACTTGGTTCCAAGACGCTCTGGTTGTTTTGTCATGGAAAAAAAGGCTATCACCCCTGAACCGCTCGCCACCAGAGAGCTCTATCATTCCTGTAATTGCTGTCACAGATAGCGGTTCGTGGGGTGATTGGGGTTACAAGATTGATAGCGCCCTCTAGTGGCGACAAGGTTTTTTGGTGACTATTATGTGTTCGTGACTACACAACTGGGGTGTCTTTGAAACGAGACTAACCTCCTAAGTGGTTTACATTGGAGGCACCTACAAACGGCGTCCAGGCAGAAGTAAATGAAACTTTTGTTTCAGCATGTGGCAATCAGTGGCTAAAGATGGATTGCACTTTCCTAAGTATTTGCTGCTCACAGAGCTGGCTTTGAAGATCTCTCTATGGCTCTCTATAACAATTTTAGACCCGAGGCTGACAATCCTTTTGAACTGTTTTAGTTCGTACTGGTGACAATTTTATAAAAGTGAACTTTCTGGTTAGAATTCATCAATTTTTAAGAATTAAAAACAAAACAAATCAATTTATGAGTAATTACCAGCTATTTATTGTACCTCTGAATTTCAGGATAATGCTTTACTGGCTAAAACCAAGGTCAGAGGAGGTCAAACGGTCATCAATCCATGGTGTACGATTGGAGGAGTTGCTTCCAGTGTATGCTTAGCCAGCGACATCACGTGGTGAGTTTCACTCAATTGAAACATCTGGGCCCATAGGGCTGCACAAAAAACCCCAGCTAAGCTGGTCTGGTGTTTTAGGTCATTACTTGAGTGTGTATATAATGTATATAGACAATTACCCCTGACCATTTTTTTAAATTGTAAAGCGCAATGATGGGTCTGTGATCTACAATGCGCTATATAAATTATTTATTATTATTATTTCATATCACAGCATGCAAAAGAAAGATCGCATTTTCCATTGTGCTGGTAACTCCTTGAGTTGGGCTTCATCCTGTAGCTTTAGATCTTGAGGGTCTTTCGCAGGATCCTCGCTGTTCCCAAAAGTGTCGCCTTCTGTAGTAGATCCAACCTCACAGTCCTAATCTGATCTAGATTTTTCTCCAATGCCTTAGGAATTGTTTTATCAATGCCTTCCGAATTGTATCATTATTAATTTTATTTTTATTATTATTATTTTTTAAATTTTATGTATTTTGGTGTAAAACTAATAAATAAATAAAACTAGTAAACTTATTTTGTATTAACTACTTTTATTCCAAAGGCAAGATTTACATACTTTCATCTATCTCAGGCAATCAGTTTTAGTCTGTATACATCTTTAAAATGTCATGACTTATTGTGATAAATCAAGTTATTACTCCTTCCTCCCTCACAAACGAACAAACAAACACCCCAACACCCCAACAAACAAACAAACATACACACCAACAAACAAACAAACAAACAAACAAACAAGGAGTAAATGTCAAAAACAAATAAAGAACCAAAATAAAAACACTAACGTAAAGACACAAAGAGTTTATCAGATGGAAATCTACTGATCTTCTGCTTACAAGTTCTTTGATAAAACCTTTGCATCTCTTGTCAGCCCGGACAATGCTGTGGTAGGTGATGTCCTAGTCCTCACTAAGCCCCTCGGCACCCAAGTGGCCGTCAATGCCTACCAGTGGCTGTCCAGTCCTGAGCAATGGAAAAGGATCAGCGCGGTGGTTACCAAAGAAGATGTAGAGAGGGGCTACCAAGAGGCCAAGTATTACATGACCAAACTCAACAGAGTGGGTAAGACCAATTTTCTTTTTGTATGGAATCCATTTGCCCTTGTTGCACTGATACTGTAATTAATAACTAGTTCTTGTATTGTACATTTTTCAATAACATATCAATGCGCTTTACATTAGTGTCCTGGTCATTGGGCCAACATCATTCCTGTAATTTATATTTTAAAAAATTCTCATTTCCCTGGGGAGTATACAGCCTGGGCTGCTGTGGTGCTCTGAAAGCTTTTTAAAACACAAACTCAACCTCTACCCTTACCAAAGCTGCCAACTCTCCCTTATTCTGCAGAAAGTTCCCTAAAAATAAACTGGATCTTTCCATGGTCCGGGGAACTAATTTGAAAATTTCCCTGATTATGGAAACTTTTCCCCTATTGTGTTCAATGTAATGTTAAATATCTCCCTGATTGTTGTACAAAATCTCCCTGATTGCAAAATGCAAATGTTGGCAGTTCTGCCCTCACAGGTACCCATTTTATAGCCAAGGGTATTACAGTTCAGTGTCTTGCTCAAGGACACAAGTGTCACGACTGGGATTTGAACCCACACCCCAATGACTTCAAAACCACAAGAAATTGATTGTGGTGCACTTTGATGCTTTCACTTATTCAGGTTGTTAATATAAATATTATTGCTTAATTTGCTTCATTTCCATTTAAAGCACTTCACCTAGTTCACCTTGTTGTTAACGAGCCTCCTTCGGGGCTTCTGAGAACACCCCCATTATAGTTTGTTCTTTTTCCCCATTTCTGTAACTTGTTAATTCAAATGGATATTGATTCTCTTTGATATATTGTCTACTAACTTCTAACATGTCTAATTGTTTACGTTTTCTTCCTTTTTCACCAATATGGTTGAAAGTATTGAATTGAATTGAATTGAATTTTAAATGATGTTCCATGGTTTTGTACGTCTTTCTCTTTTGACGAATTAAGATGTAAGTCACACAGCAAACATCCCTAATAATTGGTGTCATGTATAAATCAAACCAAGAGTGCCCTCAACTTGTCACCTTGCCTCATTCCCTTTTGTTAAAAAGCCCTTGTGTAAAACAGTTTGGCGTCAACCGGTAAACACTCTCACAAACACACAGTTTTGAAATGTGAATGAGTTGTTGAAATCAAGGAATTTACTTTCAGTCGTTCCATTATTGTGTGACTTGTTTGATTTATAAAAAGTTTACCATTCAAATTGCCTCCTCAATTGTGCAACTGTTTTAATTATGATTCTAATACCAACTCCTACAACACCAGATCTGTTTCACAAGAGAATCTAGTTCCTTTTTATCCAAATCCAATTCAGGAAAATGTAAATTTGCTGCTCGTGGAGTCAATTATATTCAATAACCTCCCTGCGACACCCAAACAACCTTTGCCTCCCACTCTAACCAGTTGACAAGACTTTTAGATTTTAATGTATGGTAGATGTAGGGCTTGCTTTGTTTTTACTGTCTATGTAGGCCTACATGTATCTACGTGCAATTTTAAATATTTTTCTATATTCATCTCTTCCGGCTGGCCAAGATTTTTTGGTTTTTAATCGTCCTTGGTTTTTTTTTACTGCAATGTATTGATTGTATCAACTTTGCCTCACTGTCTATTAATTGTTTATATTCTATGTAATATCTTTGTACATGTATTCTCTTGTACAACTTTCTGTTCTTACATAATGAATGTTTGTAATTGAAAGACGGTGTTTCACTGAAAGGTTTCCCCAGGATAAACAAGAAATAAATACAATTGAGTTTCTTGACCCAAGAATGATATACCCTTTCTCTCTTGTCTAGCTGCCAGCTTAATGTCTCAGTATGGAGCTCACGGCGCCACTGACGTGACAGGCTTCGGTATTCTCGGCCACGCCGAGAACCTAGCCAAGATCCAACAGAACGAGGTGAACTTTGCCATCCACAACCTACCAATTATCGCCAAAATGCAATACATCTCCAAGGGATGCAGTGGAATGTTTAAACTTCTCCAGGGGTACTCTGCTGAAACCTCAGGTGAGCCGGCAATTTCAAGGATTTCATTGACCGCATGTACAAAAAGAGGCACGCTGAGTAGCTGGTCGGTTTGGCGTAGTGGTATCTTTCCTCGCCTTCCACCTCTAGGACCCTGGTTCGAATCCAGCTGGGGGCACTATGTGGGTTTTCAGTCCCTACCTGGGCCCAATTTTTTGACTCGTGACTTTTGATCGCCATTCTTAGCTTACAGGGCAAGCGCTGACTTTCTGCGCTAGCTGTGAAATCGAAGAATGCCTAGTAACGTGGACTACACAGGTGCACAAGCAGAAATTCCCTGCTAAACTGTGAAACATGCTTGACGTAAGCGCGGAATTCCCTGCTTCCATAAGCGCAGATTCTTTGCTTGATTGGGGTTTTCTCTTGGGTTTTACTCCCACATCTAAAATTGAAACTTCTTTCCTTGTCTTCTCTCTATGGGGGTTCTTGGCTAGTACAGTGATTAAATTTGCTTTTCTGAGAATCCTTGGCTTCACAACCAGAATCATTAAATAAAATGAATGAAATAAAATTCCAGATCCTTTACTGAGTATACAGTGCTTCACACATTGGTGTATGTATAAAACCAAATAATAGGCTTACCTATGGTGTTATTGTTTTCTGTCAATAGGAGGGCTTCTGATAGCATTCCCCAGAGAGCAGGCTGCAAGTTACTGCCGTGAGATGGAGAAACAAGGCAACACGGCTTGGATCATAGGCATCGTGGAGAATGGTAACCGTACGGCACGCGTCATCGAAAAGCCACGTGTTATCGAGGTGACGACTCATATGCCATAGTCTGCCCACGTCTGACAATCAACAAGGTCCCACTGTTAACTTTATCATCGATCGTTATTGATGCAAGTCACAGGATCTGTAACGTACCATGTGACTCCAAAAAACAACAACCGACTGTTCACTGATGTTTTATACTATTACTTCCCTCTTTTTTCCAAATTTAATGGAATATCAATAAAAACATGACGACTCCTGTGTGACTGAAATCCCAAGCTTCTTCAGTGCTAAAGCCCTTCAAACACCGAACTTTCTTTGTGGTGAGCTGAACAGCAAGCTTGAAGATGTACCGGGGGAAAAATTGCCATTGTATTTGCATGTTGCACAAGACTCACTGTTCATTTACTGCAGACACTAACTGTATTCAGTGGAGGGAGTGTGTGGGCATTGCATACGTAAAAATACATAGTTCTTGTTAATACCGCATTGAGAGAAGGTTTATAACAACAGGTTATTTCCGTTTCCAATGGCGCCACATTGTTTTGGTTCCCATAGCATCTATCGCAGTAGTCGTCCAAAATAACTCTGAAACAAAGCATGTGTGTTTCGGTTAAGGGAAAATTGAGGGAGATGGAGCGCATGAGCTTGTCCCTACAGTGTCTTGGGTTCCCAACAGACCTCGGTCACAAGCACCCTTGTTTGCACCTAATGACAAGGTCACAAATAACACAAGTTACTTACACTACAGTCAGTTAGAACAGTTAATCTTATTCAAACGTGAGTGTTTGACCACCTTGTTTTCAGCTGTGCTATGCAATGTTAAGTGTTTTTAATTTTCGTATGCAAGAGAAAGATTAGCACAGTTTCTTTCTGATTGGACTTCATTAATAGAATTTTGAATGACTGGATATCATGGATTGTAAATGTTTTACCTACAGCATCATAACTGAGTATTAATCACCATTTTGAGTATTCCATTGTTCACACTGGTAGTGATCCTTTTCACCAGTCGGTTGCGCCATTGTGGGTGTCAGATTGCCTGCGTTACTGTGCAGTGTGCATTTAAAGGTTGGGTCAAAGATTGGTTTTTGTCAACGATTAATTGGCAAAATTATCAAGAAAGATACAATAAAAGTCAAATGTGAAAGTTTCAGCTGTATACAGTGTCTACTTGCTGAGAAAACAGCAAGAAAGCTGTCACTGTATTTTCATGAGAATGTCGAATTCATCAACGTTTAGCGAGGTGACAGCGGGTACCAACCGCATCTCTGGCCGCAGCATTCTCAAACGGGCACCAACCCTCGGAAATATATGAAGCAACTCATGCATGAATCGTTTCTCAGATTCAAATGTTTTGGGGTGAAACAATATCTAAACCAAATTACTTCAAAGGGAATCCTCTAAGTTTTTATGGTCAATAATTTTCGGAGTACTTGCCAATCTATGACCCTACCTTTGAGGTGATGTGCGCCTGATTAATCGCGCACCTTATCTTTACATGTAATTTGACTTCCAAAATGGCAAACTATGGGCAGACAGTAGCCATGTTTGACGTCAGAGAAGGGGCCAACACCTGTATTTATACCCACATCTTGGGAAAGGTGTAGTGCTCATTCTTTGCATACTACACTTTTCCTCCCAGTCTCAGCAAGCATTAAGTGAATTGATAAATCGTTTCTTGGGGTTTCGTTTTTTCTCAAAGCAATGGTTTTTATAACTAATAATTATAAGAATATGACAATGTATAAATAAGATGTAAACAAATTTAAAGAATAAAGTAAAAACTATTTTATTGAATCTTTTAAGAAGTCAAAAAACAAAGGCATCAGATTTGGAAACCCCTTCTTCTTTTTAAACCTCAACCCCTTCCCCCTAAAAATAAATAAAAAAAGGATTGTGTTCGATAAACACGAAGTTGAGGATAGTGTCCAGTTCTAACATGTTAGTACAGAACTGGATCTGGCCTCAAAATCTTTCTGGTACCTTGCCATCATCAAATGGTATCCACCATCATAACAAAAGTATAAAGCTACTTTTAAATTGTTTCAAATGCTGTTGGTTCAAACACCTTTATTATGGCAGTATTGTTTAAATGTCTGTGCAAGTTTTTACAGATCGCACTTTGACCCCAACCCACCCACCCCCCACCCACCCCCACCCCAAGATGATGTACTTATGTTTTTTGTAAAAATTAATATGCATTTCAGAGCTGCTTTTTTTAAAAACCGTCTGCTCGTTCCTTGTAACTTCTGGTGGACAAAACAGCTTTAACAAAAAAAAAATAAATAAATAAATACGTCAATACAATTCTTAAATTATGTTTGAGGCAGCCTGGTTGATATTTCTCCCAATCCAACTGATTCCTGAGGCAATTTCCCCCGAAGAATTGAGCAGCTTCTGGGTGAATTTACCCTCCAAGGAACCCAGTTGGGTGTTGATTGGAACCCAGCGTATCCTTGCCTCTCTGGGTGTTCTCCATGAAGCCTATTCAGGAACCCGGAGCCCATTGCTCCGGTCTGAATGGGTGGATAGACTTGTACAAGTCGAACACTCCGAGATTAGGATACCGAGGTTCCAATTGGGATTAATATGTACTGCAGGACTGCCTTAATTTATTGTTAATTTTTGTATTGTATGGCTACAGTGGATTATCTGTAACGAGAGCTGCATACTAAATAAACAAATAATTAAATGTATTTGTATGTTTGGATCGATCTTTTTGTTTACTTGCTCTGTTGACTTTTAAAGTTGTAGAGTTACGCCCAATAGTACACTTCAACCCACTTAATAATAATAATTAGTTTTTATATAGCACTTTATCTACAGGCATCTCAAAGCGCTTATCGTTGTTTATTTCCAGACAGGTTTTTAAAGTTTTTTTAACACCATGTAAGGGTTTACAAGGTGCTGCAACGCATTCAGCAGCCACTGCCAGACAAACCGGGGCAAACCCGTTCTCTAAGCGTTAAGTGTAACTGGGTTCTTTTATGTGCATTACAGAACACATGGGACCAACAGCTTTATATACCATCCAAAGGGCGAAGCAATAATGGTCAAGTGTCTTGCATAAGAACACTTGAAGTGTCAAGACCAGGACTCGAACCCGCACTCTGCTAGTCGGAAACACCAGAGCTCGTGTCCTGTGCCAATGACCACTCGGTCACAATGCGCCACTTAGACTATCAGTTCTACCTCGTCATCACATAGCACTTGGGCTTTACGTGAGCACTCAATCCTACTTAAGATCGGCATGCCCAAGCACACCTCAGTGCATTTTTGATCCTCTGTTGGCGTTGTCCTGCATAGTTCCCAGCAAAGACCCATAAAAATGAAAAGTGAAATCAATACTGAAGTACCAGTGCCTCAGAAAACCAGCGTAAAACCAGTCAACTTTATGATGTAAAATACGTCACAATGGGACTGGTTGAAGGTTGTTGAATCTCCATCGCTATGCATTTTCCATTGTCTTGTTTGGATCGAGTCCGTGGTGTGACGTCAGAGTACTGTTCTGATTCCTAGGCGCTGAGGGGCTTTTCGTAAAACTCTGCATTTTTGTCCAGTGTAACACTGACCAAAATGTGTTTTTTTTACATTGTGAAACCATTTTAATTGAGTGTTACTCGATTATATTTAATCATTATACACTAATTTACCTTTCTATAACAAAAGAACAATAATGGTAATTCGTTCAAGTTGATCTTTAAACTTCAATGACATTTACAGTTCATTTCATTTCATTTTGTTTCGTTTAAAGGAACATTACAGAATTGGTTTTTGCTAACAAAACAGTTGCTGGCAGTGTAAGCACTTTATGTAATCCATCATATACATAAACTTACAAACCTGTAGAAGTTTGAGATCAATCGGCCATCTGGGTCACGAGAAAATAGTGAAAAACCGATTAACATTTGCATGAAATCATTTGAACATCCAGGCATGGTCCAGGCGTGCAAATTTCCCTGGATAGATTTTTGAATATCGCCCTCATGCGTTTCAGCGCGCGGACAGCCGTTGATACACTCGTTCCTAATCAGGCTTTGGAGATGGCTGTTTGTGGTTGTCTACTGAAAGGCCACCGAAGGGTCATCCGCATAAATTACACAACTGTTACGCCCACTTTGTACCAAATAGATCCCCGTTATATTCTGAAGAACAAAAACACTTTCAAATACACATAATAAGGTGACTTTGCCATCTTTCTTTTTATTTGATTCACCAAAGTCAAGGTAAACAACGTTATTAATCGGGATTAGAAGTAAATAATATAACATAGAATTGTAAAACATACACAAAGTAAAACTTACTGAAACAGGTTCTACCAAAATGGACATTTGAAATGAATTTAAAGAGCATGTAATTTTATAGTAACATAAATTCTGCAAAATGATAACTAAATTGACATTTTGATTGATTGTATGGTGTCCTATCTCCCTATGAACGTTTTGTACACAATGACAAGCAAGCCTGTCTAAAACATTACTTCTACATCTTGCCTGCAGTGAGTCTTGAAACATGCAGCTCGGGTCAGTGTCCGATGTGGAAAATACTGTGACCATATTTCTCCTGTTCTAAGATAGCTACATTGGCTTCCGGTAGCACAGAGGATCTGCTTTAAGATTTGCCTCCTCATCTTAATGATCCTACATGGTCGTGCTCCTCAGTACCTCAGTGAGCTTATCTCTCTCAAGCTAACAGGTAGAGTTCTCAGATCTTCAGGTTTATGTATGTTGGCAGAACCAAGAACCAGAACTGTTCGCTTTGGTCAGCGCGCCTTTGTCAAAGGCCGCAACTACCATTTGGAATCACCTCCCTGCCTCACTCCGTCAAACCACATATTGAGGGAGCTGAAATCATGCTTCTCTAGTTATTACAATTTAACATGTCGTGTCGTGGCGGAGTGGTTAAGAGCACCGAACTCAAGCTCTGGTCACGTTTCTGATCAGCAGAATGTCAGTTCGAGTCCCTGTCATGACTTTTGTGTCCTTGAGCAAGATACTTTACCATAACTGCTTTGTGTCCTTTGGATGGGACATTAAGCCATAGGTCCTGTGTACTAAGATTGGTAGTGCACGTAATAGAACCCAGAACACTTATGGTGGAAGAGTAGGGGTTAACCCCTGTGTTTTTGGTTCACATAGCAAGCACTCTTATTTACAGGTTTCCTCAGGCTTGCGAGCTACGAGTGATTAATATCAATCACTAATGATACATCCTTGGTTTCATTACCGAAAATATATAACAATAATAACACTTGAGCATGATTTTTTACTCCGCGGTTGTAGAATAAATAGCAAGACAAGTTCTCAAAGAACAAAATCTACACAGCAACGTAGATATACACATGGTGTTACAGCAAACCGAATACAGTGATACCTCACCATGCAATGCCTCAAAGCTTATTAACATAAAGGTTAACATGTAATCTTTAGAAACTTTAATTTTGAATTGAGTGTTTTATCTAAAATATGGGAAATGTATTCAAGACAAGGCCTGGGTAAATAAAAGGTACATGTATTATACAGGATTGGTAGAGCTGACAAAATATTCGCAGACAGTGTTCATGTTTTGTGTGATCAACCATATACATGAAATAACAAGCCTGTGAAAAGTTGGGCTTTATCCGTTGTGTGAGTCAGGAGAAAATAGTGAAAAACCATGTACAATTTTTGGCATGTAGACACACTGTCCTTAATTTTGGTAGTAACAACCGAAATCAGCTGTTGCGGTTTTTTTAAAGGTTTTTAGATACAGTTTTCTCAAATATGACTTCATTTCAGAGGGAAATATTTCACAAGAACAAAAATGGTTCTAGTATGAACTTCATAATCAGTAAGCTTTCAGACTAAAATTAAACATTTGTGTTTTTCATCCTTACCATTCCTGTATAATACCGATAAAGCTCATTTCCCTGAAAAACAGGAGAAACCAACATCTCTCAACCGCACGATTTTGTACACACAAAATGTTTATACAAATGTTGTTAGTCATGTTAATTTGTTATAAGTTTTATTAACAATACACTAAATGAATGAGATTCTGAAAAATTGGTTTATTTATTTAACAAAAACACTTTAATTTTCCTCTGTGAAGATAAGTAAATTTAATAGACTGTGCAAGTCTCGCATTTATTGCAAATGAGAAAACAACTCGAACGAAGACCATGTTTTTTGATGAAATCAAATCTTCCTCTTAAACTCTATTCTAAATTCCTTGGAATAAAAATACCCATAGCGAGTTGTTATAACATCATTTCAATCATACACATAATTTGTTAAAATTTACATAGTTAAAACTTGGGACGAGGTTGCTTTTTTTTTAAAGAAACCCCAATTGCCAATCACACCCGAATTTGTGCGACCATTACGTAGGTTTAATGATAACAAGAAAACCACTATGGCAATATTCTTACTCATTTACAAGTAACTGGCAATGGAGCTCAAGTCCTATTCTCAGGTTTCCTTTGTTGATTTGTTAAATTTATTATACTTTCATATAATTTCATGGCTAAATTTTACTTTCCCAACAACACAATATCATTTTTATAGCCGTAAACTACTTTAATTGAAGAAACAGAATCGAGCACACGTAAAACTAAATGTGGTTTGGACAAACCTGGCCCCGGAAGTTTGCGCAAGACTTGCACAGTCTATTTATAAAATCACGTTCGACCCAAGCAGAGTCTTTCTCAAAGGGTAAAACAAAAATAAAAGTGAAGCACAAACAAAAATGAAACAAACTATCTGCTTAAGGTAAAGGTGCCGTTTAATCTAATAATAAAGACAGACAAAGTTACCCTATAAACAAGAGATGATCCCTTTTGACAACATTTTTACAAAAAGCTTAAAAACTAACAAAAAATGTTTTTTTCTTTCTTCCTTTCTTGCACTGACTCTTTCAGTCAGTAAACCAGGAACAGTGTTTTATGCCAGTCTTAACCACTCGGTAAGATACATGAAAATTAGTTTTTCAAATTTTGTTCATAGCAACTTATAGCCTTGTCCAAGGTTGTTGCACTATTTCCCAGAAAAATGTTTTATTCCGCAACTGAAGTTCATCAACACTTTAAGTCCATTGCCGGTTCGGGAACTATTTCCCGCAAATTACGCATGCGCGACGATGTCTTTGTGCATGTCTAGTTCACGGTGCGCAAAATCTCATGCAGTAGCCTACATTAGTTAACCCCCACATGACCGTGTTTAAGCCAACCAGAAAACAGAACCGGCAAGAGGTGTGTTATAAAAACCAATATTGCTTCGTCTTTGGGACATAAGACAGCAGGTTCCATGTGTTGTCTAATGCACATAAAAGAACCCAGTACACTTATCGTTAAGAAAAGGGCCTCGCCCCAGTGTTTCTGGCATGGTAGGCTGCAGATTGCGCCACATCGCCCTGCAAACCCTTTATACATGGTACTATATAAATGGATCTCATAAACATAGCTCTTCGTACCTGACATAAAAAAAGCTGAGTGGGTTAAGACGCCCATCAACTGTTCTAAAGTGATATATAATTCCTGCTGATAACCATTATTAGAAGAAGCTCTATTAGAAGTGGCCTTTTCGATCTCCCACGCCAAAACAGTTAGATAAAATGACTATGTACAATGCATTATATTGCGCCAACTACGATCAATCTATAACGATTTGTCTATACACTTTATTTACTTCTTTATAATTCTTTAGCATAAAAATACCATACACCATTGCTATACAAAGGCATGCAACTGCAGCTTGTCAAAAAAAAAAAAAGATAGCACAGCAAGACTTTGTACTGTGTTTTTCAATTTTCAAGTGCACAGCTGAGAAACCAAAAACAAAGAAATCAGCTGATCAGCTGTAAAGTTGCACGCCTGTTTACTTTGTACACAATACAAACATGTCAGCAGACGAGAAGTTTAGGTTTAACTTTTGGAGGGGGGGGGGAGCTTTTACGATGGTTTATGGCATATTATTTTTTGTGTTACTTAAAGGTATCGTATACGTTTGGTAATTGGAGCCTATTGTTTGTCTCAAACCTATATTGTTGTAGATATATACCATAAAACTAACCTGTGAAAATTTCATTTCAAAAGGTGGTAGCGTTTTTGAGATATTGCCAAAAATCTGGAGCGGTTATGTCCACGCAGGAAGAATAATCTGCATTGGAATACATTCAAATGTTTTGGGGGATAAAAAGTGATATATTTTTCCATAACCGTAGTACTTCGAAGTGAAAAGTTTCTCAAAATGCATTATACTATCCAAAGCTGCTGTACTTCTTACCAAGTAAGTTTTTATTGCCATTAATTATCAGAGTCATTACCAAGCGTGTATGATGCCTTTAAATTTGCACAACGCAACAGTGCCACTTTGATCTCATCTGTGAACCTTTCAGATGCTTCCGCCATCTTCAACATTATTCCCAATGTGCGATCAGTAATAATGAATACTGTTTTGTACTAGTTACACTGAACAAGCGCCAGACTAATTTTTTTTTCTTCTTCCAGCCTCACTTTCGTTACAATGATTTGAATGGGAGAACAACACAAAATCCCCACCATTCCATCAACAACATGAACGTGGAAGTACTGTGGGGTACTATTAGTATTACAAAAAAAACCAAAACATGTGCAAATTAGTTTTAAAAGGAGTTTTTGTTGTGGGGTCCTAAAGAAGTAAACAAAATCATCACCCAAAACACGAGGGGCCGAAACCATTAACAGAAGAGCATAAAACTCTACCTGTGTTTCTCATAACCCTCTGTAACTGGAACAGCAATTTACAGCACGATATACATGTCGCATCAACTTCACGTTGATTGTTGTTTTTTTAAATTGAGTTCGGAAATCTACACTTAACCCTCCTACTCTTGGCACCATTTTCCCACAAAAAATGACCAACCGTTTGAATTCATTCAACGGCACGGGTTTGGCAAGCATTACATACTAAGTGTGGACCCGAGAACAAAAGACGACCACACAATGTAGGGACTTAAAACACAGTGTTTCAACCAATGTTTAAGAATATCTTTTTCTTCATGACACAAGAACAAAAGAATGTCCACAGAGTGTTTGTAAACACAGAGCTCTGTTTGTTTGGTGGCACAAGTGTGCACAAAACTATCTGTGTACCTAATGTGTACAGCGTAGATGCATTTACCACATGATATCATTATTGCAGGCTCGCATAGTTTATCTATCCCTCAAAACCACAGTGAATGATTATTGGAAGGTCAGACAGTAGGAGGGTTAATAGTGCTAACACCAGACGTTTAACACCGAGTATACATCAAGTTTCAACATTTTTTCTCATTGTGATAATGATCTTACTTGAGGATCTTAACACTTGTTTTATTTTAAGACAGCGGCATCTCCCCACTGCCGTTTATACTCAGCAGCGTGCTATCGCCGTTGCTGCTCCCTCTCAAATCTTTATCCAAATCCTTTGCGTCTTCTCCAGGGAGTAGGTGAGACGTTGAGTCATCCGGTGTCGTTGCTTGTTCGTCCATACTCGGCCATGCTGTCTGTTCCTCAACGGCACTCAGGCGTTCGTTTAGTGCCTTCAGAGCGATTTGTCTGTTGAGTTGACAAAAATAAAAACGATTGAAATCCCTATATATTTGGTTTGCGGTAACACCATGTGTATATCTACTTGCTAGGTAGATTTTGTTTCTTTGAGAACTTGTCTTGCTTTTTATTCTACTGCCGCAGAGTAGAATATTCGGAATTCGGGAGACTTCTCAGTTCTGAAAAGAACTGTCCTTCTTATTAACTACTACCTGGGTGGGAGGTAGGAAATCGGGCGGGACTACTACTTTCGCTATGTGGATCGGGGGGACTTCTCGTTAATAACTACACTGCCGCGGAGTGAGTCTAAATAGGTCTCAACGTTCAACTAGCTTGCTCTAGTCATCGTCAGGATTGAAATCCCAATGGTAGAGCCCAAAGTTTTTTTTTCTTAAAGTCGACTACCTTCAGAAATTCCAAGAGGACCATCTCATGTACTGGTCTTTCAGGACGGCAACAAAGTCTTTCGAGTTTGCTTGATAGTTAATAAACAATGCTGAATGCATGGTACGCTATGGAAGTATTAGCTAGATTTATTTGGGTTGGTAAGCAGTTTGCAACAGCTTTTTCTCTTTATCGTGCAGATATTTATCTAGTAATAAACCACAATCACAATGGAAACTAAGTGGTAAAATACGAATCAATTTTTGGGGTGAACAAAGAAAAATTGACATTAGCGGGATTGGAATATATGACCTCCAGGTTCACGTGCCCAGTGACCAACTGAGCTAATATTTAATTTGTTACAAAATGGAACACTACATGTACCATTTGTTATACCCTCTTCTACCCAACTCCTTCGGTGATTTAAACCTAGAAGCCCACTTTACAGAGGAAATACGGAGACACTTTTCTCCCAATTTAATATCTTCCGGATATTTCTACCAACCTTCGTCTTTCTGCATCTGCTGGATCACTGCCTGGCAAATTGATGTTAATTGGAGAAGGAGCTCCGACGTCGTACTTACGGATCTGCTTCTTGCAGACTTTGATCCGTACAAGGACACTGTAAACTGTTGAGAACAAAATCATTGTTTTTATATCAAATCAACCTTGGATAAGGCCTATGTTTAAAGGGTGTGCGGCAGTGCCCTGAAAGGGTGGGGCACATGCACGCCTTTGTTGCTGGGCGATGCATTCTTCAGTTACATTGTGCTATGTTGTTATTGATTGAAGCTGATTTACCATGGACGTATAGTAAATTATGCATGTAATTATTACAGGATTGGTGGAGGTGACAAAATAGTCGCAGACAGTGTTTATGTTTCGTGTGATCAACCATAGTTATACATGAAATAACAAACCTGTGAAATTTTAGGCTTAATCTGTTGTGTGAGTCAGGAAAAAATTGTGAAAAACCATGTGCAATTTTCAGCATGTCAACACATTTTCCTTAATTTTGGTTGTAACAACCCAAAAGAGTAATGTATGCAGGGCCCCCATAGAGACCAGTGTTAACTTTTGGGCATACTCTCGGTAAAGAAAATGAAAAAAATGAAAAATAGCCATGTAGTTTTCTCACATGGCAGCATGAGCCATCTTGTTTTTTCTGCAATTCAATTTAGTGTAACCAAACTGAGGCTGGGGGAGAAAAGCAGACTGGTCCCTTTTCAGAAGTATGAGAATCAGTGTTCTTATACTGCTACTGCAGACAGGGTACATGACAAAGTAAGCATTACAGGGCCCAATTTCATCGAGCTGTTTAAGCACAAAAAGTAACTAAGCACAACATAATTATGCTTACCAGATTAAAGGTTACAAACCAAAATACCATGTCACATGCATAATTTCTGACTGGTAATCCTGCTAATTTTTGCTCAGCACAAAATTTGTAAGCAAAAGTGTCTGCTTAAACGTAACAGCTCTATGAAATTGGGCCCAGGTCTTTGATCTACAAACCTGTGTTAGACACGACATTGACTGGTGGCTGCACGGCCTCAGGAAAGAAAGTTGCAAAGCGGAATGTGTCGGACATATCTCCCTTGCCACTACTTTGCCTCTGGAAAAACCTTAGGTACACCCAGCTCACCAACAATCCTGAGAAGAATAAACTACCGTTATATCAATTTGACACCGATTGTAAATGACAAGACCGTTTTCTGCAGTTTGGGATACACCCAAGTGAAGTGTAATGCTTATGACACATTGCAGGTTAAACCAAAATATAATGCTATAACTAAGTGTTGAAAACACTGTCCTTTTGTTAGGGTCCCCCCCCCCCCCAGCAGTCTTGGCTGAAAAACAAATATGCTCCTTTGTAACCATGGTTAGATACCTTCGGTTTCAGAATATGTCAACTAAGCTTAATTATGATAACAGTTTAGGGATCGTCCAAACGGAGAGTATCACCATTTAAAGATCACCACCCCTTTCAAAGTAGAACGTAATTAACATTTGTGTTTGTGTCAGTAACCCCTCCACCACCTGCCCTGCCCTGCCCTGCCCTGCCCTGCCCTGCCCCACCCCTACAAACCAAACAGCATTTATAATCAGAAAATCAGCTAGATTGCTAGTTGCAATACTCAGAACCCCCGATCCCTGCCCCCGCCCCCAACTGCCTGCTCTGATGGTCTTAAATCCAAGGGTCTTGACCAAGAACTAAGATTATCACAGCTACTTGAGTGCCTGCTACTGCCTACTGTACTATGATGATCGTGCTAGAATTTTCAGCAATTTTTGCCCTCAATTAAAAATGTTTCACTCCCCTGATCCCATAAATTGTTATACAAACACCTAAAGTTGTACACAGCTAACAACCATTCTCGTCATAAGTGTAGTGTTTATGAAAAACCTTTTTTTGGATGACACCTTGGTCTTTTTGGAATTAGATGTTTTGACGGACCAACTGAGCATTTACGTATTCATTTATTTACAGTATTGTCTTAACTCTAATTATATTTATTGTAGTTTATTACATTTCACAAAATAATTGCGTCGTGTGGAATCTAAGATTCTTAGATAGATCCTATATCTTCCAAAGTATTGTTTTACCTGATGCACACATACACAGAGATGTCCCGGGGATAAATCCAATGATCCTCAGCAGAATCGAGATCATCAAAATCACGAGCGGCAGATCCTTCATTTTGATCTTCAGCATACCCCTCCCAATGAGGTCCTCATCGCCCATCGTCTGTTTCAACACAACGGCCACTCCAGAGACATAACCACCCAAGCCATGCATGTGCGAGGCGAACAAGAGTTCCGTGTTAAACAGAGTCAAATACATGAAAAGATAAACGAAGGACGACAAGAGGGCTGCTCCAGTATTCACCACACAAAAGAATATGAGCATTTCAAGAGCTCCAAATAGTGGTTCAATCAGTTTACCAGCAATCAGTATGAAAAATATGTCAATCAACACAAACCAAATGTGAACCTCCACAAAACAGTGCGTGAAAAGCGTCCATATCTGAAATCTTGGCGGAAATATCAAAGCTGGGGTGACCGCAAGCGCCTCCAGAAACCTTACTGTGTCCACGAGAAAAGAGATGAGGTACAGAAGACAAACAAGAACAGAAATTGCTTTGATCACGACACTACTTTTCGAGAAAATTGATGGTAATTGCTGAAGGCCGCTCATCGGCGGTCCAGTGGTGGAAGTCGCCATGTTGGAGATTTTGATGTTGGACCACCACCGTTAAAGTGTTATGGCGCCCTCTATATTATGAAAACTTTTTTCTTTTGCGTTCTGCTTAGTTATTTTATGCAAATTACCCTTTAAAAATCTCCACGTGCACAAGATTATGATATAATAATTCCTTAGAAAAAAAAGATGTTTGTACTCAGCTAGCTGTCTTGATCGTGGTGATAAGAAAATTATGTAACCGAAAAATACTGGCTGCTCGCGATAATCTATTCCTACCTCCATGCTAAGCTTTAAAATTCACATTTAAATAAAATATTCTTTTCAAGGTTCGATGGGATGTGGAAAGAGGTGGACCGTTACAGACGCACCTCCGAAAGTGTGCGTCCATCATGTTTGTGTAAATGTTAACTCCCAAACAGACATGATAGGCGCGTGTAAGTGCACGGCGCGTCGTGTGAAGCCCCCACCTTTAATTAAATGAGGGGTAGAAGATTTGTAACAGTCACATCACACATTAAATTTATGGAGCTCAACAAACAATATGTAAGTAGGATTTGAAACTTTGCATGGTGGAAATACGATATGGAAAGGTTTGCGGAAACACCATGTAATATCTCTAAATGAGTTGGGGTGGTTCTGAAAAGAACCGTTGGTTTCAACCCGACGTTTCGATCAGTATGCTCTGATCGTTTTCTGGAGAAAGCTGGACTCTGATGATGCATGCTAAATTATGTAAACAAAATAAACCCACTAACCGGAACCCCCCCCCGCACTCCACATCCAACCACTTGCAAAAGTGGTCCAGTCCAATCTACCTAGCATGCGCGCGCTGCGCAGCATGCAGACGACATGCCGAAAAAGGAGAGCATGCACGCTTGTCACTTTTTGCTGTGGGTTCGACTGCTTCATGACAGCTTTGTGGGAATTTTTCTCGAATTGAGTCACAAAAAGTACAAGTTCAAAGTACCAAGAGTGAAATAAGGTAAATTTTCCCGTTTTCTTACTGACTTATCCTGTGAAGATTTTGGTCTAAGTGGTGTCATTTTTCTGTGTCTAAACCATGATCGAATTGAGTGCAGTTAAAACAATGTGCACGACATGATTTTGTACTGCATCCGATTGCTCTGCGTCAAAACACGCCTCACATAGACTTAACTGTTATGGCTGTATGTTGTTGAAAAATGATTGTATTTGTAATACATATTGAGACAAGGTTGCCAGAACTCGAAAGCGTCACCATTTACTACTGGTTCATAATAAAGTGCCATCCAAGGCGAATCTTTGTTTTATCATGTGAGCACACTTGCCTTAACAAGTTTGAGCAGCGACAAAACCAGGGTAACGTTTTAAGGGGGGGGGGATAACACACAAGTGCGGGGTTGCACCATTTTCATTCAAATTTATGTAACCATGGGAGCCAAGTAATGTTAGTGGTACTTTTTTCTGGTCCTTGCTCTATGCTTTAACAAACAGCTGTATTATATCTTTATTAAGTTCCTCGTGGTCATCAGCGTGTGGGCGGATCGGAGTGGAGTGTGGACTGTAAACAAATTGTAACACTACAGGCTCAAAAACATAAAGTCGGGAAAACAGCATTATGATGCAAGATGTAATACGTAAATTTCTTTATTGTCACAGTGGAAACTCTGCGCAGCCAGTGTTGCATAAAGTTATATCTTTAAAACTTAAAAACTTTGCAGGAGGATGTCTTTCTTGCAAACAACTAAATTAAGACCCACAGGAATCTGACCACTGCATTCCAGGGCTTTGACTTGCCTAATGAATAAACACGTAACAACTATACATACAGGAATATATGTAAATGAGACTAGTGCTACTGGAGCTCCAATAAACAATGACCCTGGGGTGGGGTGCACTAATAATAAGATTCGCTAAAGAGTTTTCCCACAGATGCAATGTACTGAGTGATGCATTTGTGATTTTATTTGTCTTATTATTATTTTGTTTGCCTTCATTCCAGTGTGCAGCTTTATTCATGTTGCCATGTCAGTTATAAATTGTTTGCATTGGAACAATGCCCTGTTATTTAAACTATAATGTATTAACTTGCTAGTATATTGTCTTTTATCTTCGGCGATTTCTCGTTTACTAAATACATGCTTATATTAATGACATTATTACAGTTAGCCAAATTGTTTTTGTTTGTTATGCTCTTGTCTAATTTTGACACTTTGAAAATGAGGTCATTTTCTTCCCCTAGATAAAAGTAATGCAAGCCCTAAATCCAACTTACATGTGCCACTACCAGTGTTTATTTTATAATTTCAAGCTCCAAGAAGCACAGCTCCTTCCAACCCTAACCCCATTAATCTTCAATTAACAAGCTTCCGTCCCACTTCCTTTCCCATGCACTCAAGCCCATAAATCACTCCTGAGGTATGCACACCTAATACCCCCATGGACCATGCACTGACCACCACCAGTATCTGGTCAGCGACAACACTTTTCCCATCCCCTATAAAATGTCCTCAGTTTCATCTTTAGATTATTCTCGGTAGTTCTGGTTCGCCCATGTGGTCAAATCCAGTTTCTTCTGTTATACCATCAGCCAGGAATAGTTTAATAAAATTCCTATACAGCCCAGTATACAGTACGTGTCTGCCTTCCTCTTTCTGTCGTCTACATCTCTAACATCTTTAACTATCTTCCCGCTCAAGTAGCACCAATCAATATCTTGTGTTACATTACATCTTGCATCATAATGCTGTTTTTCCGACTTGATGTTTTTAAGCCTGTTAGTGTTACATTTGTTTCAAGTGTCATTTTCTTCACTGTTGCCAATCATAACCCCCTAAGCATTTCTACCAGAAAGCTTCCACAACCCATCATTCTCCAACAGTTTACTTATTGGAACAGTACACAACCCATCATACTCCAACAGGTCCTGTGCTTCTGGACTGTGATTTAGTGGGTACTTTTCACAGTACTAAACCATCCAAATTTCAACAAAACCACCTGTTTGATTTTGGCAGGCCTGGGGTGGTTTTAAACCACAGTCATCACTCCACTCCGATCCGCCCCGCCCCGCACGCTCATGTTACATTGAAATGGCATGAATGAAAAAGAAAAGTAATTATTTATAAGAGAGTAATAACTTGGGGGAAAAACAAACAAAGCCATACATTTTCACCTGTTACACAAAGTAAGGGTCTAATGTTGTTTTATTATAAGGTGACTTGTATGATGCTCAAATGTGTGAGAGGCGAGTCTCTTGCACTCTATGCACTAAGGCATAAGGGAAAGTCGAAGGAGTAGTCGAGGTAAATAGTGAAGGTTTGGGAGATGCCCGATGTTTTAAAGGTTTTTGGTTGTGGGGGGAATTCTTGATTTAAAAATGTCACACAGAAATTACAATCAAAATCACTATTAGTTAGATGATGTAGTGGTCAATAGGGGAGTTTCTGGTCAGTATACTGGGGGACCTTCGAGGTCATAGCCTAAGAATGTGTGTGATGTGTTTACTGAGAAATGGAAGCTGGCCTTGGATTAACCATGGAGGAAGGTGACAGAGTATGGGCCACCTGTTGATAAATTTAGCCCTATTGAGGGTCATACTGAATTTAGTGAAAAATCAGGTTACAACAATAGTATGTACAACAGGAGGGGAGGGGAATTATTCCGCCCCCCAAAAAAGTAGAAATAAAAAATAAAAAAACATAAAATAACAATTAGTACATAATAATTACAATCAATAAAAACAACAAAATATCAATATGTATTAAAACAAATAAGTGGCATGTGGATGCCGAGTGGTGGTCTAGCACAGTGGACTCAAGCTCTGGTGTTTCTGATCAGCAGAGTGTGGGTTGAGTCCTGGTCTTGACCCTTGTGTCCTTAACTTTTGAGCAAGACTTAACCATTATTGCTTCATCCTTCGGATGGGATGTAAAAGCCGTAGGTCCTGTGTGTTGTGTAAGGCATGTAAAATAACCCAGTACACTTATTGTTGAGAGAAGGGGTTTGCCCCGGTGTTTCTGGCATGGCTGTATGAAGTTTCCACCACAGAAACTGTTACAAGTTGCTATGTACATGTATAAATCTGCATACCTGTAGACAAAAAGTAATAAGCACTTTGGGACGCCATTCAGGTGTGAAAAGCGCTATATAGGAACTTCGTAGTATTTTTATTAATAAATAAATGAACTATTAAGGATAATAATAAAAAATTAAAAAAAGCAATAAAAAAAACACAACAACAAATAAATAAATTAAGTAAACAAGAATTAATTTAAAAAAAGCGGAAACCATATAGAAACAAACTAGAATTAATTTTTTTCATATTCAACAGAGATTTTCCTTTTTTATCTTGAATTTACTTTGTAAAATTGTTCTTCTATTTGTCTTGCAGGCTGTCAAGATGGCTCACTGTTACGGAGGAAGTCCTAAAGAAGGAGGTGCAAATCTCGACACCGTACATTCCACAGTCATTGAGGTCGGATACAAATGGGCTGTAGTCAGTTTATCTGACGGCAGCCGTGGCATCGTGTCCAAAGGCAGGATCCGCCGAGGAAATCTGCGGCCGGTCCGAAACATGCAAGACTTTCTTCGGCAAGGTTTCACCGTGGTCACCAGCATCAGGCGAGCCAAGTATGCAGACAGCGAGGCCCACAAACACCACTGTAGCTGGGTGGTGACAAAAATTGGTCGTCAGTGTGGATTGGTCTTGCCTCCGGCCCCGTACTATCATGACCCGTCCAACTTGTTTGACTTTCAAGATGATAAGAAGAGAAAGTGCAAGGGGTGTGGGTTAAGTGTAGACAGTCTCGGGTTGTACACTGGGGAAGCGGTGCAGTATCTGAGAAACTGCCTCAAGAGTTGGAATGGCATCTCATTAGCTGGCATTATGAACAATCTACAAGAAGGCGCAAGCCAAGTAGTCTTAGATGGTATAGACTCTGTGGAAACTCTCGAGACGTTCGTACAGGGTCTCCCTCGCTTTTTCACCCTGACCACTCAAGGATTTGTCTACTCCAACAGCCATCAGGAAGTGACGTTTGTTGAAGCTGCGATCCAGCGACGGTTACCAGAGTTTGACGTTGGCATTTTCGGTGACAGAGCCGTCGTTATCAGCAAACCTTGGCATGTTGCTAGTGTCGTCAACATGATCATAAGGGACAGGCAATTAGATGTAGTTGCATTTGATACTGAGCGAGCTACTACGGGTAAGGACGTGCTCACATAATTCCTGAGTGAAAAGTAGACACTTGTGAAAAGTAGAGCGACAGTCAATTTAATCTAGATACTAAACAATTATCCATAGTCCACACAGCCAGCTTGATTATTGCTGAAAATACTCCTCAAAGTTCAAGTCAAACATGGTTCTTGGCTGTTTATTTATCAATCTTCACAACTCAAAAACGAAAGAACAGCTGAACACTTTTGCCAAACTATTATTGTCACATTGCTATTAGTTGAGTCAGCTCATGGTAGTACGAGGCTGTGTCCGAATTTGCGGCTACAGCTACAGCTTCGGCTAGATTGTTCATGTCATCATGCATTGAAGTATAGGACTTAAATAGCAACACCCTTAGCAACAGTCGTAGCCATAGTCGTAGCCACCAATTGGATATGGCCTCCGTTTGAATCACTTGGGAACAGTTTCCACTTCATAAAGCTAATAATAGGATTAGACTTTGATTGTTTTTGTGTGTGTAAGTAAATGAATACAAGGTGAACCATTGAATTGATAAGTGTTTTTTTATTTGTAATTGAAGAGTACTTAAAGGTAGGGTCATAGATTGGTAAATACTCCAAAAATTAATGATCATAACAACTTAGTTGGTGAGAAGCACTGCAGCCGTTGATAGTATAAACTATTTCGAGAGAGGATTCCCCTTGAAGTAATATGGTTTGGATAATTTTTCACCCCATAACATTTATTCTGATAAACGATTCATACATGAATCCTTTCTCAGATTTCCGAGGGTTGGTGTCCATTCGCAAATGCTGCAGCCATGCAGAGATGCAGTTGTTACCCGCTGCCACCTCGCTAATCGTAGATGGATTCAACATTCTTGTGAAAATACCTTGACATTTTGTTTGTTGTTTTCTTAGCAAGTAGACACTATATTCAGCTGAAACTTTCACATGTGTCTTTTATTGTATCGTTCTTAATAATTTTGCTGACTAAAACCAATCTACGGACCCTACCTTTGAATTGAAGAGAACATGAACATGGCAAGCTTTTATAATTTTTTATTGAATTCTTATCAACCAGGATCTTCTGAGTACCTGTCTTCCATTCAAATCGCTCTTATGGAGAGTGATTCCCCAGCATACATATTTGACGTCATGAACTGGTCCGACAAGAATTTCCGCACCAGCAAACTGAAGAAACTACTGGAGAGCGACAGTGTCATCAAGGTGAGGTTAAAGGTATTATACAGGACTGATTGCTGCCGCAGGATGTTTCTACTACTGCAGCAGCAGAACACAGTTTATCATCATCACAGGATCGGTAGAGCGGACAAAATTGTCGCAGACAGTGTTCATGTTTTGTGTGATCAACCATATACATGAAATAACAAACCTGTGAAAATTTGGGCTTAATCTATTGTGCGAGTCAGGAGAAAAGAGTGAAAAAGCATCAATTGTTTCAGGATACTCATTGTCCTTGATTTTGGTTGTAACAACTGAAGTCAGCTGTTTTATTTTGTTTAGGTTTTCTGATAGTTTTCTCGAATACGACTTTGTTTCAGAGAGAAATATTTCACAGAAAAAATTGTTCTAGTGTGAACTTCATAATCAGTAAGCTTTCAGACTAATCCATGAGCTTTCATGCAATGTTTGTGTTTACAAAAGGACAAAGGTCTGGAATTGGGATTACACAATAACCCTCAGAAAAAGGGACATTACAATCATAAACTCCAGTACCTTCTGTTCCTCTTTATATGGGTGAAACTGTTCACTCTACATAGAGGAATGTCCGAATTAATGTACACGTCATCCGTCTGACTGACTGCAAAACATTGTTCTGGGGACGTCCTCTGCAGGCCAGTCCAGAATATTTTCCTTGTATACACGACATCCGACGTGAAGTGGGATTGTCTACTTATCCTTTTTTTTCTCGATCAAGGTTGTGCATGACTGTAGAGGAGACAGTGCCGTTCTGGAGACCTATGACATTTGGCTCACCAACGTCTTCGACACCGCAGTAAGTATCCATCACCTCAGCTCTCCTACTCTCGGTAACATTTTCAGCTAGTTGGAAAAAAATATCGGGTTTGGCTCAGTGGTTTCTCTCCTGCCTTTCACCTCAGTGGACCTGGTTCGAATCTTGCTTTGAAAGGGAGCCTTAATTGCATGTGACTGGTATTTTCAGTCCCTACAAGGGCCCAATTTCATAGAGCTGCCTCTTGCAACAACAAAAATAAGCTAAGAACACTACAAAATTTTGCTTACTGAAATAAGGTTACCAGCCAAAATACCATATCACATGTACCATTTGTGACTGGTATCCTACTCATTTCTGCTAAGCAGGAAATTTGTAAGTAATTTTTTCTGCTTAAGTAGCTCTATGAAATTGGGACCAGATTATATGGGTTTTCCCCAGTTGGGGTTTTACCCTCACATCTAAACCTGATACTTCTTCAACATCTTGTCTACACAGCTATCTTCGGGTCACAGTTCTAGTCGCTTTTGAGGGTCCGTTGGTTTCATTACCAGAAAGATAAAATAGTAATAGTTATTTAAGGCACACACAGATCCTTGTCCCAACGAGGCAAGGTCGTGTCACAGCAGACAAGGTTGGTGTCTACTTGGAGTCGTCCATGTAATATAGAAGATTTTTGAATTTTCAAAGTGTGGGGAGGACGAGTTTCCGTGTCTATTCTGTGTTAATTGTGGAAAAAAAATGTCAAATGTCAAGGATCTATTTGTGACTTATATAAAACAAATATTGAATGCATTTTGTTCGTGCATCGTTGCAGAAATCAATCGGCTTTGCCTCGTGAAATGGAATAGAAAAAATTTGCAGAGGTTTGTTTTGATCTTTTCCAGGTTGCCTATACAACCATCATGGAGCAGTCCAATGCAGTTTACGCACCCCCTCCAAATTTCTCAAAACTCTGCCAGATATTCGGACGATTCACCCCTCAGCGAAACTCCAAGAACGTCTACCAGGGTAATCAGAACTACTGGGCCCAGCGACCATTCACACAGAACATGATTGATCATGCAGCCAGTGATGTGCTGGGGTTAGCCACGTATGTTTACGAAAACATGAGAAGGTTGGTTCAGAAGTTTGCTAAAAATGTCCACATTTGTAGACTGAAATAATTCAAACTATATACGATTCAAACTACTTCTAGCTTACGGGCAATCTGAGTGGTCTAGTGGTAAGACACCCGCTCTAGAATGGCAAATGTTGTTGGTTCGAATCCCACCTGAGTAATATGCCTGTGGATGTTTTTCCACAGGACTCGGGGAAAGTACTGAGTATACTGTGCTTTATACACATCGGTGTATGGGTAAAACCAATAAATAATCTTTATCCCGATACAAATTAAAGATGGATATGAACGGTGTATTCTAAGCAACAAGAATCATTTAGCCTTCTTAACATTGTATGTACAAACCATTTTTAGCAAAACAAATTAATATTGGAAGTTTGGAATGATAACAAATTCAAAAATAAAAACGACTCTTATGTGCAAATTTCCGCGGTTTTTCAAAGAAGTTTCAGCATATTGACTGCTGGCGGCGCTGTGTGAAAAAGCTGATTGTATGACGTATACCCGTAGAGTCCGTAGAGACGACCTGAACATTGCACTTTGACCTGTACGTATAGCGTATGCTATCTGCTGGTTTTTTTATAAAATAGTGAGGCTGTCAGATTCACTATTACATTTTGTATTACTATCGCTAGTATTACTATCACTATCGGACGAGCTGGGGGCCGACAGCAGTTCCCCCACAATGCTGTGTTCCTCCCAGGAATCATTATCAGAAAGATCTTCCATCATATTCTGCAAGTTCTCGACATGTATTTCTCCCACTGGTTTATTCATCTCTCGTGTCTCAGTCCACGGACCGTATGCGTGTGTACGTCGTATACACCTCACGACATACATACGTTGTATACGACTTACTAATGTATATATACGGACGGGCGCAGGGTCCAGATCTCATCCACGGCTGTACGTCATCAAAACCGGTGAAAAGTTTTATTTATGATATGTAAATGAAGGGATGACGACACGCTCATTTTCGCGAAACGGCCGCTGCAATGCAACAAATTCACGTCAAATTATTGTCTTTTTAAAAACATGTCTGAAATTTTGAAACTTTGTGTAATTGAAACTTAGGTCTTTATTACACTCCAGCAAACATGAATTTAAACATGCAGCGTATTTTTTATCTCGTTCATGTCCATCTTTAAAGGCATCGTACACGTTTGGTAATTGTCAAAGACCAGTGTTCTCATTTGGTGTATCCCAACATATGCATAAAATAACAAGCCTGTGAAAATTTGGGCTCAATTGGTCATCGAAGTTGCAAGAAAATGATGAAAGAAAATACACCCTTGTTGTACAAATTTGTGTGCTTTCAGTTAGGAATAAAACCTTCTTGCAAGAAGTTTTTAGTATTTTAGTGAGAAATTGCCTCTTTCTCAAAAACTACGTTACTTCAGAGGGAGTAGTTTCTCACAATGTTTTATACTATCACAGCTCTCTGTCGCTCGTTACCAAGTCAGTTTTTATGCTAATATATATTTTGAGTAATTACCAAACGTGTACGATACCTTTAAACATCTATAAAACTTGTTTTTATCTTCACCAAAACTGGACCACTGATTTGGATGAAGTTTTCACAGATTTAATCAGATGTTGTATTAATTGAAATCTAAAGGACAGGAATGAATTTACTCATCAAGAAAACAATGTAGATATATACACATGGTGTTACCGCTAGCCAAATATACATTGAAACCCCACCATGCAATGGCTCAAATCCTATATAAGAAAACAATGGTTTACTTTTAACTGTTTGTATTTATTTATTTGTTTCAGTTTTATGAATCCCAGCTGGGATTCTAGATTTGATGCTCTGTGTATGAAGAGTCTGAAACATTGACTCAAACAACGTGAGTTCATGGACGGTGACCGATTCTGAAGAGTGAGCCCCAAAACACAAGAATGGAAGTTCTCTACTAAATGAGGACATTGGACATTTGTTTACCCTGAAGAGAAACAAAATCATGCAAATGTGGGGTAATCAAATTGAACTTTAAGCTATGGTCATCGTTTGGTTTTTGTCAACGCAATGCTGAAAACTGATTTATAGGCAAAAATTATAAAGAAAAGGTATAATACAAGTCATCTGTCAAAACAGTTAAAAAAAACTGTCACGTATTTTCATAAAGAAAGTCATATTCATCCACGTTTAGCGAGGGAACAGTGGGTACCAACAGCATCTCTGGCTGCACTGAGGGCAGCATTCAAATGGACACCACAGAAATATCAAAAAGTCACCTGGATTTAAATTTGTCAACATACTTTTATTGATTCCTAATCCACAGGGCACTTCAGACAAAATAATTTTGTAAAATGCTTACTACCACTACCATCTTTGTAACAAGTAGGCTTTCGGATAGAAATTGTTTTGAACCTACCTTTAAAGGGTCTGTATACATTTGGTAATGACTCTGATAATTAATTGCAATAAAAACTTACTTAGTAAGAAGTACAGCAGCTTTGGACAGTATAATGCATTTTGAGAAACTTTTCACTTTGAAGTATTACGGTTATAGAAAAAGATATCACTTTTTATCCCCGAAAATGTGCATCTGAGAAGCGTTACTGCAGTAACGTTTCTCAGATTGTGTATTTCAAATGCAGATTATTCTTCCTGCATGGACTTAACCGCTCAAGATTTTCGGCAATATCTCAAAAACGCTACCACCTTTTGAAATGAAATTTTCACAGGTTAGTTTTGGGTAAAAAAAATATCAACAACTATATAGGATTGAAACAAACAGTGGGTTCCAATTACCAAACGTATACAATCCCTTTAAGTGCTATTCAAAAATATGAATGTGTTAATTCTCACCCCTGACAATTTTAGTTTGTGGGTCAATGAGAAACAAATTGAGAACTGACATTTGATTTTCAACTAAAAAGAAAAAAGGGGAAAAAACGGAATAGACAATGGGATGGGTCTGTGGGTCAAAATATTAGACATTTTAAGTCATTGATAATTTTAAATGGCCAGTAAAAGTACTTGGGGGGGAAACAATATTCAAAAATATGTCAAGACGGTTTAGAACAAGAGTGCATTTGTGTTAACAAAGAAATTATAGATAGTTTCCAAAATAAATAAAAGTTTATTTTGTTAAATTAAAGGCTTTTTCTTTTATAACTTTTTATACAAAACAAGGAGTTAAGGTTACAACAAAAATAAAAAAATTAAGGAACTGTTTTGAATGAAATCATTGAAAAGTTTCAGTAATATGTGAACAACTCATGACATTGACAACAAAAGCTATGTTTTGGCTTGGAAACCTTCAATAGGCCAGAATGTTTACAAATAGTTCTTGAAAACTGTAGAAAAATGTATACTCTAAAATTAGCATGTTGTAACGGTCTACACTTCGATGCCTTTCAAATGCCTTCAACTTGTCTAAATGGTGCAAAGATTTTATTTAAAAGATAAAGTATATTCTGATATTTTGTGTTGACTTTAATATTATTGTATAAAAGATTCAATTTCCATAGTTTCTACCCCCCCCCATTTTTTTTGCATTAACCAAAGAATTTACTTTCATATTGGATTTGGAGAAAAAATTAGATACTTGGACAGTGCCAGTTTCTGTTCTAGAATTTGACAAGGTACCATTTATTTGGTTTAGTTGTTTCTTTATAAGGAAAACCCAGATTTGATTTTCTGTTAGGAATGACTCAAAATTGTTTGTGTTATTAAAATAAAATAAAAAATTGTTTAAAATAAGGCAGATGATTTCAGTGGCTCGCTGCTGTGTCATACGAAAGCATTTTGAAAAAGAAAAAGTTTAAAGGAAAAAGAATGTAGTTGCACCTTTCCCTTAAGGATTAAAATATTTTGCAACTACACCCAGATCAGAAGATTGATAAAAAAAACATGCCTTGTGAAAAAACTGAGGACATTTAAGAATAAAAGTATTAAATATTCCCTCAACGATCTCTTGTTTGGTTTAATTTATTTCACTGCTCTGTGTCACATATGTATGCTGTTTGTTCTTTAATAAACCTTGTTCTGTTTCTATTATAGGTTTTCTCTGTAATTTTCGGCGAAAAAGCAGCCAATTTTCTCTTTCATCCATTCGTTTTAAAGGGTCTGTATGCGTTTCGTAATGACTCTAATAAAAGCTTACTTGCATGGTAAGAATTACAGCAGCTTTGGATAGTATAATGCATTTTGAGAAACTTTTCACTTAGAAGTACTGCGGTAATATGGAAAAAAATATAACTTTTATCTCAACAAATTTGAATCTGAGAAGCGTTACTGACAGTAACGTTTTTAAGATTGTGTATTCCAATCGCAAATTACTCTTCCTACAAGACATAAACACTGCAGATTTTCTTCAATATCTCAAAAATGCTAACACCTTTTGAAATGAAATGAAATTTTCACAGGTTAGTTTTATGGTATATATCTACAACTATATAGGATTGAAACGATCAGTGGGTTCCAATTACCAAACGTATGCAGTCCCTTTAAAGTGATTTTGCCTTTGCAGTTGAAACCATCATGATTCAGTAACAAATAAACTCCTGTCGATCTGTAAAAAAAAAAAAAAGTCGGAAATGTAACAGAAATTTATTAAACTAAATATGTTTGAAAAAACCCCGCTATTTTCCCGAACGGACACATTTTTGTGACCATGTCTGTCAAAGGGCGAGTGACCCCCGGAGCACTGTTGCTCTTGTCAGCTCACAAAGTTAAAGCACTGTTTCAAGATGGTGTTTAGGTTACGTGATGAAGAAAGTTTTGTAAATGCTTGCACAGTTTATTTTAACAATTAATCTCTTTAGAGTACTCCATGGTTCAACGATAAATGGTAGGTTTTCGCCAATATGCCAATCAGTAAGATAGTAGTTAATTATTGCACAATACAAGTTATGTAGAGAAATTTAAGCAAATGAACATGATGGGCCAACACAATTTATCTGCCCATCATGTTGTCGCCTGTTGCATGTGCTAATTTAAAGAGATTATTTGTTAAAATAAACTGCATGCATTTACAAAACTTTCTCCATCACGTAACCGTGTTACTAAGTAATACTATATACCGGAAAATACAGGAAAAAAACGGAAAATACTGGAACCATTTGACTAATCAAGCTAGATGTGTTCGCTGAAATTGAATAAAGGTTAGCACCCAGACATGCTCTAGTCTAAGGTAACAATTTTAACGATAATATGGCATTTTTGCCCAGAAATAGTCAATGAAAATTCATCTGGGTCTTAATCCGGGCCGGGAAAATTAAATCAATTTTTGTTTCTAATTTGTATAAATCACCACGACATTTAAACATTTTTTTTACCAGATCAGCAGAAGGTTATTGGTTTCACAGTTTGAAAGTCTCTGATATTTTGGCGACTTGGCCAAGAAAACGTGAAACATCTGATATGCTAAGTCTGTGAGTGTGACAGTGAGTGAGACCCGCAATAATTGTGAGACTAAATGCCAAATGGAAAATACAATACTATAGCAGAGGTAGAACAGCAAGTTTTATAATTATACTTATAATATTGCAGATTGAGTTGTGCACTCCACACAAAGTTTATACAAATACATCTTCTTTTGACAATTCAAATCTGAATGTAAACAATACCAATTGTCAATTGTGTGTAGACAGTCGTTGGGGTTTTCCAGTATTGTGCAAGAACAGAAATTGAATTGGACTTTATCACTCAACGCTGGAAATTTTGTCCAACCATTCCATCATGATCCGTATGATCAAAATCAGTGGAAATCGTCAACTAACTTTACCTCATCTTGATTTTGTCATGTTATGATCTTGTTTTTTTTTAGCACACCGTAAACTATAAAGGGCGCCACCATGTGTTCAAATAATAACAGGCGGAACAAGTTTGGCTTCCTGACGTCCCTCATGACACCTAGCATTATTCATATGGAGGATAGCTATGAAGCAGACTATTTCTGAAAAAAAAATATATTATTTCACTTTTGCCATTCGCCAAAGGGTGTGAAGAGGCATACAACTTTCCGCATCTGAACTTCATATTTTACATCGAAAATCCCGCGATGGAGGCCCTTATACCAGTTATAAATAAACTTCAGGATGTATTTAACACCGTTGGATCAGACGCTATACAATTACCCCAAATTGTAGTGGTTGGGGCCCAGGTAAATATTTTGAAAATTTCGTGGAAAATGTTGCAATCTTACCGGAATGTGTTGTGCACAGTTGACTAAGAAAAAGTCTGCTCGATTGACTGTCACACTAGCATGACTAGTGTCCTAAGTGTCGGTTTCATTTCTGAAATGCTACGATAGGTCAAGTTTGAGAATCATATTTTAAAAAAAATGTAAAATTTACTGAAATTTTTACTCTTAGTAACTCTTAGAAAATGCATGATTTTAATGTTTTTTTTTGCTGACAAAACAAATAGTAAAGTAAGAACTGTCATGACTGTGCAAGAAGAAAGAGAAAACATTTGAAGTAATTTAATGTCCATGTTTCAATTAATTGAGCATTTGAATTGAATTGAATGCTGACATATTTTTTGGGTTTTAATTAAAAGTAATGGTTAAACATTAATAATAATAGAAAAATATGTCAATTCCAACTGCCACTTGCCTCATGTATTTTATTTACCCATTTAAGATTGGATGTGTTCATAACAAGTGAAAAAGTAGTGGTCAGATATAGCATCTTCACTTTCATTTTCAAGTTTCAGCACCGCCATTGATTAAGAATTTTTCCTAATTTATTGTGAATTTAATATTAACATGAAATGACACTGACAATCTGTACATTCCTGAGATGATTTTTAGGCTCAAAATAAAAAGAACCCCCTGGTCTGTGAACTTAACAATTAACACTTGGCAGATTATTATTAATTATCATCATTTGTCAGTGAAAGGATTCTTGAAAGTGTTTAACAAATGCTACTTTTGAATAACAAATGATATGTTAATTTTTTTGTATTTGCCGTAATATATGATAAAAAGATTACAGTCATAAGGATCGGTAATTAATATACAAATATAATCTCAAGGTCAAAGTTGAGTGCAATGGAAAGGCCAAATTTCAAGGAGTGCTTATATTTTGAGACAATGCATTCTGAACAAAATGCATTCATTTATTTTGTATAACTCCCACATATGCAGATCCTTGTCATTTGAAATGTTTTCAAAATAAACACAAAATAGACACGAAAAAAACTCATCCCATCCACACACTGAAAGAGCTCTTTCCAACAACATGGACGACTCCATGTAGATACCCACTTTGTCTGCTGTGACATGACCTTAAATTTAATTTGGACAAATGAGCATGGAACGATTATTTTTGAAATGACGTTGCAAAGCTTCTGAAGCATCCTATAATTATCCATATAGGAGTGCTACATTAAATTTTGGAGCATCGCAGCAGTAAATGCATGGCAAAATAATGGATGACATGTGACATGTGTTCAACCAATCAAATAACAAGGATCTACATTATGTTTGTGATAGAAATATCAAGAAGAAACAAATTAGTTTCAACCTGAATTTTCACTGATTAATTCATGCAAGTACAAATCCTTCGGAGAAAGACTGTCAAACTTGTTGCAATAGCATATTTTTTGAAAACCTCCCAAAATCACCACTGCTGATTTTTTGTTGCCACAATCAAAATAAAGCTTATACGAACATGTGCAAAAAATCCCTGACAGATTATAAACTGATTGTTGTTTTCGCCAAAATGTGACCACTCAATTTGAGAAGAGTTTCACCATTTGATTGGATGATTAAGAATGAGATGACTGGAATGAATTTACTAAAAAAACCAACATGTTTAACTAGGCCTGGAATTACACGGAGGCCATGGCCTCTGTTGGCCCTGGTCTTGGCCGAACCCCTTCAAAAGTTTCCCGTAGACTTTAAGATTTTCCAATGGAGGTGCCCTTTGCAAAATGAAAATGGCCTTGCCCTCTCAAAGATGAAATTCCACGCCTGTTTAACTTCCTCTTGCAATGATATCCTTAAACCTAAAAGATTTTTATTTTCCCTTTTTTTTACAGAGCAGTGGAAAGAGTTCAGTACTTGAGAACTTAGTGGGACGAGACTTCTTGCCGAGAGGTAAGGCTGTTACCCTTCCACTAAGCTTTCATTTTTAAGGGTATTCATTTATTTTTCAAACTTCAAAAGTAAAATTTACAATTGAATTCATTATTTCAAAAGCAAAATGCAAAGCTGCCAACACTCCCTGATTCTGCAGAAAGTTCCCTGAAACTAAACCAATCTGTCCACGTTCTGAAGAACAAATTTGAAAAATCTCCCTGATTATGGAAACTTTTCCCCTATTATGTTGAATGTAATTCTAACTAACTACATGTACCTGATTGGTGCAAAAAATCTCCCTGAATGCCAGATGCAAATGTTGGCAGCTCTGCAAAATGTATATTTTCTTTGTATTTCTTTTCAGCTGTAATTGATGATTTTTATTTGTGTTAAATTAATGTTTAGTTCTGGATTTAGACAAATATCGATACAAAATTGATATCAGGAACACACATCAAGCAGCACCTGACCTGTACAGTCAATGTCATATAATGAAACCACAATTTCCTTTTCTGCACTATCTTTGTGTATTTGACTCCCTCTAGAGTCAAGGTCGGGTTAGGCTGATGACATCATAGTGTACTGTGCTGTTATTTTTGATGGTGTTTGTCCTTGTATCCATAGCAAAGAATACTCGGGGTACTGTTAAGCCCACATGTTTCCCTTACACGTCATTTTTTCAGCCATAGGTAATGGGAAAAGTGGTCAGTGATGTCAATCTGCCTTTAGAAGTGTGTGTTACTCACTGCAATCGCATATCGATTTACCATTTCTGAACATTTCTTTACCAATGAAGTAATTTACCATTAATTTGTACTACTGGAATAACATTTGGTTTTTTGTACAATGCACTCACACAGCATTCCTTAAGTGACATGGATTTTTGTTTCTGGTCGATCAAATAATTCCTAACTTTATTTTTGAGATGCAAGTTTTTCAACTTTAATCGTAAATCTTACTTGTTATTCCCAAAATCTAATTTTGTTTTTAGTGAAATCTGATGTGTTTATTTACGAGACCAGAAGTCTGAATTCTTCCTGCTTTGCGACCTAAAATTTGATGTGTTTAAATCCGAAAAATTAAGAATAATATCATGTGGTGAGTGCATGCACACAGTACACAGTCAACCCTCCTACTGTCTGACCATTCATTATACCATCCACTGTGGTTTTGAATGATAGATAAACTATGCCAGCCCGCAATATGATGTGGTGAATGCATACATGTACACAGTATACATTCAACCCTCCTACTGTCTGACCATTCCATCATCCAGTGTGGTTTTGAATGATAGATAAACTATGCCAGCCTGCGATATGATATCATGTGGTGAATGCATCTACACAGCATACATTCAACCCTCCTACTGTCTGACCATTCCATCATCCAGTGTGGTTTTGAATGATAGATAAACTATGCCAGCCTGCGATATGATATCTTGTACCAACCCTAACCACCCCAGGCCTGCCAAAATCAAATAGATGGTTCTGTTGAAATTTGGATGGTTTAGTACTGTGAAAAGTACCCACTAAATCACAGTCCAGAAGCACAGGACCTGTTGGAGTATGATGGGTTGTGTACTGTTCCAGTACATAAACTGTTGGAGTATGATGGGTTGTGTACTGTTCTTGGCATTAAACAACTGAGAATATTTATATTCCCCCTGGACAGGCTACCAGTCCATCACAGGTTACTCCCCAGCTTTTGCCTGTACTCATTTGTATGATGGGTTGTGGAAGCTTTCTGGTAGAAATGCTTAGGGGGTTAGGGTTAGGGACACAAGTGTCACGACTGGGACTCGAACCCACACTCTGCTGATCAGAAACACCAGAGTTTGAGTCCGGTGCTCAGCCACGACACGCCACTAAAACTTTTACTAGCCCAACACTAGAACTAACTGGCCTCGGGCCTGTGGTCCAGTGTAAAACTTAAGCCCTGGGTTGCTGTTCTTATACAATCTCTTAATCTTCTTCCTGTCATCTTTTAGGAAGTGGTGTAGTGACTAGAAGACCGTTGGTGTTACAGATGATCCATATTGATCCACAAGATCACAAGACTACCGGCTTAGACGGAGAAGGTAAAATTATTTCTCTGCAATTTGATGGTTTTTTGTAATTGTGCTTTCCATAATTTGATATTTGAAAAGGTCTCGGATACAGTTCAAGTGGCAAAATATTGTAATAAAAAAAAGTGTAATTTATAAATGATTTTCAGGTTGTATTGGCAGGGTTTGCCCTGAACCTTTTTAGTGACTGGCCAGCAGAGCCAGCACACTTGCCATTTCACTGGTCCGTCAGCTTTTTCAAAAGTCCATATTTCATATGAAACAGGGATGTTTTCTAACACTGAACTAGTCAGCCGGACCACTTGAAGAGAACTGTGATTGGTCCTCAGGTGTTTTAAATATATACATCAGTATTCATAAAGAGTACATTGTGAGGTTAATTTTGGTATATCAAACTTCTTGTAACTACAATTTAAAATTAGGAAGTAATACCAGGCTTTGAATGAAGGAGTGTTGGGAATTGTTGTTTCTGTGTACAAACAATTTCATCACAGCTGCACATTAAAATGCGTAGTGAAAGAGTTGAAGAACAAAAGTCTTTGTGAACTTTTGTATCAACTACCACTTATTTGATGCTCGATATGAGGCATGGTGTACCCCCCTCTATTGTGTCTTCATTGTGTGCTCAAAATCTCAGGAATTCTTTAGAGGATTTAAGGGGGACTTCTGTACAAGAGGAAAAGAGTGTGTTGTAGTATGGGTACATTGGGGAGTGGGGATACCCTCTGCCCCATATCAGACATGGTATACAACCACTTCATAAGTGGCAATGAAGGGGTTGTATCACAGTGTCAGGCCTGGAATTACACGGAGGCCATCTCCTCTGTTGCCCTGGTCCTGGTCTTTTTGCCCCTTCGAAAGATTCCCATAGATTTCCCAGTGGAAGTGCCCTTTGCAAAATGAAAATGGCCTTGCAATGCTTGCCCTCTCAAAAGATGAAATTCCAGGCCTGAGTCTCAAAATACAGTCTTTGAAATTCCAGAAGGTTCCAGGTGAATGAGTACAAATGTATAGGGACTTCAAGTCAAGTAGATACCATGCCCTAACGGGGGCAGAGGGTACCCCCTCTAATGTCCCCATACTTTAACACACTATTTTCCTCTTGTATAGAAGACCCCCCCCCCCTTATATGCTGAGATTCAAAGTACAAGAAGAAGAAACAATAGGGGAGTGGGGGTACCACCATGCCCGATATCGAGCACTGGTGTCTGCAGAATCTAGTCTTGGTAGTGGGACAAATATTTATCACGGTAACCAGTTTTTGCTGATGGTAAAGTAACAGAAAACCTTTCTGAAGTGATGTCAGAAATGGAATGGTTTGAAAAAAATCCCCTTTGAATATTTTCTTTTAGTATTTTTTTTCATTTCTAATCATAACATGCCGAGCCAAAATAAAAAATATGTGAGCCCGACTAAGATTGATGAAATTTAACTCCAAAGTTCTAAAGTCATGTTTTTTCGAACATTTTGCTTTGTACTTGAAGGAATTCATTTCGGAAAAATTCATAATGGTAAGTTTGAACTCGCATGGCTCAACAAATTCTTTTAAATTTTAAGTGAAAGCTCTCAAAATTTTACGTCTTTTTGTGTTGATGCTGGTTGCATTTGGTCAACATTTTGACCCAAAATATCGCATAAATTGTATCTTGTTTTTCTTGGCTTTTGTCAAAAGTTTGTTCCTTCATGTGCTTTTGATTATATTATTGAAAATTATCTGAATGTATGACAATTTTGAAATTTCCAATAGGCCTATGTCAATATTTTGATTTGCTTATAAAACTCCTACCCTCCCAAATCCTCTGAACTCCTATTCAGGAAGTTGTCTGACTTTGTAGGATTTGTGACTATAGGTACAAAGTAACAACTGATTATCTTTGGACCAGGCATACCAATCTTATCCAAGTCCAAACATTGGAAGTTGAGTTGGCATATACTGGACAATTTTGGAGGATATGGGAGGGTCTCTAGCCTAAGACATTTTGGGGTTCTCTGGAAAAACTAGTCCAAAACCTGATACAGGCTGGCTTGATTTGAGTCTGTAAACTGTAAAGTTTTTCAGTGCATGATTTTTCTTCTCTCTAAGTTTGGTTGGTTTTGTCAGTAATATAGATTGAACCCTTGCCGGTGGCAGGGAAAGATCTCGTCCAGCAAGAAGCAGGCTTTACATGATGAACCTTGCGGCCTTTGACCAATTTTTAACAAACTGAAAAAACTGCTAAGCTGCAATTAGCCTTTCCCATGAAATATGCTAGTTACAATTCATGTATGCGTACAGACTCTATTGATTGAAAAATGCCAAAGAGTTGTGCGCAAGGCAGACGCACAAATGCTTATGCGACACGCCACCATCAGCCCCATACCATGTTGCCCTCTAGTAGTGTAAGTGCGCATGCGCGATGTGCAATTTATTTTTTCGTGGGAAGGGTCTATCAGCAAAAAAGCCAATTAGCTAAGAAACCATCCATAACCCCAATGTCTGTTACATATGCCAGTGCGGCTGGTATCCCGTTTCTGCTAAGTAGAAATCTTTGGATGTGATAAGCAAATTTGTGAGCTGTTTCGTCATAACAGTGTGAAGTAAAGTAATCAAAGGTTTTTGTTTGTGTGGTTTTCTCAGATGAGATTCAGGCAGAGGAATGGGGGAAGTTTCTACACACCAAAAACAAAGTGTACACAGACTTTGACGAGATCCGAGAGGAAATCCAGCATGAGACGGACAGGATGGCCGGATCCAACAAGGTACTTCTAAGACTCAAGATCAGGATGTGGATTAAATTCCTGTTTGTTATTATTATTATTATTATATATTTCTGGTAATGAAGTCTAGGATGCCTCATAAGTGAACTTAATCACTGTAGCTTGCAAGCCTGAGGAAACGTGTAAACAAGGGTGAACCAGAAACACCAGGGTTAACCCCTACTCTTCCACAATAAGTGTTCTGGGTTCTTTTACGTGTACTACCAATCTTAGTACATGGGACCTACAGCTTAATTATTTTAGCAACCCATGTGCCCATGTGGATGCTGGTGCTGCATACTCCTAAGGAGTTGTTTGCTTAGGGCCTGACGGTAGCAATAGTGCAGGGCATTTTCATACTTGGTTTGAAAGTGCCCAATAAATACCTTTTAAACAAATTATTTGATACATTGACGTAACCATAGACTTTGCATATCTCTGTGTTGATTCAACTTGTGTGGGCTGCCATTTTAGCTGTATGGCAAATGTCATCTTTCCCATTGGTTGAACCATACACACTGCGTATCTTTGTTTTGATTCAACTTGTATGGGCTGCCATTTTTAGCTGCATGGCAAATAATGTCATCTTTCCCATTGGTTGATCTGGTTAACTTTGCCTTACAGGCAGGTTTTTATGGTATTGATCTATGTCAGGCCATGCAATGTAAAGTAGCCTAGTCAACTGTGCATTTTACTTGCCCCAAGGAAGTTTTAGTAGCCCAGATTTTGAGCGTGCAATGTCATAAATGTATATTGCTGATGTATTAATGGTAGCGATCACAAACAGTTTAATGGTCGGAATGAAGTTAAATTCACAGTCAAAATTATATTGACACATTTTTTAAAATACACATCTGAAATGGAAGAAATATGAGCGTTATAAACAAGTAGGTTGCATAGTTTTGAGTAGCCTGCAGGGCAAGTTGAGAAGTGGTGCGTATTAGCCCACAGCAGTTTTTACTAGTTAATGTACGCTGAGCTAATGTTAAGGGTAACCCCTGTACATGTATGTCCACAGCTGACATAGAGGGCGTACACAGTGCGACACAGATGACATTTGAGCTCAGCATTCTCCATCTTTTTCGATGGAAACCACTCACATCATTTTTGCAGTGTGTATCATTACCATGTCTTCCGAACGAGAATGTTACAGTAATATGAAACTATCCACCATGCTAAGCCTTGAATCCAACAATGTGTACACTATTCTCATTTGGATGTATTGCTTTTGGTTTTCCCTGATCGTTCCGTGTCAGACGACTCTTCTCGGAAGAAACCTCCGTTCTGCAAACAAAGACATCCTTGTTATCTCAACTGTTGCCACCAAAGCATATGGTGAACATAGTTCTCAGTTTGCTGCACCTCATTTTATGGAACAATCTCTCTTTTCACATCCAACAAGCTACATGTACCACCGTCACACATTTCAAGACTCTTCTCAAAACATTTCTGTTCACGTCATCGTACATGTAGTTTTTCTTTGTTTTGTTCTTCTGAGCGCTTCAAAGAGACTTTCATCTGAAGGTGTTAGGCACTGTATAAATACAGTTGTTATTGTTATTTATCTTCTACCAGACTTAAGATTCTGTATTATTTTATTTTTGTTCAGGGAATTTCCGCTGATGCTATCAATCTGAAGATCTTCTCACCCAAAGTCTTGAACTTGTCTCTGGTTGATCTTCCAGGGCTTACCAAGGTAATTAATCACTTAAAGGGTCTGTATACGTTTGGTAATTACTCTGAAAATTAATGGCAATAAAAACTTACTTGGTAAGAAGTACAGCAGCTTTGGACAGTATAATGCATTTTGAGAACATTTTCACATAAAAGTAATGCGGATATGGAAAAAGATATCACTTTTTATCCCCAAAAATTTGAATCTGAGAAGCGTTGCTGCAGTAGTGATTCTCAGATTGTGTATTCCAATTGCAAATTATTCTTCCTGCGTGGACAAATCGCTCCAGATTTTCGGCAATATCTCAGAAATGCTACCACCTTTTGAAATGAAATTTTCACAGGATAGTTTTATGGTATATATCTACAACTACAAAGGATTGAAAGAAACAGTGGTTTCCAATTACCAAACGTATACAATCCCTTTAAAGAAAGAGAAAAGACCAATTTGGTTAAATTTAGAATCTTGAGGGTCTGTGTACTAGTATACAGGTAAGGAAAACGATAGTAAGGCTTGATTGCACTGTTTTCACCCCCCTTGCACCATCATCACACACGGCTACTGTCTGCCTTGCTCGCCATTTCGGGAGTCATATTGCATGTACTAATTATGGTGAGCTTGTAAATGCAGCTTTGCCTAAAATGCACACTACACTGTATAACACACAGGGACATTGACTCCCCAAATGGCGCTACCAAGATTATTGTGATGATGACATCAGGGGAATTGAGACAATACCCCAGACACATTTGTTTTGGATTGTGACGGGCAGTTGCCAGGCTTCCATTAGTTATTTATTTAACATGTTAAACTGGGGCCTAATTTCATTAAAGTTGTTGGCACAAAACATTACTGAGCAAAGACAGGTCTAGATTATTAGAAACCGGTTACCAGCCAATGTTTGATGAAATTTGGTTGTGACTGGTTCCCTGCTAATTTTTGCATTCGGAAAAAATTGATGAGCATTCAGCAAAAGTTTCTTTAACAGCTTTATGGAAAATTGAGCCTTAAGAATGGCGCTAATTGTAACTGGCAGAAAGAGTTTTCTTCTGGATTGATCGTTCAAATTTAATAAGGACAGTGCCTAAGCCAGAGCCTCCTGAGCCAAAGTGGTTTTGAAATCAGTCGTCCACACTTCCTCTAACCCATGACCTTTGACATGCCAGGTTGCCGTGGGCGACCAGCCCGAGGATATAGAGCTTCAGATCCGAGACATGATTCTTCATTACATCAGTAACCCTAACTCCATCATACTGGCTGTGACTGCGGCTAACACTGACATGGCTACATCGGAGGCCCTCAAACTGGCTAAAGAAGTCGACCCTGATGGTAAGAAAAGATTCCCTTCCCATGTCTAACCTCAACTCTGAGGAACCTAATTAAATTCAATCCTTCTTAAATCTTTCAGTGCCTGCGTTTTTGTTGTGTTTTGACACTAAAGAGCCCAGTTTTTTAGGTTTTCAAAATTCTGTAAACAATAAAATATAAAAGTCTTACTCACCAAACTAAATGTATCTTGCTGATTTGTGTTGCCTTGGTACATCCCAAAGTCAAAAGTATTTCTTTACAGAGTGATAGATTGTGAAGTAAAGCGTGTACGTTTCCTAGGGGCTGCCATTGTTTCAAAGTGTAATTACAAACAAGCAGACGATCGATCGACCCATGGTGGTATCGATTGTAGCTAAAAATAGAATACATTAGAAAAACTCAGAAAAACGATGCACCCTCTAGAGAAAAAGCTCGTACATGTAAAATTGTATAATAAGTTTGAGTGATAATGCCCTCTCGTGATAACATGTATATTATGGGTCGTGCATGTACGATTGATGGCACTTTTTGAGTACATAAAATAGATCGTACATGTACGATATTGGCACTTTCGGAATACATAAATGCACCATATCTCGAAGGATGTTGGCTACACCAATTGTCACTCTCCACTCACTGCCTATTTTGCCCTCTTTGGTGTTCCAAGTAGAAGGTGCTGTTAGAAATGATGTCGTCTTCCCATCTCCACCTTGGCCTACCCCATCTATTTTTCCCAGTTAACTGTTTCAAGTAGGATGCTTTTTTTAAGTCTGCTTCTTTCAAATCTCACTATGTGGCCGAACCAGGCAAGTTGGGTCTTGTGGATGCACGATTTGATCAACTCTGGTGGGTTACCACCAGCTCATATTCTCTTCCCTAGTCTTAAACTTAACTTCAGAGTGTGGGTTCGAATCCCGGTCATGACACTTGTGTCTTTGAACTAGATGTTATAATTGCCTCTCACCACCAAGGGTTAAATGGGTACCTGTGACGATAGAGATTGTTGACGTGAATGATTAGGAATCTGTGTGCACCCATGTCACTGCCGGTGCTGCATACTCCTAAGGAGTTGAGATGGTTTCAGGAATGCTAAGGGCATTAATAGGGGTAATAATGTTGAAAGGTTTTGATCAACTCATTCTGAATCTTTGAAGTTAAACAATTGTGAAAGAGACGTCTGCATCGCTGCTTGGGGAATAACTGCGTTCTAAAAAAATGTTATTTTGCAGGTAGAAGGACTCTTGCTGTGATCACCAAACTGGATCTTATGGATGCTGGAACAGACGCTGTTGATATACTCTGTGGAAGAGGTAAGTGTAGAGATGATCAAATATTACTTGAGCAGAGCTCTGCCAACTCTCCCTGATTCTGCAGAAAGTTCCCTATTATGTTGAAGGTCGTCCCAACTTGACCTTGAAATCTTCCATCGAGACTGACACTGGTCTAAGAGGTCCATCTCTCTCTAACACTATGCTTGATAGAGACAGATGGGCACAACTCTTCAAATCATCGTGGTAGTGAATGAACAAATGAATGAACGATGTTGAATGTAATTCTAAATATCTCCCTGAAATCTATTCCGCAACAGTAGAATATAGCAAGACAAGTTCTCAAAGAACAAAAATCTACACAGCAAAGTAGATATACACATTGTGTTACCACAAGCCAAATATATATTGATACCCCACCATGCAATGCCTCAAATCCTATATCTCCCTGATTGTTGTGCAAAATCTCCGCGAGTGCAAGATGCAAATGTTGGCAGCTCTGCTTGAGTCTGACAAATCTTCAGTTAAAGCTCTCACACTGATAAACAATTTGTTTGAACCCTGACCTCTAAAAAAGTTTCAACCGATTTTTACAAAATAGCATTGTCTACTTTCAGTTATACCGGTCAAGCTTGGAATTGTAGGAGTTGTTAACAGAAGCCAGATGGATATTAACCAGAAAAAGGTTTGTGTGTAAAAGTCTTTGCAACTCAAAGTGAGGCAGGCTGGGAACAGTCTGGTACCTTAATACCATTCACATGTTATAGTGTATCAATTGACTTCAGGGAACCAGAGGAAGATGTCTGTAGTATGGTAAGCAGGAGCTGCAAGATTTTGTTAATGAAATGTTTCTTGATCTTGTATCTCTAATACCACTACACCATGTTTACTGAACTGTTTGAAGGGTTTATTTTTCCATTGTCTCTAAATAGGGGGTGGGGGTGGGGGAAGTCAAAAACACTTCCAGAAAATTGAGGCAATCCTAATTTCTTTCCTTTGAATCGTTATTATCATTCTTTCTCCACAAGATGAGAAAGTCTTCTTCATGCATTTTGTATTTGTAGAGTTGATGTTGCTTCATCCAATTATTGCTTTATTGATTTATTCAATTTTTATCCTACTGAATTTGGAGAATGTTTTGTTAATGTTCAAAAGATGTGCGTGATTAAACAACTTGAAGACTTTCATTTAATTAAAGGCAGTGGACATGTTTGGTAATTACTCAAAACATATATTGGCATAAAAAACTTACTTGGTAACGAGCAACGGAGAGCTGTTGATAGTATAAAACCTTGTAGGAATCGACTCCCTCTGAAGTAACTTAGTTTTTGAGAAAGAGGTAATTTCTCACTAAAATATTTGAACCTGAAAAGACTTCAGGCCTGAAGCCTTTCTCAGGCATCTAAAAGCACACACATTTGTGCAAAAAGGGTGTTTTTTCTTTCATTATTTTCTTGCAACTTCAATGACCAATTGAGCTCAAATTTTCACAGGCTTGTTATTTTATGCATATGTTGGGATACATCAAGTGAGAACAATGGTCTTTGACAATTACCAAACGTGTTCAGTGCCTTTAAGTATAATGATTTTCTGTGCACTAATTTGAATTGTCACACATGTCTTTAAGAGCAGGACACAAAAACAAATATTTATAAAAATGTGTACACTTTCTTAAGTTCACATCTTTAACATGAAATTGTGCTTTATTTAGGGTTTCTATAAGTTACTTACATATTACATTTGTAATTGTTTAGACAAGTGCAGCATTTCACAGCAGTTTGGGTGCTCCACTACAGGAGGGTTTTGGTTTTTTATTTATTTTATAACTTAATTTATTTACTTGTAATTAATATTATTGTACTTTTGTTGTTGTACAAATGGAAATAAAAGAAACAAACAAAATCTGATTGAAACTTGATAAGATAGAAATGTCTTCACTGTATAAATAGCAGTCACTATTAAGTTGATGAAATAATAAACTTGTTTCCATTTTGTTCTTTGTAGGTAATAACAGAAGCAATAAGAGATGAGGCTGCGTATCTACAGCGCAAATACCCGGCACTGGCCAATCGTAATGGAACACAATACCTTGCCAAAACACTCAACAGGGTAAGTAAGCCCAAGTAAAATAAAATTTGATGTTAAGCATCCTTCCATTTCACTTGGCTCTGTCTCTCAGGCGTAGAATTAAAAAGCTTATGTTAAATCTAGCAAATATCAAGACTTGATTAAAAATACTCTCTCTTTGGGATTGTACCACCACTCCCCTCATTTATTGTGAAAAGGAACAATTTTTTGATTTGCCTGGCAGACTAGTAAAGGAAGGGATTTGACTCGCCCGCCGCTGTTTTCACTCGGCAGACTAGTAAAGGAAGGGATTTGACTCGCCCGCCGCTGTTTTCACTCGCATTTGGCGACCGGACGATCACTAAGTTTGAATTCTGATTACGGGACTTTTGTATTGTTCAAATTTCTCTGGAAAAAAAACCCCAGCTGAAAACACAGGATTTTATTCTTAAAGAGCAGACGTCATTTCCAACAACTTTGTATGCTCTTTCATTATTATTTATTTTGTTTGTTTGTTTAAAAAGGGTTTTTAAATATGAATCTGTTTAAAAATGGTCTTAAATATGTTACTTCACACTACCCCAAATTTCCCACCTACATGTTGGGGATAAATTCTTCTTTGATTAAAAAACAAATTGAGAGATTAGGTTATGACGTCAGGGGCCACATTTTCCGTTCTCAACAGCTAACCAAATTTGAATACTTTTAACCATGTCTATACTACACATTCAAACATAACCCCTTAATCTCCTCTCAACCAATTAGAATGGTTGAATTGTCCCAGGTATTTATGTTCAAATGTATGTTTTGAAGAATGCTGTACTGCAGGACTTGTTTGATTGTGGGGTTTACTGGCCAAGTGATAAAATTACTAGACACTGGTCAATGGGCATTCCGAGCCCAGCCCTCAACAGAGCTGCCAACTCTCCCTGATTCTGCAAAAGGTTCACTGAAAATAAACCGAACTTTCCATGTTCTGATGAACAAATTTGAAAGTCTTCCTGATTAGTTAAACTTTTTCCCCTATTATGTTAAATGTAATCCTGATCGCAAGAACCAAGTGTTGGCAGCTCTGCTCAAAAGCCAAAGGCCAAACCAAAATGACCCTTCAATTTGATTTTTTTGTATGGATTGACTTATTTTCAGTTATTGATGCACCACATCCGCGACTGTTTACCAGAGTTGAAAACCAGAGTCAACGTGATGAGCTCTCAATTCCAGCAACTCTTAGCGTCTTTCGGTGAACCGGTGGACGATAAAAGTCAGACCCTACTTCAGATTATCACCAAGTTTGCTGCTGGGTACTGCGCCACCATCGAGGGGACGGCTAAGAATATCGAAACTTCAGAATTGTAAGTAGTGACACTTGTGCCCTTGAGCAAGGCACTTGAACCATAATTGCTTCATAAAAAGTTGGGTAGGTAGTGCATTCTGCTCTACCAGCCAGGCTCCTAGTAGACGATACCCATGCCTACATCCTTAAGGACTGTGTAGGGGGTAACCCTGTTTCAGCCCCAGGAGTAGGTGGCAACGTGCCCCTAGTGGCAGTTGATTTGGGTCGATAGCCCAAATCAGTTAAATGGAACCCTCACCTTGAATTGGCGGTCCGGCCTTGTGATGTTAGGCGATCTCTCATAGCAAAAATATAAACAAGTGGTGGAGAAAAAATACTGGGTTCTTATATAGCACTTTATCACACCCCTAGGGGCATATCCAAGTGCTCATTATTTGTTTTTCAACAGGATAAGCAGAGCTATGTTTTGAATTATGAGACCCATTTATGTAGCACCTTGTAATGGTTTACAAGGTGCTGCGGCACATTCAGCAGCCACTGCCAGAAACACCTGGGCAAATAGGGGGAGGGGTTACACCATGTCCCCGTATCGAGCACCAAATGGAGGGCTGGGAAAGTCGCTTAGCAAACAAGAGTTTCGCGATTATTTTCAATTTTTAACCCTAAAAGTATTGATTTATTTCCCTATCAGTCTTTCTATACCAATAAATGATATTAACCCATGACTTATGCAAGATTATATATGACAATTTTAAAAATATTTTTCAGATGTGGAGGAGCCCGTATTTGTTATATCTTTCATGAGACGTTCGGCCGAACATTAGACGGTATCGACCCACTGGGTGGGCTGAGAACTATAGACATCCTTACGGCTATCAGAAATGCCACGGTAAGATATTTCCTTCACCTTGACTCCCCTCCAGCATGCCTGGGATCCTACCTCACTCCAACACCGTATTGAAAGTTGACACTCAAACTGTTGGACTCTGATTCTGTTGGCATGCCATCATGACCCTGATTATCGTAGCTTGTCGTGGTCGAGCGGTCTAGACTATCAAAGTCAAGTTCTGATGGCCGAGTTAACAGAGTCTGGGTTCGAATCCTGGTCGTGACTTGTTATATTTTACATGTTATACTTCATTAAATGATTGTTTGCTGTGAGACATTTTAGAAAATAAACCTATGTACAAAAAAGGATTAGTCGTCACTAGATTTGTTAAATCCTTTAATTGGACTGGTTACTGGTTCTGAAAGATGCCAGTTTCTATTAAACTTGTAGTTTCAGTGTTCTATTTCACAGCTGTCTTTGACAACAGTTTCACAATGTTGTGATTAAAAGGTATTTTGAGAAAATAGAATTAGCTGTTGCAAACCGCTTACCAACCAAAAGGACCTATGGTATAAATGCAAAAAATAGTTAATGGCCTGACGTTTCAGCCCTAGCAGAGTCTAAAAGGTATTCTGTTGACATAAACTTATTATGGCATTGAAGGATAATATGACTCGACAAAAATACATAATTTCTCATTGGTTTTGGTTCTTGAGGGTGCTCGAAGTTGTTCTGTCCGTACTAAACCGTCCGCCATAGGCCAGTCCAGAAATAACTTGGCAGATGTACAGTACAAGTTGTCCTACGTGAAGTAGGTAATGTCATGTTCAAAGATTTGACTCAACGAAAAATGCCTAATTTCTTATGGGTTTGATTTCTTAGGGTCCGCGCCCCGCACTCTTTGTACCAGAAGTCTCCTTCGAGCTCCTTGTCAAGCGACAAATTCGACGGCTTGAGGAGCCGAGCCTCCGCTGTGTGGAGCTTGTACACGAAGAGATGCAGCGAATCATCCAACACTGCGGCACGCAAGAACTGCTGCGCTTCCCCAAGCTGCATGATCACGTCGTTGATGTTGTGACGACGTTGCTACGGAAACGCCTCCCAACAACAAATTCTATGGTAAGTGTTAAACCAAAACTGTCTGCGATTATTTAGTACATTTTCTGAATAATATTTCAATCTGTTTTTCAACTCGGTTCAATGTGGTTTTGTACTGTGCAATTTCTGTCATATTAACAATGAATGTAAAGATTTTTAATATTTATATTTCTCTTGTGGACTTTTGAATGGTTATATTTCTTAATGCTTTTCTCTGTGTTGACTTTTATCTGCTCTTGTAAACAATTGATAATTGGAACTTTTTGCAACTGTCTGCAATTATTTTTGTATATTTTCATAATGTACTGTGCGATTTCTGTCATGTGAACAATGATTGAAAAATTGTTGACTATTTCTATTTCTCTTGTGGAATTTTAATTGTTCTATCTCTTAATGCTTTCCTTTGTTCTGACCTTTATGTTGTCTTGTAAAGCATTGATAAATGTTATTTAATTTCTGTAATGAGTTGTACTCTTTCTTTGTTTCAGCTCTCCCTCCGTTATTATTCTTTTTTGTATTTCTTAATTCCTGTCTTTGTATTGTCATTACAGAGCTTCCAATTCTCCCTGATTCTGCAAAGTTCCCTGAAAGTTCCCTGAAATCAAACTAATCTTTCACGTTCTGACGAACAAATTTGACAATCTCCCTGATTATGGAAACACTTTCCCTATTATGTTGAATATAATTCTAAACATCTCCCTGATTGTTGTTCAAAATCTCCCTGATAGCAAGATGGAAATGTTGGTAGCTCTGTATTATCTTGTCCTGTAAAGAATTGATACACTTTGCTATTTCATTTCTGTAATGAATTGTACGCTTTCTTTATTTCAGCTCCAATATTAGTCAAATTTGTGTTTCTCTATTCTTAATTTTGTATTGCCTTTGAATTTAGGCTGTGTTCATCCAGTTTAGGATGAAGCCCTCCTCATGTAAATGCCATTCATCTCTATACCTTGCTATTCTTGTCCATACTGTTCCTGCATAAGATCTTATGTCATCCCTCCATCTTCTTCTTTGTCTGCCCCTTCTCCTTTTCCCCGTTCTTGGTTGCCACTCCATTAGTCTTCTGTTCTTTGGTCAGTGTGTCCAGCCCACCTTAATTTAGCCTGTTTTATTTTCCTTATGATCTCTGGAAACTCCAGTTTTCTTTCATATTTCTGTACATGTGACCCTGTCTCTGATTGAGATGTGAAGCATTTGTCTTTCCAATTTGCCTTTATCTGGTCTTGTAAAGAAGTCATAAATTTTGCTATTTCATTTCTGTCATGAGTTGTACCTTCTCTACATTTCAGCTCCATTTTAAATTATAAATTTTGCTATTCTCCCCCCATCAAAACTGTGATTGATTTTTGATGATGTTGAAATTAACCTGAATTGGACTGAATTGTTTTTACCGAAAATACCTTTTTCTGGTCTTGTAAAGAATTGATTAATTTCTATAGTGAATTGTACCTTTTCTTTATTTCAGCTCCATTTTAAATGATAAATTTTGCTACTCTCCCATCAAAACTGTGGTTGATATTTGATGCTGTTGATATTAAACTGAATTGGACTGAATTGTTTTAACGAATTAATTTTTTTTAAAACCAGGATGATGATAATCTTTAATTTATGCATTCTATAATTTTCTTCTCTTCTATCAAACCTTACCTTCCTATTTCATCATTTCATCTTTAAAAAATACAAGCATTTTTAAATTTAGTGAAAGGTACTAGTAAAAAGGCCTATTTCTTAACAATTCTTCACATATTTTATTTATGAAAATTTCATAATTCTTGATTTTGTATAGCCTTTTTTTGATCTTGTAAAGAATTGATATATTTCGTTTTTTCATTTCAATAATGAATCGACTGTACCTTCTCTTAATTTCAGCTTCATATTAAACTAAAAATTGTGTTATTCTCCAATCAAAAATGTGATTGATATTTGATGCTGTTGAAATTACACTGAATTGAAATGAATTGGTTTTAAATATTTAATTTCTTTTAAACCCGGATATTGATGATCTTTAATTTATGTATTCTGTAATTTTCTTCTCTTTTATCAAACCTCACCTTTCCTTTATATTTCCTCTTAGAAATAAAGCATTTTTAAATTCAGTGAAAGGTACAAGTTAAGAGGCTTATTCCATAACAATTCTTTACAGTATTTATTTATAAAACTTATTATATTTTCTCAATGTGTAAAGGCTGTTTGATTAGACCCATTATGTTGTGTTCAATAACATCTGAAATGTGTATATTCAAAATATGTTAAGATTACTTTGCATGGTCTTTTTATCAAAGTGTGGTCACTAACATTTTGCAATTTTTATTTGGTAGGTTGAAAATTTAGTAGGTATTGAGCTGGCATATATAAACACTAAGCACCCGGACTTTGCGGATGCTAGTCTTGTTAACGCACTAGTTGAACATCAAGAAAGAGAACAGAATAAAAAGAAAAACGAGCTGGCCCCTGTCTCCTCAGCAGTTCCTGATCAGCATGTCAACAAAGTAACAAAGGTGAGTGGGAGATGCACTCCAGTTTTGTCGGCCGAGGTTTTGTTGGGTCAACGAGACCAGTGGTGGATCCGTGGGGGTCTGGAGGGGTGTCCGTCTCCCTGACTAAATGAAGCCAAATTATGGTTATGTTGGAAGTCAACATATGGTTATGTTGGAAGCCAACATATGGTTATGTGTTCTCCTGAAGACGATCAGAGCATACTGATCGAAACGTTGAGTCGTTAACCACCGGTTCTGTTCAGAACCAACTCTACTCAAAAGAGATATTCACATGGTGTTGCCGCAAACCTCTCTTAGTTATACCTGGTTATATTTGAAGCCAACATATGGTTATGTTGGAAGCCAAAATATGGTTATGTTGGAAGCCAACATATGGTTATGTTGGGGTGTTTGTTCATTTGTTGAATTCCATTCATGCATTATTATCAACACATGAGGTTAAAAGATGAAAATCAACCTCTATGAGAGAAATGTAAATTTCTTCCACGTTTTGAGGGAGCACTAAGGCAGTTACCGGGGCATGGAGGCAATCCGTCGGATCAAGCAAAAACTTTCACTTGAGTTTTGATGAATTTAGTCTAGGATTCATATTTTGAACCTCCTTCCCTCCCCCCCCCAGGCCGTGTCTCAAATGGCAACCAGTGACGGGCTCTCTCTTCCTAAAGAGCTCAGAGAGTCCAGTGCATCCACCGTGGGCTCATGGGTACCAACCTGGGTACGTGGTAGTGGGGGTAACCACAAGAGCGGAGGTGGGGAGAGTGTGTCTGGGGCGTCCAGCGTGGCCGCCACGCCTCCTCAGATGCAGAGCCCTAAGGTGGATAAGAAGGGACAGGGATTGAACCTTCTTCCTGATGTAGTAAGTGGAAAATATTCTTTAGATTTGCTAGATTTTTGGGTCAAGAATTGATGGAACTGTTGGACAGCAACTTGGTGAACATAAACAGTCCGATTAATTGTTATGCTCTCATTTTTTTTGTTTAGGGAGGGGGCTGAATAAACAAACAAATATAAAGTGTATAAAGAATAATTTTGTTATCACATCGAGTTGAAATCAAAGACAAATTTCTATTATTTCTTCCTCCCCAAGTGTGATATCTTTGTACTTTCTTTTGTGAGTTGGTCCTTGAAAAAACTCTTTTGATCTGCATAACGTCGCGTCAGTGCAAATAACGTTGTATCGTGCTTTTGCAAAAACATTGTGTCTAGGCACGTACTTGTTTTATGTGTATATCCGGGCTATTTTAAGTGAGATACAACGCTTTGACAATTTCAAACTCACGCGTAATGTCAGTGCTACTTTAGGAGATACAAGGTTTTTGCATTGACATGTCGATAAGTCTGGTCTTTAGTCATAAGATTTTATCTTCAGGGAAAAATCATGCAAACCCATTTTCTGATCAATTTTTTTATCTGATTTTATCCGCAGCCCGATGTTCCATTAAACAGAAAACTGTCGTCACGGGAACAGAGAGATGTTGATGTGATTAGTACGTAATGTTACAAGATTGATATGAAGACAACTTAAAAATATATATGGTTTAACGAAAATAGTATACATTTGAGCTTCAGTATACGTGGTATTTAAAAGAAACATTTTCTGCATCGAGAGATTAAATTAATGATACCTCACCATATAGGATTTCAAATGTCTCTAGCCAAGGGGCAATCTGAGTGGTCTAGTGGTATGACATCTGCTCTAGAATGACAAAGGTCGTGGGTTCGAATTCCACCCAAGTAATATGACTGTTTGTTTTCACAGAACGCAGGGAAAGTATAATGCTTTTACACACATCAGTGTATTGATAAAAACTAAAACAAAACCTTGAATTTCTTGCTTGGAGTTCTTAAGAAAACTTCATCGGTCATTAAACATTCCCTCAGATTTTCTTGTTTCTTTGGGAGTCTCACAAGTAATTATTGATAATTGTTTTTGTTTTTACAGAGAGACTTATTCAGAGCTACTTCCTAATTGTACGTAAAAATATCCAAGACAGCGTTCCCAAGGCGATCATGCACTTCCTGGTGAACCACGTACAAGACAACCTCCAGAGTGAGCTGGTCGGCAAGCTGTACAAACAAGACGCCATCGAAACACTACTCAAGGAGTCAGAACATATGTCACAGAGACGGAAAGATGCCCAGGAAATGCTGCAGGTAGGTCCCATAGAAAAAACAAAGACTAAATAGGGTGGCATGGGTGGCTATTATTATTATTATTATTATTAAGTATTATTTATACAGGGTAGCCCCATCAGTGTAAAAACACTGTTCTCCCTGGGGGCCCTGTAGAAAAGCAATACAACAGAACAAAGAAAAAAACATGAATGAACAAACCCCATGTAAAGCAACAACAGCAATCTAAACCACCAGGAACAAAAGAGCAAACAGAAACAAAAACAAATCAATGACTCCGTAAACGCCAGTACATAGAAGTGAAGGAAGTCAAGGTGGGCTCATTACGCAATCTCTAAGGCAAACCATTGCCTCTCACCACTGTGGCCCTTGTTCAATGCCTGGCTATGGCCATAAGTGAGTAGAGTTGTTGGTTTTCTCCTATGCCACAAGGGTTTTTCTCCGGGCCCTCTGGTTTTCATCCCTTTGAAAAAATCAAACACTTTTTATCTCTGGCTGTGCTCATGGTCAAATATGAGTCGATATATGGCTGGCTAATACAAGGCGCCACTACATGCCTGCGACTTGACCATGTTGTAGCCATGTCCTTCACAATTCAGCTTCTCAGCTGCGAGTAAGGATGATTAGCCTCCCAAGTTATAAATTAGAAATAAATAAATGTTACCATAGTCAAATTTTAGAAAGTGATAAGTGTCAATAGTGACAAGTACATCTCCTAAATATACATTGGCCGAGAAAAAAGCGTGATTTTGACATTGCGAGTTTTGCAATTGCGAGAATTCTGAGTTTTGTGGCAGGCTGTCTGCTGTTCTGTTTTGCTGATGAGTTTCTTTATCTGCCGATCGTTATTATGAAATTCGCCAGAGCAAAACCCTGTTGGAATTTCAATTCATTGGTTTTTGTTGTGATATTAATGTCTGATTCTGTTACTGCTATAATATAGCATTGTATTTTTCTTTTTAAATAATTTGATTGTTATCAAGTGTCTTTTATTGTTATAAGTTGCATCCCTCTGTAGCCACTTTAGTTCACAAAGAGTCTATTCTGTCTTAGTTAAATATCAAACCTACTAACACTGTAATTGTAATGTTAGTCCACTTGTTTTGTTTTTTGTCCGGGCATACCTACCACAAGCTTTTGCTCTTCTGGCTGTGCCCCAATTTCCAAGTATCCTCTTAATTTTCTTTGTTATTGTTATAATGATTCTCTGTTGGAGTGGATAAATGTCTTGAAAAACCCCCCAATAATAATTCTATCCGACCGTTTTTATATTGAGGTTGCAAATAAAATGTTCTATTCTGTTCTTTTCTGTCTTGTAGGCTCTGCAGAAAGCTAGTCATATTATCAGCGAGATTCGAGAGACGCACGTGTGGTGAGAAGTGTCTTGTGCTATGAGGCGGGGGAAGCAGTTGGGGGCATCTGAGCAGGTGCAGTGGAGATTCTTAACGGAGGGGGTACATCATGGCTTAGCGTCAGGGTTTCAGGATGAATAAATCAATATGTTACGTAATGTTCAACTTCCAATCTGCTTGAGGAATGTTTCACAGAATTGTCTGCATCTTAGAATGGTCAAAATGCATCGTCATGTCAAAAAATGCCAGTCGTTAATTTTTTTTTTAGTTCACAATATTGACAAATATAAAGCAAACCAATCAGTAATAATTTTTTTAAATTAAAGAACATTGGAAGAATTTTGTTGTATTTCTTTTGAGGTTTGAGTCATATGAAATATTTTTTTTATTTAAATAATGGGACAATTGTCTTTAAACAAAATTGTTGTACCTTCCCTTTGAAGGACCATTGTATTATATTTATTTTGTTTATTAAAAAATGCAAACATGGCGGCCAAACAGCTGAGTCACTGATGCACACAAGGAATTAAAATATTAAAAATTAAAGGACACGATTAAAGAATTCAGATTCTTGCTTTAATGGGGGTGCGGGTCTCCATTCTTGCTTTTGCCTCAAATACATACATGTGTTCAGCCAGTTGATACCTCATGCAAATTTATGCAAAATAATTGTGACCTCATCAATTATTATTCATGAGCATGAAATGCACAGGGTTGAGGCCATGTTGTTTTGTCATTTTGTTGTACTTGGGCGTTTCTTGTTGTCTGGCACCCTGTATACACAATGGCAGTGGTAGGTTTAATTATTATGTCATACAATATAACTCTCATGGAATATCGAGCAAGGCTGATTATGACAAAATTGTCTTAAATTCAATCTTGGATTTTCTTCTGTGACTGGAAGCTGCATTTTTAATTGTCCTACTGTATATTGTTTTGTTTAATTAAGACAAACATTTGTGCTTCTGAATTTTTGTTGGTAATGCATTTGAATCGTATTGTATGTGAATTATCAATAATGCACCATAAGAAATTATTATCTCAATTTATTTGATGAAAACAGTTCCTTCAGAGCACCTATCATTCACTACAAGGACCAAGAATGAGAAATTTCAGACTTTTATCTGAACTCAGACTTTTTGAGCCTATGCCTGGTGAAAGAAGTAGCAAGTGTTTTCTTCAGATAAAGAAATCCTGCTCTTTGATCTACTTCTCTAGTGCTGAGGATACTGCTCCTAAAAGCTCCTTGGAATCTTGAGCTCCAGGGGTTACCAAAAGGTGGAAATGCCATCATTTCAACATACCTCCTAAAACTTGGATCCTTGTTTCAGACCTTTTTTGTCAGCAATGACTCTCACCCCTGAGGAATTCTGCCACCCCCTTGAAGGATCTTATCTTTAACAAGCTATGAAAACAAAACTCCCTGATCTTCGCAGTTTGACAATTTTTTCACTGGTTACAGAATATGATACGATTTGTTTTCTTATTTGGAAGTAAATTCTTTGGGGGTAAATATTATGAGAAAATAGAATTAGCTGTTACAAACTGCTTACCAACCAAAAGGACCTATGGTATAAATGCACAAAATAGTTAATGGCCTGACGTTTCGACCCTAGCAGAGTCTTTCTCGAAGGCTAAATGTGAGAAAGACTTTGCTAGGGTCGAAATGTCAGGCCATTAACTATTTCTTGGTAAATATTTTGTGTAAAAGTTCTTTCTGTTCGCAACTACTATTGTACTTTTCTATTCACGATTTTCTCTAAAAACATTTCAATCAAAATATTTTGAGGGTTGATTGAAACTTGCAAGATCTTGATGTTGAGTTCGCTTTAAAATACTTCCTTGACAATTTTGGGAAAAATGTTCTCTTGATTCTTTATGATCTCTGTGTGACAGACTCTGAAGAAATTGACATCAAATGTTGTCATAGTTCCGCTACTAGATACACCATAAGGCAGATCCCCCCATAAATGCGATTTTGTACATAAACTGAAAAATATATATATAACATTTGTACTTGTGAATTTATAGGTATGCAATATCTTTTTTTTCTGTGTATTGGTGTGGGAATATTTAAACTTAAAATTAAGAAAAAAGAAATGTTTGTGATTATAGGCAAAAAAACACAAAAACAGGACAAGTAAATGAGTGCTAATTTACAGTGCTAAATCAGCATTTAAAAGTTTGCTGTGATCATACCAAGTGCAAGGTATGCATAATTCAGAGCACCTAGATGGGTTAACTTTGAACTTTGTCCTTTCAACTCAGACCCTTTGCACAAGTTAACAATTCGTTCCAATGAATTTCATTTGATTGTTATCGATGTAATTATCTTTGTTTTTTTTTATTACAGTTGGCTCATGATAGGTTAACAATTTATAATAGTAATTTTTGTCTTCTTTTATTCTTGAAATACTGAATTTTTAAAAATATTTTTTGCCAGTGATCCTTAATGGATCCTGCCTTTTGATAAGTTTACTGTGAATAATAACTCGACACCCGCATTGTTAAGCTGTTTTGGAATGAAGTGACTTGGCTACAGCTGTGGCTGTTAGCAGCAGCGACACCATTAAAGATTAGTAGTTTTCAACAGTCTGACCTTAGCATGTGGCGTGCCGAGCCAGAGCGGTCTATCGCACTGGATTCAAGCTCTGGTGTTTCTCATCAGCAGAGTGTGGGTTTGAGTCCCAGTCTTAACACTTGTGTCCTTAAGCAAAACACTTAACCATTATTGCTTCATCCCTCGGATGGGATATAAAACTGTTGGTCCCGTGTGTTGTGTAATGTATGGAAAAGAACCCAGTACATTTGTGGTTTAAGAGAAGGTGTTTCCCCCCGGTGTTCTCTGGTATGGTTGGCTGCAGATTGTGTCACAGCACCTTGTAAACCATAACATGCTATTTGAATAGATGGGTCTTATAATTCGAACTTAGCTTCGCATACCTTGTAGAAAATAAATAGTGAGTGCTTGATATGCCCTCGGGTGTGATTAAGCAGTATATAAGATCTGCTTATTGGTATTATTAGCTATTACCGAAGCTCAGACACACTGTTAGAGTCTGGGTTTGGTGGTATACCTGACCACCATACAAAGGGTGATCAGTTTAACAGTGCAAAAGACTCACACAGAACCTGTTGGGTGGGTTTTTGGTGGAATAGGTATAAGAAGAGATTGTTTTTTTTATTAGCCTTCTTAAAATCTGGATTCCGTTAACAATTCAAATAATTAATTACATCTGTAATTTTTTGTTACAAACTCAGAGATAACACCATGCAAGACTAGAAAGTGTGCAATTATTACTTAAAAACAAAGCAAATTTCTTTTTAAATTTAGTTTTGCCATTAATTGATTTAAGCCCTCCAATATATTTTCAGGTAATTTTAGCCTGAAATTTTCCCACAAAACCTTGAATATACAGGAATTTTCAATCTTGTTCATAGTTTCAACAATTTAGATAAATCGGGAGATCGTTTTGGCATAAAGATTCTGTTTGATAAAAAAGTGAAATAAACCTATTTATTTGAAAGGGTCTGTAAGAAGTGTAAAAAGTGTTTCAAAGTCCGAGGTTATTGTAGATAGTATGTCGCAGTAGTGTGAAGCAATAGTGCAGTGGAAAAGCACTTCTACGATGTTTCACTTTACAGTCTCCATGTTCTCCTTCCATGCTAACGTGCGTTACAATACTGAAGCTTGGAGGCAAGTAGTCTGGTGCCTTGGTGAGTGGTAACCCAACTGCTGTGGTGCTTATACAGGAAACCTGACTAAGATGTCACTGTCATGTTCCCTGTATACCATAAAAGATATGAATACTGCTACAGAAAAGGCACCAGACTATTTTCCCATACAGCCTCAGTTTCGATACTATAACTTGAATGGAAGACAAAATGGCTGCTCTGTATAAAAGATATTTGACTGCAGTTGCAACCGTTGATATATGGAAACTTGTTCCATGAGGTCTTTTAAAACGATGTGAAATCAATTTTAGATGTAACTATTATGTCATGTGACCTGACGTTTGTTAAAATTGTGGCGGTAGTGTATCTATAGATCAAAGATATTAAATCAATTTATTGAAAATGCTTAATATTTCCACTTTCAGAATTGGATTAATTAAAGAAGTACAGAATGAACATGAGCCTTGATTTGTCATTATTTGAGGTCTTAATTTTCGTGGCTTTTGTTGCACTGCTTGGACTGTATAAAGCGGTGATCACCTCCTGAGCGAGGTTTTACTGTACCACTTGTAGCCATTTGGTGCTCGATACGCGGCATGGTGTACCCCTCCCCCCTCCTATTGTGTCTTTATTGTGTTCTGGGAATCTCAGGAATTGTTAAGAGGATTTTTGGGTGGGGGGGGGGGACTTCTGTACAAGAGAGGATGAATGTGTTTGTGTACAGGTACATTTTTGGGGTGGGGACAACTCCCTCTGCCATATTGTGCATGATGTACTTGTAGTAGTCAATATTTGTAAATAAGAATAGAGTGGAATAAATAATATCTTCCAAAAATAATCTGTGGCCCACTTGCCCTCAGGTGACCTCCATCCTCCACTCTTATGTCACTTCTTACCAACAAGTTTCGACTTAGATTATAATAGATATGTCTGGCCTAGTATATGCCTGGGTTTGCCATTAACATTTTCAGTGACCATGGCAAGTGGGACCAGTTTAGCTTGTCATTTCATTATACATGTAGTCAGCCAGCTTTTTCACTAGTCCATACTTCAAATGAAATGGGGATGCTTTTCAACGCTGAACTAGCTAGCCAGACCAATTGTAGTGAATTTTTGACTGGTCCTTGGGTGTTTTAGTTGGCATTTGGCCAGCGGACCACTGTTCAGGGAGAATGCTGAATATATATATATCATGTCTCTGTTACCATGGTGTGCACTCTCAGGATATTAGCATGTTAAGACCAATAGGTCACTATCACCGAGGCAATATCAGTAAAGTTAGCCAGGTCTCTTGATGTGCACAGGTCTTGTAATTGTCGATCTGGGTATAGCACAGTAAGTGCTTCATTGTTTGTGGTACCCCACAGTCACAGTGTGTACATTAATGTATAGTTTTGTCATCCGGGCCCAATTTCATGGCTCTGCCTCACCGCCGAATTCTTCGCTTGTGATCACCATCTTCACTTACAGGGCAAGTGCCAAATTTCTGCGCTAGCTGTGTAAGGGAAGAATGCCTAGTAACGTGGACTATGCACGCGCACAAGCAGAATTTCCCTGCTAACCTGTGAATACGCTTGACATGCGGAAATCCCTGCTTCCGTAAGCGCCGATTCTTTGCTTACGGTAAGCAGAGCCATGAAATTGGGCCCAGGTAGGATTTCCCACTTCACCTCAAGTACCCTATAAAGATCCAGTGATAAGCAATTGTCATTTGGGCCTGCAGTTCTCCATCCTCCACAATCAGACAACTTCATGTAGGGTATTTGGCAGGATTTTGGAGGGTTATAGAGATCTGAATGAAGTCTCTCCTACTAAATTAATTGACTCTTAAGAATACTGTTTGGGTTGCATTTAGTTGTTATTTTAAGTAATAAACCACAAGGTAAACTGACTGGGTAAATTTTAAATAATTTTGGGTTGAACAAAGAAAAATTTACTTGATTGGGACTTGAACTTGTGACCTTTGGATTAGCATGTTGGTGCTCTACCAACTGAGCTGTCCATCAACATGCGCTAGACAGCTCAGTTGGTGGAGTGCCGGCACATTAATCCGCAGGTCCAAGTCCTGCTCTAGTCAATTTTTCTTTGTTCAACTCAAAATTAGTTATTATTTCATTATCAGTATGACTGATGAAGAAAAAAAACTGTCTCTGAGTCTCTGCATCTCCAAAACAAAGATATACTTCCCACTGTAAAGAAAAACAAACATACACAATATTTAAAAATTGAATTTAGATTTATTTTAATGTCCACATTAGTTGTTGCATAATTTAGGATTCACATTAACACAAAACTCCCTTGAGGTGATTTTATTAGTAAAAAAACAACAACAACATCACTGCAAACCTTTTTAAAAAGTAAGAAATATATAAATAACTTTTTGCGTAAGGGTTTTCTGCAACCTGGAACATTTTGACACAAATTTGAAATGTTAATGTGTAGTGCATCATATAATTAAAATATTCTTTGAAAGAAAATTAAATCAAAGAGGTTCTTTGTAAGACTTTGTAAATACACATAAAACTGTAATAGAAAAACTCAAGAAAATATTTTTTCAGATTTTAGTCTTGGCACAACAACGGCAATCATTTCATACAAAAAGCACACACACAAAATATACAAATTTCACAAAATGAAAATAAAAAAGTTAAAAATAAAATAGTATTTCAGAAGCAATGATAAGTTTTATGGCAAACCAAACGATCTTTTTGACCAACAATGTATTCAGTTTTTAGTCTGAGGTATTCAGATTGAGGCATTCACTTTTGACCAAGTGTTGGTCAATGGTTTTTACTATTTTTGTTTAATAAAAAAAAATGCCCAACACAAGCCCAGAGCGCCACTCG